>JAWWEE010000001.1:48345180-48395262 GCA_035221455.1 Xenops minutus
CCCCCCCCCCCCCCCCCCCCCCCCCCCCCCCCCCCCCCCCCCCCCCCCCCCCCCCAAGTGGGATGTGGGGTGAATGGAGTCTTAGGAGTCTCGGCTACCACAGAAAACAAAGAGAGGTGGAGACAGAACAGTATGAAACCCAGAGGCTTCTGTGAGTTAAAACAGACTGTTTCTCTTTGAGACGCTTTCAGACGAGATGATTTTGACACGTGTCTTTGAAAAAAAAAAGAAAAAAAAGACCAAAAAACCCCCCACTGTGAGCGCTAAAATGTGATCATGCAGCAGCGAGTGCTCTGGGTCCGAGGCAGCGCTGCCGGTGAGACCCCCGCCTGCAGGGGGGCCAGGGCACACGCGTGCCAGCCGGGATGTCCTTGATCCCGCTGCTGGGAAGGGGCAGGTGCCGGTGGGAGCCTCGGCCAGCCCGTGGCCCGGGCTGCAGCGAGGTTTCGGGGGCTGCACCCCTGCCCAGGCTCCCCGCAGCCGCATGACTCAGGCTGCCGGCCGCGCAGCTGCCCTGCACAGCCTCCCTCCCTCCCTGCGTCCCCCCCGCGGGCAGGGAGCTTGACATCGCCCACTCTGGGTACCGTCATCCCTTCCCAAAGACTGCTGCCAGCCGCTCGTGGCTGTGCCAGGCCCTACGCCAGAGCTCCTGCCCTTAGCCCACGCCAGCTCGGCTCAGCCCAGGAGACCTAGTGAGACAGTGTCAGGGCTGCCTCTGGGCTGCAGAACAACCTGGGGGCTGCGAGTCCTGGGAAAAGTGCGTTGTTACCAGCCCGGCAGAGCCTGGAGAGCCCAGGGCTCTCGAGGGAGACCAAAACAAGTCAGGAGCTCTTGCAAAGCCTTTCTGTTTCCTCCCAGTGAATAGTAGAAAGCCCCACCCAAATTTCACTCCTCAGTCCCACTTTATGTTAAAAAAACAAACAACCTCAAAAAAAAAAAAAAATCAGCATTTGCTACTGCGTGTTGCCCTTGCTTCCATGTGACCCAGGCATGTGATTAAGTTGTTGATACTTGTTTTTTTTATAGGATCAAATTCATAGCTGCTGTAGAAGCCTGTGTAACTTGTCAGAGCAATTCTCTACCCTGGCAAGTTACACAAGCCGAGGAGCTTCTCCGTGCCACAGGGTATCCTCCCTATCTCAGCCTTCTGCCTGCGTGCAAGGCTCCTCCTCTCTGTCCTTTTGCAAAGGCACCAGCTGTACACAATTTTAGGAAAACAGGCAAAATTCCTTTTAGCTGCACTGCAGATCTTGGTGAGAGGCCCCTGTGATGAGACAGTAGTTTCATCCAGCCTTTCTTCCTCTTGGAAGTGTTGCCTAAATAAAAGAGAAAGATAAGATTCCACAAAAAATAAAAATAATAATAATAAAAAAAAAAAGCCCAGCTTGCCAGCCTGCCATGTGCTCCGTGTTTGGTTTCTGCTCACAGCCTGCACAGCCCTGCCTGCGTGGATCTGTTGAGTCATGTTGCATGACTCGATGGGATGGGGCTGTTTGCTTCAGGCCTGGTTTTTCTTCCCAGCTTTTCCGAATGACCAAACGTTACCCATGCTGGGGAGCGACCATATTGTCACTGGGCCTCTTCCCTCCTTGGCAGGCAGGAGCTCTGGGAATTGAAGGGGGTAAGTCAGAGCCTGTAAAGAAAGCTGGTTTTAGCATGGGGACACTCTTTTCCCGAGGGAGTAGAAATAACCATGGCCCTACTCACGGTGTCTATCTGTGACCAGTGTGCACTGCATTGGACCAAGTCCCAGCTGCTTTTCAGGTCTCAATAGTTCCTGTGACTAATCCCGGGAGCTTCTGTGAATGCCTTTACTACAAGAGAAGAGGCAAGTTTTTGAGATGCCTTCACAGTCCTCTGCTGCTAGAGCTGGCTGGGGACCAGGCAAGCCCTTGATCTCAGGTGAAGTATTTGCAAACCTGGAGACCAGCCACAGGTCCTTGGTTGCACAGAGGCACGGATGGGAACCAGTGCTGCACTGCTGGTCCTCAGCACCCTGTCAAGGAAGCACAGGGAGGTGTGAAGTGCCTGTGTTTACCTCAGTGGTAATCTCCAAGTACCATAGAATCACAGAATGGATCAAGTTGGAAGGGACCACAGTGGATCATCTGCTCCAACCTCCCTGCTCAGGCAGGGTGATCCTAGAGCACATTGCACAGGATTGCGTCCAGACACCCCTATGCTTATTGAAGCAGGAGACAAAAGATACTGTGTCAACAGTGAAGATCTCCCCAGTTTTCCCCAAATCTACATGTGCTGCTAACTGATGCAACACACTCATCTTGGGATTTGCTTTTAATTACAAATGAGCTTTTTATTCACAGTAGTGTGTACCAACCCTTCTTATGGACTTTAACTGCTCACACAATTGTTCCCAGTGGCCTGGGGTGTCCCCTTCACTCTTTCTCCAGAACTCACCAGTGTTAACTTACTATTGATGCCTGCACCTGCAGCCATCGCCATGCTGTGGAGACTACGTGGTTTTTGAAGTAGGGATGGGATGTAACAGTCATATAACTTCCCCCATACAGAAAAGTCTCTCTGCCCATCCAAGGCCACTCTGCAGAAAGCAAATGCTCAGCTTGGCCATATGACAAGGATACACACTGTTATTGTACTCTCCAACTGCTGCCTGGCTTTAGCTGGGATATTAAGCTATGTATTTCTCACTGGAAATAAACGTTCTAATTTTCTATAGGTGGTTTGTTGCTGTCAAACATAAAGACTGGAGGCAACACTGGACATCTACTTGCTTTTCCTCTTTCCGGGTGTTTCCCCTCTTCTGTGCTTTACCACCCTACCTCCCCTCTTGTTAGAAAGGTAAATCTTTGTACATAACAATGTATCATCCCCTCTGTTCATACTGCCTAGGTTGGAATAAAAAAACCACAGACTCTAAAACTCATTGCAAACTCCTTGCCCCCTTCTTTAGGAGGGAGGGGGGAGGCAGGGAGTGATGTCAATGCTTTTCTGTTTGAAAAAAATCCACCATAGATGATATTTGGAAAAAGCACATTGTTTTTATTGGTATGTCAGACCATCAGAACCAGCAAAATTTAGGCTTCTTATTTCAGTGCTGAAGTAAGAAATCATAGAATGATAATTTTGTTTGGATTGGAAGGGACCTTCAGAGATCATCTAGTCTGCCCACACTGCTGTGGGCAGGAACATCTATCATTCGATCATCCAACCTGACTTTTAACATTTCCAGTTATGGGACATCCACTTCTCTGGGCAACGTGTTCCAGTGTTGGGGTGTCTGTCAGCATAGATCACACCCCCAAAATATATCTGCTTCCAGTTTGTTTATTTTTCTGTATCTTGGTCCTTCTGCTCACAGCCTGGGTGAGCAACCAGTTGCTTCTCTGAGCTCTAGGGCTCTATCCTATGGTAGTCTGAAATTCCTTGTTCTCTCCCAAGGATCTCAGACAGCTCAAGTCTGGTTTGTATCAGAGCTCTTGTGTCTCTGACACAGGTAGAATTCTCTGTGCTCCACTGGTTTCTTTTTGCTGAACAGGAGTCTTTTATTTTTCTTTTTTTTTCCCTCCTTTTTTAAAAAAAAAAATAAAAATATTCCCATGGTTGGAGCAGGTTCTCTTTTGCCAGATAACCAAACTGCCAGCATGGAGATGCCAAATTTCCACATGTCCCTAAGAAATTAGTTGGATAGGGTTCGGTGTGTGGTGTTCAGGAGTAGTCAGTATCATTTTTTTTCCCTCAGATCAATGTAGCTTGTTGTTTCCTGTTGAAAATTACTTTTTGCTCTTAACAACCACCTCTCTTCTTGTAACTTTTTTTTTCCTTAGTCGTGTTAGCAGGAAACACATTTCTGATGGCAGAAATATACAGGAATAATAGACCTTCGGTTTTCCAAATTTCAGCTTTAACGTCTACTTTTCAAATTTCAACAACAAAAAAATCTAAAATATTTTGAGAACATCTGTCATTTTCTGAGAAACTCTGTTAAAAATTAATTTTCAGTTCCTTCCTTTTCTCACTGCCAGTATTCCCTGGCAGGTGGGTGTTTTTCTGGCCAGGGGGCTCATACACATCTGTTTTCTTCTTAGCCTGGTGAGGCCAAGGGTTTGCCACTGTACTTGTACAGCTGCTGAGAGGAAAAGGCTGAACCTCTTCACGAAAACCAGTTCAGCTGATTTCATTCTTCCAAATCAACATCTGTGCACAAAAACAGAGAGGACTTTTTATGTGTTTCAGATCTCTCTTATTTCCCCATGAAAAGTTACACAGATTTCTATTGTAGGCAAGGGGGAAGCATCAAAGCTCTCCTCAGTGGTCATCATGATCAACCTGAAGCTGTGAGCCAGAGCTGCATTTCATGAGCCCAGAGCTTTGCCATGCAGGAGGCTTTGGCTGCAGTGAGGGGTGCCACATTAGAGATCAGCTTCCAGACTCTCAGCAGCAAGTCTGTTGCAATAACTCTGTTGATCAAATAAAGTTTCTGTTCACAGCACAGAGCCAAAAACTGTTTTTGATTGCAGCCTTGAGGGGTATTTTTTGGCTCGTGGTCAATGTTTTAAGCAATGTGCAGCTCTACAAGTAATTAACAACGTTTGAAATCTCTTCCTTCTTACTATTATTCTCGGAGATGTGGAATGAAGACTATTTACCTTCCCCTCATAGTTCGTTATGATTATTAAACCATAGGAATGAGGACATGTGCATGAGACTTGAATATAGCAGGCTTGTTCTAGCTGTGTCAACATAATTTTCAGAAGAGAGTATATTCAGAAATACGGCCAAGTTTTCCTTTTTTTGTTCTCCTAACTGTATTTGTGTACAAAGATTTCAAGATTTCACAATAGCATGTTATATATGCACTCTTTTCTGAAGCAGTAATAACAAGGTTTCTTACTTCCATACTACCAAGACACTTAAACAAGTCTCTTCTTTAATAAAATTGCCTATACCTTCAGATTTCAGTGTCTGGTCTCACTGCTATGTGCTCTCTCCACTGTCTTTCCCCCCTTACTGGATTTAAAGCTATTTTGGATGTCCCATCTGCTCCCCTGAGTCCTACAAGATCCTGTAAAGCAAATCCTCAGGCCATCTCTGAGAAGTAAGGAGAGACCGAGGTCCCACATAGATGGGGGGTATAAGCACTTGCAGATGTGTCCACGCTGCATCACTGCAGCAGCAGCTGTTTCCAGCTGGTACCACCATGTACTGCTGTGCAGTGCCATGCAGAGGTGCTGGGAGGGTAGGAAGGGGAGTATATCTACATTAGCACTCAGTTATGTGGCAGCAAAAGAGCAAAGCTTGTTCAGCCAGGATTTGACCAACCTAATCCTAACCCAGGGGGCACATTGTGCCATGCAGGCCACCTTCACTTGTTGCAGTGTAGGTGTACCCTGAAGTCCTTTGTGGCTTTCCAGCTACATGATTGAGCCCTGTTTTCAAAACAGACTCATTTTCTTGAGCCTTCCACACATTTACAATCACATTTAGTTCCTTCATACCTAAATCTCAGTGGAAAATAAAAAATACTGTTATAGATCACTGCAGACAGTGGAAGGGTTTGTTGTCACATCTGAGGTCTGCAAGTGTTAGTTCTTTTAGTCACTTTTTCTAAGGATGGCAAGAAGGCAGTGGTGAAGATGGTGATGTTGATGGCAGTGGGAGCAGAGAGGGCAAGCTGTGATGGGTGCAAGGCCTGAACTGTCCTCTTCTTCCCAGATCCTTTTAAATTTATGATTGGCAGGTCACTGTGGAGAAAGACGGCCACCTGATACACTTGTTCTCTACATGGAGAGGATTGAAACTTCACAGGTTTCTTATCTGTCTCATTTTATAAGCACTACACCCACCCTTAAATATAAATGAAATGTCTCCATACTCTATGTGCATTTCCGTTCTGTACAATTTTTCTCCAGAAAAGCAAGGTTTTGCCTACTCTGAAGAATGTGCTTTTTGCTGGACACATCAATTTGCAGATTCTCCCCGCTGGCAATGTCCTTTATCCTCTGCTTCCAGGTCTCTGTGGCACCATATCGGAGTCTGGAGGACCAGGAACTGTCTCATGACTTGTTCATGTAGCATCTACAAAAATGAGATTTTAATCTAAACACACATCCCTAGTACATAAATGCAATCAATTGGCATAATGTAAATGGATAAACTGGGAATGTAAGTCATTGTGGAAATAGTACCTAATATGGGAATAATTCCTAACTCCTCAGGGTTCCAGTGCTCCTTTTCGCATTGCTTTGAGCACTCAAAAGCATGCTCAGCACAAGATGGTTTGTGTTAGGAATGATGACATTTGCTCAATTAAATTTCAAAAATATTTAAGTGGCAGCCCTACTGGGCCAGCGTCAAGAACTTTTCTTTTCATGTTTTCTTGTTCTCAGGCAATGTCAATGATTGGTGACTAGTGAGTTTTCAGTTCATACTTCTAATAACACATTGCTCATGGTAAATATAATTTAATTCTTCTGTCTAGAAGTCTTATCAATAAAAATCTGTCTTTATAATCTATTTATGCTACACTAGCCAAAGAGAAAGAAGCATTAACTAATAATTCTATAGATCTATTAGATGGCTTTTATTAATAATATAACCAGGCATTTTGTTATAGAGATTCCGCTAACTTTGTTATTGTCATTTTTATGGTCCTTGAGAGCCAGTGCTCAGAACCAGGATCATGATGCATTGGACTCTCAATAAGGAATAAGGCACACATGCTCCAAAGCAGTTCACTGCAAGAAAAAATTGGATGGATATAGGCAGGATCATGGCACCAGGAGCAGGTAGAGCCAAATGTAACTCACCTGAGCATTTTTCTAGTAGCATAGGCTACTGAAAGCACGCCCTGCTTTCCTTCTACCCTCTTCCACCAGTCTGAACACAGTGACTTCAAGGTATGTAGATAGTGGTGAAAGTTCCTGGCCAGCACAGCAGGCACATCTCCTCTGGGAGTGCCTCACCTCCTCAGGCGCCCTGACTTAATAGGTGTGAGGCTCTGCAGGAGGAACTGAACAATAACGAGGACAGTGGTTCATCCTGCATGGAGCTGTCAACCAGGTTAAATCAGCCTATGTCAAAACTGCTTCTCCATAGTAAAAAAGAGGGGTCATTGCAATAGGAGACTTCCTTCTGAAGGGATTGGAAGGCCTCTCTGGGGCCTGGGTTAAAGATGTGAAGAGAAAGCTTCCTATCCTAATACAGCCCTCAGATTATTATCCATTATTGGTTTTTCAGATTGGCAGCAATGAAGTTGCAACAAGCCAAGGGCAATCAGAAAGGACTTCAGGTCTTCGGGACAGTTGGTTAAGGGGTCAGGAGCACAGGTACTGTTCTTACTTATCCTTTCAATTGCAGGGAATGATGAGGGAAGAAACAGAAAGAGCCAACAGATCAATACCCAGCTCCAAGCCTGCTATCACCTGCAAAATTTTGGCATTTTGGATCATGGAATGGTTTACATTACAGCATTGATGCTGGTGACAGGTAGGGCACACCTGTCTCAGAGTGGGAAAAGGATCTTTGCACTGAATATTAGGAAAAATTTCTTCACTGAAAGGGTTGTCAATCAGGTTTCCCAGGGAAGTGTTGAGTCACCATGCCTGGAGGTATTTAAATAATGTGTAGATGTGGCACTGAGGGATATGGTTTAGTGGCGGACTTGGTAGTGCTGGGTTGGTCTCGATGATCTTATAACTCTTTTCCAACATAAGTGATTCTATGATTGCATTCTGACCTTTACATGTGCCTTTAAAAAACAATACCCAAGTGTAGGAATACACCCAAGAGCCTTTCAGTAGGTAGGTGAGAACTGAGTTGTCTTCTAAGCAGTAGCAAATGTTCTGATACCAGTAAGACCATGTAAAGCTGTGTGTACATATAAAATGTTGTCAGTTGCCAGCATTTACTGGGTACTCCTCCAGCCCCAAAGCATGCATACAAGCCAGTATGTGTAGCAGCTCCCCCCAGGCCTTGTGACAGTATCCCTGAGAGCTGAAAATGTGGTACATGCAGGTGGGCTTCCTAATTGCAGCACATTCCAGCGAGGTGCAGTGTTTGGTGCTAGTGCACCAAACTGAGAACTGAGGCTGCTCTATGTCATCTTTTTGTGATGCCATCTTTGCCTTCCCTTTTGTTTCCATTCAGTCTTAATTAGAATCATCATAACTACCACATTACTGCTGCTGTAGAGCTCCCCAGAATGACTGACCCTGTCAGTGTACCCTGGACAGTGAGCAGAGGTTGTTGGGCTGCTGTCTGCCAGGTGAGGTGAACAAAGGAACCTGCCAGGAGCAAGTCATTGTGGGCTGAATGTAGTTTGGGGTGAAAAGGCTAGCACAGGCACCTGGCTGCCAGCATGTTCTTGGGTGGAGAGAAGCCCTGAGGCAGCACTTTTGTGCTGTGTCTTCACTTTGAGGTTTGGATCTGGCCTTGAGGGCATCTCAGAGCCGTGGGAGACATTGAGTGCATTATTGGAGCTTTGTATGTGTGTGCTGTCAATTCATTATGGGATTCAGAAGGCAAAAGTAAAGCTTTTGGTCAATGAAACACCAATTAGTGAGGAGGTACTTACAGCTGGAGACAACAGACAGAACAAGTATCCAACCGGACAAAACAAGTTGTATATAAACAGTCTCTAGAACTGTTTACAAAGTCCAGAAGAAAGCAAAATACAAAAGATTTTTTTCTGTCTGAGAGCAGAGGACATAGATGCTGGTTCTTTGTCCCTTCTGTCAGTGTTGGGGAGGAGTGTTGGTGATGACACCATCTGTGCCTGTGGTGTTTCAGGGTGTAGGGCTCCCCATATTATGCAAGCACTTCCATTAATCATATAGCCATTTCTGCAGTCTCTGCCAGATGCATCAGGAGCAGCATAACAACTACAGGCTCTCACTCTTTTGACTTTTTTCTCTTCTGCCATTCTCCTGGTATCAGAGCACCAAATCATGCACTGCCCTGCAGCAATCAGTCATTAATAAGAACCTTGCTACTGCCAGGGCGCTTCTCAAGCCAGTGCAGTCAAGGTTACTTCTGGAAAAGACAGAAAATAAGTTAGATTTTCAGCTGCTGCAAAAAAGGAAAGAACAACCATTTAAAAACCCTGTGTTTTTATTTTTACTACCCACCCAGAGCAGCACTGTAGGGCTGCAGCACTGCAGAGGGATGCCTTGTTAGAAGCTTGTCTAGCAAGTGCTGCCATGATGAGTTAGTAAAAACTTAGCAAATATGTCCCCTTTTCCCAGAAGAGGGGAACCTGGCAGAGGACATACTGCATATGCAAAGGACTAGCAAGCATTACAAAAACTTGGGCATGGAGTAACCCATCTCTGGCTAGAGAGTGAATTCGCTTGAGGCATGCAGAGAATGCTTCATGGTCCCTCTATTAGCAGAAAAGGAGCCTGCTGAAGTGCCTGTGGTGTGCACGGGTGGAAGCAGAAATGAAGTGACTATTGCCAGCATCCTCAAGTGAACAGAACCTGCTGCAAGGAGGCATGGTCTGGGCTAGTTGACCACAAGCAAAAATCCCAGCAGCAATCGCCTCCTGCCCTGGCATATTGCTTCTTCTGCCATTTAAATGAGTGAAGCACCTGGACTGTCAACACTCATGGCAAGACCATGTACACAGGACCACAAGCCATGTTTCTGTGCAATATGCACAGCAACATGCTGCTGCTGACTGTGGGAGGAGAAAGCAGCATGAAGGAGAGGGGCTAGGATTTCTTAACCTTTACTGTTAGTTTCTCAGAAGGAGGACTGCAGGGCCAGCTCCTTAGCTAGCATAAAAAGATATATATCCATGGAACTGAACAGTGTTCATTTTCTTCACCAGGAAAAGCACAGAAACACAGAAATGTTGGTTGGAAGGGTCATCCATGCTCCTGCTTTGCACAGGTCTATCACACTATGTCAGGTCATCTTTAGCACTGTCTAGCCAAGTTTTGAAAGCCTCCAAGCATGGAGAGTGGAGAGTTCCCCTCTCTGGGAGATGTTTTCCCTAATGTCCATTCTCTTCTCCCAAGCTCTAGTTTGGGCTTGTTGTCCATTTGTTGCTTGCAGAAGGGATTGGGCTCTGTCAGCATCCCACTGAGGGAGGCATGATTTGCAGTAGGCTCCTGTCAGATCACTCTCCCTGCCTATGGACTAAACCCACTCAGCTCCTCCAGGCTCTGCCCCTGGCACTTATGCTCTGCCCCAACCATCTCAGTACCCCTCTTACTGGGCCAGTGCACACTGAGGGGTCCAAAGCAACATGGTGTGTAGCCAGTGTACCTTGGGGGTACAACAGCTTCCCTCTCCCTGCCAGCTGCACTCCTCCTGCAGCCTGCCAGGCCCTTTGTCCCATTGGTGATGCCAGCACACACAGGGCTCAAACAAGGTGTGACCCATAATTCATAGCAATGTGAATAGCAGCAGAAATTTCATTCACTGCACTGGAGATAGTACAGTAAGCAAGCAGTTTCAAAATCCAATTTCATAGACACAGAGATTACATTAATCTGTTTTAATAGCTAAACAATTCAGTTTTCAAGATAGGACAAAGCATGGGATATTCTTGACAAAACTGGTGCTTCAAAGGTGCCTACATCAGATTTAAAATCCTAACTCCTAAGCTCCTAATGATAGAACTGATGGTATCTTTTCAGACAGTAGTGCTGCAAAACTTGCATTTAATCTCCTCTTTTTATAACACACTGTAGCTGCCTGAGCTTGCCTGTGGGAAGCAAATGTAGATTGTCTTTGCCTTCAAATACCATATGAGGAAACTTACTCAGCCCTCACCAACTGATCTTGAGGGCCTGTGGAATGATAAAAGCTCAAGTTATCAAAGTATCTGTAAACTGCCTTCTGATTTCTAGCTGGAGCACCTCCCTGAATCTGGACCCTTTGATTTAAGGTAGCTGCTTTCTTTCACCATGTCTCAACAGGCAGAAAAGGGCATAGCTTTAATTCCTGTTGGCTCAGTTGCATTAGCTCAACATGACTGAAAACCCCTCTTCACCTCCAGAAATGCAGAAGTGAATGTGGATCTACATGGGAAGTTTCTGCCTGTGTAGTAAATACCTTGTAATATACAGGGATGTTTCCATAATGTCAAAAATATTGGTGTAAATTGCTTTTCTTGTGGACACTGTTTTTCTTAGAGAACCCAAATTATCTTTCCCAGGGAAGGCACTATTTATTGAGCTAGACTGCACGTTTTGAGAGTTTTCAAGTCTTGTGGTCTAGCCATATTGATTTGGGGATGATTTCTAGTGTTTGTGTTGTGATTTAGGGCTCTGACAAATGAGCTATGGCAAATGATGGTGAGGTGACTGAAGAGGTGACCCACTCAGCTGTTTTTACTGCTCTGCTGGCAAAGTTTACGGTCCCTGCAGCAGAACTGGCAGAAGACAACATACGTCCAAGGCAGAGCTGCTCCAAATGACATTTGAGTTGAAATCTCCAAGGATAAGGGATTAGACTAGACAGAAGACTGTGAACTGGAGATACTCAGATGTGGTCCATAGTGGTTTATGCTCATCGAAAAAAGCACTGCTTCCATGCCTCAGGTCCTTTCAGCTTCTGCCCTATGTTTCTGTCCCCTCTTTGCACCAGAACTGGCAGTCTCTTAATTGGAGATGACACAGAGATTTCAAGCCAGCTGAATGATTCACCTGGAAGGAGGTGGAGGGGACTAAAACACCACTAACTTCTATAGGATTAATCATGATACCTCTCTCTCTGATAATGGTAAGTGTCCTCGTGTCTCAGCTATGCTCTAACCTTTGGTGGTAGAGGCATATCAAGCAACAGCAGGTGATAATGTCTTCATCTGCTCATTTGTTTTCCAACCAAACAATGATTTGAGGCCAGAGCCTCCCTTGATGCTCCTGTATGGCTAGCTAGCAAGACCTCTGTTGCTGGGGTTGTTATCCCTTATGCTTCAGCTGTAATCTCCATTCTCCTATAGTAGCAGCCTGCTGTAGTGATGTCCCACCTGTCAGAAATGGAGCTGGCATTGGCCTTTGTCTCTTTCCTCTTCTGAGTCAGAGGGTGGCTGGCCAGACACTGCTCTTGCACCACGGTGCAGCAGAGAGCAGGAGCCACAGCAGGAGTGAGTTGGAACTGAATGACCTGAGCAATATTTCCAGGCTAAAACACACTGGAGTTTTCCTCTCCCTGGCCCATTACGACATGACAAAATCCAGTGGGAAAATGAGTGGGCCTTAAATATACAGTGAGCCTTTGCCCCCCATTACCACCTAACTGATAAGCTGCTCCAGGCTATCTTGTTTATGTTTATGAGTGTTTAATACCTCTTAGCATTTGTGTTTGCCTTGAAGCTACAGGCAGCTATGTGCTGTACTGTGCTGAATATTTGTGCCATAAGTACAAACAGATGTTTCAAGATCTGCTTTGAAGCAAATCTTTACCCTCTACATTCTCTCCCAAGACTCCTCAGGAACAGTAGACATCACTATATTCAGAGCAAGGCATTGAAGGGCAGTGAGAGAGGAGACATGTAGGAATAGTTAGCAGTGGAACAGGAACTCAGTCACATATTTTTTGCATAAATGCTTCACAGCAGCACTTTGGACATCAGTCTGCATAAACAAATTTGCAGGGCCTCATTCCTATAAAGCAGCTTCTGCTGCTTACAGGTCTTTTAGCCTCACTAGCCTAAGATCAGGATCACTAGCCCAATTCTTGTTGCCCTCAAGAGCTATCTCCTGCAACCTAAATAATTGACCTAATACCAAAAATCTCAGAATGAGTAGAGATAGTAAAACCTGAGCCATGTGCATGAATGGCTCTTGCTCACTCATATTGCTTCTGTCAGCTGCTCATAGGGGTGGAAAAGCTTCAGAAGACAGGCATGAGTGACATGAAATAGTTTGAATCAAAAACTCAACTCAGAGTCAAAAACTGTCAGATACCCCATGAGACTGCATGCCACATGCAAAGCAATGGGAAAGCTTAAACAGCCTCTGCCTAAGGCATTTCCCAGTTTATGTCAGAATGGAACAGAAAACCTGACAGGGAAAGGTGGGATGGTAGCAGTGAAAGCAGCCAGGATTGTGTGGTAATTGCTGGATGGGAGGTTGCAGCCAGGACTCTCAAATGACTTAAACCACTGTGGTATGGTTTTGGTTTTGTTTCTTCTTTTCTCACGTTTTAGGGGAGAAAAGGGTGTGTCTGGAAGTTCAGATGCTAACTTGGGACTTAGAAGATATACATCCAGGTTTCTGCCTTGCCAGTGACTCCCTTGGGTAAGCTGCTCCCATCCTTCTGCCTTTTGTCCCTCATTCTCCAAGGAAAAATGGTGTTTCCTTACCCCTGAGGTGTATGACATTAATACTTGTGAGGCACTCAGGTACAGTACAAGAGTGCCATATCAGGCCCTGAAGAGGTTTGCTCTGCATTGCCTTTTGACTGATCATGGACAGCAAAGGCAGTCCTTCAAAGCACTCAGTGTAGCTGACTTTCAAATGCAAAGCAGTATTTGACCTGAGCTACACAGGGAACTGATGCTGAGTTGCAAATCTAATTCACTCTGCAGAACACTTTCTCTTAATTCTCCTTGATTTCACACCTCTCACATTTCTTGCTTAAACATGAAAACTATTCATATCTTTATTTATATAATTCATTTTCTTTGCTAGTAACCACACTCTTTTGTCTTGCCTAATTCCACTTCATCTGAAACTGTTCTTTCTCCTTTCCTCCTCATTCATGAGCTTGGGTGGGAACCACCCATTGCTGGAACACCTATGGGACCGTGCGAGCAGTTAAATCCCAGGATTTACAGATCCTGCTTCCTAGCTCCTGCCTCCCTCTCAGCACCTGGGTGAGGCTGAGGTGAGAGATTGCTTATTCCTTCCATCTGTGCCATGCTTGCTGTGTATAGAATAGGCCAACATGTTCTGAGCAAGAAGTTGGCAAGTAGCTTGGGTCCTTCATGGGCTAGGCCTCTGAGAAGCACTGTGGTCCAAAACTGGAGCTTGCTGCCTGGATAGTTGAGGAGAGAAGGGGGGGCAGGGGCAATGGGATGGGATCACTATGAATCCAAGCCTTTAAAGGTCCTGCCTCTGCGTCCTCCTTACTTTATTTTCTCTTTCCCAATTTGTAAAAAAGGTCTAGCAGCTAAGATACTAGCCTGGAACTCATGAGACTTGCTTGGTTTAGTTTGATGTCTTTGGTTTATATCTGTGAAACAGCATTCCACTCCATGGGGTAGGAGTCAGCAAAGGCAGGAGTGGGAGCACAGGACCAGAGCTAGCAGGGAGCTGACCACATCTATAGCAAGAAGGTGTTAAACTGACTTAGCTGTAATGTGCAATGGCATCTGCCACCCGGTGGGGCCATCCATGTTGTCATCCTGTGCTCCTGTGCCCTCTTGTTAACAGCCTTTTCCTTCAGTTGTAGGGATGAAGCTTGGGACCATGAAAGAGACTAGTAAGCACTGTAGCCATGATCACAGAAGTATCCTTCTTGGAGCCTGGCAGCTGCTTGCTGTACCCCTCTTTACTCAGCACCCCTTAAAGTGACCTGACTGGAGAAAAGAGGTAATTTTGGGGGACAGCTGACTGCTTGATCTTCATCTGAGGATTATGTTTCATACATCAATGCTATAGGTAACAATTCTTGTCAGAGGCGGTGGTCCCTGCAACTCATGTACAGCAGATGTCTATTAGGTAGCAGTGAAATTTGTGATGTTTTTGTTTGACATCTGCAACCTCTGTGGAAAGAAAACAGTGTGACTCTTGCCTTGTGTTTGCAGCGGGAACCTTATCAAGGACAGAAAAGAAGATGCACCTCTATTTTTTTTTTCATCTTCTGCAGGTACAAAGGGTGTTTTTCAAGTGTAAATTAAGAGGCATAGGACTCTGTGGGAGTGATCACCTTCTAGGAATTTGTGTGAGTGGCTCAGCAAGATAGGATGGGAATAAAGAAAAAGACCCAAACCTCCAGATAACTCTGAAAGAGTGAAGGAGCACAGCGAATGAGTCCTCATATGCAATCTCCTGTTCCTTCAAGAGAAAGGAAACCTTTCCTAGGGAACTGACACCTACTGTTAGTGGTTTGTGTTCTGTGTTCAAAGAAAAGCCAAGTTATGCTAGGAAGTATGACCTGCCCAATTTTAAGTCAAAACAAATAAGTATTCTAGGGGTTTGCCTTTTGTGTGTTCAGTACCAGTTTTTCTGTGCTCAACGTGAGTCTTCTGAGAAATTCTCTGAGAATATGGAGGTCAGGGAGGCAGCTCCCAGGCCCTGTTACCTCCACAGTGGCTGATGAAACATGTAAGAAGTCAGGCAGCCAATGACCCCACATCCCAACAGGTTGGCAATTCATTCTTCCCAATGCTAGCCATTCTCCGTTCCAGGTTTCCTGCTCAGTCTCATCTTTCAAGGAGGGACTGTGTCCAGTTCCCTTTGAGAAAAGGAAATTTTTAGAGTTGTTCTTGTTTGAAAGAAAATACTGTATTCAGCAGCAGTGAAAACAGAGGGCTAAATGCAGTCTGGCATATGCTGTGCTGGTGTGATGAGACTGGGCCATGAGTCCAGCAAATTTTGTTCATTTCTACACTGAGTTGTGGCAAGATGGCATGTACAGCATTTTTCCTTTACCCTAGAGGTTCCTTCCAAGACCTTGACAGTAATTTGATCCTGCTTTGATAAACCATCAGGCAGACATGACATGGGACTGTAGTCCTAATGACCTGTGTTATTTGAAAATCAAATGACACTTTCTGAGGAGAAAGTTGTTTAGTTCCAGTGTTTTCCTAAGATAATTATACCAAGCCAGCCTTTACCCTCCCCTGTAGTTTCATTTATCACTCACTTTGTCTAAACTCCTGCATGCCATTGCACTGCATTCTTTTGTCATGTTCCACCCCATCATTTCGAAATAGGTTGCCTGTTTGTTTAAAAGTGCAGCAAAAGATTTAAAGCCTTGAGGAGAGAGATGCTATGTATTTACTGTGATGATATACAGTCTGTTGGTTCAATTTCACTGCCTTGTAGCACCAAATTGAGAAATTCACTGACTCTTCATCTTCCCTGTCTTCTAAACTAGCAAGAGATAAACAGGAAAAGGGGGAGACACCTTTTGTTTGACTCTCAAGTCAGTTTGGGCTCTGATATTAATAACTTCCTGTTTTGCTGTAAGTCTTCTGACAAGTGAACAGCATCTATGTGCATTCACTTTTTAGCCTGAACTTAGGCAACTACATGACTAGTGTGTTCCTGAGCTCTGGGCTACAAATTCCAGTTTGCTGCATACCTCCAGGACAAAATTTTAGAATTGAAAGTCAAATTGTTGAAAAATCAGGAGCTTAAACCCACAACTGCTTGCCAAAATACAAATGACCTGACAAAACAGTCAAACTCCTGCTGACCCTTATAAGAACCTTGGGACTTGAGAGGGAATCTATACAAATTAGACTAATTTTATGCTGGAACTCAAATAAGGAACCTAATTTGAACTGCTGGACTGCTATTCATTGCTAAGGATATGCTCAGAAGCTAGAAACAGAAAAGAGGATGTGCAAAAAATATGGAGAAAGGTTCATTTGTGTAATACCACTTGTGCAAGATGCTTGTGAAATGTAGTATGTGTTGTATTGCATCATTTTTCATGGATGCTTAAAATAGTAAGACTTCTTTTCCAGCTATCCAAATAACTTTCCCTGTGAATTGAACTACTTCCTCTGGATAATACACTGTTTTTCTGCCTGCTGGAACAGTAGAGTCCCCCTGAATGCCTAATGCCTGTATATTCCTGCTCTGCATAACTAGGAACTGTCTCCTGATCACAGAGTGAGACAGAACAGCTTGGACTCAGCAGTCCTATGAGATTTACAAATCAAACCAGCTAATCAAGATTTAAAACAGCTCTGGATTGAAAAGGCTAGCAAGTGGTCCAGCTGTGAGTTAATTCATTAGTTGCAGTAAATATCACTAGAAGAGCTTGTCAAAAGCAAATGTGAAGCAGCTGAAAAGAATCATCCTTAAAGTGAATGTCAGAGGCTTTTGCAGCTGTCATCCAGTGGATGGGAGATTCCAGGCACTAGAGAGAAAATGAGGGTGAAAGAAATAAAAATGTGAGGATAAAGTACCAGTTCCCACTGAGTGATTATAAGGGAAGCAATCTTACCACTACAGAGACCTAATTTGAGACTGAATCTCCCAACTGTCTAATGTCTCCTCCAGGACTCTGAGAAACCCAAACTAGCTAACGCAGTCCACTCAGACCAGCAGCAGGAGGAGGCTCTGCTGCTTCAGGGGCACACTGGAATGCCACATTTATGTAGCATATTTATGTGGGCATTTCCAGTGTTCTTATGTCCTGTTCAGCACTTATTTAGAAGTAGGGGAGCAACATCATTTTCTTGCCTGGCCAGCACGTTATCATCCTGGTCCTACAGGAGGCTTCCAGTGCTACATACCTGAGAATCCTGGAGCAAAGGCACCAGAATCCATTTTCGCAGGCAAATATAAGTGTTGTTAGCATTAACAAGAGAGAATTTCACATTTCTATGACTAATCTGATGTATTACTATTTTCTTGCTCTCCAAACTGTGTAGATCAGGTGAGTCCTCAGGCCTTCCTGGAGACACCAGTGCTGTCAGTCAAGGGTTGTGTGTATCCATTCACTTCAGCCTGGGTGCAGGGCTCAGCTTTCCCACCTCACTCCAGCTATTGCCTGTCTGAGACACTGTCACACTTCTCTCCATCCTTGTGGAAATGTGGAAACACTGGCCATAGTTTGACGCTAGCCTGTGGCAGCAATGCCCACTCATTCTCTAGCTGCTCCCTCCTACCTCAGCTGCAGTGCATCACCTCATCATTGGTGTGCCAAGCAGGGAACTCCCTGACTTAGGCTTTTTCTTTATTTGGTGACTTCTTCTAAGTAGCAACAAGTTTCTGCTGGATTTTATTTATGACTGATCACGTCTGAGCCCTGGTCCTCAGTACTTCCCTCCGGATGCCAGGAAGGGCTGTGCCAGCAAGTAGCCATGCTCTGGGGTGGATGAGCAGTGGGGTCAGCAAGAAGGCATTATTTTATCTGGTATTGCCATGAAAGGCACTTTTAATGTAACCCTGTCCCCACAGAGTGAGGCTTCAGGGGAGTTCAGGGGTCAATTCCAGTGTCACTGCTGCTAGCAGTCATGTTTTTCTGTAGCAGGATTTTCCAGGCATTGGGAAGATCTGTGCCTTCTGAGACCATTCAGGTAGCTCAGCACTCCTGGGGAGAGGTGGGATAACTGCTCAGGGTGCACAGATGTATCATGTTTGCAGGGGCAATGGTTAAGGGCTCTCTTCTGAAGCTGAGAGGAACTAAGTGACCTGCCCAGAGAGAGCTCAGCCTACATCTTACAAGGACATTTTCATAATCGAGATAAATAAACAGATGCCTTTTTTGCTCTAGGGAGATAATATCTTCTGTGCTACTAGCCTGAGACTATTTGCTTGGCTTATTTGTCATATAAAACAAGCCTGAACCATTTCATTTGAGGTTGTTATTTATCTGGGTCAACATGAAACACTTCTGGCATTTCTTTTCCATTTTCTGGCCTTTGCATGTTGCTGTCTTCACTCCTGTGTGTATGCTTTCATCTCTAACATTTCAATTCTCTTCTCTTGTAATATTTTAAATACTTAATTGACTCATGCTGCAGATGGAGAGTATTAGTTACCTTCCATGACCACTCTGGCCACAATGGCTTCCTTCACTTGACTGATTAATTTTGAGCTGATTAATTTGTCAAGGTGAATGTTAAGTCTATCTAGAGTAACTGTGCAAAATTGCAGTCGCAAGTTAGTTTCTTATTGGACATGCTGTTTCTCCAGACACAGAATACCTTTGAGAGGCTTTTTCCCCCCACTTCCCTTTTAAGATTGATGTTGCCGCAGTTTATACCAATAGGATTTTGATGGCTGTGTCTCTAAATTTGACAAACTAATGCATGGCAAGCAAATTCAGCTGATGAAATTCCATTGATAAAGCAAATTCTCATCCTGGCAACCACCCAGCAAAGTCCACAAGTAGTGATTGGGAGTTAATAAAAACTGCACCAAGTCTGCCAAAGCTGCTGGAGATGAGACCAGCAGACACTCCAGTGGGGCCAAAGAACTACTGCAGTGCCTGCTCCCTGCTGCCCTAAACCAGCAGGTCTGGAAGGGCAGCAAACTAAGTGAGCTGTGGGGATGATGGGCTCCCCAAGGTACCAGTCACAGGCAGTAGGGATCAGACAGGAGCCTATGCAAAAAATGGCTTAACACTGCATAGACAGCAGTTGCAGCATGGGAGTTGTAGCATCAGCAGTGCTTTCTGATTGTCCAATGGATATAATTGAGGGAAAATAGCAAAACCCAAGTAAATTAAATGCATTTCATAGCAGTTCCTGAGGGAGAACAGGTTGTGTTTTTTGTGAGATTCAAACCAGGTCAAGCAGGCCAGGTCTTCCATAGAGAAGTTGTTGGCTTTGGCCCCAAAATATCATTGTTAAGGTAAGAAAAATATCCAAATTTCTCTTAATTTTTTCCGAGTTGGTACATTATAAACAACTGGCATTCAGACCACTGCAGGCATTAAGAATTCAGTTAACAACACTAAGAAACACAAAGAACATAAAATAGTAGGTACTTTCTGAGAAGACTGGAAAACTAAGTCCGGTACCACTGAATGCTTAGGGAGGGTAAGTCCTAATAGCTCGGTAGCCAAATGTCACCTGGGACCAGAGTGTGAACAATTCTTTTGTAATATTACTTGGCAAATGTCTCAACGTCTTGAGCTTATTGCAAAAGAGAAAAGAAAAAGCTGACCCGTGTTATTTTCTGGTAGTACAGGAACATTAATTTCTCTAACCCTCTGTGGTGGTATCCAACTGCCTTGGTTATCTGAGTGGGCAGGTCAAAGGAAAGCAATGTGTAGACTTGATTTTCAAAGGCACCTATTTCCAGTAAGTGTGAACATCATTTTCTTTTAGGAATATTTTTCTTTTTCCTGACATACTGTATCAGAAAGAATAAAATAAACAAAAGCATGGTATACTTGTAAGATGAACTTCAGTCCTGGGACTTCTCACAGAATTCCATAGTGAGACCTTAGTGAAGAGCAGAGACAGAGCTTTTCTTATGTCACACCATCCATGATAATGTAAAGATGTACTGTGAGATATCTATATATTGACCCATCTCAGTTCAGCTTCATGCAAGAATGGAAGAGCAACATGCATCCACCTCTTTTTTTTTTTTCTTTTTTTTCCCTAGTGTTTGTGGAAAGGAGGAAAAGCACCTTTTGCTGTCCAAGTTCATGACATTCCTGCTCCCCTGGGTGGAAAGGAAAGGGACCTCTTCTCTCCCTCTGCCTATGAGGGAAGCACTGACTATTGGAGTGACAGGCAAGAAGCTGTCTCAGGGCAGACCTTGTTCTCCCCAGGGACTTGCACCCCAGCCACTCCCAGCTGTGGGCTGGTGTGCTGGGATGCCCTGGCCTGTCCCCTCCTGGGCTCACTCCTATTCTGTAGCTCCAAGCCCTGCCACTTTTTGTCCTTGGAAAGGCAGAGGTGGGGGAGCAGGTTCCCAGCAGCTAGAGAGGAGCAGAGGGTCTCCATCGGGGTATCTCCTTGCAGAAGATGAAGAAGGCCTCTCTGCCATAGGGGCTGGAGGCAGGAACAGTCACATGCTTCTCTCTGCAGCCAGCAACACTCTGCTTTTCCCTGTCATTTATTGTCTGATGTCTGTTTTCATAGGTTTCGTGCTGGTACTTGGGACACCTCCTCCTGGTGGGCTGCCAAGGATGGTGGCAGCATCCTCCCACCGAGAATATTGGCTCCGGCCGCGGGCACAAAGCATCCATCCCCACTGCTCTCCTGACCCTCCCCTTGAGGCCTACTTTTCCTGGGAGAGGCAAGGTAACCTCGCCACTGAAAATAGCTGGGACAGCAGCCAGTGGAGATTAATGGCATCATTAGCGTACCCAATTTATTTTTAGGCTTAAAAATGCTTCAGACCTGCAGACTGAGCAGAGTTGCTCCATGTAACACAGGGACTGACAAATCTCCTGCTTCTGCCTTTCCCCTTCTTACTATTTCATTATGATTGCTGGGACTGTAAAACCTCCAGTGCAGGGACTGTCTCTCATTGTGAGCCTATTCACAATGTAAACCTTCCTAACTGGAGGGATACACACAGATACTTTTTTCCCCCAAGAATGCTGTATTTTGTCTGGTCTCCTTCTTCCACCAACTCCTGTACACAGTGTCCTGTGTCTTTCTTTGGGAAAATTCTCTTTTTGATGAATTCCTGAGGCACAGGCTGTGCGGCTGTCACAGGAATTAGTGATTTTCTGCCAAGGTTTTTAAATGTGAGCTCTGTGGGAGGAGGACTGAGATTCTCATAGCTGTGGAGAGCACCTAGGATGTGTAGGGCCCTAGTGAGAACATGTATTTGCAATTAATGATAGTGGAGGTTTTCCAACTGGACCCAGCAGAGCCAACCCAGCCTCCACATCCCCCAGGAACCTCATGGGACTGACAAAAAAAGAACACCCCAATTCTGTTGGCCCCAGAAAAGGAGTTTTCGGCATGTAATCTGTGGCCTCACTGCCTGGCCTGTTTCCCAGCACTTGGTGAAAGGTAAGTGAGAAAGGAGACTTGTCAGCAGGCACAAATCCAGGGGATCAGCTGTGACTGGGAGACAGCTCCATGAGTGTGAGAAAAAAGTAAAAATGCCAGTAGGGAGCCCTCCCACCCAGAAACATGGATCAACAGTGTGGCAGCTCATGGAGGTGATGTCACTTCAGAGGACAGACACCCTGCACTGTGCTGTTGGTATTTTGTTGTATCTATATGAGATAAACTCCTGTGTCAGTCTCTCCTTGGCCCTTTTCTTCTAGGGGCTGAAATAAAGAACCGCAGAGAACACTCAAACCACTGTTTGGGTTTTTTTCCTCTGGACAGTGAGAATACTTCAGGGCAGAATGAAGGAGCCCAAAATGGTAGAAGGAGGATTTCTTTGCCATGGCCACTACAGGTGAAGCCACAACCCTGGGATGCCCTCATCCATGAATATCTGATGGGTTGGAGGTATCTTGGTGTCTTGTTTTCCCCTTTCCCAGCTTTCCTACTTGGGTTCTTGGCTCCAGATCTCCTCCATCTCCTCTTGGCCAGGCCCCAGCTCTCTGCTCTGATGGGGAGGGCAGTGCCTGCTCAGCACATCACTTTCCATGTCTGTTAAATGGGACCGTGATGTGTGTTCAAGGCCAGGTTGGATGGGGCTTTGAGCAACCTGCTCTGGTCAAAGGTGCCCCTGCCCATGACAGGGAGATTGGAACTAGATGATCTTTAAGGTCCCTTTCAACCCAAACCACTCTGTGATTCTATATAGTTCTTTGAAGGACAAAAGTGTAAATGCAGTTATTCAGCCATCAAAGATCCTAGCTGGGAGAGTATTTCCATGTCTGATACACATGAAATCCTGTATAATTTCAAAGGATTCAAGGAAAAGGCAAGTCATATGCAGCATCTAAGACAAAGTGGGGGAAGGGTAATGTTTAATTGTATTTATTTATTCTGGGAAAGAAGTACATCTTATATACTTGTTTTTCATCTAAATTTCCAAACACACAACAAGAAAAGTCAGCAGAACTTTCTCACTAGACTGATGTCAGATGAGGGGGGTGAGTCTTGTGACAAAAGAGGCCATCTGTATCTCAGACTAATTACCTTCTTTGAAAAGTGAATATAAAAAATGGCATGGTTTTGGGGGTTTTTGGTTTATTTTAGTAAGATGGCTAAGCCTCATTTCAACTTCGGGACACCTATCTCCTCACAGTCAGTGCTACACAGTTTCTGTGGAATTACTTGCCCCTGATACAGAAAGCAAGAGCTGCGATTTTTTTTTCCTGTTTCAGTGGGCTACACCCAGTTGTAACCATATTTAATCTTCCTTTTTCTTTATGCCAACACTGGGTGGCACTAAGTAACTCCTTCTGACATTTTACAAAATTGACTCACAAAACTTGAATCACACTGACTTGGCTCCACTCTGTCCTGAAAGCAAATGGTTTTGAGAAACTTTAGGTCATATGGTTGTTGCATAGAAACATCTGACTTGCATGGCATGTTTTGTACTTCCCTGGCTTGTTAAATTGTTACAGCTCTCCTGAATCTCTGGCCTCACAGTCTGGAAAAGGTTCCACATGCTGTTGGCCTTGAAAGCCGCGTTTCCTGTACCGAGTTGAGAATTGATGGAATACTTGAAAATAACTGTGCTTCATGTCAGAGGTTTCAGTAAATCTCACTGAATGGTTAATGTCGGAAGGCACCTCTGGAGATTGCCTAGGCCAAGTCCTCTACTTGAGTAGGGTCAGCCAAAGCAGGTTGACCCAGGTGGTCCCCAAAGGGTTCCAGGAGTCCCTCGCCAGCCCCAGAGTCTTCTTGGTGATCTCTAACAAGAGCCTGGACACTGCCATATCTGCTGGCTGCCACTGCCAGCTGCCCGCTGTAAAAGTCCTGCTGAAACAAATTGGCTTTAAAAGAAGCACCTACAAACACATGGCTGTCACCCCACTGGCTGTGCTCAACCTACAAGTGCCAAGGTTGCCATTTTAACAGCCCGCTATGGCTCCAGTGGGCTTTGGGGGGACCCTGGTGACTGATGCTGGTGTGTATAGCAGTGAACATGGCAAAAAATCAGGGCCAAGTAGCTTGTCCTCAGAGGACATCCCAGCTCTCTCAGCAACCTGGTCTAGTGGATTGCATCCATGGTCATGGTGGGGAGTTGAAATTAGATGATCTTTAAGGTCCCTTCCAACTCAAGTCATTCTATGATTTTGTGACTTGTGGCCATTCTCAGCTAAGCCATCCGTGGAGACCCACGGCCATGTCCCAGTAACAAACATTAGCATTGATGTGTTTGTACTTGTCTCTCAGAAGGTGTTTAAAATAAAAGACAACAGATGGCATAACCTGATGGGATCATAAAGACTTGTGTCCTGAAAGCAAGGACATAGAAGCACCAATGATAGTAGCTAAAAGTCCTTAGTATGGAAATTAAGCAACCAAATCTTGACTTGGCCATTCTGATGGCAGTGGGAGAGATGTGGCTAAGGAAGAAGCTGCCCACACCTGCTGATGACTGCTGCTGATCCTTGGTGTCTCCAAGCAGAAGAGCAGGGAGAGGGTAAGACCAGCTGGTGGCTACATTAGAGCCAGAGCAGAGATGATCTCAGAAGGAAGCCTCAGCTGGAGTGGGGATTTATCTGAGATGCTACATCTTTGGACTGTGGTCAAACCACAGGCTGTGGGACAGCCTGCAACAGAGCTCTCCTAATCCTCCTGCTTGGACTATAATGTTATCTAAATTATTTACACTGTTTATTGGACCAGGAATATCTGCAGGGCTAAACTGCCTGCTCCAGAGGGCTGGCCAGCATGAAGTAGGTTGGCCTTACGGCATGGCATGGCACTTGACTCCAGCTTAGCTTGGCCTTGTGTGTTGTGCCTACGGATCTAAGATAAAATTAGTATTTTCTTAAGTCTGGTATCTTTTTGTCCCAGCATCAAATGTCTAGGATAATGCTATAGCTCATCAGTGTTGGGATTCCATAGGGTGTGTTGGATGTCCTGGACTGAGACATGAGAGCAGGAGAGATGGAGAATGGAAAGGTTGGTGGGACCATGCTGGAGGAGCATCAGGAGGGAAGAGAAACAGAGCTTGTCCATGTCACTCTTCAGGGTTGTCCCAGGAGTAGCTATGCCCAGAGCAGTGCTGCTTGGCGGACAGAGAGAGCTGCTTGTCCAAGTCCAGAGGACAACAAAGGTATGTGCACAATGGGAACAGTCAAGGATGAGGACCCACAGGTCAGCTAGGGAGTTGTTTCTGATATTTTGGGCATGTCTGACAGGCATATCTACATAACCAGCAAAGAAGAGATGAACTCCAGCCCTGGACTTGTGCTCATTCTCCATTGTGCTCTCTGCTAACTCTGAGCTCTGGTTTGGATCACACCAAATAGCTGTTTCCAAGACAAATTTTCTCCTCAGGAAGCAAGCTCTAGGCATGGTGTCTGTGAGCCCATCAGTGCCATTCTGCCATGGCCTGCTTATATTGAGCAGCATGGGCATGGCCAGGAGCCAGTCTCCTACCTTGCTGTCCTCTCTCTCAAGATGCCTCAGGTGCTGCCTGGCACACTGGGTGTGATACTGCTTCTACGAAACCTTTTTAAAAATATTGTTCTGTATGAGAAACGGAAGGGATTTAAACTTGCATCCTGTGTGCTCTGAGCCATGTCGTAGGCAGTGGGTTATGGTGGGTGACAGCTACTCTTCATAGGCCTTGTGGCTGAGGACAAAGTCACCTTGGGAATCTGCCCTTCCATGCCTCTGAGGGTTTTGGGGTTGACCTGTATGCCTTTTTAGCTTTTAGTCTGACTACTAAACAGAAAACCAGTTATTGGCAGATCTGCCTTGTCAAATAGACAAAGGCCTGGAAATGCAGAAGCTCTTTGGAGTGAGGCCTTGGCTTTTCAGGGATCATGAGGCTTTGAGCAGAAGTCAGGCAGAGTATAAACCTCGCTATCCAAGAGGATAACTTGAGGAAAGGGAGTTGCACAGGATTTTTCCATTGCCGTAGGAACCTTTACTGTAATTCAGCTCATGTTGATTAACCCTGGATGCTAGATTCTTAAAAAGTGATTAGTGAGATCATACTGGAAATAGAAACAGATGTGCCATCTGTTGCACAGTGTATGGGGTTTAGAGGGAGTTTTTCTGAAACATAGTTGATCCCAAAATTGAAATGAGACTTCATTGCTGTCACCTTCCCATTACCTCCCCAGAAGCTAAATATCCCTTTGAACATATGAAGTGAACTGGTGGGATTTGCTGTCAGTGGACTGATGCTGTGATGCTGTAGTTCTGGACACTGACTAACCTGAGAGCTGAGCTATGGTGGTATCTCAGCCTTTAGGGGAAGCCACAGTATAGGACTTTGCATCAGAGACACTTTCCAAACACCTGAAATCCCAGAGTGGGAAATCTGGGCTTCAGTCTGAACTTGTGCTTGTGCCTCAGAGCATCTTTCCCCGCAGTGAAATGTAAACACTGAAAAGTTAGAGGTGTTTTTTTCAATCCTTCTGTATCATTGTTCCTATGCTGTATCCCTGCCCCCAGATACTCTCCCTTCCTACTGTAGTCACTCCCTGCGGGTCTCAAGGATTATCAGGAGCACTAAGCAGCTCTCAGACAGCAATTGCAATTATGCTCCTACAGCTGTGATTGTCCACAGCCGTGCTTTCTGTCTTTCTCCAGAGCAACGGAGGAAGGCTGAAGAAGGCAACACATCCATATGTGCTTTCCTAAATCTAATCTGGCATCCTTCTGGCTTTCCTAGCCTCTGAAGAGCAAAGTGCACATTTGTGCTGTTCGTAGCACTGCTGCCTGATAACTGATATGTGCTCTAATAGGCAAAGCATCACAGCACCTGGGGAGAACAAGAGCGGGTTCCCTTTGATCCACAGGGCACCTCCTTTGGCACAGCTGCACAGCCAGGTAAAAAGCTGTCAGGATTCTTGTTTTCTTCTTCCTTTTTTCAGAGTAAATTTCAAGTCTCACATTCAAGGCCTCTGGCAGGTCTCCATGTACAAATATAATTACTATTTATTATTTATACAGGAACAGAGAAAGGCCATTGCTTTATGACCCTGTAATAAAATGGGTCACTGCTCCCTGTGTGCTTTGAAGCCCAGGATGTGATCCAGTGGAGATAGAAAATGGGACTCCAGGCACTGAAAAGAGATTGCTACTGTGGACAGCTTTGCAAAAACCAGACTGAAATGCACTGAAACACACTTACAAAACACAGGTATGACTTTACAGTGGGTAAGGAGTCCAGCAATCTTTTGCCTTCCTTGAGCAGTAGTGTTACAGGAAAGCGGAGCACTGCTTCACCAATACCCTTGGGGATTGGCTGTTTGGAGAACCTGCTGGTATTGCACTGGTTTTACCTGGGTAAAGCCAGCTCCCCCTTGAAATAAATAACTGCCCCCCTATTGGTCCTCTTGTCCCACCTCTACATGGCCATCCCCACAGCTTGTTCCCCAGGATGCTGGGAGTTTGGAATGCAGTGGGATAGAAGGGACAGTCTGGAGAAGGCCACTTGGACTCCCTGGAGGCCAGAGCACATCTAGGGGCAGGTAGAGATTTCAACAGCTGAGCCACCATCTCCTCCCAACACCGTCGGTGTGGCAAAGAACCTGGGTGCACTCTATCAGCTCCATTGACTACAACAGGGATTTGGGGACTTAAGAATGTATGGTGAGCATGAAGGGCTCATATTTGCTCTTTGATTCCTTATAAAGGCATTTTGACACCTTGAAGAGGATTTAGTGGACAGGCAAGCATAGCATAGGCAGAAAGCAAGGTGCTAACAAAGCCTGTAGAGCAGTCAGCAACCCCACCAACATTTCTTTTGTCCCAGCAGTGGCAGCAACCCTTTGTCTCCCATCCCAAACAGAGCAGCTCCCCAGCAAGCCCAGCTGTCCTCCAAGGATGTCACGGCTCTTCCAGGCTCTCACTTGTTCACACACAGCTGATTCAAAAAAGATGTTGGCAGAAGATGTTACGAACCTTTCAAAATCTCTCTTCATACTCTGCCACTTCCTCCTCTCTGTCCTCAGACAGGAATCACACAGGTCTGGACTGCATTCCCAAGCTCTGGAGCCAACAAGCAGAAGCCAGTGCCTAGCAGCAAGTGGTCCCAATTGCTTCTTTTGAAACACTTTCACCAAATAGTTGATGAATCCCAAAGTGCTCACCCCAAGCACTGTGTGCTGTGCACAAAGACTGTGAACCCACCACCCAGGGAGAGGATGGGGTCTGGGTTCTTCCCACAAGCTCTAATGACTGAGGGGAAAAGGGATGTTATCAGGAAGGGCAGTTCTTATCCTGGAGAAAAAAATCACATAATATAATTCTCTTTCATCTGGATTCCTCATATGCAAGCCACAGAAACAAAAAGACATCCTTACTCTCTTTTTCTGTGGAATTTTCATCGGAAAAATGGAAAACGTTAATAAAAAAAAAAAAAAAGAGAGAAAAAAAAAAGATAATAAAGCGATGTGAGGGAGCTTGCCAAAGATGTCTGAATTCTCTGAGTGTGCCTTACCAGCTGTGTTAGCACTGCTGCACTGCCTAGAGCCTATGCCCTGTAGCTCAAGGTACAAGGCAGCTGCACCCAGGGTGGGTTTTTCTCCTATCAGCAGTCATGCAGCTGAAGCAAGGACACAAGAAAAAGTGCTGGTGGTCCCCAATGTTTTGTCTGAGCAGCTGCAAGAAGAAATGTTTTCTCCCACCATTTTTTGGAGTAGCATCAGAGTAGTGTGGCTGCCAAAGCAGCCACAAGGTCCCAGTTCGGTGATGAAGGTCTGCATCCAAGGGCACACTGGACCATGCTCTGACATGGCAGCCCAACCTCCTCTGGGACAGAAACCACTCAGTGCTGGACCTACAACACCCATGACAACCTTGACGCTGCCCCTTGGGCTTGCCTGCCCAAATAATTCAGTAGTAACTCCCCGCCTCCACGCACCCAGCTATAACCACATCTTTTCCCCAAGTGTTTAGCAAATGTGACCTCTGTGTTTTATACCTTTCAGTCGTTGATCAACCTGATGTGTTTCTCTTTTGGACAAATAGTCATTACATCTGAAAGTTTATGGCTGGGCTTTGAAGTTAATGTTCTCTGAGATGAGGGAGAAAGTTCACACTTCTTCTATTGCTTCCAGCCCCTCTGGCTCCGGACCAGATAAGACAGCTATGTCTTCAATTTAAAAGTGATGACTATTTTTGCAGGCAGAAAAGCAAAAAAAACTTCTTAATGTAATAATGGCTTGAATAGTGCTACAGTGCTCAGCAAAATGCTGGAAAAGGAGAGAAATTAATTCAGGAAACCTATGGGTGCCTCAGACCTGTTATTTCTCTGTTTATTGTCCAAGTTTCCTGTGAGGCTGTGTTTCCCTTCCTCCACTTTTGCTGCTGTTTCAGCCACACTGATTCAGGTTATCCACAAACCATTATTTTCTGCCAGCAACCTGTGAAGAAGAACAGCGTCCACAGACAAGAGGTTTTTTCCTGAGTATTAACATGTCCCTCCCTCTAATTCTCTTTGAATAGGTAAAGAAAATGCTGTTTTATGATAGACTCCATTAACAGCCAAAACCAAGTGTTCAAGCTGGAGGGTGTTAAGACACCCATTCCTTCACACTGGTTTGGAAATTGCAACCTCAGTGTGTGACCTTTACAAGCCCCCTTCTTACCCTTCTTGCTACTGCAGTATCAACTAAGCCCAAGTGAGCTGGGTCCTCTGGGAGAGGCTTTGAGCATCTCTGCCCAAGGGGATATTGGATGTCATTCTGTACAGAATGTGCAGAGCCTGACTGTCACATCCTGCAAGCTCCAGGGGGAGTAAGCAAGGCTGAAAGGACTTTGGAGAGGGATGGGGTTTTCCAGAGCCTCATTCAGTCAGCTTTGGGAACTCTCCAAAGACAGCAGAGCCACCACCTGAGTAGAGGTACCTGTCCTTGCCCACATTCCACTCCTCTGCCCACCATATCCCTCTGTGCCTCCTAACTCAGAAGTGGCTTTTCCATTTTACCCCACCAGTCATGGGACTGGCTTAAAAAAGAGATGCCAGGAAGATCTACATGTACCCCTCAGCTGGGGTTATCTGAACATGTGCTAGGGTGATGTGAAATTTCAGTTTTGACAGGAAATCCTGCAGAGTGTGTACAGGTATCACAAGCACTTCGATACTGCTAATGAGTTGATGCTTCTGTAAATAAAATACCTTCCAAAACATGATTTACAAAAGGGCAAGATTTTCAGTAATTTAGAACTGAACTACATTCCTATTGTAGTACACTAGAGGAAGGATCAGCATACTGCACCTCACAGCTGGGCAGCTAAACCCACTTTTCCCATTCATTTAACTGTCTTTGATTTGTTTCTGGTAAATATTCAGCTGAAATTCAGCTTAAAGGCATCGGCCATGTTCGGATCAGTAAGGTATCATCAGATGAATGTGATGCTCTTTGTAAAGTGGAATTTGGTACCTAATTGGAGGGACCACAAGCTCCCCCCAGTAACCCTGCTTTCCTCCCTATTGCAGAGGACAAGTGCTGCTGGGGACCGACAGCTGAGCAGCACAAGGCTCTCAAGCCTCCCCGGAACAACCACAAGGACTAGTTAGAAAATCCCTCCTAGGAAGTGATGAAAAACCCCAGGATGCCACCAGCATCCCCCAGACCATCTGAGAGTCCCTCCGTCACTATAGACCTGCAGCATTCTTTGCCATAAACAGTAGTTTCCTTTCATTGACACCTCCACTGCTCATTTGCCTCTCTCAGCATGAGCAAGCAATGGGATGAGCTCTGAGGGATTTCCACTGATGCTCCTCCATGTCTTGGCAATGGGATCTGCCTCACTGAACACTCAAGAAATTTCCCCATCATTTATTTTACTCCATTTAATCCTTTGCTGTAATGCTAAATAAAGTCTACTTATTGTTAACCACACCCACCAACAGCAGTGGTTATATTTGCTGCTGGTTTAGTTTCCAAGTAATTTAAATAAGCAACTGAATCAAAGGAGAAACTATTAAACATCCTTTTCCCCTGGACATCATGACGTGCCAGGCCATTAATATTTCTTTATCACCACAAACTTCAAGGCTTGAAATCCACACCTTGGATTGTCAAATGGGATAATTATGAAACATTTTCAACTACCCAGCTAATGAGCACTAAATCCTTGTTGTGGTGGATGTGATGTTGTGCAGTGTTTCTTGCACTAATTTCTTGAGAAATCTGGGCTTGTAATTAATTTGGTGCAGCCTGCACAGCAGGGAGATGTTTCATCTTCTAAGGTGACATCAGCCACGCTTGTACTGGATTAAAAGGCAGCCAATGTCCCTTCCAGCTTTCCCAGGCAATCCTCAGCCAGAAAATCAGTGTTGTGCTTAGGAACATAAGCATCAGGTGGTGCAGAAGTGGTTTCCTGCCACTGCTGTCGGGGCTAACCTCTGTGAACAAGCCCCAGTATAACACCCCTTCTATCTCAGTGAATACCCAGTCTTTCCTTCAGGAGCACTTACAAGCCCTTGGCAATGTGGAGCCACACTGGGGACATAATGGATGCATCTCCCCCCTCAGGAGAATGCAGGGGTTGGAAGACATTTTAGGGGCTTTCAGCTTTTCTGATCATCCCCTGGGAAAGGCAGGGCCAGCAGGAGGGGGGAGCTGGGTACCAGCAGCACTGGAGCATCCCTCAGGATACCGGAGGCACCAGGACATTCCATGCTATGGCTTCTGCTTGGCTTGTGCTGCCTGCTTTCATTTTCAGAAGGTGACATAGCTAAAAGCAAAGCTCTGTATCCTTTGGGGGAGATACTCTGGAGAACACCAGCCTGTTCCCAACTGCATTGCAAAGTAATTTTTTTTGCACTGTAAAAAATCGTAGTGCCCAACATGGAGCAGGTCTGGAACAGCCCCTGAGAAGTGCAGGGCTCTGCATCCCATTAGGGCTGCCCGGAGGAAGCTGGATGGAGTTTTTATTAAATCAAGTTCAGTCAATGCTTAAAGAAGGGCTTTTTTGAACTAGGAGCTGAACCTCATGTTTGGTGCCCTGCCAAGCTCAGGATAGTGCGAGGAGGAAAAGGAGATGTATTTTTGGACTGCGCGTCTGCGAACAGGCTGTTAGATAAAATTAAAGAGGCTGTTTATAAAGAATCTGCTGGTGCTGAAGCAGATGTGGAGGCCCGAGTTTATGACAAGATATATTTCTGGTGTTGGCATGAACAATCAATTTCATTCAGGACTTTCCTCATGCTGTAATGATTTGTTGGTTTGGGTTTGATTTTTTTTTATTTCATTATTTTAACTGAAGCTGGCACAATGCCCTCATTACTTGTGATAAACTTGTTTGTTTACTTATGTCGTGGTAACCGGAGAGCTGGACTCAGGCTCTGCTTCCTTGCATGCTGTTCGTTTCCTACCAGAACACTTGAGGTTGTTTGGCACTGGCAGCAAAGCAGAAATACAGCATTTCCTTATTTTCTTGCCAGGTTGCTTGTGGATGATGAACACTTTGGCTGAGCAGGCAGCCATAAGACCCTCTCTTACTCAAACCCCATGGCACAAGGACCCCCAGCCCTGCTCACACCTGATGGGTGCAAAGGCAAAATAATTTTGCAGAAGGCAACAAAGTTACTTCCTAAAATCACAGAATGGTTTAGGTCAGAAGGGTCCTCCAAAGGCCATCTAGTTCAAACCCCTGGCAATGAGGAGGGACGTCTTCAACTAGATCAAGTTGTTCAGAGCCCTTTTCAACACAGCCTTGAATATCTCCAGGGATGGAGCATCTACCACCTCCCTGGACAGAGCCCAGAGCAAACATAAGGTTTGCTCTGGTACAAAACTGGAATCTTTCTTCTGAACTCATGTTATTCTTTACTGAGCTATGTTTATCATCCAGGAAAATACTTTGGTTTGTGCCTAATGGTATATAAATACATGGAATGTGTTTAATAGTTACTCTTACAACTCTAAATGTGTTTTAAAAATATGCTGCTTTCCTCAGCATTGCAGGCAGCAAAGGCATTGCTGTGCATTTACAAGAAACATCAAGAGTGTGAGTGCATGTTTTAAAGTGAATGCACATTGTCATTAGTTATACATGGTTTGGGTTTGTGCTGTCTTGCTGCTCCTCCTTGGATCCTACACCAAGTCCTGACTTTCTTATGGCACAGATAATAAAAGAAAGAAGCCCAACACAATTGCCATCATCTATACCTACAGCATCACATATGGAAGACATAATATCTGATGGTAAATTTTTGCTTTGACATTATAGTAGAATTTAAGGGAAAAGGTGTCATCCTTGGCCTAGAGTTTCATGAGTGCCACAGGCAGATGGGCTTTTTAAAACCTTCTCCTCCTCTTCCAAAAGGATAAACTCACAGTCTGGACTCAATTGAACCTTAAAGCCATAAAATTCCAGGTTCCAATAAATCTTGGTTTTATAAAAACACATCCAGCATATATTATAAGAGAAACTGTAAAAGAAATTAAACATGTGTGGGTCACATACTCTGCTGGATGCTCCTTAATAGTTTTGCAAAATCAGTGGAATAACGAGGTGCAGTTTTGCTCTATGAAGTTCTGGTACCTCCCTGCAGTGCTGTGGGGCTGCCCAGCGTGCCCACCCAGAACATGAGCAAACACATGGGGAAGGGGCTGGCAGCTTCACTCCCACATCGTCTCCATTCTTTCCCACTGCAGATAAGCCAGGCTGCAGTCTGGGGTATCCCCACGGGCCTAAGGCCTGTGCTTGGCTGGGGGCTTTGGGTGCTGGAGCAATGGGCTGCTCCATGTGGCCCAATGGGCATCCAACACATCCTCCCTTTGGGGGGTCCAGCAAAGTGGGCCCTTGCTCCCCCAGCCCCAGTGAATGGCAAGGCCATGGTGAACAAAAGTGCCGTGTATCAAAGGAAAGGAAAAGCAAAGTGATATCTGGGGGAGGGTACGCCTGCCTGTTCCCATAAAGTGGAAATGCAAAGCAAAACCGAAAGGAGCTGGGATCACACGGCAGAGACGGGGACTTTAACAAGCTCTTTTTCGGGGCTTTAAAAAAATTATGCATGTGATGTAATCTTGACGTTTCCTGTCTCACTGGTGAGTTCCTCGGATCCAACAGCCGGAATGCCAGGAACTTGTCACCACCTCGTGCAACTCTTACTATTCACAGCATCCCAGGGGGACACAGGAGGAGAGGCACAGGGGTCTGGGACAGGGGGCAGCACCTTGCACCCCTCTCCCTGTGCTCCTCCTCGCCCTGGCTGGGTGACACACTGAGCACACACCTCCCCTTTTAGAAATTCCCTTTAATTTTGAGGGTTGAGGTTTAAGGCTCCCTGCCAGGGGTCCTGTGTCCAGAAGCCATAGCACAGAGACTAAAGCCTGTGAGGACCCTGGCAGGGACAGACTCTCAGACTTTATAACAATATATAATCCATGTTTTTTTCAATTTATTGCATAATGGCAATTATATAAAATTCCAGATGACTTGCTGGAGTAGTCATGACCAAGTCCAAAAGCAAGCAAAGCCCTATAAACTTTGGGAATTTTCTCATCATAAAGATGCATCAAGGTTCTGCTAGCAGAAGTTGAAACTAGAAAATTAGGGGGGAAAGAGAATAAAAAAAAATTCTGGCACACTTTTATTACTATTTTTTCAAGCATTGGAACAGGTTTCACAGGGAAGTGGTGGAGCTGGCAACCCTGGAGGTATTTGAAAGATGTGTGATGTGGCACTTGGGGACATGGTTTAATGGTGGATTTGGCAGTCTGGGTCAACGGTCGGACTGGATGGTCTTAAGGGTCCTTTCCAACCTAAGTGATTTTATGATTTTATGTAAGTATTTCAGTTCATATTCAGAGCTCATTTAACATCTTCTGATTCGCCTGAATTCAAGAGGCCTCAGGAAAAATGCCTGTAAGAGCATTGGGATGTCTCCCCAGGAGGTCCAAAACCATGGGTCCCAGCAGCATTTCCCAGCAGCAAAATGTCTGCCATGAAAAAGTCTGCCATGAAATCTTAATACCAGGATGAGCAGCAGGCAGGCAGGCAGTGCATCGTGGCTTTCCAAAGGGAGCTCCACGGATGCCAAGAGCCCTACTCCACACCTGCCATTCATGGGGATGGGGAGACAATGGGGCCATGTGGATGATGGAGCTGTTGGGCTGGGAGGGATGCAGTGGGGGAAAGTCCAGGGGCCAGATCATCTTATACCATCATCTCTCTGCAATTCCCTGAGCATCCAGCAGCACAGACATCCCTGCATTTTCCATTATCCCCTGGAAATGGAATGCATTAAATATGGCAGCTCAGTTACAGCAAAAAAAATACAAAAGCATAGTTTTACTTATGCCCCACTCTGACTGTGCTCCAGCAGTGCTGCTGGTGTAGGTAACATTTTGCAGCTCCTGGTCTGAGAGTATCTGCTTCAAGTCACAGAATCACAGAACATGATGAGTTGGAAGGGACCCACAAGGATTGTCCAGTCTAACCCCTGGCCCTGCACAGGACCATCCCCAAGAGTCACACCCTGTGCCTGAGAGTATCATCCAAATGATTCTTGAACTCTGCCAGTCTTGGTGCTGTGACTGCTTCCATGGAGAGCCTGTTCCAGTGCCCAACCACCTTCTGGGTGAAGAACCTCTTTCTAATATCCAACCTAAACCTCCCCTGATGCAACTTCAGGCCATTCCCTTGAGTCCTGTCACTGGTCACCACAGAGAAGAGATCAGTGCCTGCCCCTCCTCTTCCCCTCACACACAAGTTGTAACTGCAATGAGGTCTCCCCTCAGTCTCTTCTTCTCCAGGATGAACAGACCCAGTGCCCTCAGCCCCCTCTCATACAGCTTCCCCTCAAGGCCCTTCACCATCCTCATTGCCTTCCTTTGGACAATCTCTAAGAGCTTAATATCTTTCTTACATTGTGGTGCCCAAAACTGCACACAATATTCAAGGCCCAGTGCAGAGTCAGCTCCATCACCATCACAGCATCTCCCTGCATCACAGCAACTCACTGGCACGTGATGAAAACTGCCTGTGTAGTATGTAAGCCTTCTTGAAGGAGCAGAGTGTTTTTTTATAGGGTTGAACTATTCAATCAACCTGATTATTTCACTGCCATGAAGAACTGCAGCTTTTTGGAAAACCATCATTTTAACCATGTTGGCCAATGGCTGTGTTGGCAGTGTGTGGCTCAGTCAGCCAGTGCCACACCGATTCTGTGATCTCCCAAGGCTCTCAGTGTGCACATCCTAATGGGAAAATGCTGGGACAGAACCAGTCTCCCCAGCTCAGGGGATGCCTCTACTACATGACAGAGAGGGGACCCAGCAGGGCAAAATGGCAAACCCCCATCCTGACCTGAGATTCTCCAACCTCTGCTGCAGCGGGTAGAAGGATTAAAAACACAGACTCTTAGTAGAATTTGTTATCTGGATCTCTAGAGGCTGTCCAAATTTGAGTCACTGAGGAGGTATCTATTTTTAATTACCCTAAAATGAATAAAATCAAAGGTAAGCAATGAAGGACCTGTCTGGGAAGCACTTGTACCATGACCAGAGACCCCAGTCAGTCCCTCCACAGCTTCTCTTCCTTGCCAGGGAACCACTGGCAAATCAAACTCCTGGAGATGAGTCACCTGGAGGCTGCAAATGCTGGGGGATCAGGGTGGTGAGACCTGCAGGGGTCACCCTTCTCCTCCTGGCCAGGATAGACCTGGTAGGCTTGGGCTGGCAGCACCTTTGCTGTGTGTAAACAGGGGAGTTGCAGCTGAGAGGTTAATGCAATTCCCCTCTTAAAAAGTATCTAGAAAGGGCATTTAAAAGGCTATCACTGACCAGTTTAATGCAGCACCAGCACGGCTTTAGAGGTAGTATTTTAAAAAGAAAATTTTATTTTTTAAAAGTATATATATATTTTATTATGATTCCCATATAAACAGGGTAAATAATTGATGGAGGATGTTGCAACCCGTCCAGCGCAGCCCTGCACAGCAGAAAGAGAAAGTGAAACAAATCCCTCTGTACAAGCTGTAAAGCCCCCAGGCGAGCAGGGGGATGGCAAGGCCAGGAGGAGCCTTTGGCAGAGCTCCCACCTGCCCCAGGCTGCCAAGGCTGGGTAGCGGGGTTAGAGCAGGGATTAGTTAAGCAACGCCGCCACTTTGGTCACCTAGACCTGTGTTCACATAATCCTCCAAGCCTTGTGTTAACACACATTGGTTGGGCTTGGTTCTTAGCTTAATTATATCACGTGCTCTGGCTTTTTATATTCACTTAGAGACGTCCTGTGGTATTTTCACACTTGGGTCACTTCAGTTTTATTGTTGCAGGTGGCCCAAATAAATTTTCACTAAGTTTTTCATGTATGTTTTCTAAAGAAAACTGTAAAAAGAACAGTTTAGAGCTTTGTTTGAGTTTTTTAATAAGGATCAGGAGCAGCTTCCCCATCAGTTTTACAATTATGTTCTCCACTTTGCTCCAACCCTTACATTAAATGCATCATCCCAAGGCCACAAAAATCAACTTACCTGACAGACGCAGATATTCAGATACACAAATCAGCTATTTATTACAGACATTTCAGGCAATTTGAATTGTGTCACACATCCCTGTTTTCACACTTCTTTCCTATGTCTTGCTTTGCTTAAGTCCTTCACAGAGCCATGCGCATGTCATCTGCCTCACACAAACAACCTCCCAAGGTTAATTTATTACCAATTAACTTGAGGTGCTCAACACCTTTGCAAAGATTGGTGTGAATGCTCAAAATCTACAGCTGAAAATCAAACACAGGTGAATCTCTGACTAAAAAAAAATAAATAAGGAATATGATTAGTAATCTTTTGGTGTTCAGATCCCAAGCCAAAAGCAAGTGGAAAAGGGAGCAAGCCTAATGACCACAACCCCTTTTAGGAGCAAAGCTACACCCCATGCAGTACAGTAGGTTCTCTCTGAAGCATTTTTAAAAGGGTTCTGTGGGATAAAGGAGTTGTCCTGAACTTTTATTTTTTTTAAATTAATATGGAAAAATGGGAAAAGAGGGGAGTTTCTTCCACAAAACTCAGAGACCAGTGATTAAGTACAGGGGATATCAACTTAAACTCAACTTTTGAGAGTGCCGAACAGAGAAAAGTCCACATAAAATTCCCAATTTGCAAGTTTACCTTTGAAAACACCCCGTGGAGCCTCCTCTGCCTTTTGCCCTGTTTCATTAAATCCAGGTGGCCTTGGTGCTGTGAGATTTCTGCATGCTGTGGGCACGAGCCACTGCTTGGAGCAGTGCTCTGGGATGTGTAGTCTCCTTGTTTATATTTCAGTGCTACGCATGATTAATCCTCCATTTCATTCATTGTCTTTTTACTTCTTTGCTACTGGGAACAGTAAATAAGAGGGAAGTTGTAACAAGAGCCTCCCTTTTATTCAGAGACCTTCTGTTTCCTGCAGGCTGGCGGCTTTGAAAAAAATCACAGCTCCATTGTGCTACAAAGTCATACTGAATGATTCAGATGGAAAGAAAAACCCACGTCAGTAGGAACAGGAGACTCAAAGATGAGTGTCGAGGCCAACACACCAGGGACATCAATCCTAGGCAGTAGCACATCCTGAGAATGCTGCACTCTGTGACAGCACCAGCATAATGGTCTCCCTCTCTGTGTTGTGGGTGTGTGGAATGCAGGTGCTGCTCCTGGTATTAGGGGTGTCCCTGAGCACCCCTGGCACCAGAGGAAAGGCATTGATTGTCTAGGGGTAGTGGAGCAGCAAGACAACCTGAAGTACCTGGAGAACTGAGATCCAGCCCCCAGCAGCTGCTGGAGCTTTCTCCTGGAGCAGGGCTGGCTGGGATGGCTGTCAGGCAGGGCAGGAGGAAGGGGCAGGGTCACCACTGGCTGACCCCCGGGAAGCAGAGCCCGGGTGATCCTGCACGGAAGCAGAGCATGAAGTGCTAGAGATGGTGTTGCTGTCATTGAACATCTGGTACAAATGGTCCACAAAAATAGATCATTTCCTTCTTCCACCTCAAAGGAAACAGTGTTGGAAGAACTCTCAGTTGCAGTCAGGCTGGTGCGAGGAGGGGTCCCTGCCACAGGCAGGTTTACTGGCATCCTCCTACTGGGAGACAGCTACACATTCTGGGGTGTGACTCTCATATCAGCCATCAGTCCCAGGCAGGATCCAAGGGATTAGTCCTGCAAAATACCCCATCACCCACGTGGGTGCTGTGTCCCTCAGCCCCCACCCCAAGCACCAACCCACGAGCACTTTGCCATCGGTGGCTGGTACAGCAAAACCAAACCCTCCCGCCCCCAAGACTTGCTGTTAAAGCTGCTCCTGTGCCAAGGGGCTCAGGCTGTGATCAGTCCTCACCTGTGTTTTCCCATATCAGTTTTACATTTCAGTGCTATTTCACAGCACCTTCCTTACTGGCAGGCGTCAGTAGAAACGTGTGTCAACAAAACCAAAGCGAGCGTAAGCGCCGCTGCAGTCAAGTCTGATAATAAAACATGAGTCACTGTTATTCAATCATTTACCAGTGCATGCTTTGCAAGAAAGTTCTCTCTTCTAGGAAACCCCACCACACAAATTTGAGGGTTTTTTAAAGAGCACCGTGATTTTACTTTTAACTGCATAGCTGAGTCTTCAGAGGGCTGCTGCCTGTCATCCCTACTCACAGCCTGTCATCCCTACTCACAGCCTGTCATCCCTACTCACAGCCTGGTGCCCCACTCTCTTTGCATCTGTTTCCAAGCCAGGCGTGAGGCACCAAGCCCTGGCATGACCCATGACTTGTGCTCTGCATGGTGTGGCCACGGCAGGAGCTCAACGCTGTCCTTGCTCTCAGCAGTTTTAATGCTGTCTTCCCAGTACCAGGAACGAACAAGCAAGGAGGGAGCTGCCAGGGCAACCCCCCATCCAGCTGCCATCCCTGCCCCTGCACTACTGCAAGCCTGCATCATCTCTAGTGCCACTAGCTGGTGTTAGTTTGAGGGACAGGCATTTCCCCCCCGGGCTGGTATGATGCTTTTATTCTTGGTAACAAACATGACAGCACAAGCCCTCTGTTTCCCCTCCATAAGCTTAATTTTTTGAATGGAGTCTTGCAAAAAGCATTTAAATGGTGACCTCTTGCTGCTGTAAGATGTGCGGGGAGACGGGGCCTTTTCCAGGCATTCAAGCTGTAGTGCTTGGTCTTTTCCTGTTTTTACCGGGGAACTTTTGGGAGGTCAGAATTATAAGAACTGAGCTTTTGCTGCCTTAATAGGTGAAAGGCTGCTTGAAGCACGTGGATGAACTTCCTTTGTGCCAAACGACCGTCATTTAAGTCAAACACATTTTAACAATAGAAACAGGGTTTTAAAAGGTGTAGCTAAAACCCCCCGGCATTTGCCTGTCCTCCTTGCTCCGTGCTGCTGTGCCGTCTCGCTGCTTAGCTTGATCTTGAGCACTCCTGCTGCAGGGAAGGCTTGAGCTTCTGATGTGGCAAACAGGTAGACTAAGCTAATTTATCGCTTAAGTCTTTTATTCCATCATAAAGTGGCAAAAGGGAAGGCTCTTCTCTCTTGTGGGTCACCTCTAATAGCAATTGCTTCAGCAAGATGGATTTCAAAATTAGGTGCTCTGGAAGCAGAAGCCACGCTGTATTTTTCAGCGGCAAAAGGCAGCAGTAAGAGCAATCTGACCTTCATTCTTCATAATAAATTCACTGGGGAAAAAAATCCATCTTTGTTTTTCAGCCTGAAGTACTGTCAAAAGAAAAGCCAGGGCATGACATATAAAAAAATAAAAATACAAGACAACTTTAGCAAAATTATAAAAAACTCTTGGACATTTACTTACCCTATTTTTTCTTATCCAGATATTGGAAGAAAGTCGGACAGCTTGTCTACAAGTACTTTATTTTGGAATAAAGGCTGGTGTTAATTTAAAGTGAACCTATTCTAGACTAAATTAATATCATCTCAAAGTGATTTTCAGATGTAGGGTGCACTCCAGTAGCAAAGTGCGGGGAACAGTTTATTTACACACACCCACATTTTAGGCACCACATCCCTTAACATATTTCAGGTGCTAAAATAATTTCTATTGCAGCCAGCCTGCCAAAGGAACACACTGTTATTTTCTTCTAAATCAGCCCCCGAAAGATGTGATCCGTAGTCAAGTACGACCTGTAGGTGAAAGAATATCATGGAGCAATGTTTTTTGACAATAGTTGGCATTTTACTGTTATTAATTATATGATTGGTACATTTGAGTCCTAAAAGCCTGTAGCTGGTCAGCTGCTAATGGCACAGCCGGGAAACGGTGAAAATTAATCGTCTCTTGTATACTATCTTTGTATTTTGCCATGTCTCTGTTACAGACTCTGTATTGAATAACGCATTATAACCCAACACAGCACATTGCCTTTATTCCTTTAATCTCCTGTCAGGCATAGCTGGGAAGGCAGAATGGGAATGTTTATTCTAACTAGCAGGTCTAACCCTTAGGCTAGCAAGAATTAGGAGAGGTTTTTTCCAAGCTCGGCTTGTCACCCATCTAGAGAAGCTAATGCTGTGGCTGCAGTCTGCAGCCCGACTAGCTCCTCTTCTGGAGGAGTCACTCAAATCCATCTCCCCACTTTCTAGCAAACCTAAAACCCATCTATTACCCAGCCTTTTCTCCTTCAGGATGAGCTGGTTACAGATAAAAGCAGCTGTAGACTCAGTGTCGGAAGTGCCAGCAGCACCCTAATTACGCTCCAGAAATCAGCCACTTTGTACCCGTTAGTTCAAGTTTCCGGGGCTCATCTGCCCGGACAGAAACATTTTGTTAAATAAGCTCAACTTTTTGCTACAACTGGTGTGATCACCGAAAGCTCGGCAGAGGGGATGAATGCTGCCCGTACATTTAGTAAAACCAGTTTAACATTACAGAGCGTATCTAGAAAGCAGGTGTCTGCAACTGTATCTCTTTTCAGGACCCACTTGAGATAAAACAGCCGTAAAATCAGTTTGGCTCCATTTGGCATTCAAGATATCATTGCTACCACCTATTAACATTCAAGTTGTCTCCAGACCAATACATTTTTGCTGTTTAGAACAGGAAAAGCCTTTTTTCTCCTCTACATCAAGCATTTATGTGAAGGTTAAAGCCCTAGGAAATGCTTTTTCACTGTTTTGACAGTGATGTCAGTGCTGTCCAATTCCCTTGGAGGGAACCACTGCCTAACGACTGCAGTTTCACTGCTCATTATTTCCCCAAAAGCACTCCCTTTGAAAGATCAAGGGGAGGCATACTCAAGCTAAAGTGCCAGCAGTAACTGACCTAATATCAAGTAATCTTGGAATGGTCAAGTCTGACCTCTCTGTCTTGAGAATCAGACAGTTTTGACCAAGAGGATTAACTGCTGAAGCTTGCAGGGGACCACAGCTAGAAACAGGGATATCCCTTCCAGCAACAACCCTGAAAAGCACTTTAAAGAATTCATCTACCTATGGTGTTCCTCCTCAGAAAGAGCAGTTTCATTTAAAAAGAGTTTTCTAGAAGACACAAGTAAAGGTGTCAGTTCAATATAGATGTGCCGGCTCAGCTGAATTACAGACACGTACCAAGTGCTCCTGAGAAATCCATGGTCACTCTGAGGAGCTCTGGAAGCTTTGGTACACTTCCCACCCAACATCAGCCTCTCCAGCATGAGACGGGGTTCTAGCATTTATAATCATTCTATTACCTACGCTCTTCAGCCTTGACATGCTCTGTCTGTTATCAATGTGCTAACCCCAAAGACAAGGCAAAGGCCACGCCTGGCTGCCGGGCAAGCACTCGCTACTCATCTTTTAAGTTCAGCTGAATCCTCTAGGTTACTTCTGTCAACATCAAGAACCGAGAACAAAGGCACAAGATTATAGGGATCTCATTTAGTATGTTTGTTCCAAGAACAAGAAATGTGTCTACTTTCCTCTGATGACCTGGGGAAACAAAAAAACCCTTCAGCACAGAAAATTTATTTGCCATCGGTTACGAGCATTTGAATGTGTAATATCCAGTTTAAGAAAAGTCTGTCTGCCCTAAGCTCTCTATATCAAGACCTTGCAAATAGCATCATTCTTCTGCTTGAAACAGAAAGCAGGGATGTACATATCTGAGAACACCAACACACAAAAAAACTCCAAATCCTTAGGATATTAAGTGAGCCGTTTAACTAAGTATTTAAAACCTCTGCAATTATTAGTTTATTAGTATCATCCAGGATTTCAGATGTTCAATATTTCTCCTGAAGTTATACATAAATGCAAATTGAAATAAGAATCTGAAAGTCAAAATTGTATAACAAAACAATACTCCATCACAAAAGCGTGTAAAATTACAAGAATGCTTTTTTTTTTTTAAACACTGGCACTTAAGAGAACCATAATTTTGTAACCACAAAATTGCCAAATTGTCCCCCAAACTGGTAAGCAGGTATATGTGAAAATAGTTACAGCTGCCAGCACTTGAAGTTTTACTAAATATGCAAAAAACCCCTTTAGCTTTGGTTTTGGAAGAGAACTGTATTTGACCAAATTAGACATTGTTGGTATACCATAAACATTTAACTTTTTAATGCAAAATTTAATAAAATGTACTTTTCCATACAACTATATTTAACTTAAAAATGGGCAAACATCAAGAGTGCGGTATAAAACCTAACAGGAAAAATACATCTTATCTCATTTTCAATTTGAGACAATATACAACTTTTTTTAAAGGGCTAAAACTAGAATTTCAAGAATACAAATATGAATTTACATAGATTTAACAAATAATAATGGTACCATTTATAGAAATCTTAGAAAGAAAAATCATTTCTTGTGGGCCATTTGCATACCAGGAGTTTCATGGTATAAAGCCCGTGGCCATCACCAGACCTGTCACCAAAAAATAATATGGTCATTTCATGCTTTTAACTTTACACATTTTAGGTACGCTCATCCCTTGCAGGTGTTCAGAGATTTACAAATATAACTTCCATTACATGGTAACGGAGTCACACATGTAAATTTCTCTACACCAGATGGACATACACTCTTCCTATGGGTCCTTCTAGGACAAAATTTAACATTCCCTCCCTCCCCACCCCCCAAAAGTATTTCATTTCTGTAAAATTGAACTCTATACTTCTCAACTCTCCAAGACTGGTAAACTCATGCAACTCAATAGAATATTACATTTCACAAAAATCTGAACAAGTATCAGTTTGCTGAGATTGAATTTTTTTGTTTTGTTTCCAGTTATGGAAGTATATTCTTTCATCATATGCCTATATATTTCTTTTCTTACCCTATCATGATAATGCAGGGTATGCAGATCAAAGCTTTGTTTATCAGCTGGTTATATGAAAGATGAAAACTGTAATATTCCCGTGATCCCATACGGGCATTCAATAAAGCAAAAGATGAGTTCCCCCTCAAAAAAAAAAAAAAAAAAAAAAAAAAAAAGAGAGAGAAAAGAAAAAGTATGATTCTCAAGGGCACCTATTAAAAGGACAACAATACTAATAAAAAAAAATTGTATTTACTTAGAAGCATTCAGAATGTCAACAAAACAGCTGCAACTTTTTTTCTTCCTTTTTGCAATTACAGAGTGGTATTCAGTTAACAGAACAACAATTATTTTTATGATGCATCAGAGACAACTGAAGATGAGAAATGAACTACATCCCCGAATATAACTAATTTGTGCTGTGCACCAACAAGAACCTGCTTTATAACTCCCATGCCAATTTACAACCCCCACACTGTACCAGGCAAGGTTAGTGGCCATTGAAATACCACTAAGGACAGGGCTATCTAAAGACACATTCGGTAGTGTGTTAACTATACAAAAAAAGAGACACTGTACAGTTTAAAAACAAATCTTACACAGCCTTACATTTCAATTTTGTTTTCTTTAAAAGGAGTGAGTTGTGTACAGGGGGGTTAAATGCTTTATAGACAAGAAAGAAATTGCTCTAAAAGAGACTTATTCATCATCATCATCATCTTCATCCTCCTCTTCTTCCTCCTCTTCATCATCTTCATCCTCTTCATCTTCATCCTCATCTTCCTCCTCCTCCTTCTTCTTCTTGCTTTTCTCAGCCTTGGCAACTACTTTTTTGCCTCCATCAACCTTCCCTTTGGCCCGGTATGCAGCAATATCCTTGGAGAAAAAAAGCAGGAAGAATCTCAAAGATTTAACCAGCCAAGAGGTCTGAGCCACTTCCAGACAGTACTTGTGAAACCAGAGCAACCCAAGTATCTGCCCTTTCTGCACATCCACTGGGGCAGGACTAGGAGCTGCACCTTCAGTTACGAGATGAACTGAAGCCCAATGCCAGAAAAACGAGAACCCTCTAACACAAAAATAATACTGGCACACTAGAACACACTGCTTACAACTCCTAAGGAATCTCCACTGTTAGGCTTCTGGGAACAGGCTAGAAAAGCTTCTGCCTCTGATGATAAAGGCACAGCTGAGCCCATTATCCCACAAGGAAATGAAGTAGGGAGACCTCTTAAGGTCCTTTTCTAGCCCTACCTTCTACAATGCCTAAAGAAATGCACAAGAAAACCGTCGTTTGAGGCACAAAACAGCAATTAGCCACCCAGAACACATTAGAACGACCCAGCCTAACAGTTGCAATGTTATGCCTCAGTGAAGAGCAGTTACACAGCATTCTGCCCAACAGAAATTTACAAAATAAAAGGTATAAGAACTTGATTAAAGGGTAGACAGTGCCACCTTCTGCATGCAATAAATTTATCCTAGTAGTTTATAATGCACAGAATTCGGTTCCTGTTACAGGGAAGTCAGAACTGTACCTGGAAGGCCAAGTCAGAAAAGCAGTTAAGACTTCCCAACTTTGTGCCAAAAATGGAAGAACAATTAGGTAAGAGAATTGAACTACAAGACTTAAACACACCAGCTACAGAGAAGCATCAACACATTTGTGCAGATGGTCCAAATGTTCGAATATTCACCACCAAATAAACATTACACCACTGATCTTACAGTTCCCTTGGACTCCCCTGAAGCTTAGCATGAAATTTTTAGAAGATAAAACAGCCACCAAGTCAAAGGCCAAGCAGTGAAATACTGAGATTACTCCACCTTAATAATCCCTTTGTAAGTGTAAGAAATAAAGACAACACTAATGAAAATTAAAGTATCTCTGAATAAAGACTAATAATTACACCATTTAAAGAAAATGTCTTATGAATTGCCTTTAGCTGTATGTACAAACGATTACCATGATGCTGTACAGGAAGCACCATGTGGGAAAGCTTCTAGACCTGCAATCACTCTCCAGCACATAATCAGGGCTCAAAAGTTCCACCTTGCTCACTACATTGCTAAAATTTTAAAGTGGATTTGTTTGCCAGCAGAAGTAATACCCAGAGGAAGGTCACGACACACAAACAGACATATGTGCTATAGATGAGCTGACCCACAGTAAACCATAATCAGAGGATGTAGTGTGCATCCCCTCCTCCCTTGGCTCCCACATACTGGGATGGGAATCTGCCTCTAGAAAGTAAACCATGTGCAGCACAAGCCCGTGTGCATAACAGAATTCCACAGCTCCAATTATGACAGTGGGATTCAGATTTAATAATTTAAAAAACTGTATGACAAGCTGCTTCATATGTATAATGGACTAAGTTAATTACTAGAAAGAAGATGGACATAAAGTAGGTCCAGGAAAAACACATGTCTAAAACTAGCATCTCCTTAGTGTTTTGTCATAATCCCAAGAATAAATTTTAAAGAGCATCTATGTGTATCAATTACCCTAACATTCAGGGATGCTCACCACTATATCAAAAATCAGGGAGAACCACTTCATTCTTTACTAGTGTTACTTACTACAACCTTAGCTCAGATACCACTGTGACCTATGGATTTGGTAATGATACAGACACCATGGCATCTATTAAACCATCAGTGACGGCCCAAAATTACAGATGAATGCAAACAGTTCAAGACAAAAGGACTTGCAACAAATCATACGCTCCCTTTTGCAGTGTTTTTCCACAAATATAATGAAATCTGTCATTAGCGTATTATAATTTGCAACATCAGGTATCAAGAGTACATGAAAAGGAAAACAAGTGTCTAAATTCGGCTTGACCCCCTCCAAACCATCTCCACAGATGTCAATGTTACCTTTTCATACTTCTCCTTCAGCTTAGCAGCCTTTTTTTCATAAGGCTGTTTATCGTCTGCAGCAGTGTTGTTCCACATCTCTCCCAGTTTCTTTGCAACATCTCCAATGGACAGACCAGGATGTTCTCCTTTGATTTTTGGACGAAACTCAGAGCAAAACAAGAAAAAAGCCGAACTACAGAGGAAAAATAAGGGAAGATTATTTTAACTTTAGACTTCGTGATAGCAGCAATTTTTGTGACCTTTGTTACTGCCTCTTAAGAGCATTTTGGAAAAGCACCTAAACAGAGACAAACATTGATTACAATGGAAGGTATCAGAACTGAAAAAGCTATTTTGCAAACTTAACACACTCTCATCTCTTAAGCAATGCCTTACATCTGGTCCCACTTCTGTCAGAACCCCCAGAAAAGCAAATTTTGCATACCATAGATGGAGAAAATCTTAAAAAGAAATAGTGAGTGAATAATAGCAGGGGAGCAAATTTATGTCAGAGCTGTTAAAGGCCAAAAGGCTGCAATACCTGTTATGAAAGTTAGGATTTCCTGATGACAGCAACAGCCCAAGTAAGAACATCAGCTTGTAAAGGAATTTCCCTGTTCCTTTTAGCCTTAGCTTCGTTTAAAACACATACACAAAAACGTACTTGTATAAAGTATTAGTGTCTAGCAGGAGATGAACCTGAAGCCAGTTGTCATTATGTAGTGGCTGAAGTTTTAATTCTCCAAGCTGGTTTTGAGCAAGAGCATTCCTCTAACCTGTGTAAAAGCCCCTAATTTTAAATGGACTGCCAATCAAAAATTCTGCTCAAGCCAACAGGTGATGCCTGCAGTACTTTACTGCTGTATTACACTTGAATTACCCTCTTAACAGAAATTAGAAAAATCTGTCAGAAACACACATTGCCAACTTTCTGCAACTACTTTTACAGGCTGCCATTACTCCAACTTTGACAGTGGGGCAGCCTGCCTGAAAAAAAAAAAGCCTAGGCTTCGTAACTGATATGTCAACCTATCTTTACGCCACTTATCAGGAATATCACGTAGTCTTGTATTTCTGAAGTTCCTAAACCTGGACAAAATTACCATTTTATACACACCAGTGCAATGGTCCCAAACAAGACAACCTAAAATAGGAATCTACTTACGGAGGCCTCTTCGGTGCATTTGGATCCTTGAACTTCTTTTTTGTTTCCCCCTTAGGTGGTACATAGTTTTTCATTTCTTTTTCATAACGAAGCTTGTCAGCCTTTGCCATATCTTCAAACTTCCCTTTCTCCTTAGAAGACATAGTCTGGAAGGCAATTAAAACCACGGAATATCTCAGGAAGGACACATAAGGATCAAAACAGTATTTTAAGATTCAAAATTCAAAAACATATCAAAGTCCACTCCAAAACTTCAGCTGGAGGAGCTGAAGGTAAAACAAGGACAATGGATAGCTACCACTAATCTTACAACTGCACTTCATTCTTACCTAAAACCTGAACTCCTAAATACACCCTTTACAGTCTCAAATGGTATTTCACATACGGCAGTCATTTAAGGTTCTGTGGGTTGTTTTTAAGCAACTATTCCTACCTTCCATCGTTCTGAGCATTTTTTTGAGAACTCTGAGAAGTTCACTGAAGCATCTGGATGTTTCTTCTTGTGCTCCTCCCGGCAGGTTTGCACAAAGAAGGCGTATGAAGACATTTTACCTCTCGGCTTCTTAGGGTCGCCCTTGCCCATTTTTGCTGATTTTCTGTAACAAAGGAAAAGAGACACTGTTAGAACTTTTACTTTCAACAAACCACAGTGGGAACTAAGTCCCAGTGAAGGATCACACCAACCAAGACCCACTGGAGCAGTATTCTGAAATCATACAACGGGAAGAAGTTACTCTTCTGGAAAACTTCCTGAAGATTCCTGTCATCCCTGTCTGAGGTGAGCTGGATGCAAGCAACCCGAAATCTCAACGGACCTTCAAAATGCACAATTATGGTCTCTAGCAAAACACAAACTCTCCTTCTAAGCAATCTGAAGGCAAGTACTGCACAGCATGATTATTACTATTCTGCTTGGGTAGAATAAATTCTATCGAGAGGAGGGAAAAAGTATCCAAGTATCCTGCCTCACTCATCTGGCCTTCTGAGTTACTAAATTCCTTCCTTCTACAGCCTATGTTTGTACACTCCTGTACACCTTGGGTGCTCAGTTACAAAATATTATGTATTTTTTGTGATTTTCTGTGTTTTGTATGCCAAACATATGTGTACTTATATATGTACACATGTGCCTCATGAGTACTCCAAAAACCTACTCTCTCTTTGTATATACACCTAGAAATACAGGAATGGAATACCACACTTGGTCAAACACGTTATAACCTGGGCAGGGAAAAGCCTGACATTTGCACATGGCCAGCAGAGCTCTGCTCAGCACGAGGCCTGTCTGAGCCTTTCAGGGACTGAAAAAATAGCTTCCTGGAACTTTCACACCCAAGTCAGACATCCAGAGTATTTCTTCATAGCTCCCTGGAAAAAGTCACTTGTGCCCTGACAAACTGCTGTTGAGCAGGAATTGAAAAGGGGGGGGAAAGAAAAGAAAAGAGAAAAGGCCTGCCCGTCTCGCCCCAGCAGCGGTATTTCCTATCGGTGTGGCGGACAGACCGCGCCAGATTCCTGCAGTGTGCCTGAACGCGTCCGGTGTGGAGTTTGTGTGAAGCGAACAGGCGGGCCGGGGGCTCGGTGAGAGCGGGGCTCGGCCCGGCACAAGGGAGGCGTTTAAAAGCCGCCTCCTTCCCGCCATTTTGGACGCTGCCCTGGCAGAGGGGGGGGAGCCCACGGGGAAACTTCGCAACTCCCTCCTCCACAGACCTGCTGGGGGGGGGAGGAAAGGAAAGGAAAAATAATAATAAAAATAAAAAGAGTCCCGTTATGAGGGGAAGGTTGTGTAAGTTTTATTTCGCGTGGAGGCGAGGGCTCGCCGCGGGCCGGCGAGCACATGCCCCTGAGCCGGAGGCGCTCTGGGGCGCGGCGGCGACCCCCGGCCCCGGCCCCGGCGGAGGGGACGGACCCGCGCACGGCCCGGCCCGGCCCGGCCCTGCCCGCCATGAGGCGAGGCGAGGCGAGGCGAGGCGGCCCCGGCCTGCGCCCCCTCCGTCCGTCCGTCCGTCCGTCCGCGGCGCCGCCGCGGCGGGCTCGGCGGGCTGGGCCGGGCCGCCATGGCGCAGGCTCCTGGCGGCGGAGGAGGAGGACGAGGTCACCCGCCGCCGAGCCTCCTTCCATTTTGTGCGCCGAGCCGGCCGCTCCCCACCCCCGCCACCGCCACCACACCCCCC
>JAWWEE010000001.1:48396159-48516417 GCA_035221455.1 Xenops minutus
CGGGCGCAGCCCCGCTCGCCTTTGTGTGCGGGCGCCCAAGCCGGCGATGCCCCGCGGCCAGGCGGCAGCGGCAGCGGCGGCACGGCGGCCAGCCCCGGCTCACCGCCCCGGCTGCGAGCGAGCGAGCGACCAGGCGGGCGGGCGAGCGCGGCCGGCCGGGCGGCCCGGCGGCCCCCGGCGCGTACTCACCCGTGTGAGACAGAGTCGGCACGCAGCCCTCGCCCGGCCCCGAGCCCCAGAGACGCTCCCGCGGCCGCCCGCCCGGCCCCAGCGCTGGCTGGGTCGCTGTGCAGCCCGGTGCACCGCAATGGCTGAGCGCGGGATCGATACGCAGCCTCCTCACACTCGCGGCGCTGGTAACATTACTCTCAGCACAGCCCCGCGCCCATTGGCCGCCGCCAAGCCGAGCGGCGCGCCCATTGGCCCGGGCGCTCCCATTGTCCTGACCAGAGCGCGGCGCGGGTTGGGCGCGGCGCGGGACACGTCACGGCCCGCGGAAAGGGCGCGCAAATATAAAAGTGAGCGCAGCCGGCCGCGGCCAGCCGGGCAGCGCGCCCCGCACACACCGCACCGCCCGCACCGCCCCGCGGCCTCCCGGGCCCCGCCACGCACATACAAACGCACGCACACGCCCCGCGGCAAACCGCGCGCACCTCGCCCAGCCCCAGCCGCGCGGCCACCGCGGCGCTGCACCCCCTCCCCGAGCAGGGGGGAGCGCGCTTTGTCTCGCTGCTTGGGGGTTTAGTGTACTTTTTTCCCAGGAATCGGTGAATGGTCGGTAAGAGCAGCAATCGGAAGGCGCTGGCTTGGCGCTTCTCGCCACCCCTCGGTGACAAGGGGCGAGCCGCGGTGGGCAGGCAGCGCCCCCCGCCCCAGGGACTCGGCGGTCCCGCTGCGAGGCTCCCGCACCACCCCGGGCATCCCCGGATGGGCCGTGTCTCACCTGTCCTTCGCTGCCGCTCCTCTCCCTGCTTCTCTACTGACACTTGCACCGCACGAGCCATCTGCAGAGGACTAAGTGGACAGGAGAGATACCTCTTTACATCCACTCTATTGGTGCGAACGACACGGGGAGGAGCGCTGCTGTGAAAAACCCAAACCTGCTGCTCTGCCCCGAAAGGCACTGTCGGAGCACTTACTGTAGTAAGAGAAACTTGAGTGAAGAGACGTGTACCCCGGTCACAAATACTCCTGTGTAAATAGCTGCTTTCAATAATCTACTTATGTATCGTGCTCTCTCAAAATCTCCTATCTATCAAGTTTTGGTGATCTGACACACAAAGATCTGTCCTATTCTCGTGTTTAGGTGGCCTACAAGACTTAAGAATCATACAGACCACCTCTTAATGTCACCTGTTACTCATATTGCCAGTGCAACAACAGTTTCAAAGTAAAAATGGGTTTTAAGATGTATTTCCCTTATTCAACCTGAAGTCCAGTGATTTCTATTCTAGGTCCAGTGCCTGAGCCCACATTTCTCCTCCTTGAGCTGATACTTCTTTCAGGATATTGCTGGTGAGAAGGCAAACAAATTCCAAACCTTTTATCCCAATTATCAATCATTTGGTAAGGCATGGTGCTTTTATGGTAGTCAAAGATTCTTCTAAGTAATGATCCTAATTCTGAACTGCCTGGTTTGTGAAGAAGTGCCAATGGACATATGAAGACAGTAGTTCTGTTTTCTGAAATCATGCAAAAATACATGAACAGCAAGGAACACTAATGTTTACGTCTAAAGGAAAGGGTTTAGGTTTTTTGGTTTTGGCTTTTTCTTTTTTTTCCCTGGTTTGTGTCTTAAAGTTTAAACCTTTATACAGAATACAGAGCAGAAGAAAATCATAAAAATCACTAGCGTTCATGTGGTCTAATGTGCAGAAGCTGATAGCTTTGCACATACTGAACGTCTTTAAAGTTTCCTCTGTGGAAACCAGACCTGAAAGGAAGGCAAAGAAATGCTTTTATTTCCAGCTGTTGTCTAGAATGAAAACTTTAGTAAAAGGCAAGTGATGCGGAGGTTCTGATTATATGACATACTCCTGTAAAGGTTTTCCTTCATCTCTGCTAGTTATATGCTAAGGCCTGTACAGGTTTGCATATTCCAGTGGGTTTTTTCTGCAGCCCTTGATGGCAGAAATAAAAAAGAATTTCCTCATCAGTTACAGACAGCAGCATTTTTATAGAAACAATATATGTTTCTTCTCTTGTTCATGCTGCGCTACATCCTTCTGATACCTTTACAAACATGCTTTCTTCTGCATTGAAGTTCAAATGTTTTTTAAATTACACTTCTCAAGACAAGAGAAGTCACTGAGATCACTTGGATAACACAAGACACCTTTGACTTCATGCACAGAGGCTTTGCCCACAGAATATTTGGGTCGTAACAGCCCTATATGACTGCTCAAGTTAAAAAATGGTATGCATCTGCACAGGAAGTTTCAAAACCCCTATTTAGTAATTTTTGTGTTTTGCAAACTAGAGCATACTTTGGGAAAAGTCACAGGGAGTGGATGTCATATTGCAAAGCAGGACTAAGACTATGATTTCAATTAGATAAATGTTTTCAAATACTTCAGTTTTTGTAATATCCTTTGTAGCTGCCTACTTGGAAACTAGTAGAAACATTGCAACGAAACTTTTGGTTCAACTCCTTTTCCATGCAAGGCCAGTTGAACTTGGATGGAAACATCAGCTATACATTGTCAACCTTTTCTTAGAGCATCCTTTTTTTCCCCCATTTTTCTTTAGAATTAACAGAGAAAGGCCTCTCCAAAGACAGAACTGCTCTTCTTACCAATATATTACTGAGTAGGAACAGAAAAGTTCCAACTGAAGGACAAAACAAGTTTTATTTTATTGAAGTTATCCTCTCACTTCAGATCATCCCCCACATAGCTCACAAACAAAGACTTCTAATGAAGACAGTGAGGATGGAGAGTCCCATGAACTCCAGAGTACCTGGCTGGCAGTGAAGCCTGATTGAGAGAGATGCAGAGTGAAGATCTCATTCTCCCCAGAACCCAAAATAACCATGAAACACCTTAGTGAGACTACTCCAGCAGAATTTTGAGGAAGTCACAGTACATAAAGAACCTCAGAAAGCTTCTGCCCACTTTAGTGCTATGTTTGCTGACAGAGGTGGGGAAATGCACTTGCATCAATTCCGGGAGACACAGGATGCCGGGCAGCATGCCTCCCATGCCCCCATCTTTTCTTGCAAATTGTGCCTTCTGTGAAGGACACTGCTTACTCCCCAGTGGTTCTAATTAGAACACAGATGACTTCATAGCTTGCTTTGACAACAAAAAGATTCAATGTCATCACGGGACCTCCAGATTTTGTCACTCTGTCCTTCCCCCCAAGGAATGAGATCATTGCTTCCTTGGGTCAAAATAAATATACTATTACAGGGAAAATGGCACAATAACAATTACATTGTCAGCCAAATCCAAAGCTCCTGTTAGGCTACTTGTAACAAGATATGAAAGCCTTTCTCAACAAAAATGTCACATTTTCAGCTCAAAACAAGAGCAAAACATCTGCAGAGACAGGGTACCTGGGCACGTGTACTTATGATGGAGCTGCTGGTAATCTGGATTGTCACTGCTGCTTTCAAATACTTTCAGCCATACTGTAGATAGGTTGTTTGTAGAGTATTTGAGGAAAAGCACTGGCTGAATTTGCCCTTTTCCTGATGCAGCCCAGATGAATGCAATTCTCAGTTGTTTATTAGATGCAGTCTTGCAACCAATGTTTTCCTCTGGTGTCTTATTTGAAATCTTCAGGTGATACTTTAAATAATTTCCTTAAAATCATTCCTGGAAGAGAAAGGCTCCATCCAAAGAAATGAGACTTAGCATGTCTGCAAACGCTACTGATGCATGGAATCTGCTCTGCTTTACCTTTCTGTCTGCATTTGCTCACATTGTGTCAAGTAATCTGTATATATAGCTGTGTCTCTTTTATTAACAGGGTTTCAGAAGGCCATTAGTCCACCCACCCCGGATGAGTGGCTGGCTAGCCCAGGTGCGTGAGTAAGTGGTAACCGTGAAGAAGGGGCAGGTAACCTCAGCTGACTAAAGGAAGTGGCCTGGGAGAGGCAGGCAGGGAGCAGGGATGGCACTGGTGCCGCTGCAGTGATTTCCTCGCCAAGCTTCATGTGTGAACCAGCTGATTTTTGTTGACATGTGAGCCCTGCAGACAACTCCATCGTTTCTAGAGCTGATATGTTCTTAAATTGGGGTCAGTACTTACACAGTGCTTTTATGCACAAAATGGGTAACATGAAAATTGGCACACTTCTTGAGGAATTCACAGATATACAGTAAAGTATCCAAGTAAACAGATTTTCACAGCAAAAGTGTATACCTACACTGTGCACCTCAGGAAGTGGACAAAAATGATGAAGATACATCAGTATGGACTTTTCTTCTGATCATCAGTATGCCACAAACATTTTTTACAGTGAATATGTGTATAGAAAGTAATAATTTTATGGTAAGGTTAGTAGCTTTACTATAATGAAATATGATTTCATTTAGCATCTTATTCCTTATGCATAAGTACATAACTTCTTTAAGTGCCTCTATGAAGCTCTCAATGCACAGTTTCAGACAGATGGGAACTGTGTTCAGCTTCAACAGCAAAAAGGAGTTCAAAAATATTCTTTCAGGACTGCACTATTTCCAAAATCGCTGACCTGCTGAGATGTTTGCTTTGCTGAGAGCACAACACTCAGTGCAACATCCACTTATCTCTTCAGCTTTCTGGAAACATGGCATCAAATATTCAATCCCCTCCAAAATCTCCAGATCATTTATGTATTGTACAGCCAAGCCTCCGACTGAAATAAAGGTTAACAGCTGCTTCTAATAAGACCAAAATGCTGCTGTGCACCTTCATAAACACTCTCCTCTAAAGATGTCAGTACTCAGTCTCCCTCACTCCAGCCCAGAGGCAGGTAAGCCTCTGATGTGGATACCACTATTAGACTTCTATACCTGAACAGGCAGAATCGAACCAGGCCTAAGGTGAGGAAAAATATCTGAGATTCCCTTCCTTCCTATTTTATCCAGCCCAAAAGATTCAACAAGATATGCTCCTTCACATGCAGGACTCCTTTAGACAGACCTCAATGCTACATGTCAAACTGGAAAGATTTGTTGAGCCACATACAGTGCTGAGACAGAGCTACTACTTCCTTATCTATATGTTTTCTGAAAACACACAATATACAAACATCACCTGACCTCTACTCTGATCCTTTATATGGGACTCTATTTCTGCAACGCAGGCTAAACAATCTGCTTCTGAATATGAAGATGACACCTCAACACCAACACAGTTCCCGATATTAGAAAGCCTAGCACAGTCTTCTCTCCAGAAAACAGGAAAATAATGTGAATTTATGGGATGTTGACATCCAAAGAAACAGGGAGTGCAGCACAAATCACTCTATTTAGTATCTACACAGCATCTACTGTGATGTAGACTGCATACAGTTACAGGAACTGCTGGAGGAAACAACCATTTGCTAACAGCTTCAAAAAAAGGAACTTGCACAGTTTGACAGGACAGTCTTACCCTTTTGCTGAATACTGCCAAGTGTACACAGTTGTCACTGAGCAGTGTCCATCGCATCCCTGTCAAGGAGTCGTACACAATGCAGTGTTTTACATTCATCCAAGGAATTGTCCACATTCTCAGGAACTTCATAAACTTGCTAAATTCCCAATGAGAAATTGAACTTAAGGAAGATTACAAGTACTACAAGTTATCAGAGTATACCACTCAGGGAGGGTAAGGAATGTATCCTGAAGAGCAGAAGTCTCAAAAAACTGTTACCCTTCTTCCATCTCTTATTTTCTTCATATTCCTGTGTAAAGACAAGCTGAAAAAATATACTGTGGCAGCTGTACCTGCTCACCAAATAATCATCAGTAGCATTATTTAATGGGAAAGTAATTTTCTAGCCATGACCCCTCTCCCCAGACTCTCAGAATAGTTATCCAGTGTATATTGTACTGCATTGGGTGCTGCATTGGTTAAACACCTGCCATTATATGCAGCCATTCCAATTCATTACTGGTTTAGGAAGGAGGATCACCTCTTCAATGGCTGTTCAGAGAAATGAAGTCATGCTAGCATTCTCACAGAGACTGTCTCCAGCTTTTATGATAATCATCCTGTTTCTTCTACTATCTTCCTTCCCAGTGCTGTCATCTCCCTTTATTTAATGGTTCTATTCCAGGATTTGGGAGACTCAGGAGAAGAAACTGAGGCAACCTAGGATGTAAGAAGTGACATACTTTATATTGGCTAAGCCTGTGATACCAGAAGGCACTCAAAGGAATGCCCATTTCTCTCATCTTTTTCCAGCAGCAAATAGTTGTTTTGAAAAGGGCTTTGTGAGTTCATCATCACAGGGGGCAACTTCTACCCGAAGTCACCCAGTGCTACTGAAATCTTAGTAACAGCTTTTTCATTGACTCACGTACATGAACTTGTAGTCTAAATCTATTTATCTTAGTACTTTTCTAACTACAGGCCATTGGGCTTTCTATTCAGTCCTTATTCACCTTTAATTCTTTTCCAGGAGTTTTAGAGGATTTTAAATCTTTTATATTTCTTGTAATTCTCATTTTTATCTCACTTACCATGTTTCCATGAACTGTCATTTTGCTGAACCAAAAGAAGTCCTTTATTGGACATGCCCCATGTTTCACAGAGGGAAGGAATGCTGCCAACAATGGAAAGACGTACTCTTTTAGAAGTCAGTTTGGACATAAAGTCAGTTTGGTGACCTCAGATTTTTGTGAGAAATTAGACAAACTTGCATTAAACTATGAGCAGCACTGAGAGCTTAAACATTCTAGTTCAATTTAATGAAAATCTGATACTTTCCAGGAGGAATAAGTGTGGGGCTAGGAATGCAGATTCAATTCAGATGCTGATATGCATGATATGCATAAAAGTCATTAGATAAGCTGAGATGCTTTGACCAGACAGGCATCTGATTAGTCTCCTTCATGTGAATTTAACTCAACCTTGTATTCAAGTATGAATCAAAACGAATAGCCACTCCTTTGAAAAGAAATACTGAAGCAGTAAAACTTTCAAGAGCCTCTTTGAAGCTGTGGATTTTGATTGTTTGAACTCTTATATAACTTAATGGTGACAGCTTTTGTAACAAAAGAAACTCTCAATACTGTGGTATTTCTTCTATTACAACATAATAGATCACATAACTATTCTTGGGTTCCCAAATATAAGCAAGTGGCCACTTATGGGATTACATATATGTAAAGGATGCATATATTCACATCCATTTACAGTCTCTATTTCCAGTGGCCCACAAGAGTCTGTTACTAACAAAGGTTTTTCATTCAATCCTAAAACATTCCAGCAAGTATGTATCACTGTGTTAAACATAGCACTTAAGATTTTATGTATTACTGTGTTTTACAATTATTATTTTTATTTCACTTCTATCTCCTTAAAAATCTCAACACAAATATTTTTGCAACCCCTCCTGCACACCCACTCTTGCTGATCTGCGGATCATTTTAAAACATTTTAAAATATTTTAATGTTTTTAAAACAATCAATCCTTTTTTGTCCTCTAATAATTACACTCAGATACATAGAAGTCTTATTAGGTAGTTATTTTATCTGACCTTGCAAAAACATCAATTTCTAAACACGCTAATGCAAGAGTAACTAGAGAGGTAATTTTACTTCTGTGTATGTGACTAATAAAATACAGTTTTGTGCCTCTTTTCTAACAGAAAAAATAGCAAAGGATAGAAAAGAGCCACAAAATAATCTGAGAATGAGAAAAAATAAGAACCATAAAAAGCGCAATCTGTTTTGCTTTTTCTTAAAAAAGAAAAAAAAGAAAAAAGGAAAAAAAAAAGAGAAGTAACTTGATTACAGGGTAAAAGCACCTTCCTGGGGAGAAAAAGTGAGTCCTAAAGAGCGTTTTAATCCATCAGTGAAGGCATAACAAGAATCAATGACTGGAAGCCGAAGGCAAACAAATGCAAATGAAATAAGGTAGAAAATTTTTAGCAGCAGGCATGATTACTACTTGTATTAACCTAGTACCTGGAAGCCAAGTCATGGATTAGGGCTCCATTAGGTGCTGCCAAAAAACCCAAAAGAACCCAACACCCCCACCTCCCCCCTCCAAAAAAAACCCCAACGCCAAAATCAAGAGGAAAAAAAAACAAATCAGGAAAAAAAAACCGTAAACAATTGCTGCCAAAAGGTTACAAAAAACATGTAAGATGAAGTAACATAATAAATCAATGATAATATTATCTGATAGGACAGGCAGCAGTTTCAGCCCATGGTTTCACGATACAAAGTGTTGAGTTGAGATATTGGCTTAAGGTGATTCTGCTCTATCAAGACTGTTTCATTCTGCTCCACAATTTCTCTATACTGTGAAATGCTGAAAGCTGATACTTATTTTTTTAAAAAAAAAACAGTGTTAAAAGCAGGGTGTTCATTTGTTCTTTGCAACAAAATGACAGTAGAACTGATATACTTTTGCAAGCACTTTGATTTTTATGAGTTTCAGTGAATGGGTTGACCAAATTTTCCCTAACAGTATCACCATCTGTGCTGTTTACAGAACATCGGAATTTGCTGCACTACTTGTGGGAAAAGACTGCATATCCCAGGGAAAAAACATGCAAAAGCAAAGTATGAGATTGTTTTGTTTTCCTCATAGAAAATCACTAGCTTGATGACTAAATCTCAAGCGCCATCCATAGATAAGGTAGATATTAACAAAAAGTGAAACCTAGCCCACAGTCTGGCAAGATTTCTCTGAAAAAAACCTTTCATGCTAAAGAAATCTAACATAAGAGATAAAGAGATGAGCTTGTGACTCCCAGCATGACTGTTCTGGTACTGGAGCCTATACTCCACCTTTGGTAGCTTACAAACTGAGCAGGCCACTACAGTTTGACTGGGAAGACAACTAAAGGGGCAAGCTGAGAGCAGTATTTTCTATTATTAAAGTTTTTGCTATCTATTTGTGAAATCAAAGATGACATGGATCACCCCTGAAATTCATCGGGGAGAGAACTGGGAGACTCTAGGAGCATATTCTGTTGTTTTTCAACAGACAAACATATGAGAAAAGCCCATCTTTGATTTCTCTTTCTTCATTTAAATTATTAGCAGACCACAGCAACACCTCCAATGTCTGTAGCACTGAGAAACTCTGAATGAGCTAATTTCTTGGGCTGGGAATGCTTAAGAGAAAACAAAAGCTAAAAAGCTAGGGTCAACACTACACAAATATTCCCTGAGACTTGAAAGCAAATTGGGTATACCCATGGCATTTACTAGCCAGCCTTCTTCCTTCCCTTCCTCCCTGGAGGTGGCCAGCCTCCTCCCACCAGCTGATGTTCTGTATTTCACTGAGCAGGATAGTCACGTTCACAGGGAAAAGGTTACAACCAGTTCTAAAAGCTTTCATTTTTCTCTTACTCCTTGTTAAAAATACTTCAAGCTATATCTATAATAAACTACATTAAAAGAATGCTATTTCATTGTGAAGTTTAAATACTTGACAGCCTTAATATTCAGCCTCATGCACTCTGCTGAATTCTTCCACAGGACCATGGCCGTCCCGTGTGTGCAGGACATGCAGCTCAGGAAATGAATCAGGGCTGTATATCGAATTAGATTATTTATAGGCTGGTATATGTGTTTGCTCTAAGAGTTATGCATAGAACAAGACAGACAACTACAGGAAGAGAGCGATGGGCATGTGGTTAAGGCAGTTGAATGCCACACAGGAACACTCAGTTCTGCCTTCGCCATCAGCTTCTGTGAGTGAGGAGCAAGTCAGACCAAGCACCTTGGCAGATGGCCACCAACCCTGTCTTCCTCATTTTCTGAGAATCCAAACTAAAACACCTTGGGCCTTTCGCATAGAAATGCAAAGCAGATGATGATAATGGAAGCTTTGGCTCAAGGGAGAAATGGCACCTGAGGCACAAGGTTAAAAGGCAGGAGGATCCAATTAATATCACTGATTTTACTACTGACTGAACAAGGGGCTCAGGTTTCTCCTTGGTCAAACAGGACAGCAGTGATTTTCTGTTGTTCTGGGAATATGCAAAAATTCATCGAATATTGCAAAGCTCTTAGATATCACTGTAATAAGCCTACAAAAACAAAAAACGTTTTTCTGATTCTCTATATACAGAGAAAGTTTTGGACCTTTTAATATGTTAATTATATATATTGCTACATACTTGCTCTTTAAAAAATAGAGAAAATAAACACTAGCATGCACAGAGATGAAACATACTTATATTTCCGCTCAAACTCTTTCAATGTGATTTTGCAAAGTCCGCTGCACCTTCTCTCAAGGCTATAATTTTAATACTCAGTGAAACTGCAACATTATATGGAATAGACAGGGAACAGTACTCAGTGTGAACAAAAAATATTCACTGGCTCACAAAAAATAGAAATATTCTCACTCTCAGCTGTATGTCATGTAATCACAGCCACAGAAACAGAAAAGCAACAGGAGAGCTAGCAGAAGTTAATGCCTTTTCCTACTTATTTTATTGGTCTGCATCCGAGTATCATCATATTGAAAGCTTTCAGTAATAGTAGGCTACTAAGTTTTCATGCCCAACAGGGAAAAACCAAATCTACCCACATCTTTCAAAAAGACCTAAACAGTTTCAACAGTTACTCTGACTTAAAAATCTGAGTTCAGAGAAATACCACAATGATTGAAAACACAGGTGAAGATCTCCAATTTAGGTAGGAAGATACTAAATGTAAAAATACAACAAAATAATCAATCATGAGGTATTGGCACATGACACAACAGAAATACTTTAACAATGTCTGACAGCATCCCAAGCACACAGTGTCTGAATGCTACCCATGTGATGTGCATGAGACGCAAAGACAATACCATTTTGTGGATAATTTTCATCAATTAGATGCAAATAGACAGGGGAGGGAAATAGAAATCTAGGTTCAAGCCTACAATCAGATCTTCAGAGCAGGGACTTGCAGTCATCCAGGAGTCCCGTCAACTCAGTCAGGCCCCATGGCTATCAAGGTTCATTTGAACAAATCCAGTGGTAGGATTAGGACCTAAATACGTAAAGAGAAAGAGAATGAAATCAGGTAACACAGCGCATAGCTCTAATTAAAGAGACACCAAACTAGTCACAGAAAAATAATCTGAGTGCCTAGACCATGACAAGATCTACATTTTTACCATAAAATGCTGCTGCTACAGGAGAGGCTACGGTGGTATCTTACAAGAGGCTTATACAGCATTAATTGATCAGTGTATTCTCCTTCAGGCAAACATGAGTACCTGCAGTGTGTTTGCTCACTTCCTGCATACTGCTGCTTTTTCACAGTTATATATAATTTGGTTTATTACTTTTCATAAAAGAGAGTAGCCCAAAATCAATAAAGGTGATTTATTTATCTTCATCAATTCATTTCCAGACACGTAGATTTTCAGCCTCTTAGTAACATGGTGACAAAAACTAACATGAGATAATCTCCCCATATTTTAAAACACTGTAGAACTGACAGAAAGTAATAATGTTTCTATGAAAAGTGTCATTGTTATGCCTTTGTGAAGGTTGTGAGAAGCTCTAGCTTGGCAGTGTGTCCCTCTAATGTTCCAATAAAACCCCATGGTAGCATGCACCTAGTACCATACAACTGCCAGTGAGAAAATACACTGACTCAAAAGAAAGTCTCCTTTATAATGAGGTTTGCCCACTGAAATATATTTAAATACAACAGGAGTGTGTGACAACAGCAGTGAAGACACTACAGGAATATCAGGTTTATGGTGGAACAAGCAGACAGAATCGTAGCTACACCATGGAGCATTGTGTCACCCAAACTTCACCACCAGCTCTTTTCATCCACTCCAGGAAGGGGTCCGTGCTTTCTCTCTAGCTGTGACCTTCCTGTGGCTATCTGTCAGCTCAGGAGGGTGTAGTGGACAATCCATCAAGCCTGTAAATGCCACTGCACCTTGCACCTTCACTGGTGTGACATCTCTGAGACAGCCAGAGCAAAGACAGAATGAGAATGTGCAGGAGTATGATACCATTCTTGCCATTACAGTAGTAGAGTCATGCCTTCAGGGACAAGCATGCAAGCAGATAAATCAGTATAAACACACTTTCTACCCAAAAAAATGCTCAAGACAATCTCTCTCTGATTACTTTTGTATCTCCTACAGGATGACTTAAGATGCAGCAAGATCCTTTATATAAAATAAACTAGCAAGTTTAAAAACTATCTGAAAATACATGAGGACATGAACACCTGAAATACAATGAGCAGTTGATTCATTATAGCTCTGATGGAGAGGTAAGGACTCAAACTGCTATCATTTCTAGATGGGAAAAAAATACGATTATATACAAACTTTTCCATGCACATAGACATTAAGAAACCCTTTTTGCTGAGATAAGAAACTAACTTTACTTAGACTACTTATATATAAGAAAACTCATAGATACACAAGGCAGATGAGATTTCCAAAATTTGTGAAGACAGGTAATGGTTCTGTCTTCTCAGTGTTGGGATTAGCTCAGGATAGATATCAAAATCTTTACTTCCATTTTAACGTTGAATTCCCATTTCTGTACACCTGCATGTCCAAAACTAGTACAGGGTGAAGCACCTATAACACTGCACTATTAGATTTTGGTTATTTTATCTCAAAAGAGTTACAAACTCAAACCTGGCTGATGCCCCATAAGCATACTATGGCTGGGGAGCCAAGCATGCCAGCAGGGGACATTTGTTCACAAATTTACAATTTCACCAATTTTTATCAAGAAAAGGGTCATCTACTGCCTTATCTGGCTATCACTGCTCTTTCTCTGAATAACCTGAAACTATTGATGGGCTATTAATATCAAATTCCTTTCCAGAGTTACATTTCTGAGGAAAGGCAAGCTTTTAATTTCTCTCCCCTGAACATACTACAAGTTTTAACTTTTTAATCTGGACACCTAAGACAACCTTTCTTCTTGCTTTTGCAAAAATGCATTAACAGTTTAGAATTCCACACCTGGTAGAAATGTATCTACTATAAAAAATAACAACAATGAGAACAAAAAGCTGTTTATTTTTTTATTCCTTCAGTTTATGCCTCCTTGATACTAAAGTTGCCTCATCTCTAGTTTAAGTGAGAAATACCTAGAAACAATTCTAATTCATACCTGTTTGCCACCATATCCTACAACTACATGCCAGTGGAAAATTAGCCAGGAGCAAATATTTTTTTCTCTGTCGTTTCTTCAGTCTCCTTTCTCAACCTGTGAGTTCTGGGACATGCTGAAGGGGAAAACAAAAGATGACTGTTTCTGGTATGGGACTTGGCTGTAAAAGCCTCAAGTATACTGAAAGCTTCCTCCTCATGGGGAAGAATTCTTACATCATCAGGCAGTATCAGGATAATGAACAGAAGCAATTAACTATCACTGAAGTACTATGGAGTATAGTTATTAGAAGACAACTTCATATTTTAATTATAAAGAAATTACTGTATCCAGTGTTCACTGTTAGTATAAACCAAATGAAATGATCAGTGCCTTCCCAGCAAATGCAAAACACATCTTTCATGCTAGGCACCTGACTGTGACATTACAAGTCACACTCAACAATTAACGTCCAGTCCTTTGTGACAGGTAGGGAAATATTCTAAAAAATATTACATGGGAAGCAATTGTAGGAGTGAAGAGCTTCAAATAATAAATAATACAATTATGTTTGAGGACAGATCATATGAATTACTTAATTGCTGCTGACACACACAAAGCTGCATAGCTATACCATTCTGCCTATTGCTCAGGCATTTAACTCTAGTATCACCTTAAATCCCAAATATACTCAAAATCCCAAGACTCATATTCATAATTTGCAGATTTTTCAGTGCAACATTTCCAAGATGGTATTTCTCTTAACTCTTCTGCACAGCTAAAGTACTCAATCAGGTTAGCGATCATCATCATAATTGCATTTTGATTCAGCAACGTTTTTCTCTCTGCTTTTGAGAAACACAGCCCAATATTGCATGCATTCACTCAGAAAACTGCTGCAAGAATCCTTCTCCTAGTTGATCACTTAGAGAACACACCAGTCTCCACAGCATTCCCTGACTACTTCTGTAATATCTATTACTTGTCTTCACTTTCAAGGCTTATCACCACCACACCTACTGCTCCTTAATCATTGTCAGGAGGACAGCTGTGGTTTGTTTACCTTTGAAGCTGCGCCAGTATTCATGAAACAAAGCTTAAAAGACCATTAGATCATACCGTTCAATTCAATTATTATTTTGTCTTTGGCTAAAACACTTTCAAACCCCCACTTTTTACTGGTAAAAAAATAAAATTCAGAGATGCTTCTTGTAGCTCTTCCCTTTCTACCTTCCACCTGCCATTCAGTGTCAGAAGTCCAGTTTCCAGCTCCTGTCTCACCTACGTTGCATTTTCACACAAGCTTCTTGTGCCTTTTCCTGTTTTACACCTTACACTTTATGGAAACTCCCTTAAATATCTGAAAACATACTGCATTGCTGCTGTTCAAAGCTTTCTCTGAAATTCAGCTTACTAACATGCCCCTACAGCCCCTACGAGCAAAATGTATGCTAAGTACTTATATACACATCACCTATTTTCAAGTGTCTAAAGCAAGCAAGAGTGAGATGTAGGAGACAGATCCTACTATAAATGGAGAGAGGCTCCTGTTGAGAGTGATTTGGTTGAAAGAACTCCTGAAACGTTCCAAACTGTCCCCTGAAGGAGTCTCTGTATAAGCTGTGGAAATGGCCTAGGCAAATCAGTCTTTTGATTTAGGTACCTGAGTTGGATCGCTAAAGTATTAATGTTCCACCTAACTACTAGTATTTCCCTTCTCATCTGTGTATATTTCCCATTTTCAGCTGCATTATATTTACATTGCCAACATTTAAAATTGCAGATAATATTTTTGGCCCATGCTAGGCACCACACAGACATCATAGGAACTAATAATACAATTTTACAATTACACAAACCCAGTATTTTATTAAACAGTAACTGATCATGTAATTACCACAGAATTACACACAGACACACCTGGTGGATGATGCACAGCTATGTGCATCAACTTCAACTTTGGTATTTTCTAAATTCCTCAGTCCTGTAACAAAGAGCTGGAATGTGTTCATGGCTGGCACCAGCTATTTTTTCCCCAGGGTGAATCATGGGCAAATCCTCGAGACAATTCAACACAGCAAAAGAAAAGAAGAGAGAATAAGAGTGATGGGAAGGTATAGGTGGATCTAGGACACACACAGGATTTTTGGCAGAGAAAGCAGGATGGAGGAAACAAACCATGGAAACCCTTGTCATGTGGGTGACAGATGTCATACGCTATTTTCTGAAACAGTTGATGAAAAAATGGTAAAATGTAGGAGTGATAAAAGCAAAAGTAAGAAATATAAGTAGTTCTTTCATAAATGCAAAGAGTTCATGCCCCACAATGTATGCTTCTTCATGTTAAACTTACTGAACTTGAAATCTACCCTATTAAAAAGGAGATTTCAATAACATAAGAAGATCCCTAAAGCCCAAAATAATGAATCAAAACTCACTGACATCTTACTTGCTAAGAAATACTCGGGGTCTCCAAAAACATGCTTATTGCTGAGAAAAGGATAATAAAACATTATGAAGAAACCATGAGCTTCAAGAAGTTACTTGATTAATCAAAGAGGAGTCTCACATAAAATCAGAAATCTACTCCTAACACAAACAATAAACGAAAGTCATACTAAGCATCATGTAAAAAAGAGACAGAATAACTACTACTGATGACGATCTAGTTTTTGCTAATCATGCACATAACAGAAAAGTTCTTTCAAAGCCCAAAGTCGAAGATGAATGCATCCTGAAGCAAGAAAAGAAGAAAAAATGAGGACACAGTCAATCAAAGATCAAAACCTGATCAAAATCTAAACAGAGAAAAAAAATTGATTTAATGATTGATTTCATTATAATCCATTTCTTTACTAGCAAATAATTAACTGCAAAGTATATCAAAGATGTGGTTGGTCCTATGTTATGGTACAGTTGTTAATCATCCAGAAACTGGCGTGAGTACCATGGCATAAAATCTGCAGTTATTTCAGCTACTCAGAATCATGGAAAATTATTTTACCAAAATTAGTAAGTGGATCCCAAAAATGTCAAATCAAGTTTAAATGATGATAGATACATATCAGACACATACTAAAATAAATCCAAGTGAACACAGTCTGTGTTTTATGAGGTTTCAAATTAAAGGCACAACTGTAGGGAATTTAGCGTAATAAAGCTCTATGCAGTAGGCAAGGGGAAGGTAACAGCTAAAAAATCTACAGATATATTGATGTTGCTCACAAACATTTATTCTCACATAGATTTAATTCGCTTGCACTCTTATGTTCACTTACTCACAAGCACTGTCCAAATGGTCTGGCCAAGATAACTTGTGTGAAAAACAAAAGACAAAGGCCACCAGCTATTAAGTTCTCGCCCCATTTCAGGAGTTAGTTATCTATAAAAACCTAGTTTTTTGAGCAGATCCTTTAGGACATCCTTCAAGACTCATCCATTGTGACAAAATAGATTTTTGCATCCAAACCTTGCTTACCTTGCCTTCCCTGAATCTTAGGCCATATTGCTGCCTATTGTGTGTTTTTCCTTTTCTGGAATATAGGCCTGAAATATATGTCTGCAGTCTCTTCTCCTGTTTGGTTAACAGGAAAAAGAACCGTGTTCAGCGACATACTACAACCTTGTTGCCACACTCCTGCTGTTAGGATGCAAGGTCTTCTGCTGGCAAGTCATCTGTCCTGTGGCACACAGGTACTTTTGGGAATGGTGTCCTGGAAATGGTTGCCCTTTGTTTTGTTCTTTCACCTTATGCTCACACATATATTTTCATCCATTTATACCAATCATAACACTGATGTTACAACTCTGCGTAATTTTATGCTGCTTAAACTGATCTGAAGCAGACTGCTCCAGAAAGGACACCTTCCATTCTTCTCCCCTTGTCAGGCGCTCCTCTATTCTCCTTGCAACAACAGCAACAGCCATTAGTGGCAAGCATGCTCAGGGAGCAAAACAAGACAAAAATCAACCTGGAATCACTGAGGCAGGTAAGTCATAGAATCAAAGAATGCTTTGGAAAGGACGTTGAAGAACATGAGGTTCCAACCTCCCCTGCCATGGGCAGGAACACCTTTCACTGGATCAGATGCTCAAAGCCCTGTCCAACACAGCTTTTAACTCTTTCAGGGATGGGGCATTCACAACCAGTCTGGGAAACCTGTTCCACTGCCTCACCACCCTCACAGCAGAGAATTTCTTAATATCTATTCCAAATCTGTCCTCTCTCAGTTTGAAGACAATATCCCTTGTCCTGTCGCAACATGCCACTGTCAGGTGCACGTGAGCTGGTAGGATTGCTTCTGTTTAATGAAAGTCGCTCATTAGATCAGTTATGCCATAATGGGAGAGCACACCAGTTACTTTGACCTCAGGAAGGAACCAGGGCCCACTTCAGCAGTTTAGTGAAAACCTCTGCTCAACCCAACTACAATCACAATAAAAGTAATAAAATAGGCAGCTTAAACAATGAAAGAGAATTAGAACAAAGCCAGTGTAATAGGATTAAAAAAAGCAATGCTCTGACCTTACCAGAAAAATAAAATCCCATATGAGGTACAGGTCACCCCTTCTCCAAAAGGATACTAAAGACTGGATAGGGATCAAATGTGAAAAATAATAAACACAGAAAATATCCTAGGAAGAGAAATTAGTAAGTTTAAAATCAGGAGTCCTATGCACGGACATGTGAAATAATAATTTCAGTATAGAGGCCAGATCAGATATTCCTATGCTTGCTATCTTACAACACAGGAAAAAAAATACAAAGAAGCATCCAAAGTATGGAAAATTTAAAACTGATCAGAAGAAACATTTTTTCACATCATATGTAATCTATTCATATTGATTGCCAAGGAAATTCAGTTATCAATCTAAATACAATATCCCTATCAATGATATTATAGGTCAAACAAGTTACTACATAAAGAAATCAGGAAGCAACTTATTTGGCGTTAACATCAACTGAAGCATTAGGATGTATTTACTAGTGAGGCAGGAAACTGTATTATCGTTTAAGCAAATATGATAATCCCTGTGTAAAAATATCAATTCAAAAAAAAGGAATAGCAACTTGATTTTGCTATTCAAATTTTATTCACAATCTCACAGTAATGTTTCCTACAGTTTGCATTAAGTGCTATTAATAGATCATTAACAACAGTATAGTCATACCTAGAAGATTTTGAAACAATGAAATGTTTGGACACATTAAGCTTTTATGTAAGAAATAAAGGCAAATACATAAAAATTAAAACCAGCATGATTATAAACTAGTTTTCTCCTTCACTGCAGGTTCTACCTAAAATGTGTTTTCCCTTGATTTCCAATCATAGTCAGCTTCTTAAAAGTTTGTCTGTTTTCAAAGACCTGACATTGAACAGTTTTCCCTTTACCAGCTTTTTAAAGGATTCTTTTAACATGCATTCCCATCACAGATCTTTCTAACAAGCACCCAAAAAGTGACTACTTACCGATCACCCACTAACAAGGCAGCTAGAATTAGTTTAAATCCTTAGTATGCCACCACTACTGCCTGGTTATCTTGATTAGATCATCCTGGTTCAGTTTGAAATGCATATTGTCACTGTACATACCAAAAACCACACTGCCCTGTTGTATTAGTCATTACAAAAACATACAGAAAATTATAATTTTTTCTCAAAGAGCAGTGAATCCTAATTTCATTATTAGGACAGGCATGGTAAAAATTAAAAAGAGTGTAAGAATGTGGCTTCCTATATTTTATTTGATTTTTTCCCATTGTATCTGGGAAGGTAAAGAGAATATTATATTGTCTGGAGGTGGTGGAACTGGAGAGGCTGCCAGCACTGTCAATGCAAGGTTTGGGACTTCATGGTTTAGTGAGGGGCTGGGTCTGGTAAACAGGGCAGAAGTAAATGTCTGAAGCATCACACAGTACAAGAGAGGGTACAAATCAAGACTCAAAACTTCAATAATATAGAGGGCACAAAGAACTGAAAAGACTGCCTGTGAGTTCCTTCTTGGATAGAGAGCACACAGCTTGTACCAGGACATGAGAAACTGAGAAATTTAAAGAGCTACGGGAACTTCATGTGGTGACACCTGAATGTAAGTACAGGTACTGGTTCTGGTAGAGAAGGGAATTCCAGTCAATGGGCAGCTGTGGGTCTGGGAAGACCTTACTGCCCACAATGACAGAAAAAACTGCCTGGAATAAAAGCAAGGAAGGAAATATAAAATTTCTGAATCCAAAAGGCAACATACCTTTCATCTATGTTCTGAAAGCAGCAGGCCATTCACCATCAGGATGTTGGAACATAATTACTCTCCTTGCATAATTTACTCTGTTTTGCTTTTCCCACAGGCTGCGTATTTGAGTAGAAGAAGTGTTAACTGGCAGAGTTGCCTTTCGGTTTTATAGTTTTTGCCTGTGATCATTTTAATAACACACTCCATTGACAAATATCGATCACTTTCTAAAATAAAAGGGACATCTTGCTTTTCTAAAGATATTATATGCTTGATCATCTATTCTGAATGTAAATAGCTTGAAATACACTTCACTGTACATTTACCTGCAAAGTTGCCCCATGCTTTTTTTCCCTTTGAAGGAAACAGTGGGCAATAGCAATAAACTAAACTCATAGGGGAGAAGGTATAAACTAACTTCACTTAGGTGTGAAGGAATTTCTTGTTAAAGGCATTTCTTTGCTCATTCCAACAGTATCAAAGCTATTTATTTGGTAATAAAAGTTTCTGGACTGAAACAGACATTTCTGAACTTGTTGTTGATGATTAATGCAGAGTTTAAGAGAGCCATTACTTTGTGACAGGCACTACAGAAGCCAAGTGTCAGATAATCTATCAGCTGCTGCCCCACTTTAATTCTAATTTAGTGGTCAGAACTCTTATTCCTAACATCTTCTTTTAGACATTATACCGTGGAGAGTTCAGCTGGACACGCAATAGTTGGAGTAAAATTACAACAACCTGCCTTGTACCATGAGTATCAGGTAGGCATTAAATGAGATGTATTTTAATATTGGCCAAAGTAGTTTTTGAAACATGAACACTTGCCACAATCCACTGTATAACCACTGAAGGGAAGATTTAAGTTTGTGCTACATACGCACCATGGAAAACTAACACGAAGCCGGCACGGGGCACCAGCTGGGGCGGTGGGCAAAGGTCCCTTGGCTGCTGCTCCCCGGGGGGACTGGGAGAGAGGGAGGAAGGGAAGAGGGAGGGATGGAAGAGAGGAAGGGAAGAGGGATGGAGAAGCCACCGGGTCCTAATGCCACCAAGCCCAAGCAGTGCTGCAGGGTCAGAGGCACCGGAGCAATGCCCTGCGCGTCCCCACTGAAAGAGAGTCTTCTGGCTTGAGTTCTGATCTCCTAGAGAACCACCTGAACGCACTCATCTGCAAAACCTCTGTGTGCTTGGCGACTGGCACCACGGCTATGGGTGAAACCACCACCGAAGGAGAGAAAGTGCTGAAGGATTCGATGGGAGAAGGAAAAGATGGGTAGCAGCAGCATTGATACACCTCTATGTTTGTAAGAAACCCTGATTTGTTCCTCAAAACTCAGCCTTTACCTTTTAGCTGCTCCTCTTCATCACACAGGACAGTAACAGAAAAAAAAAGTGCTCTGAAACAGGTGGAAAAGTGAGAGAGCAGGACTAAAACTGTACAAAAGCAAGATTCCAGGATCTCTCCTAGCAAACAAAGAAGGGCTCCTGACAAGCCAGAGACTCAGAACAGAGAAGACTGCAAGTAGTACAGTCTGGTGAGGCAGCTTTTACACCTGTGCCCGTGGAATGTACCATGTCTGCCTTCTGGCTTACTGTTGCTACTGAGGTTTATTACAAGTGAACACAGCTGTACAGGAGGTAGATACCACCCTCTGCACCTACACTCCATCCTCTCAAACACATCAGCCTGGACAGAGCAGTAATTTCTGACATACTTTCACTTTGCTACGTCCTTCCTCTCCTTGCCTATACTTCAACATCACTTGAAGATTAAACAGTAGTATTATTACATCTTTACACCATTTTAGTGAGACATTCTTAAGTGACCCAAGATGACTTGGTCTGGGGTGCTAGAATTAGAAACAGGATTGAAATGGTTACATTTATTGCCTTCCAGTGCTTCCTGTGGAAATTGGATCAATTTTGTTAATAGTTGCACATAGCTTTTATTAATGTGCCTACAGTCTTAAAGCCTAAACCTAACAAGGGATGGAACAGACCAGCCCTGTATCAGTGAAAGTAGTTAGGTAAGCAATGACAACCTCCTCCTGAAAATGAACGGGGACATAAACAGAAATTACACCCAATGTACAACCATGAGTAGTGTTAAGTGAAAAATTTATATTAAAAAGTGGTCTTCCCATAAATGTATCTGTATAGTTTGGCATAAACTCCTCCACTACATACCATGCATGGCAGAACAAGACCATCATTTAAAAGCTGAAATACCTGACTTGTGATATGTTGTATCTATCCTGCCACAACAATCTGTCTTACTCTTATCAAAACCACACTGTGTTACCTAGAGAACAAAAATTCTGGAGCCATGCACATATTTTCAATATATGAATCAATTCAAGCTTGGAGTTAATACTATAAGGCACATGAAAAAAAAAAAAAGTTCTAAAAATTCAAAACAATATCAGAAAAATTTTATTTCACATACTCTTTAAAACCTTTCCTCTCATCTCACTGGTGTGAGTACACATCTATCTTCCTATTACAGATACTGGAAACCTTCTTCTTGCCATATTGTGGGGTCAAGATTCTCTAATGTAAGTGATAATTTCTGTGACATTATCAATAGGTAAATCTGATTTGTCTTTCACATTCTTACTGAACAATAAAAAAATAAATTGGTAAGAAAGCCAAAATTCAAGGATAACCAAGATAACCAGGGGCCAAATGGTTCAATCTAATATTAATTAGTGTTTTCACAATGTGGAGAGCATTAGATCTGTGCTATCAACTTCCCAAACAAAACAGTTTCTGAATCTATCTCAACACTTTAAAAAATACACAGGTGGCAATGCAAATCAGATACTTCTATAGTCTCTCATCTAATAGTCCAGAAATGAATACACTGAAACTGTGCCACTTCATTAAAAAAATATATATATAAAAATCACTATTTCTCAGTTCCAACTTATGCTCACAAGACAGATGTAGCTTACAAACTCAGCAAACTGTGTGAAAAAGAGCAATCAGACATGGTAAAACACAGCCTTTTGAAAGAATGTACATTGAGTAATTGCTAGCACACACGTCCAAAGTGCACAAAACATCTCAAGGATACAAAACGGGTATGAGCATCTTTCACATTTTTATGTGTTATGGCATCAAGTTTCACTGTGGGCTGCAATAGCGAGGGCATGCCTTGAGGCTGGCATGTTCATTTAACATATGAGTCATTTGGTATGGAAACAACGTAACAAATATCCACAAACTAATGAATTGTGAAAGAACTATAACATTTTCTCCCTCAGGCTTGCACCTACTAAAGTGTCACAAATTAAGTCAATATCACAGAAATGATTCAGCAAAAGAGGAATTAAGCAGTAAACGACAGTCAACTCTTTTACAAGTCAATCACTTAACAGTTTTTATTTGGAACAATACCAGTCAGTACAGTCATCTTAGACAAGATCAACAAAAAAATACACTCCAGACTTGACTTTTACAAATACTGCAGCTACAGATAAGATACCTCTATGACATGGAAGTTGCAAGCTAGGTTTTTCTTCATTGCTATCTTCCTTCAGAATTTGAGAGGATTTAAAATCAAGAAGATATCATCCCTCCCTTTCTTTTTTTCTCCCTAGATGCTGGTTTAAAACGTAGAAAGATAAAATAACTAACCAAACACTTGCCATGCAACAAACCTGAGTGAAAGATTAGCCCAGCAAAAAAAAAAAAAAAAAGGTTGTAAGCAGCCTAACTTTCGCATCCCAAGTTACTACATTAGCCTACAGGATTATAGCAGTTTTAAAAAAAACACCTTATAAATACACAGAAACAGGTATCTAAGCTTATATTCATGTATCTAACACGCATATTTGTCCAGTGCTGCTGAAGGAACCTAGCATGCCCTTAAATTACAGTTGCTGATTTGTGTTTTGCATTTTGGCACTGGAATGAGTAAACAGCACTTTGAAGGCCAGATTTTATCTCCCTCCCACCTAGAAAGTAAAAAATGAAAAGCTGAGTGTTACAGAAAGGGATATTAAATAGAAGTCCTATTAGTCACCTTCCATACCAACATAATTTCAAATAAGGAGACTGCTTACATTAATCTTTTCAGGTCTAACTTACACACTTTTATCAGACCTTTGGAGTCTGGCACAGACCTCTCAGGAGCTCACCTACCAGGCATTCTGTGTACTTCCTCTCCCAGTATCTTAGTGAGGATACTCTGGTTTAATTAACGCTGCCTCAGGTACCTGTTACAATGCACTGAGCACGGTGCAACTGGACTCTGTCAGCTTGGCTGGTACTCTGCCCCTGAAGGATAAACTACTGCGCTCCTGCTCTCATCGTGTGCCCATGGGAAGTATCTGTGTTAGCACAACGATGCGTCTGAGCTCCTTATCCTTGCCGCTCAACAGGGCTAAGGCCTCTGACAGGGACGCAGTGGACCGAGCGCTGTTACCACTCTCGGACATTAACCACCCCCCCGACCAACACACTCTATCCGATTAATGCCTAATCTGCTTGTGAATCAGCTCCTGAGCCACCGCAGCTTTCCGCATGGCATGAGAAAATTAAGAGTTCTTGAGTTGTGTCAAAACCCCAATGTCAGTGGCAGTAGCATGCTGCAGGAACAGCTATTTCAGCTATGAAACTAGCTCATCAGGAGGGCACTCGCTGTCTGTGCTGCTCTTCACTACATAGCATATACACATCCAGCACCCCAAAATACCCTTACAAAGAAGCTTTAAGAACTGCCAGCTGCTACCGGAACAGTTCCACTGCACTATCAACCACCAGTGGGATTCAGAGCAGGAAGAAAAAGAGGCACAAATTCTTTGTGAATTTCAACAATCCGCATATAGACAGATAAGAATATACTTGGCTTTGGTGAAGCAAGAATTTTTCCTTAAGGAATTGTTGGCCTAAGTTATTTCAAATACTAAACTAAAAGGAACCACTTCTACTATATCACAGTTACAGTAGAACTTTCACTTATGTTTCTACTTGCATTTTCTAACTGTGTACATTATTTAACTAGTGTGAAACTTTCAATGAAGTAGTACCAGTATAGTAATTTAGCATGCTGCCATTATATTTTTTTAATTAATACAAGGATTAAAAATTTCCAGCTATTAATTTGTCAGTAATTACATTAGTGTTTCGTATCTCCTCCAAAGTTGGATGCAATGCCTGTTAGAATAGCTACATGTGTAGTGGTGAAATACTCCACCAGGGGTTAGTTATAACATACTTTGAGTGGGGGGGGAAAAAAAGCAGCTGATTTTTTTAAATAACAGTTCCAAAATATTCAGTTCTAAATATTCAGAGAAACAAGCTCACAGTGAGCCATAAATGGCCACTAACTGGCTCTCTAAAATAACTTACTTTTCTAAAAAGATACTTCCACTGGTTTTATATGCAAGAAGTCACTGCTAAGTAAAGTTGTTGTACACTGCTACAGAATTTAAAATACTGCACAATACAGAGCAATCCTACTACTTTGCACATTCTAGAAGAAAATTTCATCAGACAAATCTTCAGAGAGATACACAAACAGATTTTACTGAGAACTATCAAGTAGTGTTTAATAAATTACATGCAAATGCTTACCAGAATGCCACTGATTTTGAAGATGCCATATCCATTGTTATCCTTAAGACATCCATTCATATTCATCACCAGTACCCTGCTTGCTTTGCACTCAAGCTTCGGAACAGATTTCTGACAAGCAACCCACACCTACCAAAATGGTTTTTAGAAAGCAAATTATATAGCTGTAAGACATGGAAAACTAACCAGCAATTTGCAAACCACTGCAAATGCAATGCAAACATAGTCAATATTAAATTCATTCTGAAATGTTCATCATATTATGCTGGACACTAATATAACCACAATTGTAACATTATACTTTTTAAATCACTAGTTCACTTATAGAAAAACTGCAAGAGCAAAATTTCTCTTATCCCGTGAAATTTCATACACCTCACCTCATTAAGAATGGTCATTTGCCTATAAATTATTTTTTTGCAAAAGAGCAGGATAAAGGAACCTTATTCTTAATCATTCTTAAGGCCTTCTAAAGACTAATGAAAACTCAAGTTTCATTATGCTAGATGTTACAGATACATAGAACAACAAAACATCCCCAGTCGTATAAAAAACAACAGCCTAAAAGGTAAGACAGCATGGGGGAGAAGCTCACACACAGCACAAACAGCAGGATTGTAGTAAATGTAACACTGGTTCTACTTTGCCAGTGGCTTTTGCTTGCAAACAAAACAGGAGATACAGGGGAAGGTGGGCAGATTGGGCGGGGGGGGAGCGTATGTAGTAAGCAGGAACGAAGCAGAAGAGAGAAAATGGACAGCAAGAGGGTGGAAGGAACAGTCAATAAGCATAGGACAGAGAACAGCTAATTAAAACTGGTAAATGTTCTCTGAATGGTCAAAGGTCCCTGGGCTTTTGGCTCTCTCTGTTCCTTTGAGTTAGTCTCTGATGAGGTCCTTTACGCACTGCTCCTGAGCTTAGAGAAGAAGTATTATACCGATTTTCAGTCTTTTCCTCATCACAATCCCCTCCCCACCTTTCAACATGGGATCAAATACCTCTCCCTCACCTGTAGCTTCAAAACAGAGATCATATGAATCTGCTCAACAATATCTTTATAGAACAAGCACATGCAGATCAGCTTTATTTGGAAGTGATCCAAGTTCTGACATTCCGACTTCAATCTTCCTAATTGTTTCTTAAGTAACACATACTGGACAAGATTCATTTACACAGCAGAAAAGTGAGGCAGTAGTTGAAAGTTGATAGAAGTATGTAAAACATTGTGTTCCATACTGAATAACAGTGAGTTGTTAGGATTTGAGTTGGGGACAGCTGCTCTATAGGCTCTGGTGCATGCAGGCAGATAAAAATATTCTTACTTTCACAGTAAACTGTGCTCATTCTAGTATTAACTGAACAGATTAGGCTTCTATCAGAAAGGAAGATGCAGCATTTTCATTGTCAAAACACTCATCACTTACACCTTTAGCATAAATGGAGATAAGTCAGTGTAAAGAGCAAGTTTGCCCACAAAGGCAAATCAAACCCACGAAACTGAAGTGTAGGTGTAATTTTTTAAGAGGCTGTATGGATAAGGACAAATAAACTGGAATGAAGTCACTTTCCTCTGGTATAAGGTCTCCAATACAAATAGTTTATACAGGCATAGCAACTGCAATATAATTAAAAACAATTTCTGGAATTGGGCCAGCCCTCCTAGGTTGTTTCCTTCTAGGAGGAAATAAGCTACCGGTATACACAGTTTTATACTGATACAGCTCTGTTCACACTATGGGGAAAGCTGGCTGATACTTTAATTATGCCAGTATGGGTAAAGTAGAAAAACTTAGTGTCTCAGATATAGTCCATTTACCTCTTGCAAGACAGCAACAATATTCCTAGTGCAGGCAAAGCTTTAGAGTACTAATACTTCACTTAAAAAATAATCCCTTCTGTGTAATTCCCAGAACATCACTAACCTTTGAAATGTTAATGGAATTACTAGAGACAAACCAGACTCTGAATTTCTGCCAGATTCTGTCAGGAGTTCAGCTGACAAGAGTTTTCTGTGTGACATTCAGATGTCACTATTCTTTTCATAATACTTTTTCTTTTAAAATGAACTGTTTTTTTTCAGCAACAATGTTGTGGTAATTTTGAATCTTTGTAAAAACACTGGTAAAAGCAAAGTGTGTGTTTTGGCTTGAAAAATGTACATAAAAGCAATTACTCCTCCTCTGCCAGACTACAGCTTTGGAAATTACCTCTGACTTGCCAATGACAATAACAGGCAAGTAGTTATCCAGCAAAATCCTTTTAGTTCAGCTGCACAATATTACTTCCACCAATATCTATTCTTTATTTGCTTGTTTGAAAAAGCATCTGGAAATTCATGCTGCGCTGTTAAAAAAAATAATCATTTTTGCTTCTAAAGGAACAACCTTCTCCAAGTATTGGAGACAACAATGAGACAACAAGAATGGTAACTCCCAGACAACTGAGCTGAGACATCAGAATCACCCAACAGAACAAGAATGCATTTTCCTCCTTACCTATGACTTGTTTTACAATAGCTTCCAAAACAGATTCCAGATAAATGCATACATGCATTGTTTTTGTCTCCCTATCTCCATCTCCACCTGCTCTCAGGAATCTTTGGATAAAGTGAAACATCTACAATTTTAATTTGCTTATCAAAAGTGAACTGTATTGACCATAACCTAGCTAGTACATACAATGTACTGATAGGTATATTAGTTACTAAAATCTTTATTTTCTATAGCTTAAATTTGTTCTTAGGGTTGGATCTGTGTTGCAAACTGAGGCACTTTAAAGTTTTTTTCATTTGCTAGTTGGTCAACCTTAGTAAGAAAATGAAAATAAAAATCAACAATACAATCCTTATAATAGTAGCATCCTTCATAAATTAATGGGAATGGCATACTTATACAGAAAACCTTGTTAAACAAATGTTATTTCTCTATTTAGAAAAATTATCTCATTACAAATAGTTAACAGAACACTTTAAAGACGTGCCAGTAAATGTAGTCTATTAAATACAGAAATTGGAATTTCTCAATGCTATGAAATTCTGTAATAAATTAATCTAAAATACTTGTTACATACAGAAAGCATTGTGAAGGATGGAATACTCTAAGTTATTACTTATAAATCAACTTCTCTGCTCTTTTTGACACATGCAGAATTTTCTAATGTTGGGATAGAATAGAAATTCAAAAATTCCCAACAGATGGAAGAATTTGGAAAATAACTTTTTTTTCCTGGAGATTCTCAAGCTTTTTTCCCCCAAATTCTCTCAGCCAAGATCCTTTTTCCAATCTTCAGAGGTCCTTCTTTCTTTGTTACTAAGGTGAGAATAATCTTGGATACATGTATTCTGCTGAATAAAACATGATTAGGAAATTCACTCCCCATAGCACTTGCCTCTGGCCCCATGCTGTGCCCCTAAGAGGTGTAAGTATTTATTCATTACCCTTTATTGCGGGAAGGATAGTCAGATAAACAAGGTTGGAGAGTGAGAACATACACAATTGATGTCTCCAGGACTAATTGATCCAGTAGGAAGTTAGTCCATAGCAAGTTGCAGTGAAAGATAATGTCTCTAAAAATGGAGGAGAGAAAAAAGCAGTTCCAGGAACAGGTCAGACTCTAAAGTAAACACCCTCAAATGGTGTTTAGAAGCAGAAGGCTGTGCCAAAACAGATATTGTTTAAAGAATCATCATCCCCATCTTCACCAATGAGCTATAGAGTAAATGAATTCCAGGAGTAGTTGTGAAAACAGGTAGACATGAGCAAAAAGTTAAGTCTCCAACAAGTCTTTGACTAAATCAAAGCAGAGGGCACTGAATTCATCTGCAAACTGAAATATTTTGCTCCTTAATTTAACAGTGGCTTAAACTGAACCATTGTCCTTTTGAAGTACCTGGAGTTCCAAAGCCAGGTTTCTAAAGGACTGCTGTATTCACTGCTGCACAAACTGAAATTCAATTTACTGACTATCCCTCTCTAATGTGATTGGACTCCCCATTTGATAAAAAGTATTTGTATCCTGTAAGATGGTATTGCATAACATACACAATAACCCATTTCACAGTATGACAATGAAGCTAATCCTGAAGGCACTACACAGGCTTCATCACCTCTTCTTGGTGAGGATGTCAGGAATTGGATATCCTCTCTTGGAAGACCCTGGAACTCCCATTGCTGCATTGTAGATAAGGCAAAAGAGTCTTCTCCTTCAAAAATGTAACAAACCATCTCAATATAATGTTAAAACACAGGGATCCAAGAGGAGAGTATTTCAGCTGCATATTGATGACCAGGACAATGAATTTCTGAGCCTGCTCTCAAAACAATGTCATGATGCTGGGAACCAAAACCAGCATATCATGTTGGGTGGTATCCTCTCCTGCCACTGCTATTATGCCCTAAGGTAACCTATATATCAGTTTGCACAGCCAGTGAGTCCTCTCTCAAACATTCTTGGAACACAAGTGCCAAGAACAAGGTAAGATACATATTTCTAAGGGGGCAGGAAGCTAATTGTGTTCCAAAGAGGAATGGAACTATAACATTCCATAAAACTAATCCATCAGTTAGCCACAGAGAAAAAGATCTGAGCTTATATATTGCTCAGATACTTCTATTTTAAAGTGCTAATGGCACACACATACCCACAATGATGTGAACTGTCTCTTAAAATACGTCACTTCTCTAAGACTGAATGTGCTGTCTGCTATGTGATTTTTTTTTTTTAATTGTAAAGAACTCTTAGTAACTGTTGCTCAGATTTTCTATAACTTTACAAATTCAAGAGGTGCAGAAATTCACCCTCAATCACTTAGTATATTCCATGGCAAGAATTACAGGGATTACTGTCTTCTCTGGGGGGAAAAAAAAAAAAATAATCTGTATTTCTCATTACCATCAACATGCAGCTTATTACAAGCATGTGATACTTCTTCCACTTATTTAGAAAGCTACTATAAAACCACTTGTATTTTTAATAGTTTTGTTTAACCAAATTCTTGGCAGGAATAGTTACTTACTTTCTTAAACCAGATGATCTACTTCAAATGCACCTGTTTCACTCACATTCTATATTGCATATAGAACTGACCATAGGAAATCCTAAATATATCACATTGATGCTAATGGTTCATTGAAGTTAAATATCTAAAAAGGTAATACATGTATGTCTTTGATTTATTGTAATCTTTTATCTTAAAATACTCTCCATTTTTATTCTTGTTCTTGATCTCAAAATACAGATCTTTTATAGTATCTCTCTGGTTTTGAAGAAAGCAAGAAACTAATCCTATAGCTGAAATTGGGTAAGTCTTAAAAACAAATCCCCAAATCTTTAATGTTTTTTCTTTGAAACATTATCATGGAAGCAAAACTTTCTGGGTTTTAATCAAGAAAATTTATTGCTCTTTTTCTAACAATTACAGAACTATTTTCCACTTTTCCCTCCCCGCCCCATCCAGAAAACAGAAAGTGAAAGAGGACCCCAGGTGATAAACTATGACAAATTACTGGAGATGGCCTAACAGTTCCTATTGCCATTGCACACTGTTGCTCTCCAAGTTTCCTGCCTCTGTTACTGAGGTAACAGTACCTGCTACTTTCCAAGAGCTGAAATAAATTACAATAGCACCAGTTCCTGGTGACTTTAAGGCTCTAGGTTACAAACTATACTGAGCTGTCACAACACACACAACTGAGCTACCTCGCCCCTGGAGAAAGTGGTGACCAGCTGGAGCAGCAAACAAACCAAGTTAATCCCATGATCTGAACAGAGCCCCTAACACTCCAATATAAAAGCTGCTACTTCTAAATTATGCATATATCACCAAAAGACATCTCTGTCTTTACAAAATGGAAACTGCAGTAGTTAATCCACACATTTATTGCTACGTGTTGAAAAGAAAATAAAAATGTGATTGGAATTAGAACTGGACAGTCATGTTCTGTGTCAGTATAGAAGTCCTCTTTAGGAACAGTACTGCTGAAATATTAGATAACTATATAATGCTCAAACTTTAACAAATCCTCTCACAAATATAGACATAACTATTTTAAATTAAATGTTAAGTAGAAAGTATTTATAGTTTAAGTTGCACCCTTTGCTACTTAACTATCATAATTTTAAAAAGAAGAAACCTTTCATTTCCTCCCCCAAAGAAGTTCTTTACCTGAACTGTAACCTGGGAGTCCCCAGTAGTCTGTTCTGAAATTCTCATCCCACTGAATGTCAAAGACCTAGCACTTCAAGGATGGGATTTCAACATCAGTTATCGACAACTTAACTTTGACTCACTAAAGATAAACCAACCTTTATTCCCACTCAGGTCAGCTCACTGATTTCACAGAAAACACATCTAGAAAGCAGAGCTGAATACTTTCAGAAATTCCACCCATCAGATAAAAAGGGAAAAAAACAACCAACCAAAGGAAATGGATATAAAACATTTGAGACTTCTTGATGAATGGTGAATCAAGTATTTTGGTGTATTTGTGTGCTTTACAAGTAACTGAAGTTACTATTAACTGCTTGCTGAAATAATATAATCTCAAATACCTTACCTTCTTACTCTTCAGATGCAAGACTCCTGCTGTATGAAGAAAACCCAGTTTTGTCCATGTATTAGAGGTGGAATAGTAACAGTTCTGCTGAAAGAGTCAGGAAAAAAAATACACTTGCTGCTCTCAATATCCATATTATAGACATCATAAGCATTAGTACAAATAATACTGAACTTGGTTTCTGTTTTGCTCTTGTCCTACTTTGCATTCAATGGAATGGTTTCAATACAAGTTTGACATCATGTACAGCCAGAGTCCATTCTCACTAACAGGAAAGCTTAATCGGCTTCAGAATATATATTGTTCTTCAACTACATTAAAGTCAGATACATCAAAACCCTCAGTTTTCGTAATTCTGTAACATTTACAAAAAAGCATTTTAAAATTGTATCTGGTGGACACTGTTTATAGCATTCATACTCTAAATTAAGACCAGAAATTGAAGCATTATCTCCAGAATGAATTCTGTTTTGTGATGAATTTATTGAAATGTATTTCAACCTTTAGAAGTTCACTGAAGAAACAGCCTTTCCTGTTTGGAGTACACTAACAGGTCAAAAGCGTTTCTTAACTAGTTTCTGATTTCAAGTTATCCATTACATTTATAAAGCAGATCTTCATGATTTCTTTAAGTATAAGGGACTAAGCAAAAGGCTTACACTAAAAGAGTGATGTTCTTTCTATGTCACTGAAGTTCTTAGCATCAGTACACTACCAGGAAGGCACTGATAAGAAGTTAAGCATGTACACAAAAACATACAGAACATGAGCCTCTGTTTCTAGACCCAAAAGATATCACAGTATTAAATCAGAAAAATCAATTTAATTCTGTAGGATTTTTAACAAGACAAATGGTATTTTTAAGGCTTCTCAGATCACATACGTGCCTATAAAGATGCAAGTGATCCAGTAATTTAACAACAAAGTAGACTGGTATCATTAAAAGATTCTAGATTTGTGCACCGCTGAAAAGGCTGACAAACTACCCTGCCTTTCTGATAAAATGATTTTGGTTGGGTTTTTTTCCAAATGATCACTTGTTTGGCTTCTGGTTGAAACACCAAACCTACAGTGAATTTTCTCAGTGTAGCATCCCCATCTTCTCTGTGAGAGAACACAAAAAAGAAAAATTCAAGTACCTGTTTAGATATTCACAAGTATTTTATTAATCTACTGATAGTCCTTCTTATTGAATGTGCATTGCATACAGTTCCCATGCAAAATATGACTATAAACCAGTTTCTGCTCTGAAGTCATTAGTATGTTATAAAAATAATTGGATGTCTTGAAAAAATAAACACAATATACTGTAACCTCTCAATGAAAATTAAAACCTCATCCAGTGTTATGATGCCAAGATTTAAAGATCCATTTTAGGAAAAAAAAAAAAAATTGACTGGCAGAAAATTCAAATGCTGATCTTTTTAAATAGAAAAATTTTCAAGTTGTGAAAACCTGTCTGTGACTTCCTTTTTACTTCCTCTGAGTGATTTGAGACCTAGTAACCAACATTTAGGTCCAAAATAACTCCTTGCTTAGCAAAATAATTGAACTCATATAACAAACACATAAGAAAATTCTGAAAAAGCTTACAGCAAAAGGGAATTGTGTCATTAAGATTGTCATATTCGCTATCATCAACAGCTACTCCAAAGATAAGTAATGGTGGTAATATTATTACATATTGGTGGCAATATTATTTTCCAGGCAACAATTCCCCTCCATGCATCTCGTAAGTATGCATGTGCCTTTTCATTTCAAGACACTTCATGTGCCAAATGCCCAACACAAAGGCTCTGACAGGAGCATATGCTGATTTAAATGAAATGCCAGAGTCCCAAATCCAAATAGGGATAATTTAAGAAAACTTACCTGAACTTGAGAAAGCACCTCTTAGCTGCATCTGTGCTAATTCCCAAATGAAGACTCCTCCTTGCAAATAAGTGAGCTTTCTTCAGATCATTATTCTGTGGCACAGGCTCCTCCAAATGGCAGAATGAATGTATTGCCATTATTGAAAATTTACAGATAATCTGAAGGAATTGAACTGAAAGCAAGAAATACAGCAGCTTTACTTTCTGTAAACTTACTGAAAATACTTTAGTTTTCAAGAACCTGTTACTTATCAACAGATTTGAAACCACATGAAGGATATGTAAATGCAGTGATTGATAATGTAAGTATAAAGGAATTAATGAAATCTGATGGACAATTCATTTGAGTAGAAATGCCCAGATAAAGAACTTCCATTTAGTGCTACTGCAGAGCACCATTTCAATAAATTTTAGGGCTGTTTCTTACACATTATATATTTCTTCCCTGCAAAGAAGTTTTCACAGGACTATCTATAATGATATATGTATTTTTGCAGAATGTTTATTTATAATATAGAATTATCTTCAAAGTAGTTCAAGTTATTCCTTCCAGTGTGAATTACTTTGTAACTACAAATACTGAATGACATCTATCAGGGTTATGCTAATACAGCTAGCTTTAGAAGACTCCTCTAAAGTTCCTCACAGCTTTCATTTTGCAGAATGCATGCAGCATTTTACTTTGGATGAGTATTTAAGGACAAGATGAATCACATCTAAGATGAATTCTAGAGGCATCATTTGATGAGTATCTATTTTGGTAAAATGCCAGTTCAGAGATGACCCTCCTGCTGCTTATTCTCATCCTTGTGCCATGACCACATTTGTGCAGATGCATCTGCTGGTGGAGCCACATGCTAACCATAGTGAGGAACTAACTTGGGTTAAAAACTGCTGCTTGCCATAGACTCCTCAGGATCAATGGTCTGATTCAAATCACTGCATGACCACACAGCTAACTGCAGCTACAAATTTCTTAATACTAAGTATTAAGAAAATACTGTTGTAACCTAAGTGTAAATCATAGCTTTGCCACTGAAAGCAGTATAGCCTGCTCCTGGACTGCTTTAACTTTCAGTTCCATCTCTGCATCACAGTTCATCATCCCCACAACGGCACCAAAAATGAGTGCTTGTCGGGCCACACAAAATTGTCTGGGTTAGTTTCCTTCCAGCAGCCATACACGGCAAGTTTAAGGTGGGATGAACTACACACAGTGCTTGAATGTATGAATACATGGGTGCATCTCTCCCAATAACAACTGAAGTGACTTAGATAATTGTTTAGATTGCCAAACATAGAGAAGATTTATGCTGTTTAACATGTCTGGCTAGGTTAGGCCTGACCTTTTCTAACTTTTGAATCCACTACCTGATGTCAAATTTTGTCAAAGACAAAAAGTGAAAAGTCATTTACCGTTTAATAAGAATTCAGAATTCCAAGTACTGGTCAGGTGGACAGAGAAGACCAACACACAAACTGACCAAACTGAAGTAAAGACTGGAGCATATGCCCGTGTTATTAGGGAACAAGCACACATGTAAGAGACACACCTTACAACTACACCAGCTGCAGCTGGTATTTTTCATTCCCTCTGAGGTACAACTACACAGGAAGCTAGCAGCTGTTGGATCTTGTGCTCCCAGAACTACTTGACTATCTATGCAGTATTCAAATCTACTTAAGTGGCATTAAAATAAGAGTCCTTGGTCTGCAAATTCCAGCTCTGCTCCTTGTGTCAGTTTAAAAGTACAGTACATACAACACTTGACATCTCCCATTCCTCTGGCATGGCATCTCATCCTAACGAGATGCATTCTTCTTAACAGATCAGCCACTTCATCCTTTAGAGCCACTAAATGAATGAACAGCATCAAGTCCTATGACTTAGGAGTCTCAAGCACTTTATTCTAGCATTCAGTCTTTTGATTCTCTAATCCCATAATCAGATAACATCCCATCAATATTATTTGAAAAGAATAAAATGTAGGCAACATTTCTGTGGTGAAGAGTAGCATAAAGAAATAATTCTGCTCCTTCCTAGCACCTTTTATTCCTTTTAATTGCTTTCTATACTTCCTAAAAGTCCATGAACCATGTCAAGTCCTTCAAACAATACTTGCAGTGTTACCATCTTCCTTGTATTTTTAAATAAAAGCATACAACCATGTTTCCCTGAAATACACTGCTACCAATAAGACATGACAACAACTATATCCTGTTACTGAGATTATTCACGTATTTGGAAGGGCTAAAATATAACATAAAAACACTTCTGATCACATGTGATTGGCCTTTTACTTGACTATATACAGGCAGTAATTCTGAGATTTGCTCTCATCACCAACTTCTTGCTTAAAAGTAAATAATTAACAAAACTAAATGAGAACAGTTAAAGAAGTATCAATGGAAACAAATTTTATTCAAACACAGGAAGGAAATTCATATTAATTCCCCAAAAATGGAAAGGATCATACTATTGTTAATCAAAACATAACTTCTTAAACAACAAATGTTAAGTGAATATTAAGATGAACAGTATTGTTATTTATTAAACTCACCCAGTTGTATCTCAACACCTACATATATTCAGGATCTACATAGTACACTCTAACAGTGGTGGGGGTTTTGTTGGGGGTTTTCTGGGGTGGTGGTGGGTTTAGGATTTTCTTTTAATATAAGAATGCCCTCTCACATTCAGAGTCCTTGCTTTGGAAAGTTTTTAGGGCCTCAAGCCTTTCTTAGGCTGCTAACCTGCACTGATGGCTTTGTTACTGTAGTCTGGGCACAAGTGGCACCTGAATTAGGCAATGTAAGCTTAAGCTCATTCACACAGCTCAACTGCACATAAAACACTACTCTGAAACCAAGTCAACTGTACGCTAGAAAGCAATTTCTATACAAGGAATTCAAACTGATATAAAACTAGTATACAAGGAATTCAAAACAATACATAAAAAGGCATCTCTTACTGTTTTAAATCTTAAACTTGGGTCAAATTGGCAAATCCATGATACAACATGATGCAACAGGTACAATAATGGCAATGATTTGCTAGAGCTTAGCTTATTCAATTAATGGGGTTTTTTTTACAAATGAAATATCTATTTGCATAATACAAGTGTGATAATCAAAAAATCATTCCAGCTGGAGCAGACTCCAGAGGTCATCTAGTTCAACCTCCTGCTCAAAGCAGCATTAATATGTGAATACTCATTAATGATACAAGTTGTACTCTTAACCTTGCAGACCACTAATCGCATGTAATCCTTAATCAAATGCACTCAACTGCCTTTGATAGGATTACTTATCTGCAGAAGGGTTTGTGGGACCAGTTACTTGCCACACATTATTCCTAAGCATGGAACACTATAGTATTTCCTAGCTACACCCGTAACCAATACCACAGTTTCATTTCACTTCAAATGTCTTTTAAACAGGTACTGTTGTAGAGCAATTTTCAAAGGGGGCCTGCTGTACAGGGGTATATTTTGATAGCTGGGAAAAGGATGGAGTCAAGTAGGTGGTGATAAACCACTAAGCCCAGCAGAAGCACAGAGCTAGGTCCTGGTTTCAAGGTGTGTTTCACGGGTTGATGAATGTAGAATAGAGGTCCTGCTCTGAGAGACCTATAAAACCAGAGAAATCAACACCACTGTCACCAACAGTCCCTCAGTTATCAATGCCAGTGACCAAACTTCAGGAAAGTAGGTTTGGGAACCTCTGCTTTAGTACCCCCATTTGTTTTGTTCCTCCAGTTTTGCTCTGATGAGTACCTTCATTTTGGATCTCTGTTTAAGTTTACACCTTTGTTTCATGCAGGAAGAAGCGATGTAATATGGTAGAGCATTGCTAATTAAAAAAGACAGAAAAAGAATAAAAAACAAAAAGAAAAAACCCACACAGAAATAATCCACAGGACAAAGGGAAAAAAAGTTGAAATGTTTTATAAAACCATGGTTAGCCAGTGACACTGATGTACAAAATAAATTTGCCTTATATTGGTTCAATAATGTACTCTGTTCTGAAGCATGAAACACAGTAACAGTTTACCTATGCTGTGTGCCACACAAAGAGAAAAAACCTCTATCTTCTAAATAATGATTTTATCTAAACATTCATTCCCTGCTGTTGTAAGTAACTTCAAATATTAATACTGTGGACACTTTATTGTAAACCATATAAATACTGTTTAAGTGGTAACAACAGCAACAAGAAATAAACAGCAACAGGACACATAGGAAAAAACAAATTTACTTTATCAGCTTTGATAACCTTGGTTTTAGGCTTATCCAGAAGGCATTTTAAAACACTAGGCTCTGGGGTTTTTTTTAGATACACTGAAAACCTTTTAAATTCTACAGTCCCACACATTATTTACATGCGTTCCCCAACCATTCGTGAATAGCCACTGCTATATGCTAGGTTGCATAGAGGACCTGTCCCTATTTGACTTGATATACTAGCTCTTAAACTATAGGGTACTCCAAGAATTTTCTCTTAAATATCCACAAAATTAATTAAATTTAGACCTCTCAACAAACTTTCCTGCCAGCACATAAGTGGCAGAACCACACAACCATGCAAGAAAGGGACATGCTTGAAAGACGCACATATGAAGCAGCAAGAGACAGGAATCAAGCAGGAAATTCTAAACCCATAAATGAGAGATCAGATCCACAAACTGAAAGAGCATCTTCCCAGCAAATTTCTACCTTAGATATTTTTATTTCATATTTGTGTCAAGAAGCTTTATTATTTTTTTCTGATTAAAAAAGCGGAACAATTGACTCTGCTAAATATTTAAGTTCCCTTTTAACACCAAGCTATACTGCTTTTGTGTTTTAGAAAGTGAAATTTTACTAAAGCATAGTTGTTTGTGACAAAACTAACTGCATGTCCATGTTTGCAATCTTTTATAGGAGTATAGTATTTGGCATTCTAGTTGAGACAGGAAGTTCAATACCTGACTACCAAGTAACAGGTCACTGTGCTGGCACCTTTTCAGAGGGAAGAGCAAACAGACTGCATAGATTCTCTCATGACATCCTACCAAGACAGATATGTCCACACCTTGCTAGGTGTTCTGCCATATAAAGAGGAGATGATTGCTTTTGAGTTTTGGCCAAGGTGCAAAACTACTTTCCTGACATCCTGACTAGAAGACAAACAAGAGAGGAAAAAAAAAAAAAAAGTTGTGTCAATTATACTGTATTGTTTACAGAGAATAACACCAGCACAAAAGTTCTGCATTAGCACATCAGAGGTTATGTGAAAATTGCTGGTGTGGCTAGTTAATAACATTTCTGAGATAAGAAAAAAGCACTATCAGACTGAAAAGGACAATTACAGCCATTCCATTCTGTTTTAAAGGCAAAGGTAGAAATGATGCTCTATGTAGAACAATTACTGAACATTACGACAGCTTTGGAACATATTATCTCTAATTTTAAAGTATAAAGGACGGTTGAGAGATTGACAGGGAAGAGGACATACAATTAGATGCATTTCACAGGCCAATAACTTGCAATACTTGAGAATAAGAGGGGGGATAAATTTGCATCAGCAAACAAGAAGTTTGCAATATTTTGTTTCAGCTAGAAGTTGAACTATTGATATTTTAGGATCTAGGGAAAAAATGTAATAGTTTTTTTACCACCACTGTCATCCTCCTCATTCACTCCCCACATCCCTTACCAACATAAGATCCAAGAATTATAGCAAAATGCTCTAAAAACAGTGTGGGGATTTTAAAAAGTCATTTATTTAGACAAGGATAATGGTCTCGAGGCCCAAAATGTTTGCTCTTTGAGGGTGAAGAACCACATGTATTCTTACAGCAACCAGCAAAACAAAACTCAATCATGATGTGGTGTTTTGGCGCCAACGCAAAATAAAAACTGTCATATAAAAATATGTATGTTCTGCACTTCATAAATACAAATTATTTTCTTTCATTAGCCCTACCTAAGGAATTCATTCATACCACCAGATTTACTGTTCCACAAATACACACTAACACCAAGCCCAATAAAGCATTTTTCAGACATAAAAAAAAAAAAAGGTATCAAAGGATAATTCAGAAACAGGAAAGATTTTGCAAAGGCTTCAAGTTCACACAAAATTAGTCCCACCAAGTTTAACGAACTACTAAGACTCATGCAATTCTGTGAAAAATCAGGTAAGAATGCAATATATTGACAATAAAATAAAGAGGAGATGGGACTGGTATTTTTGAACTCTTCTGAATAAGCACCGGTCTTCCTTTGCCTTTGCACAGCACTTGCTAGAAAAAGATGCCAGAAACTGAAGCCTCTGCTTACTCATAGTGTCAGTGGCTATAACAGTACTGGCATCCTTACACAGGATTGTAGAAAGCAAAACCATCCAAGACTAAACAAGAACCACAAGACAATAGCGATAAAATTTAGCTCAAGTGCTGTAAGTACCAGAAGGAAAAGTCCCTAATGGATAGGTAACACTGTGACACTATAACCTTAACTAGGTAAGAACGGATAATCTGTCCTGTTTTTAAACTTCATAAAACCTATCATTACTCTTTCTTCCTCAGTATAGGTTGACATCTTACCAACCTGGAACCAGTTTACTTGAAGAGACTCTTTCCTTTTGTACTGAAATACATGAAAAATGTCTTGAAGCACATTATGGACTGTAACAAGAATTGTCTAATTTCTTGGACAGTGAGTATGTTACTTAATATTCTCTGCTCTGCAAAAACAGGAACCAGGTTCTGCAGGCAAGATATTTAGAATTTTTTTTCCAAGAGTCCTTAACATCAAACCAGCCAATATTTTTGCCATTACAGAGGCATGAATTTTGTTTGACTGTTGTTATATTACCTCATGCTGAGTGCCTTTCAATTTCTTCCATCAACATTTCACCATTCATATTTTCCCACTAAAAATATTCTGGAAATAATTAATTTCTGAAAAGACAAGTGTTACTAAGGTAACTCTTGGCTATTGTTCCCTACTGGAATGGGGTCAGAAGCCTACAGGCTGTAGAAAAGGGAGGTAAAATTACTGAAGGAATAGAATGAAAATTAAGAAAAAGTATTTTGAAGCCAGGTGAAATTCCCAAATGGAGATCTTTGCAGTGATTTCTGAGAACACTACATCAGGTCTAAAGTATTCTGTTTCTCTCTTTACTACAGAGCAAAGAATATGCTCCTGTTAAGGATGACAAAATAAGAGGCACTCCTATAAGATCTAAGAAGAACAAAAGTCTACCTTTAACTCAGAGCAATATATAGATTTCTTCTGTTCTGGCAGGGCTATAGACATCATAGTAGGTAAAAAAATGTAGCACTTATTTTCAAATGTACAGGGGAAAAGAGTCATAAAAATATAAGAGGTTTTTACTAAAGAAAAAAACAAAAAGGTTTAAACAGATATAAGCTGACAAAAAAGAACCTGGCCTCTTATTTTAGCTACGGATTTTATAACCTCTGTCTCAAAAAAGATCTCCGTCCCTTTGGTTAAAATACTGTGATGTAGTAGCCAAAGGATACTACATGTACACATTAAAATCAGTACTGTTAGTAGCTCCTGGGCTTAAAAATAGTTTTGAAAGGCAAAAAAAATTTACGATTACAGTCACCTTGACTTCATAGACACAGAAATTATCAAAGTGAGATGACGATGACTTTATTGTAGTCCATATTTGACAACAGAGTATCAATAACATATTTAAGCACTAAACAGGAAAAAAGAGGTATACGTACAATCGGTTACTGCATTATTCCTACATTTCCAAAATGGCACTTTGCAAGTTTAAATTTTAGTGTCCTTATGTTAGGTTTTGGAAAAAGAAGAAGAAAAGTCAAGCAAACATAAAACTCAAGAAACAAAACCTTCAGAGCAAAAGTTTTCAGCTGGTACCTCCCACTCCATACTCAGTTTCTCAGGGACCATCATGCATCAACAATCTGGTTGGAAGTAAACAGCCAACGGGTGTATAATTTGCATGTGAAAATATTTTTAGAAGACACACACTAATTGCCTATATTCTCAGCTTGAGTATAATTTTCTAAATATATGCCCTGAATATTATTTTCCCAACATTCATAAGTATGTTCCAGATACTGGTTTCTTGTACAGATACGTTACTCTTCGAAAACAACATATATGGCAAGCCTTAAACAAATTAAACTCATTAAACTTAAACTCATTTCAGACTTCATGTTGGGAGGGGCTGGGGAAGTCTCTGAGTCTTTACTGTCAATGTAAAGTCAGGAAATTATACTTGAACAGAGTGCAACAAGAGGATGATACCCTCATTCAGAAAGTTAAATCAGATATGTATGTTCATTCACTTGCCTGAGTTGAAGCAGTTTCAAAAACTGTATATTAAACCCCCTCTATTCTATGGTAAGGAAAAACAGTTTCAGAAGGTAAATCAGAAATCAATAAAATGAGAAATAAGCCATGTGCTCATACATTGTTAGTTAAATCTAAACCAAATCTAGTCAAATTGACACGACATGCCCGAAAAAGCTGCATTTCAGCAAACAGCAGACTAACTAGATCCCAAAGTCATTACCAGTCCACATCTGGAACACCCAAATCAATTCGTCCTGACTGTGGAGTTGGCATCATGTAGTAATTATTACTTTGGGACTGTTTTGTTCAGGACAACTGAAGTTCTATTGAATCATGAGATGAAAAACGTCAGTTTCTTTTCTTTGCTGACACGCAAATCCTATTCCTCAAGCATATGGAAAAACTCAGGTTTGTTTTTTTCTTTGGCACAAGCTTTCCTTTATTCAACTTGAGCATCAGGGAGGAAAAAAGAAACTATACCAGTAAATCCTACTGTAGTACTTAACAGTCTACAGAAAATAACTGAAATCATAGCATAGTTTGGGTTGGACAGGACCTTCGAAGGTCACCTAGTCCAACCCTCCTTCAATAAACAGGGGCAAGTTCAACGAGAGGTCAGGTTGCTCAGAGCCCTGATCAAAATGACCTTGAATGTTTCCAGGGACGGAGGATCCGCCACCTCTCTGGGCAACATGTGCCAATGTTTCATCACCCTCATTGTTAAGTATTCCTTCCTTTAGACGTAGTTTGTATTCACCCGGTTTTAGCTGCAAACCATTGCTCCTTGTGCTATTGCCACAGACCCCTTTGAAAAGTCTGTCCCCAAATGTAAGTTAATTTACCAATGGACCCTAGACACCCCTGGGAAAACTAAAAAATTACACTAAAATGATAAGAAACTAAACCATAAGCAAGTATTACTAGGGCTAAACCCACAATACTCTCAGAGTCCTGAAACACCGTGAGAAAAGTTGCTGCATACATACAACTACCCAATGAAACTACTAAACAACATTATGTGAATAGTTTTAAGAGTTAAACAGAGCCACTGGAGAAAGAGATGAAATACATATCGAATGCACTGTGTGCCTGTGGAAAGACCCATCTCAGTGGCTGTAGAGCAAAGCAGTTGCTTCTCCTACATAACATACCCAAAAGCACTTTACATTCCTGATAAACAGGAAAAAACCCATTCTCCACAATGAAAGCAGCGATGAAAAAGACTCCTCGCGAAATTATTAGCAGAGTTGCATCACAATCCCCCTCCAGGCAGGCGAACACCTTCCCCCAAGCAGACCAAAGCACCCTCAATTTCCAAAACGCTGCCGCAAAAACGAAAAGGAATTATCCACAGCCAAAACCGAGCCAGATTATGCGGCGTTACCGGGGTCCCATCCAGCTCACAGACCACTGCACGACGCCGATGCTACAACACTAAGCACTTTGGCAGCGCAGGCAGGAGGGCAGGGGCGGGGGGGCCGGGGCAGGCAGCAGGGCAAGGAGGTGTTTCCTGCGCTGCCCCGGCTCCCTGCGGGGCAGGCCGGCCCGGGCAGAACCCCGGCCCCGAGAACCACAGCACTGACCGCAATGCCGGCGCTGCCGGGGGGCTCCTCGCAGCTCCCGACCCGGGGAGAGGGGCCGGCACCGAGTCACCCTCTCCAGCGCCACACAGCGCGGCCCGGCGCTGCTGCTGCTGCAACACAAAACCCCAAAACACCCCAAAAAACCAACAGAAATGGTCTCCGAGAGCCCTGCATCACCCCGAGCCCTGGAGCTCCAAGGCGCACTCCAGGCTGAGATTGCATCCTGCCGAGGCGGCCGCAGGGCTGGCACGCCCACACCGGGGCTCTCGGGCAGCACGGCCAAGACAAAAAAGGAAGCAATAAAAAAATTAAAAAATACCAAAACAAAACGCCGGACAAGGCTACACGGTGCCCTGGGCGCCCCTCGAGGCGGGCGGCAGGCTAGTGCTCCCCCGCCGTGCCCGGAGCAGGGCGCTGCTGCCCTGGTGCCCTCCCTCCCGGCAGCAGCTGGGGCGGGCACGGCCGGCACACCCAGGGGCCCGCACGGCGCTGCAGTCTCGGGAGGAGGGCAGTGTGAAGCCCCGCGGGCGCTGCGGCACTAGGCCCGCCCAGGCCCGGGTAGAGCCCCGGGGGCGCTGCGGCGCCGGGCCCGCCCGCCCAGCTCAGGCCCGGCCGAGCAGCGGCTCCGCCCCCGCGGCAGGCCGGCCGAGCGCGGCCCGCATGGCGGAGCTGGGAGCGGAGCGCGGGGCGCGGGGGAGCCGGGAGAGCGGGATTGCGGGAGCCCAGGGAGCCGCGGGAGCCGCGAGGTGAGAGCCGGGCGGTGAGAGCCGGGCTGGGGCTGCGTGCCGCCGAGCCCCGCGGGCCGGGCCGCGGCCTTGTGGCGGGCCTTTCGGAGCGCGGGAGGGAGAAGGAGGGGTTTTATCTGCCGGGTGCCGAAATGCCGACTGAGTATTTCATGTCAGTAGCTGCCGCCGTGGTTCGGGGCCCAGCGGGAGCGTGTCCGCAGGGGCGCGGCCCGGGGAGCAGCTCTGCAAGCGCTTCGCTGGCCCGCAGCCCTCCCGCGGCCTGTGTGTGGGGCGCTCGGGGGGGGATTAAGGACTCGGGAGGCAGCTTGGCCGGGGGTTTGTCCGAGAGACCCGAGCACGTTTCCGTGTGGAAGGAAGGGCAGGAGCCCGCGCATTGGGCCCGCCCAGCTGACATCCCTCCCTCCATCCATCCATCCATCCAAACATCCATCCATCCACCCACCCACCCATCCCTTCCTCCCTCCTTCCATCCATCCACCCCTCCACCCATCCATCCAAACATCCATCCAAACATCCATCCACCCTCCCTCCTTCCCTCCCTCCCTCCGTCCGTCCACCCACCCACCCGTCTATCCACCCATCCGTCCATCCATCCATCCACCACTCCATCCACCCCTCCATCCATCCCATCCCTCCATCCACCCACCCATCCATCCATCCTCCCCAGCCCCTCATTCCCACTGCCGTGGGGCAGAGGTTCAGGCTCTGTCTGCTCCCAATCTCTTCCCAAAATCCCACAACCCTTGGCTGCAGCTATAATAAACACCATTAGTTTAAGGCACATGAAGTAAATAGCATTTTTTTCCCAGAAAAACAGAATGATTTGTCAGCAAAGCATGTAGCCCTTGTGCCTTCTCGTGCACTCATAAAAGCATTTACTGTGAGGATGTTTGAGACAAGTTGGACTGTAGAAGAAACTTTTAGGAGTTTGTAAACTTGCACACTACTTTATTTTGGAGCTTCTTCAGTTTTATCTTTATTTGCTTAGTCTATGTTAGACTTCTTTCAGGAAGGAAATCTATATTTGGTTCTCCATCATGGAGATTTGCAATTCTGCTCAGCACCTACAGGCTGTGATGTAAGGAGAGTTTGTTTTAAAGTCGCTCTGAATGTCATCTCTTCCCTCCAGTCCATCAGTTCCACCACTCGCCTTGGTGTCATTTACAAACTCACTGAAGGAGCACCTGATCCCATTGTGTTTCATTGCTGGAGACATTAAATAGTATTGGGGCACCACTCATTACTGGTTTCTGCTTAGTACACAGGGCTGCAACTTTTCAGATGTGGACATCCAGCCAGTTCCTTAGCCCTCTAACAGTTCATCCGTCAAACCCATATCTCTCCCCTTCACCTTGTCCTTGTTTTCTGTCTTCTGCCCTGTCAGCTTTGTAGGTCACTGGAATTTTAATAGGCCAGTTTAACTCACTGGAATAGGAGAAAAACTCATGCTTTCTTGAGGTTTCTGCTTTGCTGTAAGTTCAGTTGGCTCGTGGAAAGTTTGACGAGGATGTGAGCTGTCAGAGAAGGTGTGGGGTGAGAATAAAAGAGAAGACTCCCCTCCCGCCATTCTGCAGTGAACTGTTAGACCAAATTGTACTCAAGGAAGCATAACTATAGCATACTTATAATTACATAGTTATGCCACATCCAGAGCATATTTCAAATTGCATTTTTCAATATTCAGACTAAAAGAAGGAAAATAGCATAAATGGTTTAGAACGTGACCCAGTAAGTTTGAAAATGCGTTCCTGTGTGCTTTCCCATATGTAATGCAGTTACTGCACTTTGCTGCAATGGGCTGGATCAGTAGCTGGTGCAGCAGTCTTTTACTTGGCTGTTTTTCTTGGCAGCTGTTGGTCTGATGCCCAATTTTTGTCCGTGGTGCAAAGATCACCAATAACTTCCTGCAATGTTACAAACTTTTTGAAAAGTACAGGCAGACCACTGGGTACCACTCTGCATATCTAGTACTGACAGACCCATTTTATTTGCTTTTTGTGTTTGTATCTTTGAACTAAAGTGATAATTGTTTAAAAAGCCCTGTTATTATATTCATAAGAGGAATAAAAGTCTTTACTCCAGTACTGTAATACTATTGCTGGATGATTATAGCTGGTGGAGGTGTTGTACATCTCAGAACTGTATTTAATCTTTAAAAAGAAGAGCAGAAGTAACAGAGACTGAACATAACCAAACAAAAGCAGCTTGCTTTCCTTTTGAGAGGTGTTACAGGGAAAACAGGTACTTGCAAAAGAATAACCTGCAGGTTGTTAGTGTTGCTAATCTTTTGACTGTGTATTTATGGGGTGAGAAATTTCTCACAATTCCTGTCATGTGAGCTTGTTTTTTATTTACTCTGGAGAGCTGAGACTGTTTCAGGCGAAGGAATTTACTAAAAGTCCCTTGAAGAGTAAAGTTATGTGTTTTAGGGTGTTGTCTGACATAGCCTGTGACATAGGTTGATGTCTGTACAACTTGTATAAAAAAATCAGCTTTCTGACTAGACTAAATACATGGTAACAGAGGTCAGTTGCGGTGCGATAGTGCTGTTGCAACTGTGTGAAAAATTGGGAGTGCCTGCTTTTCCTTTATAATCCAACAGGCTTGCATACTTCTAGCTAATTCATTAGTTTTCACCTTGTGTGAGCCTAGAACTGTGCTGTTTCTTGTGCACCTTCTCATATTACTTTGAAAACTAAATGTGCTCTGAGGCATTTGTGTTGATATTTTTATGCTCTTGTCTTGTATTGCTGTCTCTACATGCTGCAGCCTGTTAATTCTGAAAAGTGCTGCTGAAGACATTGAAAGTGTCAGTAGGACACACCATCATGTCGTTTTGACCCAGTCTTAAGTTGCCATTGGGGTGTGATTTGAAATGAGTGGTTGCATTTTTCTACTGTGCTTGTTTTTGATTTGTGCTCTGCTGGTTTTTAGCATTCTGTCCAGTTCTGCAGGGTCTCTCCTTGCCAAATATTATAAATAGGTCTATGTTGAACTGGCATTTGCACTCGTGTCCAAGAATGCCTTGAGAAATTTCTCTCTTTGGAAGGAATGAGATCTGAGTTGATGCTGTACTGTATGAAAGGACATCATGATGTGGCAGAGGATGCTTTTCAGTGGAAGTAATGAAAAGGGAACAGTTGTGGCTGATGGAAAGATTGATTGATGACTTTGCAATTCAACTTAACTTCTTCATGTATCTTGAATAGATACGTATTTATTCTAGTTAGTTCCACTGGAAGTCAGCAGGAGCAGAATGGGGTCCCTGTAGTTCTAACCCCCTGTTTTGCTGGCTAATTCAAGGTGTAGTTAACCCCAGTGCCAGTGAAGGAATGCACTTAAGGAGCTGCCTTCTGATGTGCACCTGGGCTGTACTGAAGTGGTACTGCACAGCTGTGTCTCTGTGTATGTGTGATATGTGAGAAGGGCAAATTTTGGCACTGGATTTGAGAGTCATTTGAAATAGAATGTTCAGTGTCACTTGTAAAATATGCAGTGGAGTTACATAGCCATGATAACTGTGGAAGAGCTTTAGTTTGCTAGGAAGAATGTAGTGTTGTTAAATTAACATTAGGAGAAATTTCAAAAAATGGCAGTAGCCGCAGGATGCCCTTCTGTAGTTAAAACTGTTATGTTTGCAGGATAAACTTCTAATAGTTTATTAGGCAGTAAATTCACTGTTTTGAAAGATGTGACAGTGGGGTTTTTTTGGTTGGTTGTTTTTTTAATGTTTCTCAGCACCCACTTACAATCCCACGGCATTTTATTGTGGCTGTTTTTAAAGTTCCTTCTTTCTGAGGGTTGGATGCAGGAAGCTGAGATGCCCAGCAAGGCTTCTACATTTCTGCAAAGTACAAGATATCTACTTTTCTGCACTTGGAAAATAATGTGAAACCTTGTAGTGCAAAGAATAGATAAGCTTGGAAATTCAGGACTTAAAGCTTTCAAATCAATTATATGACTTAATTTAAAATTTTGAGTTCACAATCTGTGCTAGAAAAAAGTGTTTTCCACTAAGGAAATACTCTCCTGAATTCATTTCCATGAATTATGCAAGCTGGATTATTGTTGGTATTTTTTTTCCCCAAATTTCATCCTAATTTTTTTTTAATTGTTTTATTTACTTCTTATTTTTCAGGAATCTTTGAAAAACCCTTAGTGGTCATGACATTGTTACAAGTGACATAAGTTAGCCAGTGGCTCAGAATGATGGATACCCAGAAGACTACAAATGGTTTGCAAGTGATTGGAGAAGGGACTGGTATAGGGAAATCGACACTCCACATGGTGGGGTATTTGGGAAAAGTCAGTTGAAACTTGTTTTACATATGTGCAAAGTTCATAATTTTTCTCTGTTTTGAGAGATTTTTAATTGGTCTTAATTTTACCAAAAAAATTCTCAAAATTATTTTCCACGGAAATCTATAACAATGGCGAAAGATTATTCTAAGTAAATCTGTGCCTATGATTTTTTTAACAGGCACTGTTTTTACAATTGTGTGCATTCCTATGAAACTTGATTTACCTTAAAAAGATCTGAGCTTGTGTTTCCTGGCAATAAGTGCCATGTGGTTTAGTTCAAGTAGAATAAAATGTGTATAATTGTTTTGTTAAAGACACCTTAATATTTAAATAAAAGTATGAATTTATTTAGAACATACTACTGTACAAATGTATAAATATTAAAAAAGAAACCAATGTAGTTTACTATTTTATATTGTATTATATTTAGAAGTCGCACATTGGTTTTGTATCTCGATATGTATTTTTTGCCTTTGGATAATATATATGAAATGCATAAATTTATGCTGCTTTATCTTTGTTGATGTATCTTTATTTTAGAACTGCAATCCTGTGGAAACAACTGCACATGAGTTTTGTCCAGTCTGCAAAGAGAAGGGTCAGATCCAAGCTTTACGGACTTACCGCATTAATTTTCAAGAGTCCATTTTTCTTTGTGAAAATCCTCAGGTATTGCACTAATAAACAGCTTTATTTGGCAGTGCAGAGGCCTTCACTTTCAGCAGTTACATCTCTAAAAGTTCGTAATTATGTTGGTGGTAAGCAGGCTGTTGAAATAGGACCCCTTTGAGTCTGTATGCTGGAGGATATTTCCTTGTATATAGATAAAGCCCCATAATTAACCTGTGTACAGTGTTTAGGCATGGGTACTTACCCTTAAGAATTAAAAAGAGTAAATTAAAAGGAATAAAGGAGAGTGTTGCTTATGTAACAAGAGAATTAAAATAGTACTAAATAAATCTTTGTGACAGTCAGAAAATTTGATGATCCATGTAACACATGATTCTTGCAGATGTGTTTCCTATTTTCCCTTCTCTAAGTCTGGGTAATGCAAATAGGTTTATAATTATAATTACAGTGTTTTTCTTTTACTTTTTTTTCCCTTTTTATGTTTAACCTAGCTGGATTTCTATGCTGCTTAATATTTGCTGCCTCTCCCTTCACTGCCCCATGTATGTGGGGAGGGTATAGTAATCCCAAGTGGCCTGGTGCCCTTAAATTAGTAGAGACTAGATTAGATACAGGTCTCTGAGATGCTTTTCCCATCGCTTCCTGCTTTTAAGTAATTATAGTATAATTCTGGAGATTGGTAATAGCACCTTGTTGCAGAATATATGTATGTAAGACCTTACCAGTGCCTGCTGGTACTAAGGCACTGGGATAGCCTGAGAGATACCCTGCCAGTTTGGGCACCAGTAGTTTCTCAGGCATGAGATAATAATGCTAAATCTGTATCCTAAAGGAATGTATTTAGCAGAATAGGACAAGAGGCCTTTCCTTAGCAAAATTAGGTTGTTTTTAAGGGGTTGAAAGAATTTACTGGAAAAGTGATGTTGAATTATCAGTACTGATACATTTACTTCACAATTGCTGATGGTTGGGTAAAACACCCTTCCTGGCATACATATGTTGAATTTATGTATTGATTTAATTACAATATTACTTTACAGAAGTCCTTAAGGCCAGGTTGGATGGAGCTCTGAGCAACCTGGTCTAGTGAAAGGTGTCCACGGCAAGAGGGTTGGAACTAGATGATCTTTAGGGTCCTTTCAAACCCAGACCATTCTATGATTTTACGTTCCATTTTAACATTATATTTTGTACTTACTTTTATCTCTTGTTCACCTGAAATTGCTTTGTAGATTTCACTGTAACTTTCTTTCTTTCCTTTAGTGTATCTACCCACTTGGTTATAAACCATTAAACAGTATAATTACTTCTGCTGGTTCAGAAAATCATCAAGTTCCATCTACTCATAAGAAAAGAAAATTGTGTGACACCAGTGACTTTTCTCCTGTTGAATCAGATCCAAAAAAAGCAAGAACTAATAATGTAAATGCTGAGCACACTATTAATACACACCCTGTTGTGAAATGCTATCAGAATAGCTTATGTATTCCCAAGTCAAGCCTACATGATGTATTACAAAATGACCAGCAGAAACCTAGTAACAATGTGGAGTCCTGCGTGGAGAAGGTGGATTTTGAAACAACCACCAAGACCAACAACTATCAAGAAAGTTCACCTAAGACTTCTAGTCCCAGAACACAACTCTTGCCAAATTCTGAACTTTTATCAACAACATCTGAAATCTTGCTGAAAGAGGATAAAGGTTTCACTAATAATACAGATTTGTGTCTTCAGTGGACCAACATACATAATCTTTGTTGGTTAGATTGCATTTTGTCTGCACTGGTACACTTAGAAACATTAAAACCTGCTCTAGCAGAAGAATATAACGATGGTAACTGTTTACTCCAGAAACTCCTAACAAAATATAATCAAGCAACTATGCTTCTGAATACCTGTAAAAGGAGTAAAGTAAAAGGTGAGTAAATTCACCTGTGCTTTCTTCTGGTCACAAATATGTAGAATTTAGTACAGTGCGCTTAAATATGCCTCTGTTCTATTTCAAGATCGCAAAAGAATGAGTTACAATTCATTTACAGAGTAGTGTGCTTTACGTAGCAGAATCCTGGTAATCTCTGAACTTGTTTTTCTTTGGGGGAAATATGCATTCTCTGAAGGCATTAAACACTAAGCATCTCTTGAATTTTTTTTGTCACATCCCACATAAAGATTTTATGAATTATTTATGTAAGTGAGCCTTACTTTTTTGCTCTCCATCCTGTTGGTTAACATGTTAGTATGCTGTTCTAATCTTCATCTTCAAAATAATTTCTGTTGTGGTTTATATCCTTGTTTAAATGGGCAGTTGCCTTGTCACACCACAAATAGTAAAGCTGGGAACATATGTTCTTTCCTGGCTTCAGCTGTGCTCATTGAAGGAATGCTTCCCCTGGGGTCTGCAAGCTGCACTGTGGATGACAGTGCTTCCTAACCTGTTTCAGTCAAAAGTACTCAAAACACATTAACCTGGTTCATAAGGTCTAGGAACGGCTGGTGAGTACTCACTAACCCTTAACAGGTATGAGGACTGTAACCTCTGAGCACAGGGGCTGTGATGGGCAGCTCAGGGCAACTTTTCAGGGAGCACAGCTGGGACTCAAAGGATGGACTATATGACACTGTAATCTGCTGGTGTGGCCATCGACCATTTTCTGTTCTGTACATTCAGTTTAAGACTCTTAAACTAAGATCATGGTTTTCTTCCATCCTCTTGAACTAGACCATTTGTGTCGTAAGTCTAAACTTCTAAGACATCATCTGTTAGAGAATTTAAAGAGCGGTCTGGTTAGGCAATACCTCTCATGAATTTCAGTAGACATCCCATTGGAAGACTACCCAGACTATAGTCCCAGAGCAGCCTTAGGCAACTTAAAGAGTATCATGTCTTTCCTGGGAAAACTTATAACTGTATTAAAAGGAGTTTGGGGGATAAAACCCCCAAAGTATTCTGAAGTAGTTCATATGCTGTGCTTGCCAGAAAGTCAGGCTGCTTTAGTTTAGGTTTTCAGCTGTTACTGGGAAGGCCTCTACCATCACAGAACCTCTCCGGGATGTTTTTCTTGTCTCTTTGCTGGGCTGTGTTTGCAAAGGAGCTTTGGTGTGCAATAACCCTTAAATGGGGATATTAAGTGTTGGAATATAGTGTTGTTTGAGAGAGCTTAAACCTTTTCATTTCCAGGAATTGCTGCAAAACTTTATCTGGGTAACAGTGGAGAGGGGATTGGATGAAGAGTATTGTTGTGGAGGAGAGATGCAGAATTTATTCTGCCCTTCTGTGTCATTTTTCAGCATCTCTTTCATGCAGCCATTTTTAAAAACAATCAAAAACAATATAGCTGCATAAAACTTCTCTTTTCCCTTTTTTTTATGCATAGAGTTTATATGTAATAAACAGTTTCAACAGCTGTTCTAAATACTTCCTTTAATTTCTTCAGGTTATGATCATGATTGTATAGTAGAAGTTATGTTCCTGTGGTTAAAGAATGTGTGTTGAAACAACATAACTTGCAAAATTGAAATACATACTAAGATACATAAAGTAAAAAATTATTTTTAAATTTAAAATTATTTTTACTATTTTAAAGGCTTGCTTAGGAAGTTAGTATTGAATCTGGAACAATACATTTAAATGCTTTATTATTAATTTTATAACATTAGAAAGCATTTAATCAAATTTCTGTGCCTTTGATCCTAATGTTTAGGCTTTGAAGTTTGCTCTGAATATGCAGGATTTGTAATGTGTCATCATGCTATCCTTAAAAATTATTGCTATCTGTTGGTGCACACTCTAAGCCATAATTTAAGTCAAAGCAAGTAGTTTTTAACTAGCATACTGCAGTAAAGTATGAGTAACTTGTGTAAATTCTCTAATTTTCAAATCAATTAATACCAAGGATTGGCTGTTTTACCAAGTTTCAGGCAAGTATGGGTCAATATAAAAGGCATCAGTTTGCAAAGAAAGAGTGCATGTTAGGGTTTACATAGGTGTGTGAAAGGGTGGGAGGGTTACACTTGAACACTTGAAGACAGATTTTTTTTTTCTTTAGATGTTCTTCCAAAAGCAGAATCTCATCTCAGTGAAATCAGAAACGAAATGTTTACACAGCTTCAGCCTCGGCTTAGGTGTGAATTGGGTAAGTACTTAGTGCAGCATCTCAGTATTTACTTTCAGGAAACCCTACATGTAAAGCCTTTTATGTTAGTACATAAAAGTGTGTGTGTACATTTGCATGCAGAACAGTTTGGAAATACATTTGCATGTATTGGTGACATGCACATACTTTAATCAGCTGGTTTGTCCCTTGCCTGTGTTGACTTTTTAGAGAGCATACTCTCATTTCTGTAATTATGAAATAATCATTGATAACAACCTAATAACATGGATCAGTCCCTTTGCTGTGAGGATTAGAAATACAGCCTTGAAATGGTAACTGAAATTTAAATCCTAGCAATAAGCTTATGTTCTTCTTTTTGAAGTACTGAAAGGTGATTTCAAATATTCAGTGACTGTTTTTTCTGCCCCATCTTTGAAGGTGATATGGAGAATCCAGTGTTTGCACTCCATTTACTCTTACAGCTGGATCAACAAGCTGAGAAACTATTCTTGCATTCATTTTCATGGAAGTTTGAATGTGTATGTTGTGGCTACAAATACCAGAACTGGTGAGACTTTTTATTTCAGTAGCTTCTAGATAGCTGTTCTACCTTACCTTTTAAAATCCATATATGATAGTTGGCTTTCTTCAGATTTCCAGGTTTTATATGGCTTAAATTTAATCTTGTTGGTGAAGTTTTACATGATCTGCCTTTTTACATTAGCATTTGCAAATAGGTTACCACTGTTATGTGTCTTAAGAAACTGTGTTATCAATTAGTTAAGAAAGAAGTAATAGGTAATGCTGTGAGTCCCTGGCCATGCTCGCTCTGGTATTTTGCTAGAGTATTCAAATTGTTGTGTTTTTAAGAATATACACATAATATACTTTTGCTGTTGAAGAATACCTGTAATACTCATTTGGATTGCAAAGAATCAGAGATTCTCTAACATAACATCTATTTTAAAGTCATATTACAAGGAAGTAATTTCTTGCAAATTGCTTTAGTGCTGTGTAGCTGCAGGTACGAGCTAGTAATTCAGGCTCCTTTTAGAATCAGTAGAAAAAGAGGAACACTTTCATAAGACTGCTCACTTTATTTGAAAAATATCTTTTTCTCTCCGCTATCTTAGGTTTATACAATAGAATTCTAGATCCCCAAGTGAAATGAGATTAATGCTATTTGTTACTCTGACAGATAACATGTAGCACTCATTAATAGGATGTGTTCAATAGCCTTGGTTACATACTGTGCTTTTAAAAAAGCTGAAAAGTTTAGGTTAGATTGAATATAAAGGAAATCCTTACTGTGGCTAATGAATGAACAATGTCACTTCACTTTAATATCCTGTATACTGTATTTTAGTACAATATAATCTCTGTGTAATCTCTGCTCTGAGTGTACTGTTTTTTGAAAACTAGACCCTGTATAACATGGATTCTGAGGTAATTTGTTACCACTTTCTTCTCTTCTTGAGATTCTGTATTAGCTAGTAAATTATGGGGATCCTGGTACAAGCTCTGTCTTGTACTGGGAAGGAAACAGAGATAACATAAAAAGGGAGAAAGAGCAAATAATCAAATAATGTGAAACTGAAGGCCACAGAGCTGCTGAAAACAAATTGTGACTGATACTGTTTGGTAGAACTGAATTCAGTGCTGACTTGGATGTGATGCAGTCACAGTGAATTTCACACAAATGGCATGAACATGAATAGAATCTGGCTTTGCCATAATGTTTTTATAACTTTTTTCTTCTGGTAAAGTATGTATATTTATTTTCTGATCAACAACTCAACTTACTCTGTTTTTCTTTTTTGTGTGCATTTTTTATGTCCAGTTTTAAGAAAACACTAACAACATTCACAAATATAATCGCTGATTGGCATCCACTTAATGCTGTTCATATTGGACCATGTAATAACTGTGGTGATCGATCTCAAAGACGACAGATGATTTTGGAAAAGTAAGTTTGAATATATGAACTTGAAAATAAAATACATAAAATTCTGAAACTTCATTTATTGAACATAGGAGTTTCAAAACTGAACTGTTATTTTGCGTTTGCGGAGATTCTAAACTTTAAAATCTGGTAAATACTTACTTTTTAGATAATTTTTAAATGCTGAAATAGCAAATACTGTTTAATAAACATGAAACATAGAACAGTGTTTGACATGCTGACCAGTACATGGGTTTGATCCAGGTTGTAAATATGTAGTATCAATCAGCAAATACAGACAAATGATATCCAGTGTCAGCCTTTCCACAGCACCTGCCATTGGTAGATAAAACTGTTTGATCATTTGTTTACTAGTTTGACTTGGGAACAGTATCGTTTCCTACTGTGGTTATGACACAGTTCTTTTTCCCATTCCTCAAATCCCTTATTTGGTGTTGTTTTTCCCCCTAATCTATAACAAAATGTCATCATTGGGGTATTCTTTTCCTGTGACTGCTGTGCAATCTCTGAAGAATCCTGTGATGAAATAGAATAGTAAAGGCAGAACCACATACTCTTAGAGATGCCTTACTTTTTCATCAGGAACCTTTGCCTCTGTTTTATGATAATAAACTGGTTCTTTATTGTTTCTTTGTCAGAGTACCCTCAATATTAATGTTACATTTTGTGGAAGGCTTGCCACATAACAACCTGAAGAAATACTCGTTTCAGTTTAAGGAAGACACTTACCAAATAACATCTGTTGTTCAATATCAGACAGATGAGAAGCACTTCATAACCTGGTCCTTGAATCCTGATGGTAAGAATCACAGAATGGGTAAGGTTGGAAGGTGCCACAGTGGGTTATCTGGTCTAATCTCCCTGCTCAAGAGGGCCATCCTAGAGCACATGGTACAGGATTGCATCCGGATGGTTCTTGAATATCCCCAGTGAGGTTCTTGAATATCTCTAGTGAGGGAGACTCCACAACTTCTCTGGTCAATCTGTTTCAGTACTTGATCACCCTCACAGTGAAGAAGTTTTTTCTCATACGCAGGTGGAATTTCCTGTGCATCAGTGTCTGCCCATTGCCCCTTGTCCTATTGCTTGGCACCACTGAGGAAAGCCTGGGTCCATCCTCTTGACACCCACAGTTTAAGAAATAGAAGAGGAAGCAGCTGTGAAGTGCCTAGTTATGAACCTCCTGTGCATCATATATAACTATTTTTAAATTCTTAAAGCTGTAAAATATTTGTTCATGGTCTATGGACAATTTGCAGATGATGAGTATTAAAGAGAGCAGTTTCTTTCAAACCCCCTTGCTTCCCACCTAGGCAATGGAAGGGTCTACAGGGGAACTTAATTTGAGAGGTGGTTCTTACCTCAAACCTGTGAGAGTATTTTCAGATGAGATGTCTCAGCCAAAAAACTCTTAGCTTTGTTTTATGGTTGACCTACTCTGACCTGTAATAATATTGCTGCAAGTTCTGCTTGTGTTTGATCTTTTTACAATGGAAGTCTCCCAGTTTTCTCTGTAGAAAAAACCCTCTATTTTCTGCTTATCAGGGGAATGGGTTACTAAAAGTACTTAGCAAGTGTGAAGATAGTGACTTCACCTTTGAAAGTCTCTGCGTCTGCCCTGGTTGCTATTTATTTTTCAGGAACTTGGCTTGAATGTGATGACTTAAAGGGGCCATATTGCACGAGACATAAAAGATTTGAAGTTCCTCCTTCAGAGATGCATATTGTTATCTGGGAAAAGCAGACATCCCAATTTCCAGAAGAACTGAATTCACAGTTTCAGAGTAAAAATGTTAAAGATTTTCCTCTTAATAACATACAGTCAAATTCTGCAGTGTTGCACTGTGGTTTTGATAACACTGTAGGCAAAACACCTGCAGAACACCACAAAGAGGATTCTGTGAAAACTCCAGAGGAGAAACAACAGAGAGTAGTTGAGAATGAAAGCATTGTTCAGCATACTTTAGAAGATCTGGCACATGATGATCTTGTAACACTGATGTTTGAAGAAGTTCAAGCTGACTCGGGAGATAAATCACTGCCAAACGGGCAGATGGTGGGAAATAACCTTGTTGAAATGGGCACACCGCAACAGCAGGAACCAGCTTTTTTACTTAGCACTCCATATACAGGAGACTTTGGTGGAGCTAGTCTAGCTATGAACAATGAATGCATTTCATTTTATGAAAATTCCAACACTTGCTTACCTCTAGAAGAGTTGAACCAAGCAAATATTACTCCTCCTTTTCCCAAAAAACATGACCCTGACTCATCTGACTCACTGCTTGCTCGAAGAACAGATGACAAAACTAATTTAGCTAACAGAGAACATGGATTAAATTCAGAAATACAGCTAAACGAGAACTTGTCAGCAGTAGAGAATACTATAAAAAAATCACCTGACTTGAAATATGCACACAAAACTGTGGTTAATTCTCAAGCTGACAATTCTGCTGCCAATAATTCTGTTCAGCCTTCACACAAAGACCAAAAAAGAGGATTTGTAGGGAGCTGGGTAAAGAAATTATTAAACAAGAATACTTCCTTTATGCCTTCAAGTGCCTCAGCTCTCAAGAATGAGAGAAGTTGCAAAACTCCCTCAATTGAAAAAGTAAGTGAAGTGCGGCTGCCAGTTAAGGGTGCAAGTAACTTTGGTGGATTTCAAAGTAGAGGTACAAACAAAGCAACTGAGACCCCGAAGTCACTGGCTCCTCATAATAATAATAGTCATCCTTCATCAAATTTCAAAGGATTTTCTCAAAGCACTTGTCTTTCAACAGCAAGTCATACCACTGGTGTAGGTTCAACTTGGAATAAGTCAGGAAGTACGTTGGGTACCTCAGGTAAAGTGACTCAGTTCCATTCACCTGGCTATGATTCTGGGAAGACAGAAGAGTCAGACAGTGACAAAACAAAAAAACTTCGCCTGAAACTGTTAAAAAAACTGAATGCTAAAAAGAAGAAGTTGGCTTCACTGGATAGACTAGCAGTGGAACAGATGAAAAAGGAAAAGTCTGTGAGTGCAGACGTAAGCACCCCATCACAGAATGACTCTCAAAATGACAGTGAATTATTGCAGAGCTTTTTAAGGGAACTGCAGTATCAGATGGATGTCACAAATAATGAGTCTGAATTTAATGCAAACTCTGTGTCAGGGTGCACTAGCCATAGTAACACTGATGAAATACTGGCAGAGTTACTGTCCCCGACTTCAACTATTGCTTCCTTAGAGACTCCAAAAAGTGAAGATGAATGTATGTATATGGAAATGGTGGATAGCAGTGTTGCAGCGACAGCGTCTGATGAGAAGGGCAGTGTGCCACATGCAGCAATGACAAGCGAGGACCACAATTACTACAGTCCTGTAAAGGACACTAATTCGGAACTTGATGCAATAAACAAACCCAGTGGGAAAAAACTTGCTTTTGAAAGTCCTACAAGGGAAGATATCCTTGAAGACCTGTTCTCCATTTCAGCACCAAGCTCAATGGCAGGTGACATAGACTTACCTCATTTTGATGAAACTCTGTTTGAAACTTGGTGAATACTCGGTTTCTTGGTTTTAAGTGTGTTTTCAGTATTATGTATATTTTGAAACAAAGCACTACTAAGTTATATTTTCTAACTAGTTTAATTGCACACTGGATGAACTTGAACAATTTACATTCGAGGGGGTTTTTTAATTAAAATTTTATTGTAACAAGCAAATCAGGTTTTAATGAATTTTATTTTTCTGAGAAACAGTTATTTTAGCTGTCAAATGTGATGATGTTTTTAATTAGGTCTTAATTTTTGCCGCTTTTAATATGGAAAACATCCATACTCTGAAAAATAATAAAGTTTAGTATTGATGATGCAATGGTGTAAGAAATATAATTTATGTACTAGTGATTTATTTTACAGGATCACTCAACTCCTGAAGTTACTTTGTCTGTCATTGAAAAAAGAAAGTACCTTCTGTAATCAGGCAATTTTGCATCCTTGGATAGGAAGATCATTTGTAACATTGTAAACTTGAGGCCAGCATTCTGTTAGGCTGACATTCAGCTCTTTACAGAATTACTGTTCTACAAGCTCATGCTGATGTATACACCCCTTGGATCCAAGGAACGATGGATACATGATAGAAATTTTCCTATTTAAAGTTACAGCAACTACTGAGATTTCATCCTGGGTAACTGTGAATGTAATTTGGCAAAATATTCTTCCAAGCCAGGGTATTTTTTAAATAAAATCAATACAATTTGGTCCAGAGTTTGCGTCTCTAAAAAAGAATATCAGATGTACCTTCTAGTTGTTCATAGCTGCAAAATCATTAATAAAAATTTCTAAGAATTAATTTAACTGCAAGTTAATGCCTATTACTGTTGTCACTAGGACTTTGTCACAACTCAAGCAGTGCACTCTGTCCATATGTGAGAGTGCCAAGGAAAGGCAAGGTCAATAGGAAAAAAGTAGTAGGAAAATATAACAAGATAGCAGTGAGTAAGCAGAGGGATTCACACATTGTTGTTTCTGGATTTGTATAGCTTTGGTTTTGCTAGATGGGAGTATTTTAAATGCACAGACACAGAGCTGAGGGTATTATAAGCCAAGTTAGATTAGCGGTACGATTTTCTAATTCTCATAAATAACAAAGATTTTATCAGCAAGTCTTTATATCAGCCATTTTTAGAGGTGTTCTGCATTTTTTTCATTGTTTTAGATTCCAAGTTCAAAACATTAAGTCCTCAGTCTTACTTTTCTGATGGGTGCAGTTAAACATAATTGTTATTATAAGGCATGGTTACAGATTTAAATGGTTTTGGATTGTTTGAACTGAGTTCAAAACATATTTAATAAACAGTCAGTGGCCCTGAACTTATTTCTGCTGCAAGTGCATACATTGTTATCAAATTGGTACTTCAGGCAGTGAATGGTTTCAGTCTTGAAATATAAGTGCTTGTGAAGAACTTGAGCTTCTTCTTTGTTTTAAATAGTGTAATTGGTAATGTTACAGTAGAAAAGAAATCAGTAGATTCTGAATGTTAAGTGCCAGTGTACTGCTGGTGAAATGTTTGCCTGTTTGTGAATTCCCTAATTAAAACAAATCAAAGATGACCAAAATTAGAGTTTGAGCTATCCATTAATAAATTAGGTGCATCTGCAAGACTTGAGGAAGGTGATAGGATTTCTGTGTGTAGTTTTCCAACCAGTGGTGTAGGTATATACGCAAACCACTAAAAAGCAGCGTCTTTCCCAGCCTCGACTACTTGTCCCAGAATAGTGGGGAGCTGCCTTCAAGTGTTGGTACCATCAGAGACTGACTGGGTTGCAGTGACCTGCAGCTGTGAAGTGGGAGCTCAGTCACCACTGTCTCAGGACATGACACAGACCCAGAGGTGAGTAAAGCCACGAGCCTGTGGTTGGTGATGCAGAATGCATAGGGCAACAGGAGGAAGACACCCTGCTAGAGGATGAGAAAGTCCGGGTGATAAGGATTATAATGAGGTTAAGAGCAGAGGAGGGGGGCTATGGGGGCACACAAGCTGTGAAGGTACACCTTGAGAGAATCAAGGACCTCTGGTCACCACTGGCAGCCCCTCTGCAAACTGACTTTGGGACACATCGGTCTGCAGCTGCGTGGGATTCAATGTGGGTGCACGTATATATAGAAGCTCCAAGAGCAAATAAATAGCACTTCAGATTAAAGTAGGTATGAAAATAAATCTGTTAGTGCTGCATGTTCCTGGCTGCCTTTTTTAAACTAAAGATGATGCCATGCAGATTTGTTTGTTTCCATAAATGTTCTATTGCCTCTCACTTGCCTGTGCAGGTGAGAATTCAGCTGAGATTGAATGAAAACCTCATGACCAAAGAAATTGTTTGGAATGTAGTGGTTACTGGACTTTTTATATTTGGACTAGTTTTAAAATGCAGCTTTTATTTGCCATGAAGAGGGTACAAAGTATTGCAGTAGTTTTCTGTCAATTGGAAATACATTAGGTGGGGCAGATAGCAAGTAGAGTTTAGCAATCAGAAGTTAGCCACTCTATTATGGCATTTTTATCAGTGTTCTAGGGTGAATTTCTGAAAGTCTGCTGGCTTTGAGCTCTGCCATCTTCACCACTAAACCATGTCTCCAAATGCCGCATCTACATGTTTTTTGAACACTCACTGAGATGGTGACTCCACCACTTCCTGGGGCAGCCTGTTCCAGTGCTTGACGACCTTTTTGGTGGAGAGATTTTTTCCTAATATCTAATCTGTACCTCCCTTGGTGCATCTTGCGGCCATTTCCTCTTGTCCTGTTGCTTATTACTGGCAAGAAGAGGCTAACCCCACCGTACTTTCATATAAGACAGCAATAAGGTATCCCCTGATCCTCCTTTTCTCCAGGCTAAACAACCCCAGCTCCTTCAGTTGCTCCTCATCCGACTTGTGCTCCAGACCCTTCACCAGCATCATTGCCCTTCTCTGGACATGCTCCAGCACCTCAATATCTTTCCTATAGTGCAGGGCCCAAAACTAGATGTGGTATTCCAGGTGTGGTCTCAGTGGTGCTGGGTACAGGGAGGGATGATCACTGCCCTGGTCCTGCTGGCCACACTGTTGCTGTTACAAGCCAGGATGCTGTTTGCCTTCTTGGCCACCTGAGCACACACTGGCTCATGTTCAGCTGCTGTCAGCCAGCACCTCCAGGTCCTTTTCCGCTGGGCAGCTTTCCAGCCACTCTGCCCCAAGCCTGCAGTGCTGCATGGGACTGTTGTGACCCCAGCACAGAACCTGGCACTTGGCCTTGGTGAACCTCATCCAATTGGCCTCAGCCCATTGATCCCAGCCTGGCCAGAGCTGTCTGTAGTCCTGTCAGTCTGTGTCTTGTCATTTGAGAAAGACACAATTGTGGCACTTGCAGTTCAGAATCAGCTCTGGGGAGAGAGCACTCTGACTCAGATCTTACTACCTGCTTTATGGTACATTCAAACACTTTTTTATCAGGTACAGGGAGGGGGAAAGGGCCACCTTTTCACATCCTGCCTACAATAAATGAGCCTGTCTGCATAGGAGCTGCCTGGATGGATTTTTGGCTGTATACCTGCTAGAGCACTGTTCTAGAAATCCACCATGGTGCTGATTACAAATCTGATTTTGATCTTGATGTTTTTCGTGGCTGGCTATTGCCATTTATTCGTCTTCCAGCGCTGTTTTTTGTTTTAAATAATTATTCCCTTCCTGACAATGTATCAATGACAGCATTTGTATCTTGTCTGGTTCCTTTTGCACAACTGAAGAGCTGCTGTTCTTGGTGTGAGCCCGTTCCGTGCTCAGAGCAAAGCATGGTTACCTTTCAAGCAGCTCATTCAGCTCCTAAGTGTGTGCTGTGCTTTGAAGTCTGCCAGGATTTGGTCTCAGAGTGGAAGAACTTGCAGTCTAACTATAGGTCTAAGACAGTGTGCGGACAGAAGAAGAGAGAAAACAAGGTTAATGGGATTACAAGGCTGATGGATTTTGCGGCACACTTAGTTTTGCACGGTGTATTTGTGAGGGAGATGCTGAAGCTGCACAGCACAGAACACGGTGGAGCCATGGGGCTCAGGAAGGAAGGAGATGCTGGGAAAGGATCGTACAGAGGCAGGGGTCTGGGTGCCTCCAGCTTGCGCTTTCAGCAGAGAGGCTGAAGAAACCCTCAGGAGATGCTTCTCCCCAGTCATGAGTCTGTATTACCCTTTTTATCTAAATGGCTATCTAAAGGGGCTTGAGTAATACCCAAAGCAGGGGCTTGTAGGTTTTGCCCCAAGTTTTCTGATGATGTTCAGACCATCTCAGCTGAGACTCCTTTCTGCTCAGGGCCATCCTTCCGGCGAAACTGCGTTTCCCGAGGCCAAGCTTGTGCCTGGGAATGAAGCACGGATCCGGCAGGGACCCCCCGGCGCTGCTGCGGTCCGGGAGGCTGCAGCAGGCTGCTCTCCCTCTCCCACTCTCGGGATGTGCCGCACACGGTCACTGGCGCGTTCTTAAACGAGGAACCAGGAAAAACGACGGCAATGGTGACACAGTGAGGGGGGAGGGAAAAAAATCTTGCTGTGGTGTTTCCGCCCGGTTTCGAACCGGGGACCTTTCGCGTGTTAGGCGAACGTGATAACCACTACACTACGGAAACTCCCACTGGCACACGGATTGTCTTGAGCCCCCCTTGAGCAATCGCAAGGAATGCCCCAAACCTATTCCTGCTCTATGCCACGGGTGAAAATGCTCCCGGCGGAGGGCAGGAGGGGCGAGATCCTAGTGCTGACAGCTGGTCCCGGGCAGCTCCCGGCGGCATAAAGGCTGCGCGGGGGCAAGGACGAAAAAGGTAACTGCTCCCCCCAAAAAGTCGCGCTCCGTCCCTGGGTGGGCTCGAACCACCAACCTTTCGGTTAACAGCCGAACGCGCTAACCGATTGCGCCACAGAGACGCGCTGACCAACAGCCCCGCCGAGCCACACCTGATCCCACCGCTCCTCCCCGCGTCGGCGTTTGCCATAGGAGCAAAGGGTTGGGAGGCGGTGGACGAGCGAAAACCAGTGGTGACAGTTCTGCCTGTCGGTGGGACAGCTGCAGATGGGAGCGTCACAGCTGCCCTGCGAGACAGGCCAGGCAGCAAGAGGAAGCTCCGAGAGCATGTGCCAAGGACGAGGAAGGCAAAAATTAGCATCAGCCTGTTACTCAATACATGGACAAAGTATCCAGCATCTTTGCTTCTGATAGTTTCAGTACCAAAAGGACCGGTTGTGACCAGACTCTTGAAGAACAGAAGGCAGAATTCACCCCAAAGACCTTTGATAACTATTTGCAAGAGCTAATGGAAAGTGGGAACACTGAGAGAAATGAGACAGGATAAAAGAGCAGAAAGGAAGACCTGGGAATCTGCCACCCAGGCAGCCTCGCCTCAGCAATAAAAAGTCTATAAAATTAATTATTAATCAATTTGCAGGCACCTAAAAGGTCATAAGGTGATAATGACAGCAAATGGAACTTGGGAAAAGCAAATCAGCAAGAAAGACATACCCCAGGGGAATGAGGGTCAGGTCAGGGAATACTTCAGCCAACCTAAGTCCATTGGCCCCGATGGGACATATCACAGGCACTGAGGGAGATGGCAGATCCATTGTAAATCACTCACTGTCCATCAGCTTTGATCAATCACACCAACTGGGGGAAGTGCCTAAGGATTGGAGAAAAACACACCGCACCCCATCTTCAAGAAGGGCAAGAAGGAAACCTGGATTATATAATCCTGGAAACCATCTTCAGGCATGTCAAAGACAAAGAAATCGTTCGTAGTGTTCAGTATGGCTCTAACAAGGGGAAGTCACCCTTGACCAACTTGATAGATTTCCATGGTGAAGTGACTGTCCTGGTAGATGAGGGGAGGGCAGTGGATGTTGTCTACCTGGACTACAGTGAGGCCTTTGACACTGTCTCCTGTGAGATCATCAGAGAGAAGCTGTTGATGTGTGGGTTGGACAAGCAGATGGTGAGGTGGATTGAAAAGAGGCTGACCGGTAGGGCCCAGAGGGTGATGGTCAGTGGCATGATTTATTTGGAGACCAGTAACTAGCAGTGTACCGCAGAGACCAATACTGCTCAACATTGCATTAATGATCCGGATAATGGGGCAGAGTGTATCCTCAACAAGTTTGCAGACAGCACCAGACTCAGAGGAGTGATTGACAGACGGAGAGTAATGCTGCTGTCCAGAGGGACCTTGACAGGTTGGAGAAATGGGATAACAGATAGTTCATGAAGTTCAACAAGGAGAAGTGCAAAGTCCTGGACCTATGGACAAAAAAACTCAGCTCATGCACCAGTATATGCTGGGGGTACCCAGCTGGAAATCAGCTTGGCAGAAAAGAATTTGGGGGTCCTGATGGACAGCAAGTTCAGCATGAGCCCAGCAGTGGGCCTTTGTGGCCAAGAAGGCAAATAGTACCCTGGGATGCATTAGACAAAGTATTGTCAGCAGGTGGAGAGAGGGGATCCTGCTCCTCTGCTCAGCGCTGCTGAGGCCACATCTGGAGTACTGTGCCCATTTGTGGGCTCCTCACTACATGAGAGACATAGACATACTGGAGAGTCCAGCAGAGGGCCACAGAGATGATTAAGGGACTGGAACATCTCTCCTATGAAGAAACTGGGACTATTCTGTCTGGAGAAGGCTCCAGGAGATCTCATCAAAGTTTATAAATACCTGAAGGTAGGGTGCAAAGAGGATGCAATCAGGCTCCTCTTGGTGGTGTCCAGTGACAGGACAGAAGCAATGGGCAGAAACTGACACGTAGGAGGTTCCCTCTGAACATCAGGAAACACTTTTTCACTGTGAGTGTGATAAAGCACAGGCACCAGTTGCCCAGAAAGGTTGTGGAATCTTCTTCTTTGGAGATATTTAAAAGCTCACTGAACATGATCCTGGACAGCCTGTTTGAATGGGGGATTGGAAAAGAAGTTCTTTGCAACCCTTACCCTTCTATGATTCTGTGAATTTTGCCCTGTGATAGATAGGGTGGGTGGTTGTCAGGGCTGTCTGGAGCCAACCACAGTGACACCACATGATATCACAATGGCTGGTGAGAAGCTGCATCTGGGTGCAAGGGAGGGAAAGACAGCAGAGAGAACATCCCTGTGAAGTGGCTTTGCCACTCATTGAGCACTGTTCAAACCCCACTAATCAATAGCAACCTGGAAAACCATGGGGCTTTGTCTTAGAGGCCTCAGAAGGAGCTGTCCTGGCTTTGCTCAATTCAGTCTCTCAATAGCAGAGAATACACCAAACTGGGGGATGTGCCTATGTTGGGGGTGGCTTTCCAGCATCCTGCTGGATGAACTTGGATTCAAACTGATCTTGCTACATTGCAGCAACTCTCCAGACTCAGCCCCCTGAAATTTAATAAAGATAAATCCAGCCATCCACACCAGGGAAGGTGAGCCTGGCACACAAACCCCACAGCACGGGGCTCACCGGTGAGGCAGGAGGGCTGAAGAAAGGGACCCCAGGGGTGAAGTGCAGCCACAGGGATGTCAGTCAGCAGTGCAGCACTCCTGCAAACAGGAAGAGGAGAGCAGGTGTGAAAGTGCTGGTTTTGGGGAGAGACAGTTTTCTACACAGCAGCTGGTATGGGGTTGTGTTTTGGATTTGTCCTAGAAACAGAGTTGATCACAAGGTGCTGTATTAGCTACTGCCGAGCAGGGCTTACACAGAGTCGAGATCTTTTCTGCCTCTCACATCACCCCACCAGTGAGTGGCCTGGGGGTGCTCAAGGAATTGGAAGAGGACACATCCAGGACAACTGACCTCAACTGATCCAAGTGTTATCCCATACCATATGGCATCATGCTCAGCACATAAAGCTGGGGGAAGAAGAAGAAAGGGGGAGATGTTCAGAGCAATGGCACTGTCTGTTGAAATAACCACTTTGCATGATGGAGCCTGGCTTTCCTGGAAAGGGCTGAACACCTGCCTGCCTGTGGGAAGCGGTGAATGAATTCCTGGTTTTGCTTTGCTTGCATGCATGGCCTTTGCTTTCCCTTTTCTCTCTTCTACCCTTCTGATCCTCTCCCCCAGCCGTGTGGTGGGGAGTGAGTGCCTGCATGGGGCTGAATTGCTGACTGGGGTTAAACCAAAACAATGAAACACAGAGGGTGAGGAGGAGGAGGCTGTGCCAGGGGGCCCAGAGGGACTACAGGCTCTGTCTTCCAGCTCTGTCTTTTGAGCTGAATTTTTACAAACCGAGCATGAAGACAGTAAGTGAAAGGAAGAAGCCTGCAAAATGTGGAGAAGGAGGGGTTTTCAAGGCAGTGCTCTGACTGCTCCCACAGTGTCATTTTCTTGGCTGTGCAAAATAAAGACAGCATTTTAAAAACTGCAGCATTGCCCCTGTCTTTGTGTTGCTCTTCGCATTTCCAGCTCTGTTCACGTGCTGTGTTGAGGATTTGTCAGGCTTCAGCAAGGATGCGCTGCTGAAGCAGACTGACGTGACGGCAGGTAGTCACCCACACGTGTGTGTATGTACTATATTTGATGCTTCTGTGGTGTTTTGAGTTTGCAAAGCACAGTGCTAATATTAACCAGCCAGTCCAAGGAGCCTGTGTCCCATTGCATTTGTGATAAAGCGTGATGGCTGTGTGTCACCTGGCTTTTATACAGGAGAGCTTCATATGAGCAGCTTTTATTTTATCAAGAGACACACTTTCATTGGAGTCCTCGCAGCTGAGCACTGATCAGAGTGCATGAGAGGAGAGGAGAGATGAACAACCCAAAAGATATTTATAGAACTGCATTCCCAGTCCTTTCCTCTTCACTATGAAAGCAATTCTACGAAAGGATTATTTTGACTGGCTGTTCAAGATTTCAGAGGAGGAGATTAATGTGCAGGAAGCCTCCCAGCACAACTGGAAAAGCTCGCTGGCTTTGCACATTTTTGTGAGCTTCATGGCTCACTGTGTCAAGGTTATCTTCCTCAGACAGGATGATGTGGATGTCAAACAGCAATGCAGCAAGCAAAAGGGCTAGGGTCTGACAGCAGCTGCTGAAGAGCAGAATTACCTCTGCCAAGAGGTCCAGCCACAGCTGGGGATTACAGAGGGTGTGGGCCCTGTTCCCTAGGTTAGGTGTCCCTACCCTCTCCCTCCTTTTTTTTTGCCTACTTGAGAAAATCCCATTTTTCAAATGGCCAGCTGAGATATGATAGAGGTGTTTTGCACTGATCTTTCTCCCAGCTGGACAGGGTTTTCCAGTGGTGCCAGCTTTGCCTGAAACAGACAGTGGTCCTGTGTGTATGTTTAGGTCTCAGGGAGAGGGAACAATTTAATGTGCAGAAGCTGTTTGCAGAGTCATTTTAGCCGCATCTTAGCTCTGCCTTGCCAAGGCAATTCCCCAAATTGCAAAAAAAAGTTGCCAGAACTTCCTTCTATTCTGCAGCTATTCCAGTGCCAAGGGGTGTGAAAAAGTAGTATTCCTCTCCACAAGATGTTTCTGCTCTGACTACACAACATGTCTGACTTGACATGGTAAAGGACTTTTTCCATGTCTTTCCTACCATCTTGATACCATCTTGATTTCCTCTGCTTTTCCTCAAGCAGAGCCCTCGGAGAGATGTTGCACTTAAAAAAAAAAAGCAACAAACCAAACAAAATCTCAAACCCTTGCAGTTTATATTTTAAGGCAGCCATACCAAACAGATTCTTGCTGGCAAAGCTTTTTAGTCCCTGCACAGCCAGAAATCATTTTAGCAAGCCTTGGAATTGATGTCATAGTCTTTTTATTGCAGGAAGGAGTGTGAAACCCTGTTTTCCTCCATGCATACAGGATGGATGGTGTTGGAGCAAACCTTGGTAAGAGGAGGTAAAGGTTACATTTCCAGCAAAGTGCCAGGAATGCCAAACACCAAAATGCCAAAGTGTCCTGTGGTGCCAAGAGCTGCTAGGTGGAAATCAGAAGGGGCAAAGCAGAAGAGCAAAGTGGGCATGAGGGTGTGGTGAGAGGCACTGAATGGCAGCAAAGCAAAGAGGTGGAAAACAAAGCACAGGACAAGGAGAAAGTGAAGTCATCAACAGCTCAGCTCTTGCCACCTGGCCAGCACACAGATCGAGGGCTGGGAGCTTGGGTCAGTCAGCTGAAAAGACCGCCCATGTAAACACATGGTATGTTGTGTGTCTTTTTGCATTATGGCAACTTCAAACCTCAGCAGCCTGATTCCTACCCTCTTTTACATGAGACTTCTGCTGAATAGAAGCCACCTTTCAGAAGTCTTTGATAGCAGGGAAGCGTGTGTGTTTTCTTGGCAAGCTGGATTAGGCTCATGTGCTTGTTCTGCCACTTGTAAATCAAAAGCAAGCTGCAAGCTGCCTGGTAGGTTTGCACCAGTGTACAACAGGCAGAAAAAAGAGAAGGCTCAGTATCTGCTGTGAGAGGATGACTGGGAGTCCTCCTGTCATGGATGCCCTGAGGACCTGTGCTGTCCCCTTCACCCTCTTCTGTTAGCAGCTCTCTCCTCTCGCTGCCCCACTACATCCCCCACTGTCCATGCACAGGTCCATTCTTTACGGTCATAACATTGATCTCTGCTTAGACAATATTCTTCTTTTGACTTAATTCCATAACCACTTTTAGGTGATGGGTTTTTCTTCTCAGAAGATTAGTGGATGCTTAGCATTAAGTATCATTCATAAATACCAGTTACAATCCTGTGCTCAGTAGACCACAAAACATAAACTTTGATGTTCAATAAGAAAATATCATTTTCTGGGGAAAAAAAGAACTTCAGCTTGAATAAAAACACTCTCAAAGAGCTATTGTGCTTTTCTTTTTGTTCTTGGATTTGGGTTTTTTCCTAAAGCAAATTTGGCAAGAGTTAAAAATCTGAAGAAAATATCACAGGCCCAATCTAAACCTAGATGATCATTATGGTACTGCTTCTCACAGTCGTATCCGTGTGGACTGTAGGGAAGGTCTCCCAGAAAGACAGCCTTTTCCTTTTAAGATAACAGTAGGTCACAGTGTTAATCACCTCTTAGCCAGTTCATTTCTGTTTATTTGCTTGTATCCAAAGTGCCTGAGAGTTTTCCATATCTAATAGTACAGATCATAAAAGTTTGCATGATAGAGAGACTGGATAAAAACACCATTGTAAGTAGATGTATCCCCACTGAACAAGATGAATTTTGCAGCTCGGCTCCTGCTGGGAACTCCTGCCTGGCTCTGTCCCATCCAGAGAGAGGTAACCAGTTGTCTGGCCAAGTTTTGGATGCTACACAGCACTCAGGACCTCATGGTGGAGCAGAGACAGACAGAGAGATGGGCCAATAGCATTACTGAGAGTCACCAACATTATTTCTCCTTCTGGGGTGTTCGGACACTTGCCAACAATGCTGCAATAGCCTGGCTGGTTTATTCCAGACTTCTGCTGTTCCACACAGGGATGTTTGTCCAAATGCTCAGACATACTTCAGATATCAAGGTCGCTATTTTCCTCCCATGGAGGAAGGGCAATGGATGTCTTTCCACATTCTATATCCTCTTAGATCACAGACACGTAATCTCTTGATTCTCTGTGCTTCATTTGTATATGATGAATGAGCAAGCCTGAGTTTGTTGGTCTGACAGGCACTGGAGCAACAGAGAGCTGCCACTCTCCTGTGAAGCCATAGGAAGTGTTTCATGATTCATGATAAGACCTTCACTTCCTCCTTCTGTGCTCTTAGTGCTGAGCTGCCACCAAGGCTGCACCATCCACCCTGACAGCCCACTCACAAAATGGACCAGGAGACCCTGGGAAGCATTGTCCTGCTTGCCTTTGTTACCTTGCTAAGTGTCGTCCAGAACGGTAAGACAAATATAAGCATTTATTTAAGGTCTAAAAGGTTGCTGAGGAATGTTCTGGATGAGGTATGCTGAGCTGATCTTGGATAGATAATCTCTGGTTACAAGTGCATGTGTGCTTAGGCATGACTTTAGATTTTGAAATGGTCTTCTAGGCTTGGAATTTTGTGTGCCATTGTGTCAGTATCCCCTCAGTGTCACGGTCCTAGTCTGTGATATTCTAGAGTGAGTTTGTTATACGTGTGTCAGCTAGTGAAAGGACTAATACGGTGGGATACCCTCTGACAATATGCATTTTAATTGGAGGACTGAGACCTCCTTTCCTGGCTTAGGTCCCTACTGTGGTCAGCCAGGGCTGCTCTGAAGCAGCTGCTGTGGGCAGTGGCTGCGTCTGCAGAAGGGGGTGCAATGGGTCAGACGTATCAATGGAGCTGGGTGAAGGGGACAGAACTGCACTGCCTCGTTGGAGGAGTCTGAGTGGATTATATGTGGGCAGGCAGCTATCCCACTTTCCTGCATCTCCGAGTCCTACAGTATAATCAATCTCATTTAACTGTGCTCCCAAGAACACTGTACATTTCCTGTGATGGTGAAGTTTCCTTTTCTAGCTATTATTCAGATCTCCTATAGGCCTTACTAATCTTCAGGATTTTTTTAATAAAGTTTCTCTCCTGTACAAATTAGATTTTAACTTGACCATCTTCTCTTACAAATACTTAGTCACTTTAGTAGGAAATTCTGCTCAGAACACAAAGAGTGAGTTTTTCCCCAGCAGCACTGAATTTGCCCAGGTTCAAGGAGTGTCAGCATTGGATGGGGGGCTTGCGCGAATTCCAGAAATCTTTAGTGATGGCTTCTCATTACGAATCCCACTGAGCATGAACTCCACGTTCAGTCCTAGGACATGGGCTATTCTTGGGCTGCTGCAGAGAGGGGAAGTGGTGAGAGCCCAGCTGCTAGAGAGAAAAAAAAAAAAAAAAAAAGGAGATGCAGAAGATGGGTTTAGTTTCAACATAAGCACTAAATACCACATCATTTAACCAAATGTTGTTTCCTGATAAATGTGCAGCATGTAACATCATCAGAATATGGCTTGTTGAGACCAGAGTACATACCATAAGTAAGAAAATGTGTCAAATACACATTTGTTACTATTTAATCACAAGACTTTATATACAGGGTTTTTTCCTCTCACTCAGATTTGTCAGCCTTCCATCCTGACATGCACTTCTATCACATGGCAATCTTTCTGTGAGATTATTGATCCAACTGCTACAAAGGGGAAGCAGAATGCTTGACAGAAGACTTAGTGTGCCAATCACGTGAGGCAGACAGCCCTAAACCATGATTTCAAACCTTGCATCATCTGATTTCCTCTTCCCAGGCTTTCTGTCTAGAAAGACCAGACCTGATATGCAGTCTTGCAACCAATGCAATAATTAAGGCAGTAGAAATCCTTGCCAAGGGCTATCAGTTGTACTGAACTCTTGCTGTGGCTCTCATTCAGCAAAGCACTCGGCCATCTGCTCGACTGTCTCTAAGTACCTGAAGTCAGTACCATGTAAATTTGTGACTACATGCTTCTCTGCATCTGGTGCAGGATTGAGTGAATGCTGTTACCGCTAAAGATGGAGGTGGTGCTGCCCCTAATGATGTCCATTTACATTTCCATGATGTTCATGTTGGAAATCTCCATATTCTGCAGAATGACTCATGTGGCCAGATACTGCTGAGTCACACATGCAGCTCTAAGTTATGTTCTTTTGTCAGAAAGATGTTGCAACCCAGCAGCTTTTAGGATAAAATCAGTGGTCATTGCTGAGAAGAACAGGATGGAAGAAGCAAAGTGACACTGAGAGAAAGAAGGGGCACATTTGCCAGCACTTGGCTAGGCTGGATTTTCAGCTCATGGTTTCTGTTGGCATGGACTTCTGAAACAACCAGGCTTACATTGAACTCTTGCACATTAAATTGACCAGAGTGGCACTGCCACAGTTCAGGCTCTGGGCAGTCTGTGCAGCTCTGGAACCTCAGGGCATTATCTCCTGGAACAGCTGAACTGAAATAAACCTCTCTACTCCAGTCTTGCTCCTCTCACTCATCTCATGCTGGCTTGTGATACCATCCTCTTGCCTCTCAACGTCATGGAGCCTCTCTGTAACAGCATGTTGACATTTCAGATGTGGCAGTGCCATTAAGGTGGTGGAGAGGGAAATAAATAGCTTACTTGGCTTTTTGGAAACTGTGGTATCTTCTAGTGATTTCACACACACGTTAAAAGGAAGGGAGGAGGTATGTTACCAGTGAGCCCATGTGATCCCAGATCTGAAAGAAGTGGTTCCCCATCACTGCAGCTTTGCACTGGACAAAAAGATGCCGATCAACCTACTCCTCTTCAGCTAGGTCCTCTTAGTCACTGTAGACAGGTTAATAACCTTGTGCCAAAGGTTGGGCTGGTGGACAGGTGGAGGTGCTGAGAACTCCTGGGACATCCTGGCTGTGCCACCAGATGGTGCCTGGTCTGGGTCCTCCAGGAGCCGCCCAGTGAACCATGCTGGTGGCAATGGGAGGGTCTGCAGTCTGGCTCAGTGTAGGGGTGCTGGTTTAAAGCACTGTGGGTTTTTCTGGAGAAGGGCTGTATGTACCCAGGGAATCACACAACATTGAAAAGTTAAAAAACTCAATAGCTTTTAGTGAAGACAATGGAAGTACAAAAGACCTATTTACAGCATCAATGAGGGGAAAAAAGATTCAACTCTTCAGACTGCAGGGATGAAATCCTGCAGTTTATCTAGTTACATTTCTATTGTTATAATAATGTAATTCCTGATGGAATAATAATATATTTCCTGATGGGTTATCTTTTATGCCATAGAGTGGTTTGGATGCAGTGAGATGCATGACAACACAAAGCTTGCAGCTTGTAGCCTGCCAGGGCGCTCTCTGGTGTATTTAGACACATGATTGATGGTCTCTGGTTTAGTGTCATCAGATAAATCTTGTTTGTCAAGCACATGGTAAATTATCTTGAGGTGCTGCATTTTTGCAGCCGCTAACACTTCGGCAGAGCACCGTAGCTTAAAAAGAGGATGCACACAAGATGGAGTCACACAGATCAGCCATCAGGATCGGGCTTTTAAGGGGCCTTTCTGGGAAAAGAACCAGCCCTGCAGGATGTCTCTGGTTTGGCAAACGGGTTTCACTAAAAGAGAATGGACTCCCTTGTCTCCCTGCTCTGTTGGAGAGCAAGATTTGGGTTTGGCACCTCTGACTGGAAAGCTCTTTTCTCACTGGGGCTCAAAGGACCGCATCAGGGCAGTACTTCTGCAGAAGAGGAGCTGGCTGCCAGAAGTGCAGTGTGAGGATGAAGCAGGGCACAGAGGTGAGAGCCTGCTACCAGTCACATAGGGACATGTGGGGATGCATGAGGTTGCATTGCACTGCACTCTTGCACAGAGGGTTTGGCTAAACCTGGATGACAGAGTGAGCATGCTGGCCACATCCTGCACCTCCACGCACCCAGGTTTTCTTTCTCTGTCTGTCCATCCTGGATGCTCATGAGAACAGAGCTGACTCCACAAATCCCAGCTTCTGCAGTATCTCCAAATTATATATCAGGCTGAATACTTTGTGGTTTTTTTCACAGCCTTTTTTGCTTACAAATTGGAGCATGAAAGCAAACACTGCAACGGCAAGGGGTTCCAGCGGCAGGGATCCTCCTCCTTCGACCGCGTCTACACTGCCAAGTGAGTAGACAAGACCTGAGGAGCCAGTGGGGGCAGAGTGAGGTTCATCACATTCGTCATTAGGGTTTAATCCAAACCCTTTTGGGAGCCACAGGTGGGCTTCAAATGCCCTCAGGTGAAGGATTTGTACATAATCCTTTGCTGTGCCTGTTACGACAGTGTTCAGACCTGTGGTTCTCCAACAGGTTTGCTGGGTGAACCCAGCACCCTTTTGGACTCCATGCGCTGCATCTAGGTAGGTCTTGCAGCCATTAGAAGTATCCTTCCCTTGGGAACCAGTTCACCCTTCTTCACTGGAAGTGTGACACAAGCACAGCCTGAGTCCCAAGGGCACTGTGGTTCAAAAGGAAAGAGACAACAGAGAAACACCAGCTTTCTGAGCAGCAGGCAGGTGGCAGATCTTGTATGAACCTTTTGGTCCTGGCACCTCCCTTGGCACAGAGGTCTCTGCTTCTCCACTTCTCTGCCACACAGAATCACAGAACATTTTACATCAGAAGGGACATTTAAAGGCCATCTAGTCCAACCCCTCCATAAGCAGGGATATCTTCAACTGATGGTTGTTTAGAGCTCTGTCCCACCTGACCTTGAATGTTTCCAGGGATGGGGCATCTATCACCTCCTTGGGCAACCCAGTTCAGTATGCATTCATATCTCTCATCTTTGAGGTCTCTTCTTTAATTCTACATCAGAAAAGAACCTAAAATACTTTTTTATTACTTCTGAAGTACTGTCCATGTGCTTGAAAGTGGATAGGATGTCCAAGGGCTGCCCCTCACAGGTGTGCAACCTCTGCCAAAGGCAGAGCGCTTCTCCCTCAGAAAGCATTCCCAGCTGAAGGAGGCAGCTGGAAACTATTCCTGTTCCCCTGCAAACACACATGGTAACTCTGTGGGACATTCTTATTTGTGGTGCAATTCCACTTTTGTTGTTTTCCTTCAGTAACTTCATTAATATGACTGACTTACAATGATTTTAAGCCAATAAAGCAGAAAGCATCTCCTATACATATGCCATGATCAAACAGCTTAGAGAGAAAGTGGCTTTTGTAGCCAGACGTGTGCATGGGATGGTTTGTGTGTCTCATCAGGCAGGACAAAGGCATCATTATCTATGAGAGGAAACAGGGAAGCAGACACAGGTGAGGAGAAGCCCTGTTCAGGCACAAACACACCAAGCAGCTCCTGGCAGGTCAGGGGCCTCCCAGCATTCTGGGGTAAAAGATTACCCTTAATGGCATTGGTGCAGCCCAAATTCACACCCCACTGTTCTCTGCTGGTGAAACACGTTGATTCTGTTGCTACTTCCCTGTGTTCTGATTTCTTTCCTATAAATTCCATTCTAGCCAGAACTGCGGACACACGTACCCTACGTTTCTCGCTGTGCTTTGGTGTGCTGGCCTTCTCTGCAGCCAAGGTAACATTCTTTTTTAGGGTGTGTGTGTGGGTGTGTATGTACTTTCAACCTTGGACCAGTTTCAGGAGGGGATGGTGAGTGCTTCGGAAGTTACAGCTCCAGGGACCAAAGCTCTGGTAGCAGGGGAACCTGTCTCACCCTCCTATCCTGCAGCTATACTTGCTGTTTGAGTAGCAGCACACTCACAGCATGGCTCATGCCAACAGATGTGTTCTCAGACATGATTCAAGGCATTCCGGGCCAGGAACATTTCCCCTCCTGGCATTATCGATGAGTTCCCTTTGTTTGGCGTGAAGGGTTTAGTACTTGGTTGCTGGATACCACATTATTCACTTTTGGGATGGGAAATAGACTCATTTTATTAAATTGCCAGAACTGCCAGTCCTCCCCAGTGCTGAGGGCAGCCCAGGAGTATTTGTCTGCATTTCTAAATATGGTTCTCTCCAATGCAATCTGTGTTTACCTAAAGTGGAGCACTTACCTGGGGTCCATGGCTATTCTCTCTGAGGAAAAAAAAAAGAGTGAGTTTCCTGACCAGGAGAAGAAGGGCTTTTGCATGCAGTTGTGAGGAAAGCTAGAATTATGGGGGAAAGCCCCTTTATATATGCTCAGAAATTAGTATTGGACCTCAGTATAGTCCTCCAGCTACTGCTACTGAAATGCATATATTTGTTGCCTTTTATTTCTGGTGAGGACATTGCCTGAGTTGTCAGTCTCTTTCCTGAGCCTGGCATGACCACACTACATTGCACAGAATCACTGAATAGTTTGGGTTGGAAAAGATCTTAAAGATCATCTCATTCCAGCTCCCTTGCTGGGGCAGGGACACCTTCCACTAGACTGGGTTTCTCCAGCCAGGCCTTGAACACTTCCAAGGATGGGGCACCCAAAACTTCTCTGTGAAACCTGTTCCAGCACCCTATCACACTCATAGTGAAGAACTTCTTCCTTATATATAATCTAAACCTTCCCTCTTTCAGTTTAGAGCCATTCCTCCTTGTCCTATCATGCCATGCCCTTGTAAAAAGTCACTCTCCAGCTTTCTTATAGGCTCCCTTTAGGTACTGGAGTGAAGATGGTGTGTGCTCTACAGTGGGCACAGTTGTGGGCAGGATTATATTCACAAAATCTTCAGAAAAGCTGGAGCAAGGCAAGGCAAGAGCTCTGTTACCCATGCAGAGGTCTCCGTCCCAGTTCCAGTGCTTGTCCCATAACCCAAGACTGCAAATTCCCATTACCCATTTCTGGCCCAGGCAGCAGATGAGAACAGTAGATACAGTGAGACATGAGCCAGCGTTTATAATGCCTTGTTTTGCCCTTTCCCCAGCTCCTGCTGCCTTTGCTGGCCTGATGTACTTGTTTGTGAGGCAGAAGTACTTTGTGGGCTACCTCGGGGAGAGGACTCAGAGGTAAGGACTTGCAGAGCCTCTTTACAAAACCCAGACTGTGGCAGCAGCACAGCTGGATGCTGCCACTTCCACAGGCACAGCTGCTGGCTGGTGGTGCTGCCTGCAACAGCTGCTGGCATAGCGTAGCAGAGGAAAGCTCCTCTCGTTTGGATGAAAGGGAGTAGCTGTGGGAGACATTGGATATGCAACAGCACTGAAGTCAGGGGATCTGCAGCTCCTGCTCACAGCCTCTGCAAACACACATTTGCATGTTTGTGCCACTATTTGCACAAGATTGTCTTTTTATATTAATAAAGCCTATTATGCACATGTGGAATAAAGTTGTCCCACAGCCATTGATGGCTGAGAATACATTCAAGTCCCTCTGAAGAGAGATTTCTGTAAGCAGCAGCCTATACTGAGAACAAGAGACCAAATCCAGGCCCAAATTAATCCTCAATATGGCATTTTAAGACCACGCAGCTGCCTTGCAGTGTAAGACAGAACAGAAATTTGCCCCCTCTCTGAGCCTCTGAGGTCTTTCAGCTGGTCTCAACAGCAAACTCCAAAGTTCTCACGTGAGGTCATGCACATTAATGAATTGCTTTACCCCATTTCTGTCTCCTCAGCACTCCCGGCTACTTGTTTGGAAAGCGCATCATTTTGTTCCTGTTCCTTATGTCTGTGGCTGGAATACTCAACTACTATCTCATCTTCTTTTTTGGAAGCGACTTTGAAATACACATTAAAACGATAACTAGTGCTATCTCTCCATTGCTGCTCATACCCTAACTCCCTGCAGCGCTGAGGGGGTCAGCACGCTTAATATATCAATGCCCAGAAGCTGCCATAATTCAACTGTTTAAGAAATGAACCCTTAACCCAGTTAGACTGCTGTAAATCTCCTGCTTGATGGGCTTTGTAGTTTGATTTAACCTTGCTTTTTTCTTCAGGAAAAAGATTTATCACAAACACTTGGCATGCCCAAGGAATGGTAACAACTTTCTGTTAATTCTTCAGAATTTTTTTTTCCCCTAAAGTGATTGCATGATTGTAAGAGACACTGTATGCTTGCTTCATAACTTTGCTGTACTTAGCTTTTGCCCCAAAGCCCGGGATCCTCTCAGTGTCCTTCCAGGCTGATGGCTCCCACAGCTTTTCTCACACGCGAGCAGAACCTTTCGCCAGCATCTCGCGTGCCCCTGCCGGCACAAAGGCATGGACCAGCCTCTTCACCTACCCTTTCCCTCCCACTTGTTGATGACAAAGCTCCTGTTGTTGCAGGAGGTCGTCAAATTGGCCCCTCTCTGGTCTTCCTTGATAAATATTCATGTGCGTAACACTCAACCACACTGATCTCATTTCCACTTCAGCCTTTTTGTTCTCCCGGGGCTGAGGAAAGGACTCTTGTGTAAATGAGGAGCTGGTGTGTTGCTGGTGGGGCTGGGTTCGCTAGTGCATTGCCGGTGGGGTTAGGTTTGTTTTGAGTTCCTTTGTTTAATAAAACAGCCTAAAGCGATTAAATCTGTCTGCTGCCATCTTCTTGGGCTGGTGCACGGTCCCAGTGCTGCACGGCTCAGCAGCTGGCTGGTGAGTGAAGCAGGGGGAGTAGCACCGGGCTCTTTGTGCGAGCTGCTAATCGCCCTGGGCACAACCTCAAAAGGACGTGAGCTTAACAACTCCCTCTCTATTAGCAAGTTCAATGTCCTGCCTCCATCACTAACAATGTGCCCCGCAAGTCCGTACTGAGGAGCGGCTTGAGTAGCGATGCGGAACGAGGCAGGCAGGCAGGTCGGTGCAGTATTTTTAAACACTGCTACCCTACGAGTGTTTAAGCTCTTAAACCTGTCTGATTGCCGCGTGCAGCATGGATAAAGCTGTATTTTATGACTCCTTCGGGAGGGAATGAGGCTCCTCGCTACGTGAGAAGAGGGTTTGCAGAGCTGTTCTCAGAAACAGGCGCAGACAGACGCCTGCCTTTGTACCGCACCAAGGCTGAAGGGTTTTGGTGCTGTCTGATGGGGCACAGGTGCTTGTGCACAGCTGCACCTGGCCAGTCACACTGCCCAAATAACATACATCTTTTTTTTTCTTTCTTTTTTTTTTCTTTTTTAAAATCTTCTACAGGAATTTTAGATGTGAAAGATTAGTAATAAACACATTTATTGCATAATTATTATAAATATTCTCACTTTAGAATAGCCAATTCAATAAATATAGTCTAGTCTTCTAACCTACAGGTCCTGAGACACCTTATTCTCAGGTAGTGAACTTATGTTCCTCCCCCCCCCCTCCTTCTCAGCTGATTCTAACACACTCCAAACCCTCCTTCACACCACACTTCTCTGCCATAGCTCTCTCCATAATTCATTACCAGCTGCCCAACCTTGCTCATCCACCAAGGGATGGCAGAACCCAGGAGGAAAGGAGTAACCCCCGTGGCCTGGAGTTACAGAGCTCTTCTGCATTGCTATCAGCAAAAGCTCATGTTGCCACCACCTTTACCCAGTTCAGAGGAGGAGAAGCTTCACCAGCACCAGTCCCTGCTCTGCAGCCTGTCTGGTCTCCATGAGGTCTAAGGCTTGTTTATGGAAACCATAATTTGTGGGAGGTGACTCTCCCAACCCTATGTGTCCACCTGGAAGGTCTCCCCAGATGGTTGCAACTCTCATGGTGCCTTTTTTCCCCTCTATATCAAGAACCAGCTTACTTCTCTTTCTCTGCTAGCATGAGAAGAGGCACTCTACAAGCCAGCTTTAAAGGGCAGGGAATTCAAATACCTATTTTGGGTCAGATAATCTGTCTCAGCACTCTACGGTCTGGCTGTTGGACTTGATGATCATTGTGGGTCCCTTCCAACTCAGGGTATTCTATGATTCCCTGTTGGCTGTATGGTTGGTTTTTACACCTCTGATTTTAGGTAAGATTAAGTCATCTTCCAGGGGAACTGAGGCCTATCTTTTGCTGTAATCATTTATTTTGCAAGAATATCTCCTACTTACTTCCTCAAAGCCTTTCTGATAACAGAAGGGATTAAAATGTAGGCAAAATCTATTTTCCACCTATCTGTAAATGGAAATAGTGATAGGATCAGACAAACAGGTGTTACATAAATTGATCACTATGTAAATTCTTGGTGAATGTCACACTGTGTTTTCCATGTTACAAGCAAGCCTTGTGGTTGCATTTGCCTTCCCACTCTTTCTGTGAAAGGAAGGCAACGTCAATGATGTTTGGGCTTTCTCCACTGCGCTAGACAGCTCAATTTTTTGTTTTCAGCAGCAAAACCACCCTCATCTAGTTGGTACATTTGTCAGCACTTAGCACACAAGCTACTCAGAAAGCTGCACACACAGGGTCATTGCAGGGGGGTTGGACTACATGCCCTGTAAAGGTCTCTTCCAACCCAAACCATTCTCTGAGTCTATAGATCCACACACAAAAATATGAAGACCGCTGTAAAAGATGTACAGACGCATACTGGGGTTACATACACATGAACCTATGAGGACCTACTGAGCTGGACTGAACATGGGGACGTGGTTGGTGGCAGAAGTGGCAGCCCCCTCTGATGGCTCCTGCTTAAGGCTGTCTTGCAATCTCCAGGGACCAACATCTGTGTTTGGTGCAATGCAGCACATGGCAGCTCCTGACCTGGAGCCACAGCTGTACATAAGCAGCTAATGCTTCCCAATTCTGCTAATGAGCAACAGTGTAGCCACCAGGATCCCCTTGCACTCAGCACTGATAATGCACTGGAGACCTTATCACTTTCTAAAACTACCTGAAAGGAGGTCGTAGTGAGGTGGGGGTTGGCCTCTTCTTCCATGTAGCATGCACTAGGACAAGAGGAAACAGCCACAGGTTGCACCAGGGGAGGTTTAGATTTGATATTGGGTAAAAATTCTTCACTGAAGTGCTGTTAAACATTGGAACAGGCTGCCCAGGGAGGTGGTGGAGTCACCATCCCTGGAGGCATTTAAAAGATGATGTAAATGTGACACTGAGGGACTTGGTTTAGTGCTGGCCTTGGCAGTGCTCAGTTAACGATTGGACTGAATGACCTAAAGGGTTTTTCCAACCTAAACGATTCTATGATTTTATCATTGTGCCGATGTTGCTAATTGACCCATTTGCCATCCTGCCAGGCTGTGGGCTTTGCTTCACCAGTGGTGCCCTGGCTCATTGCCATACTGTGCCTCTGCCACACCTTGTGGCTGTTCGTGCATTGAAATCCAAGGTACACAAATAAACATTCTGTCTGAGTGTGTGTGTGTATTTGCATTGGCACAGTGTGTTTACTTACTATATCTGCATCTATGTGTATATATATATATATGTATTGTGGGTGCTGAGTCATGTGAATGCTGGAGGCTGTTCAGGGAAGGCAAGGAAGCAGGTTGCTCAGGCACCAGCGCTCTTGCAGTTTGCAGGCTGTGTACATCAGAGACTGCAGAGACTGCTGGAAGCCAGGATATCGCAGGATGCTTTTGATCTGCTGACAAAGGCCTGGAGTACATGCAATATTTCTGCCACAGAACCGCATCTGCTTCCATACAGCACTACAACCCTCTAGTGGAAACTCAGCCCTATCGGCATGCTGGTGCTGCTGGCCATGGGATGAGCCATTCCTTCAAGGTCTGAAGCCTGACAGTGACACAACAGCATCCACATTTCTGAACAGATGCATTGTTACTATTGAATGCTATTTTTTTATTATTCTGGCACATAGGAGGCTTAGTCCTGAAGCAGGACCCCTAACCTACCTATGCCATAAAAAACAGTCCTATTTAGCACAGGATCCTAGCAAGCAGGTAACATCCAGCGGGATAAGAAATCCGTGTGCACCACCACAAGGGTTTCCTGCAGTATTTCCCAGACTCCCTGTTTCCCAGAGCTTGCAAAATCATCCTGTGCAGTATCAGCTTGGTCTAAGTCACATCTCTGCCAAGTTGAGTTTCTGAATGAGTCTCTGAGGACTGGAAAAGCAATTCTGCTGGAACAAAGACTGGCCCTGGTCAGCTTCTTCAGCTGTCACCTGCTCTGAGGTTACTTTCTTCTATCAGAGTAGCCAATTTAACATTCACAGAAACCTTTCCAATACCCTGCTGGGATGGGATACTGCAAGGCACTGAGCACTGTCCTAAGGGAGTGGGTGTGCCTCTTGCCGATGGCAGTGGGAGCAGCATTAGCCTATGCTTGGAAATAGTCCACCCCTGATAAGTGAAAGGGCAGTACAGAGAGAGAACAGTGGTAAAACCATTCTCTGTGTGATTTTAAGCTGGTCTCATGTCCCAGCTGGAGTGAACAGGATGAGCATTTCCATGCAAAATCTGCTCAGTGAGGGGCTCTGCAAAGCCCAGGAGAGTCTACTAGCACCCTTGCAGAGGACATGCTGACTCCTGAGAGGGGGAAGGACCTTGAACACTATGATGTCCCTTTGAAGCCCCTGTGGGACAGGTACAAGCTTTACAGTCCCTTTGAGTAATGAAGACTGCTATCCTTGGAATCTCCAGGGAGGGTGCAGGACATGTCAGCTGTGGCTCCTGTCAAGGCAGCTCAGTGCCCCAAGGCAGGGGATGGAGATGCAGCCTCTGCATTGCTGACTGGCTGCAGTGGAGAAAGAGGTGCTCTTAGCAGTGCTATTGTGATCCCCTGGAAAACACATCCCATGGAGAGGAACAGCTCAAGTTGCTGCCTGATCTCTGCTCCTCCGTCTGCCTGACCTGGCAGAGGGAGGCTGTGGGCAGAAGAGTATGAGCACTGCTCCAATCTGCCTGCCTGCCAGAGCATCTCACTGCTCTAAGCCAGCATGTAGAGATACAGAAGCTGGCAAAAGTGAGATTCCTGCCCCAAAGGACAAACAGCCTCCACAGTGAGATGTGGAGAGAGGAGAAATAAATAACTTTTCAATTTCAGCTGAGAGGATCTTCACACTGTGAGATGATTTCATCAGACAGAGGAGCTCCCAGGGCTTGGTGCTGGCTGCCTACTGAGCTGCTCAGATGCCATCCTCTGGGAGCTTCCTGCTCATCCTCAGAGGAAGGGAACCAGGCACCAAAGGGACAGCTGTGATGTAGGGCACAGAGAAAAAATAGGGTGTGTTTTTTTACCTAAAGAAATAAAGGTGTGATGGTGTTGGAGTGGAGTTAAACTTGCAGTTATGGCACTGCTGTTTCTGCCATGTGAGAACTAGTAGGGATTGCTTGTGTGCCGTGACCTCTTGCAAGGCCAAGGGATGCTTTGGGAGGCTTCAGAGAGGGACTGCTGCCTGCTGTTCTGCTATTTGCCACCACTCATACAAGCACAGGATTGATTCATTGTTCCTGTGTTTTCCCAAGAGAGTGTCACTGCTGCCTTCCTCCCCAAACAATGTTTTCTGTGCTTTTGGCACAGCACTTCAGAGGGCATCAGTCTGATCCAGCAAGAGCCCCCTTGGTGCTCTGGGATTAAACAGAACAGCACGATGTCTCCTGGCCAGCTGCTTCTTCCTATTCCTTTTGCTGCAGCAAAGGAATTTCTTTTCAAAAAGCAGTGCCAGCCTTCCCACTACCCCCAGCAGATGGGAGGGATTGGTTTACATCCCTGCCAGCAGCTGTGGGGCTGCAGTCCTGCTGGCTGCTTTGTCCCTGTGCTCTCCCACCTCCACGGGGACCATGCACCTTTGGTGGTGGACAGATGCTGGGGACAGATTTACATCCTTCTCTCAGCCTAGGGAACTTCAGCCATAAATTAGACCAGACAGTCTTTTATCACAGTGGCACAAAGTTGGAGCTCGGTCCTGAGCTATGTTTAGCAATGCTGAGGTTTCTTGGAGTGTATCTTGCTCCACTTGCCTTCAGCAGAGGCAGTGCTGAAGAGCAGAAAATAATAGCTTTCATGTCATGATCCCACTGCTGAGCTCAACTCTGACCTCATTCTCCAAATCTCACGTGCCCCCTTTTTCTGCTCCCATCAGGATGCTTCTCAAGTGTTCCCCTTCAGTGCCAGCCTCACTCATTCATCTCCATGTTCATTGCCACATGCACATCCCTCCTGATCAATACACATATTGGCAGAGCAACCTGGTGAGCCAGTACAGGGACCTGATCTGGCTGAAAACAACCTTTTCCCCCTTTATTAGCTTGTTTTTAACCCCCCTCAACTCCCTGATCTGCATTGCTGCAGGTGTGGACCCTAACAGAAATACTTGTGAGGCTTGCGGGGTTTCCCCCTTTTCATGGTATAAATGCTGTGCTGATGTATTAGTTTTGAGGCACTCCTATGAGGCTGAGGTCTTCTCCCTCTAGCTCATACTGAGTTACCACAGAGTCACCCAGAGGCCAACCCCCCCATCTCTCACCTCATGCCATCTGTAGGATTGACACGGCATCCCATTTAGCACAGAAAACATGACTGCACCTGGGCTCTGCCCAGCTTGCAGCCTCTGCTGCAGGTCTCTGACAGCACAGACCCTACCCATGACATACCAGTGATACCACTCACAAATGAGATGGAGCAGCAGGAAACTCTGTCCAAGCATGTTATGGGGACCAAAAACCCTGCTGGTCATTGCTCGTCCTAACCACAGTTGGGTTGGTTCTTGGGCTGCAGTATTTCAGAAAAATACTTTCATTTCTCAGGCAGAAGCTTCAGTTTGTAGGTTGGTGGGGTTTTTTTCTGACTGAAATAGAAGGATGTAGCCCTTTCGACAAGGCTGGCAGCAGCACACACTTGCTCAAATTGAAAGAGGTTGCTAATAACACATTAGCTCCAACTTCCTGGCAAAAGTACCTTTTCCTGTTCACACACAATTCACACTGCCTTGGAAACAGTCTGCTATATAGCAGAAATGAAAAGCAGAAAGGTGGATAAATGGTGATACATCCCTACCTGGTCACAGCCCAGCCTCCCCAGCTAGGTGCCCTGAGCCAGCAGGATGTTTGCTCCCATGAGGTGCCAACAAGTTCCCATCCCACTGGAACCATCATTTTCCTGTGGGATTGCATACAACGCCCTGAGCCCAACAGTTCTCAGATGCTGCAAGCCCAGAGCTCAAAGCTTATCATATTTGCACCTCACTGACACCTAGCTCTAGTATCTCACTGTAAAATGTGTTTGGAAGAGGCTGCCCTGGCCTCCATGGTGTTGAATGCCCTGCATCACCTGCTCCATGGTGGGCTGATGTGGTCAGCTGAATCACCCCTTGCCTCTCTTCCCTCTGCCCTTACAGATGCCCTGTGACACATTCTGGTTTTCAGCCACACTGTGTGGTCTGAGCAGTTTCCAGATGACAGCATACTCAACATGCTAATTTAAAACAGCAGGATCCCACCAGGGCCTCCTTCCCAGGACTCATCAGGCACTGGCCACAATGTTCATCTGTGTGGCCATGGGCATTCCAGACCCACTGACAGCTGTGTGATGTGCAGGGCTGCCCCAGGGTAACATTTTGCACTGCCAAGGGGGTATGACGGGATCTGCTTGGGTCTCCCATGTGCTGCTGACATGCAAATGACAAGTGACAAGAGAAGGTTTAGTTGTGAGGTTGCACATCACATGGCAATGCTGTGGCTTCACACACCACTGAGTACATTTGATACCTTGCAGGCACTGGAAAGAGACCTTTCTAAGCTTCGTATGCTTTTCCCAAACCTTGCTTTCCCAGTTCTGCTCCTGGTGTCTCATCCCCACCTTTGCTTCAGCTCGAGCACTTGCAAATCTTTAATGAGCCACTCCACCCTCTCAAGTGGAAGAAGACCACTCATTTCTGTGGGTTACAGCTGTCAGGAGAAAAAGTCTGAGAAGGCAGATCTTCTGCAAGATTAAATGCAGGGTGGGAACTTGTGTTTTTCTGTGTCTGTGAGGTTTGTTTGGCTTGGTGTAGCTGAGGTTGCTCTTGAAAATGCCTGGGTAGTTGTGGTGTTGAACTTGAGGTCAGTGCAGGCTCATCCTGTGAAGGCTCAAATGCTGCTTTTAAGTGTGGGCAGTTAATAGGAGGCTTGTGTCGCTGTGTTTGCCCTGTGCTTATACTGATTTGCAGGGGTTTGCTCTCAGCCACCATGAGAGGTAGGATCATGTCAACATGCATGTTTTGCGTTGATTCTGTATAGCTGATCCTATGTTTTAATGAATTTATGCTCTCAGCTAATTTTGCAGAGTACACCATGGCTGTCCAGCAAGGCAAGGAGAACAGAGGAGTGAGGCTGCAAATCTATTACGAGACACCCTGCCAAATTTATTCCTTTGTCAGAAGATTCAGCATATAAGTGTGGCGTGGTACAAATGGGTTTTATTAGTGTAGCATGAAAAATTCAGAAGTGTAAATGAAAGAAAGATTAGTCCACAGGCCCTCAAGACCATAGCTGAGCAGGGTTTGTTCTCTCCCTCCACCATCTGATGGACATCAATTGCACACAAACCTCAGGCCTGCTTGGCACAAACTTGCTCCAGGGCTTACAGTGGACAAGGAGTCACCCCCTAACATTTCCCAAGGGAGGAGATGTCTCTGCTGACCTGGGGCATGGCATGGTTCTTGTGCAGGAGCTCCCCACAGCCGCAGCCCCAGGGGTTGTAACAGCATCCAGGTGGATGAACTCTGCTTGAGGCTTGGGTCAGGAGACATGTCCTGGGGTTCGTGGTGATGCTAAGCAGCAGCCCACCAAGTAAGCATCCCACTGGCATCCCCAGTCCATCTGGAGAAGTTCACATAAGCAAAACCTGCATTGATCTCCTGTATTGCTATTATTTGGGACAAAAACTCTGGGATGCATCTTGCCATGTCCTGAGCCACCCTGCTGGCAGAGGTTGCCATCTTTCAGCAACTGTCCTCTCATCACTTTGTGACACAGAAAGGTGATCACACACAGGCAAATACCACCACTCCCATCCTGATGTCCCTCCACTGCTGCTGCATGTCACTGATGGTGCTCAACATCCTTTTCCTGGACTAAGAGCCCATGAGACATCCAAATCTTTGTTATCAACTAGAAAATTACCAATGCAGCCAATAGGCAGCAGCTCTGCTCTGAGTCTGTGGTGTTACAGGAGGCTGGAGTGTATAGGAAGTCAAATCATGTCTGAACTACAACTTGCAGGACCAGTGACACATGAGAGTCACACTGCTGGTTCCACTGCAGCTTGCACAAGACACTGAATGTGTGGGGGACCATCTGCATGGAACCCCAATTTATGGAAGAACTGGCATCCTGGGACTGATGTGCTGTCTTCACTCAGGGTTTTTTCATACAAGTATGGCAGGAGCAGCTCAGAGAGAGCCATGCAGAAGGCATGAAAGACAGGGTGCATGCACCCTGCAGTGCCACCCAAAGCACTTGAAGTCTGGACCTTCACACCCCTTGCATCCTGTGCTCAGCCTCCTTCAGCAAAAATGGTACCAAATGCAGGCAGGCTCAGGGCAGACCCAGGTCAGACGTATGCCTCCAGAAGAGCCAGAACAAATCCAGCGCCAGCAGCTGTGAAAATGTGGCTTGGGACAACATTTGGCAGGATCCTTGATGCTTCCCGCCCTCCTTTCTGGACTGAGAGAACATAGAGGGTGATGCATTTCCTCAGCACAACCTGTGTTGTAGCTCTTTGTTTTATAGTGGAGATGTAGCAAGCCTAGGAAAGCTACAAATCCCAGGAAGGCTCTGCATATGGACAGCTTCCTAAACCTAGTTTAAACCAGTCTGCAAAGGGCCTTGACAAGGGGCAGTGGGGCAGCTTTTCACTAAAGTTTAATTCCAAACATGGCAGTGTTTTTTATTGTTGTTTTGGGGGTCTTTCTAACCCAGGTGGCAAATTCTATTTGGCTTTTTCTTATGCTTGACTAGGGTAATATGTTTTACACTAACAAGGGATCTAAAGTTGATTATTGGTATACTTTCTTGGTTTTTCCACATAAACCACAGTAGAGATTTGTGGGAGGTATGCTTAAGATATCCCTGTCATAGTGTACAGTGGTGGTATAGCACTGTGGAAACTATACAAGGGTGCATAACTCATTCTTCATATTCATCATCTGTATAGGTAAAGATAAAACTATGTAATATATCCAAAGTTCTTGCATTGGTACTGTGCTCATTACGCCAGGAGACCCTACTGAATTCATGATGGAGTTTCTTACTTTACCGTTGACAAATGTATAGCGACATAGAGATTTTGGCTACAAGGAACCTTCCAGGATTAAGTGCACCTTGGATGAAAGGTTCAGAGACCACTGAAGCAAAGCCAGAATCAGTTTCTAGCAAAGGACCTCTCTGTGCAGTAGCTGGGAGGGAAACAGAGATGTGTCCCCTGCTTCTGAGGACTTGTCACCATCTGATGCCTCAAATACTGTAGTCTTGGGGCTGGGGTAGGATAAACTGACCAGGCTAACTCACATGCACTTCTTCTGCCTCAGCACATATTATATCCCTTAGGTCAATGGTCTTCCAACAGGTCTCAGGATTTAGTGCAGTTCATATTTGATCAGACAGAGATCCACAAGGAACCATTTGAATAGCAGAGGATATGAGTACAGAATACAAAGCAACCACCTGGGCCATCAAACCCAGTCCCCTAGCATCCCTTGCAACCATATAATAGACATTTAATCCAGAAAGGCCCAACTACCTCCCTTCCTCCTCCCCTGTGTGGCTGAAGCCTGTAACATGATATTAAAACCACCACTGAAAGCACATTTTTTGCAGCAAAAAGGCAGAGCTCCCAGAAAATGGAAAGTCTCTGGTGTCTTTGGCCATAATATATCGCTAGGAATAACACAGTTCCTAGAAATAGCATTTCACACAGAGCGAGATTTGGCATTTCCCCAAACACTTTCTCAGCCATTCTAGAGATTTATAACTAATAATTGCATAGCTGGATAAATAATTAGACTCTGAGGTTTTGTCTTAGCTTTTTTCTTATAAATAAATCCCTTATTCACGAGCTATATTAAAACACCTGTCGGTAGTGTAATGTACATTTCATATTGGTGACTCGCTTATTTCCTGCCTGGGTACATTGATTTTATTTCCATTATCTGCACTTTATTTGTGCAGTTATCAGACCTGTCTTTCATCAAAATGCATCTATTCCATGTGTATAGGTGTATATCACTATATTGGAGATGGTTCACATACACAAACTATTGTGGTTTAACCCCAGCAAGCAACCAAGGACCATGCAGCTGCTTGCTCACTCCCCTCCACCCCCATGGGATGGGGAGAAGAATTAGGGAAGGAAAAAAAACCCTGCGGGTTGAGATAATGACAGTTAATAATTGAAATAAAGTAAAATATAATAATAATGAAAAAAACCCAATAAACTCAAGGGAAAAAAAAAACACAAATAAGTGACGATGCAATTGCTCACCACCTGCTGACCAATGCCCCGCCTATCCTTGAACAGCTGTCACTCTATCCCCCAGTTTATATACTGAGCATGAAGTTCTGTGGTATGAAATGTCCCTTTGGCCAGTTCAGGTCAGCTGTCCTGGCCATGGTCTCTCCTCATTTCTTGTGCAGTTCCTCACTTACAGAGCATGGGAAACTGAGAAGTCCTTAATTGAAGGTAAGAACTACTTAGCAACAACCGAAACATCAATATCTTACTAAAATATTCCCATACTGAATCCAAAACAGAGCACTATGCCAGCTAGGAAGAAGAAAATGAAGTCTATGCCAGGCAAAACGAGGACTCACACAGAGTAACAGAGAAGTGGGTCAGCACAAGGCAGAAACACATCATGAAATGATGGAACCATTCTAAATTTCTTCTGATTGCCTTGAGTGAATGCTGAGATAAGGCAGAGCTATGGCAGGCCATGTTGTTCCACTGAAGAAACATTCTGAAGGAAAAGCAATGACTCATAACAACAGACTCAAACCTTGCAGAGGAACTGTTGGTTAATGTTTAGAAGGTCCTTATAGGAAGGCAGAGAGAGCTATTGCAGTGCTATGATGTCATGGGACCTGATATTAACAGGCATGTATTAAGCACCTAAGAAAATGAGGGATAAAGAAAACACAAAGCAGCATTAGCAATATGTTCACCTTTTGGAATTCTACACTGCTCCCATTTCACTCTTGGTGTGCCCAAAAGTTGCACAGCTATTCACAGTCAAGGACAGGAAAATAGATATCAGGTTAGATTTATAAAGGACAGGCACCCTCAGCACTGGGAGTAGATGAGAACATCCTCTTTCATCAGCTGGAGGCAGATTTATGGGAAGGAGATGTGGGAGGCTAAGGAGGCTGTTGCTCTCCCTCCCCTGTCACTGCTGCCTAGTATGGCACATGCTGTGCATTGTGTCAGTGGGGCTCTGCATTCCCTCATCACTAGCACAGCCATATCTGGCCCCATTTTCATTTCCCCCACTGTCAATCCCTCATGCAGCTCTATCCTGCCTCCCTGTCTTCACTCCTCTTGCAAGTTAGCTGAAATCTCCCTTCCAGTTTAGGGGATGTCTTTTGCAGCCCACCAGAATTAGCCTCTCCTTAGGGGAAGTTTTGGGGGGAGCAAGCAAGACAAAAGCTCTCCGGGAGCAAATTGACTGTCAAACAAAGAGAAATGTAAACTCAGAAGATCCAGAAGACCCCAAATCCTCTCTACACTTGATTCTCTTTCCATTGTATACTCATGTTGTGAGCTAAAGGCAGTGGACCTGCAGCAAGTAGGGCAGGGAAGATGTAGTCATTACTGAATCCTACAGCACAGACTGGGTATAGCCAGCATGGACCTCAGTCCACCTGACATCTCTAGTGAAAACTGGACTCACTTTTGCCTCAATAAACTTGATTTCATGGTTGCACTGGGACAAAGCAAGTAAAGATACTAGCTTCTGTCCCATCTTCTCATGCCTCAGCCCTGACCCTGGGCAAGGGTAACAGATTATATGCAAGATACTTTTTTTAATGACAAGGATTTCTTTTTGTCCACCTGAAGACTTTCAGTAGAACACTAGCAAGTACCCATAGTAAATCAGGTAGACAAGCACTGTTTTTTCTATGTTTTAATTCTAAGGATGGGCATATTTTGCATTATTCAGTTGTAAAATTCAGACTCTAATGGGTTGAGTCAGACAAAGGCACTCTGGAAGAACTCACTGCTATTTCCTTGTAACCACATTTTTCTCTTCTCCATTGGTTCCAAGCCTTGCATCAAGTATTACAGAAACACTTTTACAAATGCACAGGATATGATTCTACTGGAATTACAGAGAAAGTTAAAGGGCTGGGGAGCCAGTGAGCCAGGCTTGGCCACACTCCTCCACTTTCCCAGCATCCCAACCACACACCAGGCTTTATCCACAGGCCACAGGAGACCTCCTTGGCATGGGCTCACAGGGGCACATTGCTGGGGGCCAGGCCAGTTGCTTCCTGCACATGTTCCACTCACACCCCATGTAGGGGTTGAGCAGAGCCCTGAATACTCTGCAAAATGGAACACTTTGATATTGCTCGCTGGCAGGAGGGTCACTTGCCCCTGGCTTTTGCCTTTTGCTGAAGGGCACTGGGAGCAGCCATTTCCCCCAGAACCAAAGCAGGGCTGTCAAGTGGTGATGGCAGCTGGCTGGAAGGAGGCCAGGAGTTTCAGGAAACATATTAGTCATTCTGTTTACTAGAAAAATCTTCAATAACCACCAAGCACTGTCCTGATCCTATGAGATTGGGTTTTTTCAATTTTATTTTTTTTTGAAGGGGGTTTTAATTTCTTTGATCTGTTGAAGTTTGGTTTTGCTATGACCTTGTGAAACTAAATGATTCTACAATTCTGTGGAACACCCCAGAGAAGCTCTGTCCTTAGCAGCTGAACCTGTCATCTTCCTCACGAAGCAGGCAGCTGTCCCCACAGTCTGTGGCTGCAGCACGGCTTCTTTGCTGCTGCACAGCCCTCAGAGGAGAATCCCCCAAAGAGCACCCAGACACCACTGCCACTGCCCTACGCTCATCTATCCTCTTAGAGGGGCAGTGGCATCATAGAAAAGTCAATCTATTCTTTACAACATTGGTTGCGTTTACACCCATTTGCATGCCTTCACACTTTATGTAGAAGAGAATGGGGGGAAGATGAACTCACCCAATGCTTATCATAAACTTTCACGTAATTAGAAGGACTTTCTGACTAGGGTCAATGCTGGTCCTTGGAATCCTGTGCAGTAAGGTATGGTCAGGGCAACATGGTGGGAACAGCCAAGCATTTCCCTGATGAGGTGACCTGTGGGACTGAAAGGCTGAAGCACACTTCATAGGGTGCTACCGAGTCTGGAGTTAGGGAACTGAACTGCATAACCCACACAGAAGGCATTCCTACTGATGTTAAGCTATGTCCCCTCCAGGATGCAATGCAGTTAGACAAAGGACAGAGAGGACAACTAAAATGATCAAGGTAATGAGACAACTTTGAAGGAGAGACTAAAAAGGCTCTGGTGAGGAGGAAGCTGGGTGTTACGACTGACATTTGCAAAATCACAAAGGCAGCAGATGAGGTGAATGCAGAATGGTTATTCATCACTAGAACTCAGGGAAGTATGACCAAACTAATGGTAGATTAGTCTATGAGAGAGAAAAGTGCTTCTACGCATTTAGGGTAGTGAGCCCTTCTCAGAGCCCTACCTAAGCTTCATCATGGAAAGAGCTAGATGAACCACATGTAAAACTGAATGAAGGAATGAGCCAGAAACAGAGCAGTGAATTGGTGAAGGAAAGTCAGGGCCCATTATCTCCTCTTTTATTTATTAATGTTGTCATAACCATTGTGTACATGTCTCGAGTGTATATTCATTGATAATTTTTATATGGACCTTGTAGGTACTCATGTATTTGGCTTTTTACAAGAACACATCCTCAGCCTGTAATTCTTGCACAAAAAGCAAAATAAGAATTAAGAGCTGTGATTTACAAGAATGAGTAAGGCACTGTTTAACCTAGCCAGCTAATTCTCCTTTAAATCTCTGCTGAAAGGCACAGGCAGGCTTCCAGAATGTGAGTCTTTCTTCAGTATTTCCCATAATTTGAACAAGATTTCAGCTAGAGTTCTAAATTACTGAGGGAAACTGGCTCTTCTCCATCTGATTTCCACCAGTTCTGCAGACATCACACAAAAATTGAAATTAACTTCCTTAAAAATATGCTGTAGCCTGTGGAAATTAAGGGGAAACACTAGTGCAATAACCTACCAGCAAGATGGACTACAAAAGAAACTGCACCTCTAGGTGCAGTGTAACCTGAGCAGTGCGAGGAACAACTGCTAGATCATGTATGAGGAAGAATTCCTCATCCATCCAAGTGGTTGGGAGCCATGAGGAGAGGTTTGGGGACCTCGTAACCTACATGGAAAAAATCTGGAAATTGCCAAACCACCCACCACCAGGTCAAAGATAAACTTTGTCAAGACTAATGGAAACATGTTTGTTGGCTAGAGATTTTAGTGCTTCTACCCACGCATGTTGCCAATGAAAGGCCAAGAAGCATCCCGCTGTAAGTATCCTGCCTTTTTAGTATGCTCAGTAGCTATTCCTGAACATTGCAAGAAGTGTGCTGGGAGTGAACTACCAGGCTGGTTGCATGCAGCTACAAATAGAGCCTGGCAGAATGGAGAGGGGAGGAGTTGAACATGGAGAGAGCCTAGTGGACATAATAAGAAATTGCAGTACAGCTTGGGATGTTTAATGTGACTGGTAACATCTAACACATCATTTGGGATACAGAAGACTACAGGTTCAATTTAACTCACTGTGGAAACCCTTCACTCTGGTGCATGTAGATTTGTTTAACAAATCTATGGAGAAAGCCGAAGAGTGAACATTTATCATGTCTCAGGGTTGCTCCTTGTATAGGATTTACTTACAACAGTTATTTTGTAGCTGTGACTTTCAGGCAGAGAATAGGGCAGTGCTTCAAGCAGTGAATGTGAATACTGAGGTGCTCTGGGCATGCGAGAAAGAGAAGCCAAAATCTGAATAGTTGCAGCCTTTGGAGGTCCAGCCATTTCATAGGCTGGTCCCAAACTTTTGCAAATCTGGGTAGTGGCTACAGACTTCTGTTCTGCTGAAAGTTCTGATGGCACAGGCAGGAATTTCTCATGGCAGCAGGGCAGATTTCAGCAGCCTCAATAGGTGCTCTCCTTCTCAGCTGTGATGTGTTCGTGGGAAGACATACAGATGGATCTTGAAAACTTATCCAGCTTACTAATAACTAAAAAAAAAAAAAACAAAAAAGGAAAAAAAAAAAGAGGGGAGATGTTATTCCTGGTCCATATCACTTTGCTTGTTTGTTCTATGGTGCTGGCCCAGAAATTGTAGTTAATAAATATTTAGCTACGGAATGGCCCTGAGCAATTAACACCACAAGCTGCTGAAGCTGGCAGTGCTACAATGAGAAATGTTTGTGGATCCATAGTTTGAAAAGATAAAACTTTGGTCAGCAAAGGACTTAAACTGATATCCAGATAAGCAAGCAGGTAATGTAATAATGTAGACAAACAATTTTATCCCCCGCCCCGATCCAATTTCTAAAACATGAGCACATCATACTTGTTGTTAAAACCAAATTAACCTTTCTCAGTATATCCACATCTTAGATGGCATGATCGGTTCAAGGATTCTTCCAGCTCCCCATGAGATTTCAACCAACAGATGGCAGCAATCCTATTCATAACGCCACTACAACTACATTTTTTGTTCTCATCAAGACTCACGGTTACCAAGTTCCCTGGGATGCTCCCGACCTCACAGATGAGCCTATGGTCAGAAGGACACTAGGAATGTCTCTGTACCAGAGCAAGCGACTGTGAAACACAGAGTCTCCATGTACTCTCCATTGCTTTCCTGAAGACAGGATGGCTTAAATGAGAGTACAGATGCCCCAGAAAACATATTGAGCCCTGCCAGAGACATTGAACACCACAGCCCCACAAGATGTGTGGTAGCTGACATTCAACATCACTGGGTTTTCATAAATGCATTCTGTATGGTTTGTGTAACTCATTTCTTTAGGCACTGCCTCCACCCTGTTTGTAAAGCAGCAGTTGGCACAGAGCACATGTGGGTGGTCCTTTTGGTCAAACACCATAGGCACTTCTCACTTCTACTGGCTCCTTGCCGCTTGTCCTGTAAAAGCATTTGGCCTTTCACAGACAACCACAGTCTTTTCCCTCTGACAAACCACTTGAAACTCAATCTCCTCACATAAAAATTTTCTTTCTCAACCAGCACTTACCTTTTACATATGCTCTTTCTTTTACATGTATGGTTAAGTTGTCCATGCACATCAATACTAGAAAAATTCATTTTTGTGTGGTTATCCAACAGGCTCTCCACCTACCTCACACACACTTTGCTGTATGTGCAACATATAGCCCCAGGCCTAGACAGTGCTTACAAAAAATTTTCCTTGGCCTACTATACTACATTGAAGAAGGGATTCGGTGGATTTGAGAAGCAAAAGGGAGTGGGATGCTGCAGAGCTGGCCTTGCCTTGCTGAATTCACTTTTTTCTTCCCAATGCTACTCTACCATGATGGTCACCTGCTTCTCCTGGGCACTAATCACTACACCCTTCATAGTGCAAGGGGAAGCATGGGGATGAACAGGAAAAATGCCACTGGGAGGTACTGAGGTGGGGAAGACAGAAGACATGGGAGAACATGAATATGAACCAACATCAAGTTAGGTTGATCAGCACACTCCAGTTTGAAGAAAAGCCTCAAATAAATTAACAGCTACTTCAGCAAGCAGAGAAGGGGAAAACCTTGAGAGAAACAGCAGGTTTTCTGGCTGTATTCTAAGATCCACATCCATCACCCACACAGCAAAGGCCTCCTTAATGTGAATGACGCTATGCGAAAAGCAGGTACAAAATAAGGACAGTGGCTTGCTGGTGGGGACACACCAGGCAGTGCTGAATCTGGTTCTTACTGAAATACTGATCACTGCATCTTCTCTGGGTGTTGCATTTCTTTGGCAAATTTCAGCTGCGTCTCCGTTCTGCTGTGAGACAGCTCAAGAAAAGGTTCAAGTGAACTTGTGTGGTGGGGGAGGTGTGTGTTCTCCATTCTCAAGCATGAATACTTCAGTTTTACTCAAATTTTCCAAACCCCTTCCTTTCCAGAGAGCTTCAGCATTAAAGGTGAAAAATCTGGAAAATTGCATTAAAAGGCCGAAAGCAAATCAGAATGGATGTAAGTAATTTCTTAATACAACATCCTTGCTTAAATAGTTGTTACTTCACCAAAATAGCATAAAAAAAAAAAAAAGGTAATTCCTTCAGGTAACTGGAAGAAGCACATTCACAAGCCCTTATTCTCAAGGGAAGTTTGAACCACCTCAGTTTCTGCGGGATGGGCAACACAGCAGGGCACAAACAGGATGTGTCTGAAGTATACTGACAATAACCTCCTGATGCAGATGACTGAAGAGACAACAAAGGGGATGATCTGCTGGACTTCAGAATCACAAGCAAGGAAGAAATGGCCAGGGATGTGAAGTCTGGGGTGGCTCTGGCTGCAACGGCCGTGAGATGGTGGCATTTGGAATCCTGAGTGGAGTGAGCAGGGGAAAAGCAGGACTACAGCCCTGGACTTCAGAAGAGCAGACGTCAGCCTTTTCAGATGGGTGCTTAGAAGGATCCCATGGGTCCTGGAAAGGAGAGGGATCCAGGGGAGATGGTTAATTTTCAAGGATCACCCCCTGAAATCTCAAGAATGGTCCATCCGTGCAGGACATGCCAGACGTTAAGCAAAGGCGTCAAGAAGCAGGCATGGATGTACAAGGAGGTCCTGACAAAACTCAAACACAACAAACCCACACAAGAGATGGAATGAGGGTCAGGCACCCATGCAGAATACAGAGACCTTGTTGGAGCGTACAGGGATGGGATTAGAAAAGTCAAAACCCACCTGGAGTTGAATCTGGCAACAGATGTGAAGGACAGCAAGAAGAACTACTACAGATTTACCAGCAATAAAAGGGAAACTGTGGGGCTGCTGCTGAAGGGGGAAGGGGATCTGGTAACAAAGGACATGGAAGATCCTGATATATGCTATTCTGGTGAGGCTTATGTTCAGCAATCCCAGGGTTCCTGATATTCATTGGAATGCCTGGAGCAAAAAAGATTTGCTCTTACTGTAGTAAAACCAGTTTAGAGAACAATTAAACCAACAAGACATATAGAATTCTGTGGGACCTGACAGGAGTCACCCAGAAGTGCTGAGGAAGCTGGCCAGTTATAGGTACAAGGCCAACCTCAAATATCCATGAAAGGCTGCTGTGATCAGGGGAAGTACCTAAGGACAGGAAGAAAGCAAATATCACTCCTATCTTCAAGAAAAGCAAGAAAAAAAGGTTTTGGGATCTACAGGCTGGTCAGCCTGACCTTAGTGTCTAGGAAGATAATGGAGCAAGTAATCCTGGGAAACATTTCCAAATATATGAAAAAGAACACAGTGACTGAAAGAAGTCAGCATGGATTTATGAGGGTTATGAAAGTAAAATTATATTTGACCAGCCCAATGGCCTTATGAGATGACTGATGGATGAGGAGAGAGCTGTGGCTTTTTGTTTACCCTGATTTTCATCAAATCTATTTCCACAGACCAACTGATGGAGTTCAGACTAGATATGTGAGTGCTAAGGTGAACCACTGAGTTCAGAGGGTTGTGATCAGTGACACGCAGTCCTGGTAGAGGCCAGGCCATAGTGGAGTACCCCGTGGTACTAGGTCAAATATGCTTAACCTCTTCATTAATGAACTTGAAGATGGGACAGAATACACCCTCAGCAAGTTTGCAGAGGATACAAAATGGGTAGGAGGGTTTGATGCACCAGTTAGTTGTGCTGCCATTCAGGGGAACCCCAAGAGCTGAAGAAATGGGATGGCAGGGATCTCAAGTTCAGCAAAGAGGGTTGCCCAGCTTTGCCCCTTGGGAGGAATAAAAGTGTGCACCAGAACACACTGGGGACCAGCCAGCTGGAAAGAGCTTTGCAGAGGAGGACTTCAGGTCCTGGGGGACACCAAGCTGACCATAAGCCAGCAGGTACCATTGTGGCAAAGATGACCAGCCACCTCCTGTGCTCACTAAGAGTCACTAGCAGAGCAAAGAAAGCAATCATTGCCATCTGCTCAGCCCTGGTGAAACACACCCAGGGTGCTGTGTCCAAGTCTGGGATCCCCAGTACAAGCAATATGTGGATATACAGGACAGAGTCCCTTGAAGGACCAAGAAGGTAATTAACAGATTGGAGAACCTGACATATGAGGAAATGTTGAGGGAGCTGGGACTGCTCAGCCCAGAGAAGGCTCACGGGGACCTTGTAAATGTATACCCAATGATGAGAGACAGTAAAGAAGACAAAGCCAGCCAGACTTTTCTTACTGATGCTACATGGAAGGTCAAGAAGTAATGGGAACAACTGGAAATACAGAAATACATTTTTTTACAAGTGATCCAACAGTGGAACAAGTTGGTCTGAGAGCTTATGTAGCCACCACCCCTGGAGATATTCAAAACCCATCTGGACATGGTCCTGGGCAGCCAGCTTTAGGTGGCTTTGCCTGAGCAGGGGTTTGAGCTAGATAATCTCTAGGTGCGTTCCATCCTCAAACATTCTGTGATTGTTTTATTCTTTAAATAACCTCACTCTCAACAAAAGTCAAATGCATATTTTTCCTGAAGTGAGAGCTGAGGCCAAGAAATTACACAGAAAGTTGAATCAGTGGAATCTTATGCTTTCAGGATATGTTTTCAGTGATTTCACTGTTCCTTAAAGCAATTGTGTGACTGAGCCTTGTGGGTAAGTTTATTCCTTGGAAACTGAAAGCCTGCTTAATTCCAATCCACATAAAAGTCATCCCTGCCAATACCCCAGACACCAGACCAATAACCTTCCTCCTCCATCACCATTTAGGCTAAACAAAATACATTAGGCATCTTAATTAGGTATATGTAGTCATCTTGGAAGGCACATAGAAAATGACCTAATCCACAATTAGCTCACCGAGTCTGGATTCTGTGGGAATTTTCTTCTGCTCTTGATTTTGCTGCATACATTAGTGTACCTCTGCAGAAGACCTCTGAGGCTGACAAGAATGCAAAAGCACACACACGACTGCACTGTCCTTGTCCCTCCAGTCTTACTGCTGGTCTGTTTTGTCCCTGTGGTGCCCCACAGCGGGAGCTCTCTGGAGCTCTGTTCGTGTGCATCCCAGGCACAGTGAGGCCCTCTTGACACTGCTGCACATAAACATGTCAAATTGCTGCTCTCCATCTCATTTATGCAATCCCCAGGGGAGCTTAAGTGATGCTTGCCTCAGAAGAAGAAGGATAAGAGAGAGCTTACCTTACCAGCCCTCCCTCAAGGGTCAGGTACAGCTCCAATCTCTGCACTGAGAAGAGGACATTGCTCAGTACCCATTGCACAGCCTGTCTGTCTAAACCTGCAAGGAGGGAGGCAGGGACATGCATAGCTGTGATGTTCACAAAGGAGTTGAGATCGGGGTCACAGTCACAGTACTCAAAGAGAAATGAGTACACATGTGCAGTCCTAGAAGATGTTTCATTTGTGTTTACTCTTTTGAGCAAAAACAAGGCAAAAATAAATCAAAACAAACATTCCAGCTTCTACAGGTTCACTGGAAAACAGCCCAGCTGTAATAACAAGAAATCATACACAGTGTACAGCTCATTTTCCTTTCTGTAGGTTAACCAGAGAAGGTCACAGCAATCATGTTTAATAAAAGAAGGTTTCCCTTATTTTCTGGCACTGGCTCTGAGCAATTGGCTGCAAGAGCTGCTTTCAAAATCAGCCCCCAGTTATTCTGTCTCTTTTCTGCTCAATATTCTACTTGCAGCCAAGTAGATTATTTATCTTTTTTTTTTTAAATGAAGAGATTATATTAATTTACCTCAGATTTCAACCAACACACATTATAAGTCTCTGCAGATTGTATATTAGCATGGGAACTTTGAATAGACAATAATTGAAATGTATTACATTCAAATAAAGCCTCCAGAGGGCAGCTTCAAATGCTGGTTTAATTCTACTGCTTTTTTAAAAGTCTGTGAATGGTATGAAAATAAGTCACTGGGAGAGACTCTCCTACACTAGTGAACTATTTTACTGCTTTCTCCTAATGGTACCTTGTATTTTTAGTTTGACAGCTACCCCAAGCATCTGGTTTGAATATTAATTGCCCTTTTAGACTCTAATCCTGGCTATTAAGTGGTCTGTGTGGTGCAAACTGTCCTTATTTTATACCTTGGCCATCACGTAGTGCACAGCCACTTCTTGGTACCTGTTGAGCTGTGTTACCTGTGGCTACATCCATCCTTCCCAAAAGCAAACACGCTGCCCAATGCCCAGTTTAGCTGTGAACTCTCCCGCATCTCTGCTTGCAGGATGACCCTGACAGACCCTTTTTGGGGTGGCAGCCAGCTCCACAAACACCTCCTCATCCTGAAGCCCCATCCTTCGAGTCTTCTTCACCAGGGCTAGGCAATGCCACCAGGCCTGCAGAGCCGAGTTAATGCCCACAGAGAATGACTCAGGCAGCACAGCTGTCACTGCCGCCTACCCAAGGAACTGAGAGCCATGGCAATGGAGAGCAAGCCTGCAGCTTGTCCTAAAAACAGTGCTTGCAGGGAGTGGGTGGTCATGGGCATGCTACCACCACAACCTCCTTGAGAGATCAGCCATGTATGAGCCTCAGCTGTAAGTGACACTATCCTTATGGCAGCCCGGTCATCACTGGAAAAGGGAGGGAACCACACAGGCATTTCCCAAGCCAGTATTGTGCTGGTCACAGAGTCTGCTGGGAAAAACCCAGCTCAGGCTCCTGGGTACCTGAGGGGCAGACAGCTATGGCCCTACACCCTCCTGACCCACCTACCAGCTCAGGTCCTGAAGTAGCCAGGGTCTTCCACCTGCCAATGCCCTGTCTTCATTGGTACTGCTCCACCCTAAAGAAGCCCAGGGGCAGGGGGGATTTCTGCTTCCGCTCCCTCCTCCCCTTATCCCTGTCTAGTAATAGAAAAAACCCCAAACTCTTAGTCTGTCTTTCAGGTCACCTGGGTGCAGCTGAGCTGTGGGAGATAGATGCTCCCTTGGAGCCCCTGAAGGCATGGTGTGAAAAGAGGAAGACAACCCCTGATGTGTCTGTGCCCACATTTCTCCATCATAAGGCTTTCTAGGTCCCATGAGCATCCTTCTTGCTTGGAAAGTTTTAGTGGGAACTGTGATCCAGCAGACTCAGTCCACAGAAATCCGCCTTCCTGTACTGCAGGTCTGCATCTCTTATCCCTGCCAGCCCACACTCCAGCAGATAAAGTTTCCACCTCAGCCTGCCCACTTTTGGACCTCACTGCTGCTGACCCCAAACCTGTTCCCCTCCTGCCTGTGTTCAGATCACTCACTCCAGCTCCCACACCAATCTCCTGCTCCAGCTCCTGCGGCTCACATTCTGTAGCTTGCAAATGAATGTCATCTGTGTCAGGCATTTTAGTAGACATTAGCCAGCAGAAGAGATTAAAGGATGTCTCACACTCTTCAGACCCTAAGGAACTCTACAAAACCAAAATATTTCAGGAATGAATTAAATGCTTGTCCATTGTTCCTAACCTCAGGTTCAGCAGCCAACACTGACCACCAAAATATGCCCTTTTATTGGTCAGCTCCAGCCAGAGGTGGAAAATGGGGAAATGGCATGGCTACAGCACAAGGAAAGCGCTGAAGGAAGTAGTGCCCTATGAGCAGGAAGGCAGGGTAGAGGAAAGCCAGCAGATGAAAAACTCCCCTTACTAAAGTCAATTAGAAATAGCTCCCAATAGGCTGTTTCCAATAAGGAAGCATGGTTTACCAGAAAAAGCCAGGAATTCCAGCCTGAATTAGCCAGAGGACAGTTAAGGTTACTTAGAGAGTTTATAAGTGAAGAAAGCTTGCTGTTATGGAAACAAAGGTACCAAACTCATCCCTGCAGAAACTGTGCAGGGAGCTGGGGGACTACCATGGTCAGGCAGACACAACAACAGTGACCCTGTGGTGTGGGAATGCTGGCAGCCTGGGAAACATATGCAGACAACACTGGGCTACAGGCTGCAGAGACCTGGTAGAGCTTATGTGTCTGAAGGCTGTTGAGAGGACATAACACAGCTTCAGAGCAGACACTCACTTTGTAGGGTCATTCCTGGCTGGCTTGAGACAAGTATCCATGCAAAAAAGTCAACAGATATTGCAATGTCTTCAGTCTCAATGGCAAGAGAGGCAGCATGAAAAGAAAGCCTTTTATGTATGTATGCCTGTGAAATCCCAGCACCCTCTGCAAGATGCTAAATGAAGCAATAGCACCCAAACTGCTTAAGGTTCCTGAGAAAGAATTTAAATATTCACACAGACAATATCACCAGAGTTTGGAAGGGAATAGGATATTACAGCTTATTAATTTTTGATGCTACAAAGCACTGTTACTCTACTCCAAGCCACAACAGGATGGCTGAAATCATTGTCTTCTACAATTCTTACTTTTAACTAATAGTCTGGAGTGAAAATGCTAACAATGCTCGGTTGTATGTTTTCCAAGATGTGCTAGTCAATACATTTTATGCACCACACAGAGTTTTTGAAAGTAGGAGGGACCTTTCAGGATTTCCAGGCAGACAAATTAACTTTGAACTGAATCACCTGAATTTTGGGGATGTATGAACACAAATAGGTTTATGGAATAGCATTTTCACTAATTCCAAAAGGATAGGTTTTGACAAAATGAAGAGAGTTATTTAATGCTTTTAAGTATTAAAGGACTTGCCTGTGGAAAAGGCTGAGATTTTCTTTCCTCTAAATATATAAAAACTATGTATGTTAGCTCTGACGAGTTTATATTCTAGCCAAAAGGAAGATCTCCATGGTCAATTGGATGAAAAGTAAAAAATTTAAAAAATGTATCAGGAGCAAGGAAACAGCTTATTGAGAGTGAAAGGAAGACATAAACAATAAAGCATGCAATTTCTTCTTGGTTAAGAAGTACTGGGTAGAAGTAAACATTGCCAAATATCAAACTGAGTTAGAAACTGAACAACAAAAGAAAGAAAAATATGACAAAAGGCTGTCAGAGCAAAGGGAGCTGCTTGCAATCAATACAGGGTAAAGATTAGAGACTACCTATGTATAGCCCCAAAACTAGCACCCATTTATAGGCCTTTGCCGAGAAATCACTTGCAATACTGTGTACAATTCCCATAAATCAACTTCAGGGAGCATCTGAAGTGAAAAGGGTACAGAGCGTGAATACAAAAGGAAGAGAAAAGCTCTTCTAAATGGGAAACTGGCTGCAGATGCGTCCTGGCTGGATATGAGGGGGCAGCTTCCAGCTCATAGAGAAGAGGCATTATGTAATAATTTTTCAGGACAGGTAGTAAGACCAAGTAGGTCAAGTAATTTTGAGCCCAGCTCATGCAAATCTTTTCTAAGTACTCCTGAAGGTGACATTGTTGTAGACAACATACTTCTGGTACTTGCAAGGCAGAGCACTGGCTACAACACACCAAGTGTTATCATCAACACAAATAAACTTATACAAACAGATTATAAAGAGGTTCATCTCCAATAAAAGAAACATTATCTTATCTCTTACAAACTTTCACTACATGTCAAATAGAACTATCATGTTGATTTTTTTTTTTCCCAAGCATTTCAATCCCAGGGAGTAGAACACAAAAAAATATTGGACTTATGAAAGAGATGTTAAGTGATATCACTCACCGTTTCCAGTACAACCCAATTACTTGCTATCACAAAGATGACCTCTGGAATTTACAGAAAGCGTTGCTTAGGTTTGATGAATTTCATAGCAAATCTCTTAATTCAGTTATTTTTTAGTACGTATTTTTCCAAGATACATGTACACTAAGTGCAAATGTTGCTATGCTTTCAGCTCAAGTTTCCTGCATTTTCCTTAATAGATTATTTACAGCACTCTGAATTTGAGGTAGTTTAGTTTCTCCAAATAGTTATTTCATTCACTCACAATGAAAATATCTTGGACCTTTCCTTTGCATTACTATCAGAATAACCAAGAAGGAAGAGGGAAAAACACAAGCAGGGCCCTATTTCAGCATCTAGGCTGTGTCTTGGATGTTCCTAGAGTAAAAGGCATTAAAAGAAAGTCTGTCCCATTTGAATGGTGCTCTGTGCTTTTTTGTTATCTGTGAGGCTTCCTAGCATTGTGGGCCATGGACTTGCCCAGGCTTTTCCTGGATCTCACTGTTACTCTTGCAGCTCCACACTGGTAATACCACATGGTCTAGCAGGATAAATCTGATTCTGACTAAGACTAAATACCCAATTTCTCCTCTATTAGATTAGCCTGAGTGCATCAGGATATTTGTTCTGACTTTATGCTTCATCCAGTCTTCTGATGTGTTGTAGAAGGACAAGCGATGCCTTTTCTGGTGTGCAATTACAACGGCTGACAGCAAACCCCATCAGGTGTGAAGTGTGTACTTTCACAAGGGTGGGTGGACACTGCCTTTGTACCTTTTGTTACACAGCTGCAGGAGTTTTGATTAATTACTGGGTCATCTAAACCCAGATTTATGTCTCTTAGATCTGCACCGCTGCTCTAATTAACGCTGTGCGGGGCTGCATTTTCTCTCCCTCTCCACCAAAACACAATGGTGTTTGACAGGAAGGATGTCTCTCCCTCTCAGGAGTCTGATTAAAGAACAGTTGTTCTGGCCCAGGAGGCACAGCAAGCTCTTTTCTGCCCTGAGCTGTGCAGTACTTTCCCTGTGCTCCCCTCCTTGCACCTGTGGCACAACTGGCAGTGCCAGACCAGAGCTCCAGGTTGGCATCACAGGAATACTGGTGGAAGAAGTCATGAAGGAGAGGGCTCAGCCCTGCCCCAGTCACAGACCAGAAAGCCAGGTGGGCTGCATAGCAGAAAGGCAGGCTTGGGAGAAACTCTTGTCACACGTTTTCAGACTAATTTGGTTTGTCCTTCGTTGTCATTGCAATGCCTTCCACGCTCGTTTAAAAATACATCTCTGCAGGCTGAGCAGTGACTAAAGTGGAGCGGCACAGTCTGATGTGCCACAGGAGGCAGGACAATAGCAGCATACCTCGTTTTTCTGCTTTCCCAGAGGTGCTCCTGAAGCTGCCGTTTTGCTGTTGGCCATCAGGACACAACTCCAGAGGTGCCAGCACTTTGGAACTGTGCACACTCCAGCTTCCCCGTGCTCAGTGCCTCCAGTTGCTGCAGGGGCAGCCAGGGGCTTGCTGACAAATCACCTTGCCCTGCATTTGGCTCCATCTCATGCACAATTTTGTTGTCTTCAGTTAAAAACTGCACTTACATAAGTAATACTAAACCCAAGCTTTTCAAGGAATGTTAGCTCCATTATGGCCTTAAGGTACTTTAGCTCTTAGAAAGAGTAGTTCATTGTATAAAACTACAACATAATAGTGAAATACTCCAGGCTTTGGCCCATGCATCACAAGACCCTTAAAATCCAGATAGTTTTAGAAATAACACCTTCAGTTACTTACCATTAGAAAGAAAAAAGTGGAACCGCATTTTTTCTGCATGAACAGTGTGTGGATGTTGGTTGGTGATCAAAAATCTCTTTCTGAAATGTTCAACTTGAATTCTCGGTGATATTGTTTTGTTTCTATCACATATGTTCCATCTGTAAGACTTGAATCATTCTTGAAGAAAACAGGAGAATCTCCATGGTGACAAGTTCCTTAGGTCTGAAAAAAATGACAATATTTTCTCTCTATCCTAATATTTTTAGTTTGAGATTTTCCCCCCCCAGATAAGTTTACAATGATAAATGTGTGAGAGCATGGTTTGTAATATTCATTATAATCAAAATATTCATGAATGTTCGAAGAATCTGTCCTCTCTTATGTACACCTGCAAAAAGCTATTAGCATGCTCCTATGTAGTGAGAACTCTCCAGGAGGGATATGTTAACACAAACTGCGGCAGTCTCACCCACAGGAGAGTTGTCAGAGCTGGAGAATGCTATTTCCTTAGCCCTTCTGTTATGAAAGATTAACACATAAACGTCTCTCTCATAGATCCTAGCAAGATGGAGATTGTAGCATTCTGTGTGTTTATATATCCTAGTTAGTGCTGCCTGTGAGGCTGCTATGAGCAAGTGGAGTAATGGGAACCCCCTTGAAGCAGGCCAGAGCTTTGCCCTCTGCTGTGATGATGACAACACTCAGAGGTCCCTCTTGTACCAATGCTCCACTGTGCAAAGGTATGGACAAGCCACCAGAGGAAAGGGAATATTTGTCCCAAAGGCCTCACGCTCCTAGTTACAGAATTTGAGTTGTTTTTTTCCAAATTACTGCAAATTGTAGTTAGGGGAATAAAAAGCCTAGACTCTTGTACTTTGCACCATCTTGGAATGGGTCTCAAAAATACCATGGCATTCAACTGTGATTTTAGCACAGACTCCACTCACAGGGTATAAACGAAGTAATTCTAGCAGTTGCCTTGTTGGTGGTGCATTATACAATTTATGTGAATAAAACTATTTGGGTTTTTAGCTAGAAGATTATATGGTGCAAATTGACTGTCAAAGCAAGTCCAATTATGTTTTGCTCTTTCAGTACTCTGTATTCACATTGATCCTGTTAAAAACAATACAGGACTTTCAAATCACACATAGGACAGCAGCCAGCGGAGCTTACACATTTTCCTATTTCTCACAACACATTAAAAAGCAAGTTCATTTGTATTAAAGCTTCTTGTAAGATACTCCAGATCACATATTCTCAGTAAATTGCTTCTCATGTGAAGTTTTTTTCAGTTTCTGTAAATATGACAGGGTACTGGCACAACCAGTTCCTCAAGAAAATGACCTTGGCTTCCCCTAACTTTATACAGATTTTATAACAGAATATTTAAATTTATTGACAGAAAAAAAAAAAAGAAAAAAAAAAAAAGACCAATGAATTATTAGTGTTGTGGTTTATCCACACCCAGCAACTAGGCTCCAGCAGCTGCTCGCTCACTACCCACAGGGGAATGGAGGGAGGGAACCATAAGGGTAAAAGTGATAAAAATTCACGAGTTGAGGTAAAGACAGTTTACCAGGTAAAGCAAAAGCTGTGCATGCAAGCAAAGCAAAACAGGGAGTTAATTCACTGCTTACCATGGTCAGGCAGGTATTCAGTCATCTCCAGGAAAGGCAGGCTCCATCATAGTGACTTAGGAAGATAAACATCACCACTACTTCTTCCCCCAGCTTTGTATACTGACCATGACACCACATGATATGGAATATCCCTTGTGTCAGGTGGGATCAGCTGTCCCAGTTGTGTCCCCTCACAACTCCTTGTGCATCCCCAGCCCACTCATTGGCAGGGTGAAGTGAGGAGCAGACAAGACCTGGACACTGTGTACGCCCTGTTCAATGGTAACTAAAACATCCCTTTGTGATCAGCTCTGTTTCCAGCACAAGTCCAAAACACAGCTCCATACCAGCTACTGTGAAGAAAATTAACTCTACCTCCAGCCAAAGTCAGCATTATAGGACAGGCTTTTTAAACTTCAAATTCTGAAAAAAAGTTCTAGAATAAATGAATGATTTGTAAGCATGAAGATGAGTAACAGATAAAATGCATTTGCCAAGGACAATCTGTTAAATTAACCCACATCTCTCTTCTGGGTGATAGGTCTTGTGAGTAAAGGAGAAGAGACAGAAGTTTTGTATCTAGAATTCAGCAAGATTTCTGCCTTCTTATGTGAGGCTTTCATTGACAGAACAGGAAGACATTGACTAAATGAAGTTGTGACTGCAAGGTGCAAAAATAATTAGATCATGTACCAGACTGAAGTGATCAAAGATTAACTCATCAAATGAGCAGATACATTGACTGTAGGACACCTGCTGCCTGTCCTAAACTGGAGTTTTTTATGCACTTTGATTAGTAACTCAACAGCAGCACCAAGCACTCACCCAGCAAGCCTGTCTGGCACAAAAGGCAGGTGGTGGTCGTTTGACACCTGTCCAGTGTGGGACTGGTATGGCTGATTCTGTGATCCCTAAGGTGGGGGGATGAGCTCCACCTGCTCTTGGTAGCCCATTGTTAAGGGTTCTTTCTCAATGCTTCTCTTCTTAGCAACCAGTGTTGGTTGTGTTAGTTCTTCTTTGCTTTTTGCTGTGAATTGAGCATTGGTCAGCACTACATTGGCCACTGACTCCAAGTTGAATGGTGGTGCACTGCTCTTCTCACCACTGTTAGTGGGGATCCTGGACTCAGTTTATTGGTCTAAACGGGATTCTTAGGGAGTGTGAGATGTGTGGGGTTGGCACAGGTTACACAGCACTTGAATCATTCTGCATGAGCACCTAGACCCTCACTGGGGTTCCTGGGCATCTCAAGCAGCACTGGGTGCCTGTACTGAGGCAAAACACCCAGTGGAACCTATCAGGCACCTCCATTTGGCCATTTGAATCACTGTCTAGACTATGCTGATGGTCCAAGTAATCTCCATTGATTAAGAGGTGAGATTCCTGTCTCACAAACAAATCCCCACATTTTTGATTAGTCAACAGTGGAATCATACTTCAGCCACTTTTTATAGAAATTCTGTTGGACATTCAGTAGAGTAGGTCCAACAGCAAACCATTAAAGAGAATAAAAGTTTTGCCCTACTCTTCATAGATTGAAGAGGCCTTCAAGTCTTGAGCACAGAATTCCTTCATTAGGTTCATTTTATGGTTCTATTGTTACTGAAAGGTGGAGAACACTAACTCCTATTACCTGTTTTCTCCCCACTAGCATCAAGCACTTTACTGACAGGGTTAGGTAATCCAGTCTTTCTCCAGACACAGAAATAGAGACAACAGCCTTGCTCCCAGATACATGGAAAATCAGTGCCAAACTGAGAACAAGACCACATGATTCTTAGCATATCCACCCACCAAGTCTTCTAAACTGTGGCAAATTTTAACTGCAAATTGTCTTTTTCCTGATCTAATAGAAATCTTCGATAAATTTCCATGCTTCAAAACACAGAATCAATGAAGAAAAAAGTATGAAGAAGAAGTTTTAACTGACTGCATGTGCATTCAAAGTATCATTGCTGTCTTGCACTTCTCATCAGGGATTCTTGATCTGGATACTTCACTCAGGTATGTTTGGGATCACATCATGTTAAACAGAAAAGACCTGGTGTCTCCTTTCCCTCTAACTACATGAGGTTTGACCATACTGTGTGAATTTTTGATCCCCAGAAAGGAGCTGAATCAGGCAAGAAGAGAACAGTCCTTCTGACATGATTAAAGCATTTGTGTTCATTAAGATCACAGTCGGGGAAAAGTACAAAAATGGAGGCTTCCAGCCAAGCAAAATATATTACAGAATACTGAGAAATTGTGAGTAATGAGATGTATGATCCAGCATCACTCAGCTTTCTCATTTCCAAATTGCAATGAGATCTGAAATTGCCCATTTTCTCGTCATTTACTGAGGGTTAACAAAAAGACCCATTCTTTCTCACACTGTGCTCCCTAGAGAATTTTTAATCATGTGATTTTGCCATTGTGTCCCTTTCTGCTTTCAGAAGTGTCTCTGGAAAAATGTCTATTGTCCCCAAATGCCTGTTAATTGTGCTCAGTTTACTATGAAATGATTGTTTTTTCTTCTAATGGTTTATCCTGCAAATCAAACAGAGATCAGCTCATCCATCTGAGCTCACGCTTTCTTGCACATTAACAACAGTGCAGAAGAAAGCTAAATCATGCCCACAGTTATTGCAGGCGGTCATGATCTTCCAGCTAATCTCAGAGTAATGTCACCGGAATCCCATTATCTTCAGCAGCAGAGATTAGGCTGATTTAAGCAGTTATTCCCCACCAAGTTCCTCCTCCAACATTTACTGAAGTTGCAGGCTGATTTATACTATTAACAACTTTCCAATGCAGCTTGGATTTAGTGCTTCAGTGAGGCACGCATTTTTTTGGCTACATTGACAGTCTACATGTGTGTTCAAAAAGTGGAGTGTTAAGGGCAATGCAAGCAGACAAAATTCATTTGCATCTAACTTCAGCAGTGCAGAAGTATTTGGTTTAAAGATGGCAAATATAAGCCATCACTAAACAGATGAAAACTGACTAATTTTGTCCCTGAGCACTCAAATTCCTCTCCTCCCATAATTTTCTTTAACTGTAATTTAAATTCCTACTCTCCAGAAGACCCACCAGGTGGTATGGCATGAGCTATGGTTTTACTTAAGGCACCTACCAGTTTGCTGAAGGCTCTTCTGAAGTTGGTTACAACATACTTTGTGCCAAGACACATCCAATAGCTCAATCAATCTATTAGGCATGTTAAATAGATGTACTTGAGCATGAATGGTTGGATGTTTCACGAAAAACCCTGGCACTTCTGTATCTGAGTAAATAATGCCATAAATTATTTTTTCTGGAGTTAAAATTCTCAATTTGTTCTTATTTCATATGGAAAAACTGAAGTGTATTCTCAGTTTAAAACATCACTCCTTCTAGTGCTACCACAGATCAAAACTGTACTTGCTTGGATAGTACATGGGAACCCTCTGGCATCAGGGAGATTGTGTGGAAGGGAAGAAAACACCTGAAAGTCTAAGGCAGCTGAAATTTGTAAGATGGGAAACCCATGTGTCATTAAGATACTTTCTGTGAAAGCTCAGAAAGCGCCTTCTCAAATGAACTTTGCACACTTCCAGAGGCCAGTAATGAATGTGAACACTGATGTTTTCTCTGGCAGCTGCAAGTAGAGGATCATGCATGAAGTCTTACTGGAGCCAGCTGCGGGCCATGTGGTCTAGCTGAGCAATTAAAATACCTGGATAATGCATTCAGTGCAATGAGTAGAATTACTACATCTTCTTACCACCTTGTAATCTTGAGACTTTCCAACAACAGAACCTCTGTTCTGGCTTCTGAACACAAGCAAAGAGCAGCAATTCATTAAAAGACTTGTTAAGTTGCCTAGAATAGCTTCAGTGTTGCAGTATGGCTTTCATGCTGAGAAATCAATGAAGCCTTTCCAAATATCCATAAATCACCTTGAAATATTTCTTAATAATTTAAACTCCTGCCCAGCTCTGCTGAAGTCAACAGCATTGAACAGAGAAGGCTGTAAGACAGCTCTCAGCAAAGGACTCAGCCAAGGAGGGGGGGGATTTAGGAAGAATGACAGAAGTTTAAATAGGTCTCACAAGCAAAGCAGTGCATGGTGAACCTGGGACACCTCCAGCAGAAAAACTCCTGCAGAAATAATTTTTAAAAGATCATTTGAAATTTTACCAGTAGAGGGAAACAGAGCACCTTGGCTGCAATCCGCGCAGAGATGCAGGGCTGTTGCTGGCATCTTGAGTGTCCCTTTTCTTTGATGATGAGCTGTCCTCCTGTCTCTCCTCCTGGTGACTGCCTAGGTCGACCACTTGTGTCCCACAGCCATGCACTTGCATGCAGGCAGCTCCATGCCCAGGACCCGGCAAGGGCCCAGCATGGGCCACCCCATCAGCTTTAGTATCTTGCTGTCCAGGCTTGTCTCTTCCCAAAACTGGGATAGTTTTTCCTTGCTATGTGAATGAAACCTTCAAAGTTGGTTTCATGAAGTTAGGTTGCTAAAACTCCATTAAAAGACTTAAATACGAGTAACTTAAAAGCTGTTACACATCTCTGCCTTAATGGAATTTGTGGCTTCTTAGCACTTCTGAAAATTTGACCCATAAATGTGCACTTCATCCCTCATGTTTGGCACTAGGATCCTGGCTAGAGAGGCAGAGTTGTTCAGAGTGGGGTGGTTTGATTTGTTTTCCTCAGTCTGTTATGAAATATTTAAACACTTACATATGAAACTTATAGCTGCTGTTTTTGCTTGCTCTTCAGATGCTTCTTTTTGCATAGATGTGACTGTGGTGCACAAGTTTAGATAAAAAGACAGTATATCTATGTCTTGTATGTTATGAATACAGCAGCAGTTCCTTGAAAGTAATGAGGTCATAAAGTCTCAAAGGGAAAAATAATTCCTTGTTTTCTCTGGGATGGATCCTGTCTTTGGCAGCTGGATAGAAATAGCACAGTCAGAAAGATTTTCTACTCCTGCAAATGTGTGTGCAATTTGTGCTTCACCACCAGTTCCAGCTTCCTCTTCTCTGTTCCTTGCTCTATAGTGGCACTTTTATGTTCTAAAAAATTGCTCCTGTTAGCAGGGGTAAAGGAGGGAAGCTGGCAGGCTGTGTTTTAAATCTGCCATTACTAATGCAGCACTTATACAGAGTTATGTCAGGCTGGTCGTTGTAACCTACAACAAGTTGTAAGTAACTTTTTCAATGGATTTCATTTCTTGAAGTTACCCGGTGGGGAGGAAGAGTGCTCTGAGGTCTGGGTCTCCTGACACTGAAGTCAGGTGAGGTGCTCTGGTGCCTTTGGCCAGGACTTGTTATCAGGCAGCAGGACTCGCTCCAGCACGGAGCCAGGGTGTGACTGCGGTGGGCACCTGGGCCTCAAAGGCATTTCTGGTCCCTGAAGCTGAGAGTATCCCTTGAGTAGACCTGTTATCTGCACACGGGAAGGAAACTGCTTGAATTGAGACTTTTAATTCCTGAAAGCCCCAGTCTCACAGCAAAGGAGTCAAGAAGTGTGAGTCATCATTAGCGGAGTTTTTACCAGTTCAGTTTCACTGCTGAATAGCCCCATGCTCATTAACATGTTCTTCTTCCTAAGGGAGCCAACACTCCTCACAATCATTCAAAAGTATTAAAAAAAAAAAAAAAAAAAAAAAAAAAAAAAAAAAGGTGTGTCACATTATGAGGATTATAACTCTCTAGGTGATTTTTCCCAAGAATCGATGTTATTTTGGGGTTTAGTCTTCCCACTGTAAAATTTTCTTTCATTGAAAAATTGGTCTTACAGAGAAACGATGAGGAATTACTGGAAATTACACAGTAGGCTGGAGGTGTTGCACAGGAAATGAGTATTTTTTCATTTTCGACTTTACAGGTTTTTCTGTGAAAGGTGTAGATGTAACACCACATCTGTATTTTAGGGACATCTTCATTTTTATGCATTCATATGAACTATACCATTATAATAACCATTGCTTATCTAAAAAGTTTGTACGTGGCCAAAAAAATGTAGAACAAATGATACAGCACATGAAACTATCAGTATCATTTGTTTCAAAGTGAGAACAAAAGATTGGTTTAGAATTGTTTTAGAATTTTTTTACAGTTTTCTCTGTTTTTTTGTTCTGTTTGGCTTTAGTAACAATCTATACAGAACTGATAGAGAGAAACTGTTACAACCTTTTTTAGAGTGAACTATAATCTACAAGTAAAATGTAACAGGATTATATTAAATTGCCTCAGTCATCAAACATTTTCTTCTGCCTGTTATCTTTTACATATACAGCATTGCTTACTTGATTCATTTTTAGTCTTGTTTGTTGGGAGGGGGAGAAAGAGAAACTTTTCTTGTTCTTTATTCATTTCAGTTAATTTCCTTTCTTGTAAAGTATTATTGGATTTGTTAAAAATAAATTTTGTATTGACAGTGGCAGCTGTTCCACAACATAAACCAGGTAACAAAAATAATAATATTGGATTAAAAATTTCTTCTAAATCATTCAATCTGAATTCTTTTTTAAGCAAACCCCTCTCAGGCTTTTTCTTGTAAATACAAGGACTTTAATTTCCAATTGAAGAGGTGTTTTCTTTCCATTTTCCTTTGAGTCTAAAGGATAAATAATGAATACATTACATCTCAATAACATCCTGAGAGCTGGGAACACAAATTAACAGTATTGTCAAGATTTTCAAAGGCTGGTGAATAAAGCTGGATAACAGTTTCATCAAATGATTTTAGTCACCTACTTAGCTCCTGTAACAATAATTGGAAAGAATTCAGGTTCTGTAACCTGAAATGATTTCTCAAGCCTCTCCATTTCTGCATGGCTTTACCTGAGGGATGGTTTAGGTAACAGAAACAATCATATGTTGTTTCCCTTTTCATAAATATTCACCCCTTGTTTTAAAAAAACAGACTCAAGTCCAGAAAAAATGTTCTGTTCCAAAGTGATAGCAGTATTAATGATGTTTTGCCTAACTGAGCTCTAATGCTTACCACCCATGGTGAGTATGAATTCCATAGAGAAAACGATCTTAAGGAAACCATTATTATTCTTTACAAATGTCAAAAAAAAAATAATAATAAAAAAAGGTATCCTAGAACAATATGTATGTTCTATTCTGTCTTTTTTCTCCTTGCATTTAAAACTGTTTCAATCAAAAATAGAGAGTACACCCAGTACTGTTTGTCCCAGGTAAAAGTGTGTTTGCTGATCGGTTGGGCTGCAGTAATGCATCCCCCTCTAATGCTATTGCCATTTTCTAGTACTTGTTGTGAGTACTGACTGCTTGATCTGAAGTTATTTTGCCACCTATTTTCCCCACGTTCTTAAGATTTAAGCAAACCAAACTGATTTGCATTCAAAGTAGTTATTCATTGGAAGATGTACCTTCCTATGACAATAAGCTTCAACAAAAGAACTACTTTGCAACAGCCAAGTGAAAACCATCTTTGCATCTGTATGTCTGTAAATGTTGTCATACCCTCCTTAAGTGCTTTTAGCTTGTAAATTTTTCAGATGGAAACATTACACTGCATATGATCACACTGAAGAGCTGTGAAATGAAGACTGGTGCACAGGGACTGAAGGAAAGTGTGTAGAAGAGACTTTATAAGCAGCCTTTTCTGTTCCACAAAATCCCAAATCTGTGAGGACTTCTGATGTCTACAGAATGTAAAATTGCTCTAGAGTGCTTTACTTGATAGGGAGCCTTCTCCTCACCCTGCCATGCCATTATTTTTGCTGAAGCGTTGTAGGAACAAAGACAGTTCATAGCAGATTCTTCTGGGGTTTTGTTTGGTTAACTTCATAAACTAAAGGTTAATTTCATTAAACTAAGAAGTTTAATACTGGACAAGCTTTCTTCTTTTCTACTTTGTCCCTACTATCTTGCCTTGTTTTTATTTTGTAAGCTCTTTGTAAGACCTAAGACAGTAGAATGATAAAGACTGTCGAAGACAAAATACCTGATACCACCCAGCTGTGGTTACAGACGTTTCTGGTAACTGGCTTCTGTGTGGACATGACACAAATTCCAGCCTATGTGAAAAGAGCTTAGGGCTGAAGAATTTTTGGCCTGCTTGTAGCTTTATGTATGTATTTCATGCTAACAGCTCAATGTGGCTGTCATGTACAGCCTCCCTCCACCTCCTCCCCCACCTCCTCCCCCACCTTCTCCTAATGCTGGTGCGTTAGGAGAAATAATTCTCACTCTGTGGCTGCAAGAGATAACGAGAAAATCCCTGCATGAACCAGGCACCCCCTCACCAATTCAAGCTCAGCTGTGCTGACGAGCCCGTGACATTGTGCTACAGGATGGTCTCACATATGACCTGGAACACCACCTGCTGTATGAACCACAGCTCCATCGAACCAGTTTGTGAGGGTGCTCACAGGCATGATTTACAGGAGGCAGGGATCGTTAGTGCTCTGTTAGTTGTAATCTCTGCTCAAGTGGAGGCATCAACAATTTGGGGATTTTTTTTATTTATTTTTTATTTTTTTAATTTACATACTGGAGTCTGGAAGAAACAAGCTGTTTTCTGATTATAGGGATCAGAGCTACATGCATATTGTTCTCAGTTACACGGTGTGTTTGATTACTAACATTTTGCAAATCACCAACTCTTCTTCTGGCAAAACTGATTCTTTTCTGCAATCTCACAGCATGAGCACTGTTATTACCTGAAAAGGAGTTTTTCAGGATTGCATTTTATACCATCATTCTCTTCTTCCATTAATTTAGCTTTCACCTGCATTTTTCATACATGCAGCTAGAGTATGTGCTGGAAAGCACCAACCAGGGCATCATTCTGTTGCTTTCAGTATTAACATGTTCCTGTTGATAGTAGCTGCTGTTACAGGCGGGAGCCCTGACTCTGGAGCAGGTCCCCACTGAGCAAGTGACTCCACAAACTCAGGAAGTGATGAGTTACACCATAGGAGTTTACAGCTGAGGGTATGTAATAGGTATGTATCAAGTACATCAGTACAAGAAAGTCTATGTAATACGGGAAAGGAGGGAATACAAATAAAACAACCTTAGTGGACACAGTATCACAGAATGGCTTTGGTTGGAAGGGACCTTAAAGGTCTCCTAGTTCCAATCTCTCTGCCATGGGCAGGGACACCTTTCCCTAGACCAGGTTGCTCAGAGCTCCATCCAGCCTGGTCTGGAACACTTCCAGGGATGGGGCATCAACAACTTCTCTGGGAAACCGGTTTCAGTGCTCACTGTAAATAATCTATTTTTAATATCTAATGCAAACCTACTCTTTCAGTTCAAAACCCTTTCCCCTTGTCCTGTCACTGCATGTTCTCATAAGTAGTCTCTCACTGTAAATGCATCAGAGTCCAAGGGCTTGGCATCACTTCAAGCCTGCAAAGAGCTTCTGGAAAGAAAATGTGTGATGAGCACTGCAGTGTGCATCCCGAAACTTCTAAATGTCTCTTCTGCACATAGAACTTGGCAAAGAGGAGCCAGACAGCCAGACAAAGAACTGTCACTGGCAGTTTGGGAGAACCTAATTTCCTAGTAATGTGGGGAACAGACATTGCTTGGGAATGCTGAATTACATGGCTGGCTGTTCAGGTGGAAGATAGAGTATAAGCCAAAAACATATCCAATTGGCTATGCAATTCAACCTCAAATAGTCCTAGCTATTGGCTATGCAATGAGAAGTTCTGATCTGCCAGAGAAATTAAACCTCTCATCTTCATAGCATGAGCATCCCAGACTGATGTTTGCTGCTCAGGCAAGCCATTCTCAGACACTCACATGTGTCAGCTAGGCCACAAGCCAGCAATGAACCAACCAAGTGTGGTGCTGAGATAGAACTTTGTTTTTCCTTACTGAGTTCAGTCTCAAAATAATGGAGGAGAAAATACAAGAATGTGTGGATGGTTAGGAGGTAACACTGACAAAGAGAACTGGGGTGCCTGAGCCTACAGCATTGTGTGAAGAAAATAAAAGCTAGTGGGATACAAAACCTCTGGCAGCAAATGCAGCTAGACAGACATAGGATAAACTATTAACTGGAGGAATTTTCTGTCCGTGAATATTAGTTGCTGCATCTTCTGAGTCAGGCTGGGTTTCTGAGAGGACACAGTGACATGAACTGCTTCTTGGGAAAAGACAATGCCGATGTATGCAGGACCTGAGGGTGCATGGTGCAAATGCCATGCATTTCTACAAGCCAAATCACTCTGAATAAAGACACACCATCTCTTTCACTATCCAATTATTTAGTCACTTTCAAGAAAACAGGATGGGGCAAGAAATACTAGCGGCAGATATTGTATTCAAGAGCAGAATTAGACTTTTAATCTGTGTCTGCTGCTCAGGAGGCAAAATTCTCAATATAATTGTTAAGTATTGCATTATTATGATTATGGTTGCATGAATATGCATAGCTGCTGCTGGTGTAGGGACCCTGCCTTGTCAACCTTTGGGCTTTGACATAGTCAGGGCACACAACAAAGAGAGGTAAGGAAGACAGCCAGCAACTCTACCTGAGGACATCAGCAAGAGAAGGAGCCAAGACTGGAATGGCTATAACATGGCGTTAAAACAGAGTTAAAATCAAGTCTGGCTGAGATCTCACTGGAGAGGAGATTTCACTCCTTCCCCGTATTCTGGGAAACATAAACTCATAGTTCATTCCTTTCCACTCCCCTCCCATGCAGTGGTAGGGACAAAAAGGACAAGCTTCTGGGGAAGCCAGATAGAGATCCCCCTAATAGCCGCAGTAGCTGGAACTGCCAGGGCTGGTCTTTGCAGTCAGTTGGAGGTGCCTGTACAACTCTGCTGGGACTGCCTCTGAAAGGTGAAGAGCTGAGCAGACTGGAGCATTGCTTCCAGTATTGCTCTTCTCACCTCCTGCTTTCCTCACCTTCCTTCCCAAAGGTTTCCTGTGCTTAATACAAAAATGTCTGCTGTGATCAGTCCATTTGCTGCTCTCGTCCTGCTGCCTCTCCTGCAGGATCTACCCGATGTCTGGATCAGCAGCAAGACCTTGGCTCTAGGGCTGTTTGTACAGTGTTAATAGCATGACAGTGTGGCTCTGGATCGATCCCTGGTTGATGCCATCAGCAGTATGCGTACTGGTAATGAAGCAAAGTACTGCTCTGCCCCATCTCTTAGCATCTCAGGATCTTGTTAATTACTGCTGCTCAAGGAGCTCATTTATGCAGTAAATTATTGATGAAAGCAGCTCTGTGAAAATTTGAAACTGTTGTGTCTCATCTGCTGAATGACTAACAGTACATGGAGCACTTGCAGAAAAAACACCATGTCTCTCTGCTCTGAAGAAAGGCAGGGGAAAATAGACAAAAGCACTTTCCTTGGATGACTGCAAAATTCCAGAAAATACTTTACTTCTCCATAATGATATTTTCTTTTACTAGGACCTATACACATATTAAGGAGTTACTGCACACTGGAAAAGATTGCCCAGAGAGGTGGTGGAATCTCCCTCACTGGAATTATTCAAAAATCATCTGGTTGCAATTCCGTGCCATGTGGCCTAGGATGGCCCTGCTTGAGCAGGGATGCTGGACCAGATGACTCACTGTGGTCCCTTCCAATCTAGCCCATTCTGAGATTCTGTGAGTGATAGTGAGCTCCCAGCAGCTATCAGAAGACATTTAGCTTGCAGTGCAAATCTTCCCAACTGGCTGGATCAAAGTCCTCAGGATAGTGCTGCAACCCTTTAAATAATAAATAGACAGCCCTGGTTTGTAGATGATCTGATGTGATCACACAAAAATTGGTCCAGAGAGCCATGGCTTAGACTGCATCAATGGCCACAAGGGACAAAGACAGGAGGAGACAAAGGCTGTCCGAGGAGGTGAAAGGATTTGGGCAGAGTCTGCAGGAAGGGAATGCAGTGCTCACCCAGTTTCTCCACTTTTTCCATGGAAATTGCTCTGTGGGTTGGACTTTGCAACAGGCTGAGCCTCAGGAAGGAGAAGAGAGGGGAAATGAGGACCTGAACAGAGGAAAAATGAAAAAGAGAGATCAGACAAAGGAGCAAACCCAAGGAGCCAGGGAGGAGGAATTGTCAGAGGCCAGGGAAGATATGTAAGAAGGAAGAAAATCGGCCCAAATCAGACAGCAAGCTCCAGAGATGGCAGGAGAGTGGAAAAGTGCGAACAAGTATCCAGATAACTAAAAAGTAGCCAAACAGTTTTTCATTGTATTTAATAAAACAGCCTGGCTGCAAAAAGCAGAAGGGACTGAAACGCAGTTGTGGCCTGCTTGGAGTCAGGTGATAGAATCCTTCCAAAGGTCCTAAGCTAATGCAAAGATTAGATTTTCTAAACTACTGGAATAACGAACTCATGGTGTAGTCTCACATTAACACACTCAGTAATGAATGATCCTTAAGCAAAACCAAAATAATCTTTCTCAGAAATGTTTCTACCACTCCCAGGAGTGGGAAAAAAGGGCTATAAATCAATGCATGTGGAGAAGTTCAAGTGGATAATAAAAAAGTGGATGAGTCCACATAGCACAGTCTGTTACCTACAATTTTTAAAAGCCGGAAAAGCAAGACCTGTTTTTGCTAAATTGTAGTTCTGTTCTGTGGACATAATTCTCAAGACAGGACATCGTTCAACAGTCTTAATCAGTTGTAGAGACCGAATTTCCCAGAATATTCTTTAACATAAAATATTAGAAATTTAAAAATATGTAATATGCAAAAGTGGTATCTTAAACATACAGCTTCTCTCCATTTCCAGAGTGGTTACTTGTTTATGATTTTGGAATGCAGGAGAGTGAGCTATTTGACTTAAGTAAAAACTGTAGGACTGTAGGATAGCTCTGCAAACAGAACTAAACAATATTTGGGTCACATTCATATTTGCTCACTCATAGCAGATTTAATATTTTTATGTAAAATAAACCATAAATGTATTGATCTGATCCATGCTTGGAAAAAACATTATTCCTAAAATTCTGATGCTTGTCTGCAAACCAGCATGAAAACAAGGACTGCAAGACCCTATTATTTCCAGCTGAGTAAAAAGGTACTATGAAAATCAAACATTCTAATTGTTGCTGTAGGGTTTTCATGAATTTGTAGATTTTTATACTTCTATGCAGTTTTTCACATATAGAGCAGCTAACAACCTCTAACCCTG
>JAWWEE010000001.1:48517877-48557986 GCA_035221455.1 Xenops minutus
AAGTAAAGAACTCTTCTCTACTTTACCCACATAAAGTTGTCTTGGAAAGTTTTTTCCCCCTCTCCTTAAGGCAACAAATTCAATTGCTCTTCACATAACGTTTGTCTCAAAGTTGTGCCATATACGCTTTTCAGAGTCATAAGGAAGTTGAAAAACTTTTCAGGAAAATGTCTGAATTGCAACACAAAGAATTTAGTGGGTGGGTATGCACAGAGGACAGCCTTGGGATCTTTTAATATGTTTCTTCTCACTTGGAGAACAAAACTTTCAGACAAAAACAGGAATAAGAGCTGAAGCCTCAGAAATTCATAAAGAGGATTTTAGTCAAGGTTTATGGTATATTAGAGAGGAAGTATTAAATAAGATTCAAATTCTCACATTAAAATTCTTCTATGAAATGTAATTTTTCATTCTATTTTAATGAGTTTGCTTGGAACAGGACCCAAGCTTTATTTTTGTGTTTTGCACAAATTGAGCAAGATATTAAGAAAATTATCCTGATATCCTAATCCTGCTCAAACTGACCCAAAGGCAGGATCCACACTGCTGTCCCTGCTTCTCTCTCTGCAATAAGCACATGTTGGGCAGTTTCTCAAAAACCACACAAGCCTCACCATGGCACTCCCAAATGCAGCCATGCATTGTGAAGACATGAGTCAAGGGCCAGCCCCACCATCAGAAAAGGGGGTTGTGGAATAACAGATTTGTCAGTGCCGTAAATGACAAGCAAGGCACTCGTGTCAGGTGGGATTGATGGCTCTCTATTATATTTGATAGGATGCTACCTACACTGCACTCAGTCTGGTGGAGGTCACATATTATTTGCCTTCAATCTCTACCAGGTGTCTGAGATGAGCCTTCGGAGACAGGAGAGGGCAGCTGTGCACAGAGACCAGACCTGACAGCAGCACCTTGTCTTCTCATGGAGTGTGGTGTTGGAACCGTCCTCACATGGTTTTTAGAAGTCCATCAAGGAGAAGCTTAAGTGGATGTTGAATTTCACTGCTTCACAGTACAGCAAATTCCTTCTGGGAAGGGCATAAATGGTTCCTGCTTGCCCTACTGGATCCCTCCAGCCTTGACATCAATTAGAGTCTCATGCAATGTTTCTCCACAATATGCTGTTGGATATATGAAGACATATCGCTAACTAGGTCATTTTGTCTCTCTTCATTACAATCTTAATTTTATCACTCTTCCCACATTAGGTGCTTGGGTGTTCATTGGGCTTGAAGTCAGACATAAATGGCAATGTATGAGTGCGCCCTACACTTGATAGTGAGTGAACATGAAATGTAGCTAATGCCTTTTGCAGACCTGCCTCCAAAAAATTTGGCACTAAGAAATGTTCAGTCCAAATGAGGGGTAACACTGACTGACACTGCTGTGCTGTTACCAGCCTAGCCAGTGACCCCAACATTTCCTCATGTCTAGCCATTCCGTGCTTTACACTGGGGAGTTGGAAAATACATTACGTCTCCCAGAGAAAGGCATTGGGCCTTCTGCTGAAGAAGTATAGGGCCATGTGCCTGAGGAGAGCATTGGGTAAGAGGGTTTAATCCTGTTGCCTTTCAAGTGACACAAAGCAGAGTTGGAACCCATGCAAAAAAATGTCCCTGTTAACTACTGTGTGGTGTACCAAACAGCCTGATGTTGCAATAAAATATTTATAACTAATCATTTTGTTAAATGAAACATGTACTTTATGGCACCTTTTATAATTAACAGGCCATGTTCCAGCTAATTTTGCACATGATGTTTCACCATTTATTACCAGGTACTATGAGGATACATAAGTACCTACAAATAACTGCCCATATTAAGATGTAGTACTGCAAACAAAAGCAATTAAGCTCCTGGGAAGCTTAGTATTATTTGTTTGTAAACAAGTGTAAAGGGAGGACCTTTGCCAAACAAAACATTGGGTTAGTGGGATGATAAAGCAGTAAACCTTGCAGTGCATGAACAACTTACTGTGGAGCTACAGTCATGGAGCAATGAGGGTGTTTTAGCAGAGACTTTAATTTTGTTGATGAATCTTGTTTAAAGGTACTGGTATGGTTGAGATGTACTTACAGCACTAGATGACCTGAATGCTGGCATTGACATTGAAATAATGGCTCACGATTTGAGTAAGGCATTCTCAGTGGACTATGGCCACATGAACATATTCAACATTTGCCACTAAGTTGTCTAATTTGAAGATTATAGACAAAAATAAGAAATTTGAGGGGTTTGTGCTGAAGTGAAACTTTGAACCCATCATTCATCTTGTCCTCAGTAAGTCAGAGGTTGTGCATATTAGGAATTCTGTTTCATTCTAATCCAACCAGCGAGCAGAGATATTGCATTCTTAGGTCATTGACTTGATCACAGCAATGCAATGTGCTAAGTCGTCTCCTATTTTTTCCTGTTGTGCAAGGACAGGACAGTCACTGCCACCATTTCCCATGGCCATCTGGAAGAACAAGCCTAGTCAGGATGGAATTGCTCACCATGCTTCACCTTGTAGTCAAAATCTAGAGTAGGCTTAAAAAAACCAAACCTCAGCACTTTCATATTGCAGATGTGGTCTAGGGAGGCAGTTCCAATGGCTTATTGGAGCACCCTCTGAGGGAGAATTATCCCTTGGTTAGAGCAAACAAAATGGGTATCTTGTCCCTGTTATCTCTGCCTGGCAGAACCAGCCAGGGTGTACAGTGCTCAGGATGAGCAAGGGAGGAAGAAGCCTGGTCTGGTGCATCTGAGTGAGCTTTCCTCCATCAGTGCTTCCTGGCACAAACCCCAGCACTCCCTGGGGAGGGATGGGGTGGGAAAATTCCCTCTGATATATGCAGATACTCTTTGTCTCTCCCAGGCAGTTGCTTGCTGGCCAGTCTGTGCAATTCTCATGACAGGGAGACAAGGCACATCACACTGGGGAGGCACCACTGTCATGTGGGTCAAGCCAGGGAAGATCTGGGGGCTCCACATGCTCACCACCAGGGATGTGTCATAGTCTTGGGCCCAAGCACTGCAGGACTTGGCCTTCCTATGAATTAATCAGAAATGTGGCATTTTCTGTCTTACTCTCAATGCAAAAGGCTGGGGCTGGCTCTGCTGTTTATTTGGAAACTGGCAATTCTTACATATTTGTTACTTTTATTGGTGCTCTGGGTTCAGTTTTTGCAAATTGCTGAGCAGCTTTGCCAAGCTGATGTGTGCCTTCAGCTCTCACTGGCTTAATCACTGGTCCTTTGATAACCAACATCTACTGCATGAATTAGCCATCTGTGAAACAGTGCCTCACTCTATTTGTGCCAAATCCCCACATCCTTGTTTGTGATCAGGGTCTGAGGGGGCAAAACAAGTCTACATGTACCATTTTCTTGCAAAACACTTCTTGGCTGCTCCTTTTTTAAAGTCTGTGGCAATATCTGACTCATGTTCTCTGCAGAATGTTTGTGTTTCAAATACAGTGCAAAGCCAGGTGAAAAATTAAGGTCTCTAATGATGCTCAGTTTGAATGCTGACAAAACTATTGGGAATTTTGAGTGCATTTAACTTTCTTGGTTTTATCCTGTCTTACTTTGATCTGTCAGCAGAATGACTGATGTTCCCTAGACAATCTTGCTCTGGTTAGGCTACCCTGGTTGCTTTGTTCTGCTGTTGTTGGACCAGTTTCTTTGAGTTTGCCCTAAAACTGGAGGCAGAAGATCTGAAGAGGCAATCACCCTGATGAAAAATTCCTGTCTTCCTCTTTCATGCTGAAGCCAGCAGATGGTGCTTACTGCCTTTGCAGACTTCTTGGAGAAAGCCTACATTATCTGGCAGTTAGTTTATGGTATTTACCAGGGAACAGCTATAAGGCTCACAGCTGCTTGTCACTTTTCAGAGAGCTGAAGGATTGGGCTCTGAAAGCAAAACACATCCCACAATATTGAGAGCTTTAGAATTTCAAACCCCTACGAGTTTGGATGCTTTTGCGAACTGTTTTCTCAAAATGTTGCTTTGCTACTATCACAATAATTGGTGATATTTTTGTCGGGATTTGTTTTCTTTAAAATTGAAAGGTAGGAGGAAGAAAGCACGTTGTACCATCTCCTTGAATGGGTTTCAAAGTGAAGCCTACAGAAGTAGGCTGTAAGAGACAGGTTATGCCTCTGATAATGGTGTTGCTGAGGCCCAGGAATCTGGTTCAAGTTGGGATGATTTGCAGGGAATACTGAGCAGTGTGTGCTTCCAGGAGGGGTGCTCTGAGACCTCTTCAGCCTGAAGTAAAAGGGTGATAAGATCACAGAAAAGCATCTCCCCAATCAATTCCCAGCACTGTTAAAAAGCACTATCCATTCTCACTGAGGAGAAGAGAAAACTGTTGGGTTCCCATGTTTGCTTTGGGAGACCTTTACACCCTGAGTACTTTCCCAGAACAACTACAGCTGTTCTTTCTTCCAGTGTGACTTACATCTGCTGGAAGGTGCACAGAGATTGAGTTACATGAATTAAAAAGAAATAAAAGTAATAAATAACTCAGAGCTGCTCTGTCATTTGGTGATGGAGAGTGTGAGCAGCAGAGGGCTGAGGATAAAAGCCACATGTTTACACCCCTTTCTCTTGTGCAAAGAGCTTAATATATTCTTTTCCATTTACCCATGTACTTCCTTTCTCCAGACACGAAATCAGAACAGAAACTTGCCCAGCAGACTGCACCTTACTGTGAGCATCTTTTATTCAATATTAATCTCTTTCTCTTCGTCTTTGTAGCTGAATCATTTTGTCTCCATTAAAGCATCAATTTCTACCTCCAGCCATAAAAGTCAACAGCTTTAATAATAGGTAACAATTTTGCTTATCTTTAAAACCAGTAGGAATTTCTTTCAAGATAATGTATGTCCAACAAACTTTCCCTGCTTCCAGCTCCAGCACAGTCAGTGCTGTCAGTGCTACCTGCATTCCTAGGAGCAGCCTCAGGTTTAAACTTTTCCCTTGATGATGGAAGCAGAGGCAGTATTCTCTTTTTGATTATTTTTTTTTTATGGATTGCCTGTTGTACAAGCACAGCTAGGTTTTCTACATGGGAGGGCAATTTCTAAACCCATAAGGCTGGTTAGAAAAGGCAGCAGCCTGGCAGCTGGGCTGGACTAATTTCCTGGCTGCTCTTACCAGCTTCAGCAGCTAACCCAGGGGAGCGAGAGCTGCAGGGAAGCTGTGCTGCTCAATGCTCTGTTCCTGCAGTCTGGACCTGCATCCTCAGGTTTTCTCCAAATTACATCATTTCCTCCTATCTCTGCATGTTTACACTGGAAACTTGGTGAAATTACAGAAATATCAGTGTTTTCCTTAGACCATCAGCTAGTTCTTTTAATCTCAATGGAAATAATGCAAGATGAAAATCTCTGATGATTAATATCTGTATGATTTGATCTTATGTGGGTAGTGTGAATCAAAGATTTTCTAAATAATGCAGGAGAAGAGTATGTCTAGGCTTGGGAAGAGGAATCAGGCAGAGTCTGGCTCACTGTGAATCCTTACTGAGGAACAGGTGTATTTCATATCCGTGACATTAACACTTTGCATTAATCAAAATAATAAGATAAAAGTAAACATATGGAATAACTTTTTAGTTTTCAGCTGTGTTCAGGAGTGCTGAGCACCTGCCCTTTAATCTAACTTTCTATCAATATCTTAAAAAATGGATACCGAAAACAAATGATAAGTGGTTACCGAGGTATTATCAAGCTACTCAATTTTGGTTTATGTCACATGTAGGCTGACCAACTTTGGTCCATAAATAACAAAACTACAAGAAAAAGACTTGCATATTCAGGTTTTTTTCCCATCCTATTTCTGGGACAAGGTCTTGCTAGTGAAGGCAAAAAGTGCTCAGCAACTCCACGGCTCCATTTCAGCAAAGCACAGGCAGCTGCCAAACACTGAGCTCAATGGCAGATATGCAAATATGCTTCCTTATTCTGATGGACTGAAGACATAGGAAGGACTCCAAAAACTGCTTTGCCCCCAGAGAAGCCAATTGCAGAGCTCCTATTTATTTAAATGAGAAATAATCACCACTATTTCAAGGGTAAGTAAATAAACTTACTTCACAAATATAGAGGTCAGTGCTCACAGAGCTTTGCAACGTGAAGCACTGAGTATCTCTAGCACTGCGGTGAGAACTATGCTGCCTTGCTAAGGTGTGCTTTATCACTCAGCCCAGACCTTCCCCCACTTAGGCTTCTTCATCTGCCCACAGGAACAGAGTGAGAGGAGTCACTTCTCCTCCAGGTCACCTTGGGTTTCCATAGTGACTATTTGAATGTGATTGTCTTATCAATCAGAACCTCCTTCACTCTCATAAGCATCTATAAAATCTCCTCTGGTTTCTATAGCAACCATCTTTAAACCCATGTATTTATTTTCTCTAGGCTTAATTGAATTGTTGAAAATAGTGCAAATTAACTGCCAGTGCAATATTTGTTATATTTGTTCCCTTAAACTATCCTTTACCATGATCAACATCAGAACAACAGTTACGATGAAGCTACTGTCCTTTTGTTTCAGTTACTTAGAGACCCTCTTTCCTGCCTAAGCACATGTGCAATGCCTCTTAAAAATCACTGTATTCATAAGAACTTTGAAAACCCAAAACCTCTGGAGTTCCGTCTTCCCTGTCCAAGTTCAGACCCCTATGTCCTTCCATCCCCAGAAAAAATGATGTTGTTTTGATATCCCAAATCACTTCCTGTAATAATATGCAAGAATAACACCGTCCCTCTAGCAACCTCAAAGCAAAGTACAGTTGTTACTTAACATAGCACTGTGAGTTACTCAAACACTATTATCAGTGTAGTATAAATATTGTGCACAAGGTTAATGACCTACCTACCCTGCAAACCCAATAAATGTCAAGAAGGCTGTGGGGGCTTTCCAACAAAGATGTGGTAACTGCAGACAGGGCTGATACCACATTGTTTAAGGTTTCTTTTCACCAGACAGCAGGCAGACATAAAGTTCTCTATAGAGCTGGCGCAATCACAACTACACCTGACTATAGACACACATTGTTTAACTTGTCAGGCAGATAAACACCATACAGCCACTCGCTCACCTGCCTCCCCATTTCCCTAGTGAGACAGGGGTAAGAATTGGGAGGAAAAAGGTAAACTTTGTGGGCTGAGATAACGACAGTCTAAGAGAAGAAAAAAGGAAGGGATAATAAGAATAACAAAACAAGAGATGCACAACACAGTTCCTCACCATCCACAAGAACATGCCTGATTCAAGGTTATAAAGTTATTAATAGACAATTGTTCTGCTCTGAAACTCTGTGGCAGTGTTTTCAGAGATCCTTTTGGTAGCAGCAAGTTGCAGACTTACCAGAGTTGCACCTCTGTACAACTTCTAGATTCATGGAAAGGTAGAATGGCAAGAGAGGTCCTCAACTCCATCTGTAGTGGTAGTTCCTAGGTGTCCTGGGTTTTTCTTACTCCTCTTTCTCTGTAGTAGGAAAATAATTTTGGTTTTGTAGCAAGTTGAGAGAATTGTTCGTTTTCTCTTAATTTCTAACTTTTCTTATAAATGTGTGGTCCCTACAATGTTTCTATCTGTTCCCTCTTGCCCAGAGATGCCAGGCTGCTGGCACAATGCAAGTTTTATACCTATGTGATGGGATGAGCAGCATGAGCAGAAACACTGGCAAAACTGCAGCCAGTCCACCTTGCTCCTTAGGAAAAGGGTTACTAACAAACTTCAGTAAGTTTAAGGAAAGGTGAAAGAAGAGCCAGGAGCCTGTAGTTGTGGTCACATAGTAGGAAAAAGCAAAAGAGTTTTGTGTTATTTGATGGGAAATTAATAACTGAAATCTTATGGATATGAGAGGAGGAATACATCGAGATGATAAAAAGGAGAGGAGTTATCTACTTCTAAAATTAAAAAAGAAGAATATGCAGTGACTCAGGATCACAATGCTGAGTTCACAAAAGGTGGTTGGTACTGCAGGGGCTTGAACCCCCTCCAAGCTGCCCGACTGTGCTCAGGGAGATTTCTGTGTTTTTCCAGGGTGCACCATTGATGGTCCTCACATTGAGCTGTAGGTGAAGGAGAGGAAGGGACAGCAGGAAGTCGTGAGGCTGGCTATGAAAGCTCCTCCAAGGAGAGCTGGATGTGACCAGACTGTATTCAGAACCCCCAATTAAGTAAAAGCATTTTTGTTCAGTAAGAAGCATGAGCTGCTTGTGACAGGAGGAGATGACCAGGCAGTCCCTGATTTGACTGGTCAGGGGACGTGGTGTGCTAGCACAGAGCTGGGTGCAGAGCTAATGGTGTCCCAGCTGTCATAGCAGGAGGGAGTCACCATTGTCTTTGCCAGCCACGAGCTCACGACCATGGCTCCATTGGATTGTTCCAGATATGGCCAGACACTCTAGAGCACAGCACTGCAGCTCACTGCTCTTAATACTGCAACCCCTTTGTTCACAGAAACCTCAGAGTACAATCACTTCTACAATGAAATGCTTTGCAGAAACTCAAACCCTTTTCAATAGGAGCTTGGCTGGAGCTGTTCTTCAACCCTTATCTTTTAGTTCCACAGTGGGGTGTTTTTCCCCACACATATGGCCCCCAGATGCACAAGGCTTTCAGCTCTGTGCAGGGTCCCGCAGCATCAATGTTTGTGACCAACTATCTTCCAAACCTGGTTACAAATCTGCCAGGTACCAGTTAGAGAGGAGATACCAGGAGCCCAGATGACTTAGGGTCTGCAGGAGAGATGGCAGCAGGCAGAGACAGGGCACAAGGAAGCCATGGAGCAATACTATCAGGAAGAGCTGCTTTCTTCAGGCAAACACTTGCAGTACCTCTGCCTTCCTTCAATGAAGGGTTGCTACAGCTGGCTAAACCATCCTGAGAAAACTCTCACAACTTCATCCCCCAAAATACAAATGTTAGTTGTGGGCCCATTACATTTGACTTGGCATAATAAGAAACTCACAGGTTTATATAAGAACTGGTTAACATGAAGCTGTTCTCATCTAAGTTTCAGCCTATGTGCAGGCATGCTCAGAAGCCTTACAGCACCAATATTTACCTTCACACAGGAGAAGATGCTAAAATCAAAGACTAATTACATAAAATATTTTATATGTCCACTGTTGAGGTCTGTAGAAGCTACTGATACAATACCCTTTCTATGCAGATTTCCTAAAATTATCTAATATCTGAATGTGTGACTAATATATAATCTGTGAAAAATAAATACATGCTCATTGTTGATAATGGAACATTTACAAATTGGAAGTCAAATTCTCAGAAAATGGGAAATGTCAGAGTTGAAGCTGTGTCTACTGGAGTATCTTGAAAATGCTGCAAAGAACAGAGCATTTCTTGCTCCACTTCCCACCTCCCTCCCCAGGCAGGCTAAGCTTTTCTTCCTTGTCTTTTCTCTGTGGACCAGAGCTGCTGGTTTTCATCCTGCCAAGGACAATCAGGAATGAGCTCTGTGCTCCCTTCTATGTAGCTGGAACACAACCCATTTATGCTACTGCTGATGCATTTGCTCTTACCTAAAATTGAGGAAAGAGGCAGCTGTGGAGAAGGGGTGAGGGAAGGTGTTTTGCATTGTGGTTTCCCCTCAAGGCTGTAGTTGGGAGGGCGTAAAACCTGTGAGAGCACAGCTCAGTACAGACAGCAGGAATGTCCTGGTGGGGCAGATAAGGAGCACTTTGCTTGCAAGGACTATAAGCCTCATTCCCCTTATCTCAGTTTTCAGAGCCACAGAAGCGCTGTGTCTTTATTTCTCCTGTTTAGCTAATGTATCAGGAAACAGATGAAGAGCAGCTACACATGTTCCCATCTTCCCCGGGGCATGTACAGCATGTCCTGCGGCTGGTCCCTCCCTCCTTCCCTTCCTCTCTCCCTCCCTCCTTCACTTCTTCCCTCCTTCCCTCGGGAGCATGGGGGATGCGGGCTGTGCATGTTTAACACCCCACTCTCTACACAGTTTGTAGCTGCACATCCCAGTCATCTCTTCAGCAGCTGCCCCCAGGAACATGACTTTGCTATTTATGCTGCTCCCTCTCCTGCTCCCACTCTCATTGCACTGTGTGGGTCCAGAGCCTGCGGTGGGTTTTCCCTCGGGTAAATGACTCAGGTGGCAATAAGACCCAGCAGCAGTGCTGGATACTGCCACAGAAGTTTCCAGCAGATTAACCCTGGAACACTAGCAGTAAGGTATAGAGAGGGTTTGTCATGCTACTCACTAGGCTGTCATGTCCCTGCAAGGTGGCTTTAGTCCCTCATCCTGAGACCACTTGACTTCCAGCCTTCCTCTGAAACACATGAGCAGCTCCAACAGAAATGGGAACAGTTTCTGTAGGAGTGACTGCAGGTGATCACTGGACAATGACTTAAAACGTATCTAGCAACACCACAGTCTCCATCCCTCATTTGAAGAGGGTGGGATACGCTCTGAGCACAGGCACAGGGCAGGTCCTGCAAAGGATGTGGTGATTGTCCTCTCCTGTGACTCCCACCTATGTGCAAGGTGAAGCAGCCTGGACTGGGCAGCTGCCCACTCAGTAGTGGCTGCTTAAATGCAGCCTCTAGACACAGAGACCCAAGTTCATCCAAAGGGACTTTAAGTACTAAAGCCCATCCAAGTTCCTCTGGCCCCATTGTAGTATTGGTCAGGGACCAGAGATCTCAGTAAAGGTGAGCTAAGGACATGCCTTTTCCCTTATGTTCAACAGCAAAGAAAGCTGTGGAATAAAAGTGGGAACAATGGGTGGAACTTTAAGCAGAACGTTTGAGCTACTTTTCAAAGTCCAAACATTTTTTTGTAACATTTTCTTTAAAGACATCTGAAGTGTAGGATTTTGAAATAAGAAAGCAGTTATTTGAGCTCACCGATGCTTGCAGAGAGACAGCAGTCACCTGTTTGAGTTTTGATGGCAGTGGAAGGAGCTACATTTCTTTTTATATTGGTTCCATCTCTGTAGGCACTATTGCTGGTGCCTGCAGCAGAGAGGGCTGCATTTGAGTCCTGTGCTAGGCTGGCTGTGGGAGGCAGAGATGGACGCCTGAAGAAAGGGAGTTAGGGCAACAGGAGCTGTCTGAGTGCTCTGAAAAGGCATAAGAGGTTTGCAAATTTTTTGAAAACTCAAAAACTTTTAAAGAACATAAGTAAGAGAGGATTGCCTTCCTGTTTTTTTCCCTTGCAGAAGGAAAGCATGGTGAGATCTGTGACTGCACCTATGCAGAGGCAAATAGGAGTAAGCAAAGTTTTCCCTGACATTGTGTAAGTCTTGTCCTGGGGCAGATGCATCTGGTGGGAGTTTTACTGCAAGTAACTACTTTTCTGTGGGAAGTTCCTCCTCTGACACATTCCTGAGGGATTAGTCAGATTTGTATGCCTCTGTAAAAATGTGTACTACAGCTTCTGGAAAGAAAAGAATAAAAATAAACCCAAGCAGAGCTGTAGTGCAAGCAGATGGAGCTGCCCAGCCTGGCTGAACAGGCTCAGGCTGTCCAGGGCTGGCTCTGCCCACCTGCAGAGTGTGTGCAAGTCACATGGAGCTCTCAAAGAATAAGATACCTGTGCTGTTCAAGAGAAAACAAAGCTGGGGTTTGACAATGGGAATGAGGGGTGGGAAGTAAGTTTGCAGACAGCACAAAGTTGAGTAAGAGTGTTGATCTGATGGAGGTTAGGAAGGCTCTACAGAGGGATGTGGACAGGCTGTATTGAAGGACTGAAGCCAGCTGGGTGAGGTTTAATAAGACCAAGTGCTGGGTCTGGCGCTTGGTTCAAACCATTCATGCAGCTCTGCAGGTTCGGGGAACAGTTACTAGAAAGCTACTCAACAGAAAAAGACCTGGGGGTGCTGGTTGACAGCAGCTGTGTTCCTGGGTGGCCAAGAAGGCCAGTGGCATCTGGCTTGTGTCAGAAACAGTATGGCCAGCAGGATCATGGCAGTGACCATCGCCATGTACTCAGCACTGTTGAGGTGACACCTCAAATCCTGTGTTCAGTTCTGGGCTCCTCACTGCAAAACGGGCAACTGAGATGCTGGAGCATGTCCAGAGAAGGGCAATGGAGCTGGAACACAACTCTGATAAGGAGTGGCTGAGGGAGCTGTTTATCCCAGAAAAGAGAAGTCTCAGGGGCAATTGTATTGCTCTCTACAACTGCCTGAAAGGGTGGTGTCACCAGGTGGGAATCAGTCTCTTCTCCCAGGCAACCGGTGACAGGATAAGGGGAAATGGCCTCAAGTTGTGCCAGGGGAGGCTTATATTGGATATTAGGAAAAATTTCTTCACTGAAAGGGTAGTCAAGCATTAGAACAGGCTGCCTGGGGAAGTGGTGGAACCAGCATCCCTGAAAGCATTCAAAAAATGGGTTGATGTGGCATTTGGGGACATGGTTTAATGGTGAACATGATGTTGCTGAGTTAACTGTTAGACATGATGATCCAGGAGATCTTTTCCAACCTTAATATTTCTATGATTCTATGAATTTGAGTGGAAAGTTTGAGCTACTTTTCAAGAACCCAGCTTTCTTTTTTTGTTTTCCTTTAAAGACAGCTGAACTGGTGCTATTTGTAGTCTTGCATCCCATGCAAGTAAGAACCTTTTGCACTAAGCAGAGGACCAAGCGCATTAAGAAAAGATTCTATAGTTTTCAAGAGGAATAATGATTCCAGAGTAGAAAAACATGACTACTCCATCCCTTCGCAGACCAGTGGGTAAATTGGCTCATGTTTGAATATTTGAACTAACACTGTGCAAATACCACATCTCTCTCTAATTTTTGAAAAGTATGTTGATAAATCATATCATCCAGAGCTGTGTCCTGAATGTTCTTCTGGATGTATGGTGGCTGTTGGGTGGGACAGAAGAATAAATGTGTGCTTTCTAGGTAGGAAGACTGCATCTAAAAGACATTATATGTTAGCATAAAATAATGTGAAATTATTTTAAATGAAAATCCAGATTCTGTAGTTAGATTTTGGTAAAAAATAAGATTGAGCAAAAATCATTTTGCCAATTCTAGAACCTGCTGTTTGGCTTCGCAACCAAAACTGTGCCCAAGATATATAAATCCTCAGGGATCTTTCCACAAGGGACGTGGTGTTACATTGCCAACTGCCCTCTCTGCCCCACTGGAAAACCACCCAGCAGCTTGTTTGAGGGCTGACTTTGGGAGCTGGAAGCAATTCTTGACTAATCAACCTAGAGAGCTGGGTGTGTCTTTGTAGAAATGCCAATAAGTTTTATTTTCCTCCGAATGCAGAATCTTGGACCATTCACTGGGAAAAAAAGTTCTTTGAAAAACTGGGTTTGCCAGTGATCAGCGAAGCATCCAGCTGCTTTTTGTTGGGTAGCCAAACTGTGGTGGCAACAGATTTAAGATGCAGAGAGGAAACATGTTTATTACTTGTGCTGATCTGAAGGGCCTGCTTTTTGCTCCTGAGGTCCAGGATTCCTTTTAGAGGTTCCAGGGAGACAACAGTAGCCATCAACGACAAAAGAGGTCTTGACCATTTTGTCACCTGTTGAAACCAAATATATTGGCTTCAATGAATTTGTCAATATTGAAAATGGGACAGAATGGGGCGGGGAGAGGGGAGGAATCTTGTAATAAGCTGCTGGCTATTTTGGAACACTCCTCTTGCTTGCTCTCTCTTAAAAGAAGAAGTAGTTTATTTTCTCCAAATTGGTGGGAAAAAAATCAGAAACTTCTTTATCATCTGTGAAGTGGATTTCCCATTTTTTGGCCAGCTCCTTTTGCCAGTAAGGGCCACTTTGCCTGTGTAGGGCTGACCTTCCTGTTTCCTGAGCAGGGACTTTGTGCCTGGGGCCAAGGAGGACAAACCTCTTCTGGTGGAGGCAAAACAGCTTCTCCCCTGTTGGTTTCTTTGGGCCAGAACTTGGCAGATGAAGTCCACTCATGCTCAGAAACCTCAGCCCTTTGGCTGAATGACATGATAAGGATTCACCTTGGGTCGGTATTTCAAGTACATTATTTAATGAGAGCAGTGAGTTACTGCGTAGGGTAAGCCAGCATGGCACAACAGAGGAAAACTTGGTCTTGATTTGATTCAGGCAAATGAGAATCCTGTGTTAAGCTGTTAGTTTAATCTTAGCTTTGATCCTCAGTCACTGGTTTTCATAAGGTCTAGGAGGAAAGATCAGACAGAAATTATAAGAACTTGGGAAAGGCCAGGCAGTTTAAATTCCATGGTTGTGAACCAAGATGGCAGGTGGAATTCAGGTGCTGCAAGATTGTGGTAGGGTCAGGCTTACGTGTATGGTCTGACCAAGCTGAAGAATCTGCCAAGGGGTGAAAGGGGAGGTTGAACACTCTTTCCTTTGTGTTTTTAATCTGCTTCCATCCAGCCCTGTGGCTACAAAGGAGATATCCTGTCTGATAGCTACTGTCCACTGACTCTCCTTGCCTCAGCTGGTCACAGGGGTAACACCATGGTTTGGATCATGACCTCCAGCTGCAGCTGCCACAAATTTCACATGCTGTTTCCCACTGACTGCACTGGTGGAAAAAGCAGGTGCTGCTTGAAAAAACAATGAATATCACTTAGCTTTCACAACTCTTTGCAAAAGAAATATCAGAAATGTAAGATAAAGTGAAATAGTTGGCTTTAACTTCTGCCACATACTTATCTTATGGATTATAAACATAACTTGAAATTTATTTCTAAAGGAAAACAAAACTGGTTTTGTTCTGAAAATGCTAAAACAGGCTCTCTTAGAGGATTGCTGGACTTTACAAAGGTTTTGCCCCAAATCTTAGCAAAAGGCATTGTTCAGCAGAGTGCTTTGCATTTCATTAGACTCAGGTTTTCCAGCATAAAATGTTTCCATCTTTCTTTGACTAGCTCTACTGAAATCTGTCAATGGTGATTCCAAGAGCAGCCTTATGCAGCTGTGAAGGGGAGCTCTAAGAAATGCTTATCAATGCATTACCACTGCTTCAGAAAAAGGTTTATTACTATAACTTCAGCACAACAACGGGTACATCTTGCTGTGTCAACATGATGCGTTTTACTCATTTAACATAATTTGTTAGAGAAAAGAAATTCTAAATTCTGTAAGTTGAGTAATTATTTTTTTTTTATTTTCCACATTTAAGCAGGCTTGCAGTGGACATACAGTCTTTTTTCTTCCTTTTGCTTTCAGAGCTGCAGTCACAAGCAGTAACCAAGCAATATTTCTACAGGTTTGCATGGCTGGATTGGGGTCTGGAGCAGTGAATCTCATTTCCAGTGGGCCTCAAGGCAGGACACAAGACCAGGATGTTACCCATGTCCCAGCTGTGTGCTCTATGGGATTTTTTTTTTTTTAATTATCTGTAAAATGTTGTGGGGTTTTTTAAAAACACTATGCTTATGTGGTTTTTTAAAACTGAATTGGGTGTTTCTCAGTTTGCAGTAATAACTAATCTACTCTCTCTCTGCTTTTAATCCATGAGCATGCAGATGCTTGGATTTTTCAGCATCTTAAAATAAATCACTTAAACTGGTGACAGGACAACACCTTCTTCTGTGAGGTATAATATGCAGGACCTCTGGCCCTGGCATGACAGAGTAATTCATTCTGAGGGAGAGTTCTGTTTTTTTCCTGATAACAGGATTTTTTAATTATTTTAATGTTCAGGGTTTTTTCATTAAATGTGGATATTTTATTGATACCTTCCTTTTCTTTTATATTAGAGTTTTGAAAGGGTAATAATTTGCTTAGAAGACAAATACCCAGAGAATACTTGAGGTGAGTGGTAGAACTGACAAAGGCAGTGTGCTATGGATCTCCAGTAAATAAACATCTCCTAATCCTGATGATCAGTGGAGGAAGATTTGGGATCACTGCTTTTAACTCTAATTTCATCCCACATGTTCCTCTCCCAACAGACTCCCCTTCTGATATTACTGAGAAATGGTTTTGCCATCAACACTTGTTCTTCTGCAGGTTCCTCTACTCCTGGACCCTGCTTGGCTTTGCTCCTGCCAGCTTGCCTGTTGACAAATTGCTGCAGGCACAAATCCATCTACCCTTTGGGTTTGTCACAGACTTCCACACGACACGGTGTATGCCCATTAAACAGCCTGTGCTGTGTTATCACAGACTGTAAATTACTGGTTAATCACACAACTGGCCTGGGTGTCCATCTCAGTCTGAGCTCAGCTTCTCCATGTGGCTGATGGCGATGGATGTGTGCATGCCGACAGCACCAAGTGTTATGTCCTTGGGAATTCAGAGCAGGAGCTGCCACACTGTACATGATGCTACTTGTTCCAACCTAGATAAACTGTTTAAGGGGCTGTCTGTATGTGTGTATGTCTGAGCAAATACGATAAGAGAAAAGAAGGATTTAAACGAGCAGTGTCCTGCCCTATATAACAATAAACCAAACAAAACAAAATCCCCTCTCCTCCCCCACATTAATCTCTTTTCTCCTCTTGCTCATTCTCACAAATCTGTCCTTGGTATTGCAGAGGCCTGTTTTCAGCACGGCAAAGTTTGCCCCTGTGTAACATTTCAAGTAAAACAATTTAATGGCCCATTGGCTAAATGCTGACTAACCTACTTTGAATTCAGTGGGAGGTAAGGACTGAGCAAAATCTCAGCAAGGATTTTGGCATAGCATCCTGCAACACTCACATCCTTGCAGTTTAGTGGTAGCTATTTACCCACGTGGGGCTCTTTCATGCTCTGCATGAAAACTGTTTTAACATTTTGTTGCATTGAAACAGCATTATTGAGGCACTTACTTGGCTTTCATTTGTCAGGCTTTGCACTTGGACCTGCACAAAGTGGGGCCTCTTCACAATGTCATTCAGTGACATTTTCTTCTCTGTTGACCTCTCTTCTGTGTATAACTGGCTATTGTATGGGATATTGCAGATTTATTGGCTATTGTATAGGATATTGCAGATTTATTCTTTATTTTGCTATATCACTGCCAAGCACACATGAACACAGTTATGTTGTAAGTGTGCTCTGCCACAGCAAAGTTTGGTCTGTGGAAATACCCACAAAGCACAGGGATCTACAGCCAGCTGCTTTTCAATGGCAACATGATTAGGTTACGTAATTACCATCCCCCCTGGTGGCACAGGAAACCTCGGCTCTGATCTAACAGCAGGCAGTGTGAGTGATGCCGTCACAGGTTTCCTGTAGGTGCCTGGGCATCTTCGTTCTGTTCTGCCTCTGCTTTGATAGATCAGAGGTGATGTGCAAAGGCAGAGTCCTGCTGTCCTCACCCAGAGATGGCACAGCTCATCCCTGGAGTCTGTCTGGAGAACACATGGGTAAGTAATGCTACCAGCCAAGCATGCAGGTGGGGTACAGCCGATGCACAGGGAAGCAATACCTGCAGGAAGCCAGTGCAGCCTTTCCTAATCACCCCACCACTGGATCCATGGGTGGGTGAGCACCTATGGCTTAGATTCATGGACTGCACTTAGTGTTTAGACCTGGACTTTTCTCTCTTGCCTCTTCTGCTTTAGTCTCCACCTGTATTTTAAACCACTGTGGCCTACACATGAGAGGATGAGGTTTCCTCATTCAACAGGGGATGCCTCTGAGTTTTTGTATTTTTACTATGCAACTTACGTTCTGAGGAGGAAGAACACGGTCAAAAAATATTTGACTTCTTTCAGCCAGAAGAACTACAGATCACCTTATAAGACATGTCAAAATCTAAAAATGCAGATGTTAAGAGGTTTTATTATGCCTATTAGGCTTTTTTAACAAAAAAGAAAAACACATCAAAAAAAACACACAAACAAAACAAAAAAACAATCCCAAATGAAAACTGGAAATTTTATGCCTAAATTCTGTTTTCTTCTATGCAGTTTTGTCACCTTCACCACTTTTGAAAGTCATCTGAAAGCTCTCTGAATTAACATTCATTGAAATCAATACCAGTTCGGGGGAATTGATTAAGGTTCATTCATGGAATAAACAAACATGTATCTATTTGTGGAATATTTTTCAAAGAGCTGTGCTGTGACTTAATCACAGGGAGACACAAAACATAAATATATGAATAGAACACAAACATTATCTGTAGCAGAGCAATAGACACCCTGGCAATCAGATGCTCAGCTGTAACAGTAAAGTTAAACCCTCCACTCAAATTTAGCAACTCACCTGTCAGTACAGTATTCTTGTTTGCAGAGTTAACCAGTAGCACTAAACACAAATAAAGGGCCAAAGGCTAAAGATTAGTCACAGGAATGCTTCACAAGTCCCTCCTTCCTTTATAGCTTGTTTAAAACAGTGACACAAACTTGTTTCTGTTTGAGCTTTCTGCTCATCCTCTCTCCAGAAGTTAACTGAAGACTTTACCACTGGGATTATCCTGAACTTTGAGCCCTCTGGTTACTTCTCTCCCTGCTTCACTCCTGCCCCAGGACCCTTGGGAGGGTTCCACCAGTGCCTCCTGGAAACAGCCCCAGGTTCCCTATGGAATACCAAGACCCTCACAGCCTGCCCATCCACCTAGTGCTAGACAGAGGATCTTCTGGCCTGCAGGTCCTCAAGTCAGAGCAGCAACCCAAAATCAGGGTTAGCCTGGGCCTGTGGCTCCTGCACAGGCAGCAGCTTTTCTGTGTGCGACAGGCAAGGTCCCCAGTGCTGCACTCCAGTGAAAACAAGTGATGGAAGTGAGATGGTGCGCTGAGGGCAGGTCTTTGCATTTCCAAAATCAAGATCAGCAGGAGATGCACTAGACTACAGTCTGATAAATGAGAACTTCATTATGCATGAAGCAAGTCTATTTGGTATTCTAGAGAGATTAGCTTCTTTGGCTCCATCATTTCCATCACATACATCTACAAATAAGGTAAAATCTATTACAAAATGGGAGCAGTAAATAATACAAGGAACCTTTCAGTGAGGGGCAAAACACTTGACCAAATGTTGAAATGCATCATTTGGACATTAGTAGCAGTCAGTCTACGTACTATTAGTCCATCAAAAGATTCTAGATCAAATCTGTATGAAAGAAGTTATACAGTAGATAAATTTTAAGATTTTACCCTTTTTTTTATTTTGTCCTTATTTTTTTGTGGTTCTGAGGTCTTTGTGGCTTGAAATACTTTAAAATGCAAAAAATAATTTCTCAGACTGTGCATAATCTCACAAGTCCTAGTTTCACTAAAGCTTCTTGAAAAAAAACATACTGGCAAAAGAAAATACAACAGTTCTGACAAGTCTCATGTTTTTTACGTACATTTGGGTAACCTAAGATTCAGAATTAGAGGAAGAAATTAATTTCAGGCAATTTGATGTATGTTGTGAGCTTATAAACTTTATTTTAAAGGCAGAGTTAACTCACAAGACTGTTATGTTGGGAAGATAAAGGCAGTCAAGGAATATTTATACATTAACTAAGGTTAATGACCCAAATAAGGCAATCTGATTAAGTCCTTTTTGAGTGTTTTCCACTCACTTCACCTTAAATATTTTTAGTGGGGATTTGACTTTCTTGTATACTTCACACAGATTTCTGAGTAAGAAATAAATGCTTATATGTATTAAACACTTTTCTATGACATTTGAAAGGAGTCCGAAGAATCTCAGAACACAGCTTGAAAAAAGCCACATCTCAAAGAGTAAAACACTGAATACTGATGTAAATCCTCCCTATTAGTAATGCCACTGTAGCAAAAGTTTTAAAGGCCAGAATAAAATGGTGAACTTCAAGAAGAACATTGTATGTAAATGTAACACATCCCATCAAAAATCCTTTATAAAAAGAATTGCAAAAGCTTGCTTTAGAGGAACCAAGTGGGTTTTTTGGGTTTTTTTGTTTGGTTGGTTTTTTTCTTCCAAAAGAAGAGTCAAACCCTCATGTAGTATTTAGTCAGTAACACATTAGGGCCACTACACTCCAGAGCCAAGGAAATTAAACTGGCCAGTAATCTCTGCCTTGCAGTGTCAGGTGTTCTCCTGGTATGTTGCAGAATGAAGGAAACTACCATCCTGAACCTCCTCACCTCACCGTGACTGATCCAGAGATCGGAGTGAAACAGGCACACATGATCTTCATGTTTCTGGTAAAAGGGAAATTAGAAAGCAAGGTCATTAAACTGGGGAGAGAAGGGAAAGTTGAATCACTGATTTATTCTTCCTTTCATTCTCACCCCCTCAAGGGTAAAGCATAAGCACTGTTAAAATTTAAATAAGACACTTAATCTTAAGGGATTAATCACTTACTGCACCATTAACTGCTATGAAATAGTTAATGTTGCAGAAATCTGAAAAACAAAAACCCAGCCTGGATTTGTCTGTCCTCAGTGCAGACTTTTTATGAATGTTCATTAGAGGAAAGTTAGAGCAGTACCTTCTATAGAGGTAACTGAATACAGGGCAATCCATCAGGGACAGAAAAGCTTCTTTTTGTAGATCCAGAGCTAGTTGTTCTGACAGAATTCTGCTTCAAATGTCTCTAAAACATTTTCCTCTGATTAAGCTAAGCTTCCTGCTGATTTTGCAATGTAAGTTCGTATCTTTTATGATGCTACAACCAGAATTTTCATTTCAGCAACAATCTAAGCAAGCAGTAGTCTGTTAATAAAACTTAACCCTTGACAATACCACTCTAGTGGTTCCAACACAGAAGTACTCTTCCACACTTAAAACAGAAAACAGTTTTGAAGTTTGGTCTGACTTTTACCCCTTAGAGCTCTAAGAAAAGGAATGGGAACAATCAAAATATTCTTATTGTTGCCAACTGTTCACAATTGCCTAATGGATCAGCAGAAGTGAAGAACAGGCGGCTCAAAGCAGCCAGTAACAGGGATCTGCATTTTGATAATCCAGTTGCTTGTAGTCAATACAGAAAACTGGGCACTACTGTGGGAAGCTGCACACACTGTAGTATTACTCCTGCCCCTGGCTGTCAGAAGACCTAGGGTGGTGGTAAAAGAACCAACTAGAAATAAAACACTTGTCCTGAGTAGGATTAGCTGGCCCTAGAAAACACCAGTCCTCTCACCTGTTCTCCCACTTCAATAGCTCCAGTAGCACCAATTTCTCTTTTCTCCTTTTGATTTTGTTGTTCCAAACAAAATACTGCTGTAGCCACACTAAACTCTAATTAAAAAAAAAACTAAACAAACAAAGCAAAACATTTTTTGCATTTAGTGACACTGATCTTTAAGCATCTGGTGCTACATGCTTATACATGGGATCTATGCTCCCATGCATCAGCAGAAGTAAACACCCTTCAGAATACGCTTCCAAGAAAAATCCTTCCCTCAGTCTTTCATGTACCTCATTTTCTAGGGTAATTTGATGTCTAAAGCAGAGCACATTCTCCCCCTGCTCCAAGTACCTTAAAAAAAAAAAATCAATCTTCCATAGACAGAGATTCCCTTGAGAGGAATTCTTAGTTTTTAAAACCTTTACCAAGGTCTAATCAGAGCCACTTGCTCAGCAGAATGGGCTGAAAATCTCATTTTGCCATTTCAGTTTAGTCTGTAACAAAAAGCAGTAGAGCCTGGCCAAAGCATTCAACCAGGTTTTAACATCTTACTCTGAACTGCATATTACAATTCTGTGTTACAAATGCTGTCCCTATGGCTTAAATATGTGTTTTAGGTTCTTTCAGGTGTGTACAGCCCTTGGGGCAGAGACTCACTGCACAGCTTATCCATGTAGTGTGAGAGTTTTAAGCCTTTTTATGACTTGTGCACAGGAACACAAAGCAATGGCCTGTCAAACCATGACAAGGGCAACACAGCAGAAGTATTGAAAACAGTTAAGCTCAAGAGGCCAGGAGGTACCAGTAAAATGAACTTTATTTCAAAGCTCATTAAAAAGCTTCACAATAACACTAACAGAATTAGCATTTCCTTCATTTTATGTACTCCACATGAAAAATGTATTGTTTAGCAAGAGATGAAACGTAAGCGTTTCTGCATGCTACTAACTCATTTCACTGTCTTATTACCTGATAAGTACTTTGGACTGCAACAATCAAAAACCTTACAACAGAAGGATTTCTTCTGGAAGTCCTTCTGAACAGGACAGACACTGGCTTTTTCTGACATACCCAATTAGATGTCCAGACAAAAGAAAACTACCTTGGCATCTACAAATGCCTACGAGTGTTTCGATTACAACTTGTTGAAGGAGCAGTACATTTCAGAGCAAGGGCTTCTTTTCATCCTTAGTGATGCAAATGGTTAAATACTGCACAGAAGCTTAGTATGAACTCACAATTCCACAGGAATCTGAAAGTTACCAAGGCAATTTTCCTTTTAGGATAGTCATGACCAACACTATTACTGTTCTTCCTCCCATAACACAATGTATCCCAGACAAGTCTTAAGAAAAAAATATAAATAGTTTCCAAAACAATGCATTCCCACCCCCATCACATAGGACAGCCAAAATATTTTCTGTCATGGGATGAAATAACTTGCTGCAAGTGCAGTGTTTTAGTCCAAGTCCATGTTAATGGTGTTTTGATCACTTGGATGACATTCACCGTTCTGCTGAGGCATTTCAGAATTTTTGTCATCATCTCCCATGTCTTCGGTTTTATAATCATTCCGTTCATTTAATGGGTTTTCTTCCTTAGGAGAGTCAACTTTTGGTTTTGGTTGTGTCACAACAGGCTCACAGACATTGTTTAACTCCTAAAAGAAACGGAAAAGATGTGGTCAGAATATGTATTAAGAAGCCACCAGCTACACCAGTGTGAAAAATCCTGTGCCCAAAAGACTGTTTCAAGCTTGGTTCTATTTGTTTCCCCTGACTGCAAACTGACAAGTACTTACTGTACCCTGAAATAAATTAACTGGTATACTTTCTGATGTTGTGTGGGCAAAGTTCAGCTTCATATTTTGGATTTCACATGGCTTGTTTCAATTCTATTTTTGCCTACGAGTAAAACACTGAAAAACAACTCGAGTTTTTAAGGTGAATGAGAAATACAAATATCAATTAACTCCACAGAATTGTATACAGTATACTGGAGCTTTTCTGCTTTCTACTGAATCTCCTTCTCTCCATACCTTCTACCTTTTAAGAACAGTAGAGTAGTAAGATGAAACTAGGGGAGACAAAGGGGACATACCAGTCTAGCTTTAGCACCAACCTCTAATGACAGTTTCTTAGAGTACTTACCTGTAGCTTTGCCTTAATTTCACTTGAATGCACAGCTGGATCCTGATCTAAGGTCTTCTTAGCCTGTGCACTCACAGCATTATTCATCCACTCTACCACTTCACTAACACACTTCTCAACTTTCATCATTTCCATTTCATCAATATGGATGTATTTCTCATCCTGCCCAAATACAAACATTTCCTATTAGTTAATAATGTCAAGTTTACTGACACCATGTTATGCCAACAAGGCTATCAACTATTTACAACTTATAAATCTTTACTGATGGTCAAAATAAATAGAAATAACCCACAGCAAGTTAGTTACAGCAAGAGACAACAAGAAATACACGTCAATATAAAGCTTCTTTTGCCCAACAAACAAGAATTCCAGTTCACAGAGGGCATAGAAGCTTCACAAACAGGTAATGCAATAAAATTTAACGCTCTTAGCAAGGCTGAGAAAAAAAAAAAACCCTCCCCTCCTGGAGGGGCCACCTGTGCCTAAGGTAGTTTAGACAGTGTGATTCAGATGTAGGCAGAAAGGATCAGAGTTTAACTTTAGCATTCCCTACAATGCCACAGTTATGCAACCAACTGACATCAGGAGAAGGACCTACCCAGCAACACAACCTATGAATCCATATTTGGAGTTCTTAAATAAAAACAAGTTTTAAATATACTCTTTTCAATGATGCTAGTTATTTAAAGACTGTGCTACACTACTAATTATTTCCCTTAATGACAATTTTGTAATCTCTAGCTATGAGGACATAATTGTTTCTGATGCAACTCTCAAACTCAATTAGTTTGAGTGTTGTGAGATGCCCAATTAAAATTTTTTGGGTTGAAACCCAAGGAGCAAATTTTCAGGCAGGAATGCTTATTAAGGAAGTAATTTACAGATACCAATGAAAAAAATCCAAACCCAAACCTGAAACATCAATAAAACTGGATCTTTTACTTCACCCACTAGTACCTTTTACACTAATGCTTCTCACCATACAATAATTCTCATTCCTGGAAGAGGAGTACATTTCTAAAATGAGTCAGATTGGCTTTTAAAAGGTCAAGAATCAGACCACGAGACTAACCCTTGCTCTTAAAAATGTCCTCTTTAGCCTGAAAACATCCAGAAGTACCAAGCAACTCAAAATGACACACTGTGCGAGATTTTTTGAGTACTGGGAAACATTTGTGATACTAAATTCATGACCTATATAACAGCAGATTGCAGCTTATCTGAGAATGAATTTGAAGCCCTTCCAGCCAATGAGCCTCACTGAAACACTGTGGTAACAAAAAAGTACTCCAAGGCCACTTACTTTATTCCTGAATTCCCCAGCTATTGTAGCATAATACTGAAGCCTGTGTCCCAGTTCCTCTAATAGCTTTGGTCGCTCCTCTGCTTCTTGGTAGCGCATTTCAATTGGAGTACCTAATTTCTAGAAAAAGCAGTTCCTATGTGTTTACATGATTCATTAACATTCATTAATGTTGCTTTGTGCAGTATTTTGGGCATTTTGCATTTTGGGCATATTAACAGACCTACCTTTAAATCCTCTAATTTTTCTATGTACACCTGCTTTGCTTCATCCTCACCCTCTTCATACAGCCAGCCTTCCGTCTCTGTTAGGAGCGCAGAGAATCCCTGCAGATCCTATGTGTCAATAGAATTCAACACATCAAACATAAAAATACACACCAACCCACTATTGGTCTTGCAGTAACAGGAAACTGGCAAATATAGACAGTAATTCTTAGCCTACGATATACAAATTATATTTCTACTGCAGCTTTTGTCTAATTAAGTCACTTAAGCCACACCAGCTTCTTAACTGAGAAACACACAATCTACAACACATTTACAGCCTTTTGTCCTTGATTAGGCCAATGTTTAGGGTGCGGCTCTAATTCACAATTAGTTTTGGTTACGCACACAGCAATACAGCTTCCCCTTCTAGTCACCAACTTTGTTTGAAAACAAAACATTACTCCACTTGTGGCAAAATTTATTTTCAGGGATGGGTATCTGCTAAGCCTAAATCTAATTCTGGATTAGTTGCTGCCATCATTCAAACAAGTTGTGGTTTTGCAGCTATTTCCAGGATGACTTTGAGAAAGCTCAGCCAAGGTATACAAAACAGGTATTTGGTATTAATGTATTTTCAAGGAAGTTCCTGAAACCATAACCTACCTTTTCACAAACAAACTTCTCATATGGTCCAGACAACTTGTCCCTGAACTCATATACATATTCCTCCACTGCATTCTTTGCATCATTTCTTTCTTTCTCCAGTTTATCCTGCATAATCATCTTTCCCTGTATAACCACAGAAAATATTTTAATTAAAAAAATACCAGCGTCAAAACAGCATTCTACAAAGCACAATTCCATTAACATCTCCCAGAGGCTTTGGCTCACCTAATTGTTGGAATTCTCACTGCTACACAGTAGACTCATTTGAAGAAATGAGTTACACTTCTCTTGATTACAACAGTTTATACCAATCTGTGATATCATTCATGGATAACTGCTCTGATACTAATTGCTATAAACACCACTTCAACCTTTCTGATAAACATTTGTCAATTGTGTGTTACAAGTCAGACTGTATATTAGCTCACTGTAAACTGAGTTCACACTCCAGGGTTACAGTAAAAGAACAGAGGTGCCTTGAAAAGCAGATGAATGATTAATAACTGCACACAAGAAAGCAGTTCAAACCACACTAACTCACCTCTGTTTCAATATACATATTGAGGAGATCTTTTCCTAACTGCCAAACCAAGTTAGCTTCAATGGGTAGTTCCACATTCTTCACTTTTATCTTGGGTTTTTTGGCTTCTGGGGGCTGATCACCTTTCTTCTCATTTGTCTGAGTTAGAAAGAAGAAAAATAAGAATTTTCCTGACTTCCTTCTGATGAAGTAGCACTATGATGAAACAAACATTCAGAGGAAGAACACACAGAGGTTCTTCTGTGCTCTTTCAGAATCTTCAAAATATATTCCTGAGGCACTTTCCTTTCGGGGATCCCTCCTCCTATGCTACTCTCCTTACAGTCTGTTCAACAGGAAGTAAGTACTGAGCTACAGAAAGGATGTTTCTCACATATATCGTGTGTTTACAAGTTTTCCACAAGTGTCCATCTGTAGCTTAGCACTTCACTGCAGCTGTTGACAGTGATTAAGACTTTAACCCCAAAGTGTTTCTCATCTTGTACAGATGAAAAACCACAAACCATTAGCAATAACATTCAGGCATATGTTTTTAACATGGATTATTTCCTTTTAGGTTTATGAATTCCTGACCCCAACTTTTCTCAGCAGGCCAAATAAGCTTGGCCTCTAACACCTGTTAAACATTTAAAGTCTAAAAAACAAACAAACTAGTTGTACAACACTGCATGAAGACAGGGAAGTGGTAGGGAGACTTCTTACAGGAATCCTTTTGCAAACTCTGTACAAAAATCATCACAAGATAGACATTATTTTTTACAATAATAAAGATATGAAAATGAAAAAGGTTCTGAGCACCAAGTTCCTTAATTTTTCCTGGAATATTTTACCATTTTAAAAGCCACCATTATAGAGCATAACATTTTCAACAGAGTTAAAGGGTCACTCACTTTCTTGACATCTGGGATTTTGTTTTCTTCAGAGGGAGGTTCTGATGAAGGGGGAGACTGTGACGTTTGCTGACCATCAGTTTGTACCTGGGACTGTGTTCCAGCCTCACTGTTCTCTTGCTGGATATTTTTCTGAAATGAAAGCCCAGGCACAAAGGATGTAGAAGGCATGTGCACTTGCATTTAACTATAGGGCACTTCACTTCTGACGCACGTACTGTACAAAGTGCCCTACAAAGCATTCTGTGCACACTTAGAAACACACACGCTTTAACTAACGGAGATACAGACTAGGTGCAAGTTCAGAAGGACTTTATGAAAATGTTACCAGTGCCAGGCTTGCAGCATACTTGTGTGTGTGTGTGTGTGCACATGCTACCACTTCCTCTTACAAAAAGTGGCTTTTAATTTATTGAGTAATTTTAAGTTTTTCTACTAGTTTTCAGAAAACTATCAAAACATCAAGTAAACTATAACAATATGCATTATTCCCCACTGTTCCCTTCTCCTTCAATGCTGTAGAAAACAATTCAGCTTCCCATTTCACAAAAAGTTTCAAAAAACTTTACTGACAGGAATGATTGCATACAAATCCTTTTAACACAAAGAGCACAGATGATTAACAACCCAAATCAAGTTTTTCTATTTGGAACAGCTGGGACAACTATGGCAGCTCTAAGCAACCCCACCCTCAAGCAACCCACCTGCTGCTACTTGGCATTTTGCCCAATAACTGATTTTGAAATCCACACACTTTCAAGATAGCACAAGTTGTCTCCTGTTCTTATAAAGACATTTCCTGACAACTGTGTGCATCTTAAAACTAATCTTCTGCTTCCTTAGAAGGATTTTTCTTCTAGAGTATGTAACAACAGAACATACTTTGTTCAGTAAGGACATTCACACACAAGAAAAGTCAACTTACATCACTTAAGTTGTCAACAGGCCTCTGATCCTGACATTCCACTTCAGTCTCAACACTGACATCTTCACACTCTTCACTTTTAACTGGTTCTACCATAGATGCAGTGGACACACTGAAAATGCCATGAGTATTGACACGGACTTTGACTTTGACTTTAGACTTCTCTCCATCTTTCTGGGCTGCCACATTCTGGATAACATACCTACCTAAAAAACCAAAAGAATCAATACTCACACAGTGAAATTAAATCGGTAATATTACAGAGTCAGGAAAACACCTTCCTCTTTCATAGACAACACGTTTTCTAAATACTGGATTATGCCTCTGTGCTAATCTCATGGTCCCTGAATTGAAATGAATACTACCAGAGAAAAAACAAACAACTAAAACCAAAATACAGCCAACTTCAGTTTACAAATCAAAAGGGATTACAGTTATTTTCAGGAGCTAGCATAGGTTCTCCTGACACTACCAAGACAGAATAAATACAAAACTGGTGGTATCTGTGTTACTAGTGGGCTGAAAGAAAACTACACAAAGACTTGGTCTAACACCAATGTGAAGTGGTGTCTTTTTAATACAAGAAAACATAGAAACAGAATTTCCAAAAGCATTCTTTTCAGCTACTAATATCCATGCAAGCCTGCCATTACCTTTTATTCCAAGGCAGAATCTAAGTGTTCTGTAACTAATGTAATATTTGAAACAAGCACTGTGAAACTAATAGACAACTAGTTTAACAGTAAATGAAAAATCAGATGTCTTTGACATTAACAGTAAATGCTTCTTCTGCCTACTACATGTTTTACATGTATTACTGAAAGAGTGACCTGGAGACTACAATGCTCATTTAGCTGCAAAGTAAAAGTTCCTTGATGTCATAGGCCAGATACACACAGGCTTGCACACACCATTCCTTCAGCAATAGATCTCACCTACAGCATACAAGCTTTTACCTGCGTATTTTGCAGGCTAAGGAACGCAGTCCTCTGTCTTGTAAATTCAGTAATATCGGAGTTGTGTGACCCATCCTCTCTTTTGGTAGTCTCATGAGAACTATTAACTCACCCATTAAGTAGTACTTGTAATTCTGTTCTGAGCAAAGAATTAATCAGCAAGTGAGCTGAAACCAATCTGTTCTTACCAGTTTTCAGAAGAGCAGTTAAACAGCTTCTTGTTTGTTAAAGCCACAAATTGAATACTCACAAATTGCACCATCAGTTTTTATGGTAAGAGTTAACACAAAAGGAAGTCTGCTGTCTCTGTAACTTTATTATCATAGAATCATGGTATGACCTGGGTTGAAATGGAGTTGAAGATCATCTAGTTCCAATGCCCCGGCTGTGGGAAGGGACACCTTCAACCAGACCAGGTTGTTCAGAGCCCCAATCCAACCTGGCCTTGAACACCTCCAAGGATGGGACATCCACAGCTTCTCTGGGAAACTTCTTCCAGTGCTTCACCAATCTCACAGTAAAGAATTTTTTCATAATACCTAATCTAAAGCTGCTGTCTTGCAATTTAAAGCCATTCTCCCCTTGTCCTGTCACTGCTTGCCCTTGCAAAAAGTCCCTCTCTGTTGTGCTGCTTTCCAAAACATATGGTATGCAAACATACAACATTTAATTGCAGGTTTGGAACTCAAGAGTAATTATTTAATTGGCCTGTCTTTACCATCACAATCTTAGTTTCTAACGACATTGTAATCTTTCTGTAAGTGTCAACACTGTCAAGTGCTGCAATTTGTCAAAAAGTATGAAAGAGCTGCTTAGAAATGTTACATACACAAGTCAATACTGTGGTCTTGTAGCTGCCGCTATTTCAAGCAACCTTGATCAAAAATTGTTCAGCATTTTGTCAAGCCCAGAAGATATAAGAAAAAACAACTAGTTATTCAAGATGCACTTTTTTTATATGCAGGAGATATTTTGTGATTATTTCTAGCTTGCTTTAATGATAAGCGGAAAAGATTAAAAAAGTTATAAAGTTATCTTTTGCAGTGATAACCCCATTCTAGTCCTGGCATTTGTTTGTTTCCCCTCATTTCTTCATTAAGCCAAAGCAAATTTAGAAGGTAGAAAAACAAAAAATACCAATTCAGTTACCTATGGAACAGGAAAATTGAAAATTGAGTATTTCAGACAAAAACCTGACTAGATATCATCTAACCATACTGTAACACCACAGTTCCAGAACTGATTTAAAATCAAAACAAGGAGACACAACACCATTTCCAGGACAATTACTTACCAATTTTCGCCTCAGGATATGGTACTCCATTAGGATCAGAATAAAAAGCTTCTAGCTCAAATGGACCTTTCCTATAGAATGTAAGAACCTTAGAGAAAGGTGCTGCATGATTTCTGCTGAAGACTTCATGAACTCTATAATTAAGGAAAAAAAAACCATTTTTAGAAAAGTAGTTAAGCTGAAAGGTTTTGACATAAGGTCAGAATTCTTCAGAGGAACATCATCATGTTTTGACAAATTTAGCCTTCTGAACGATTCCAATAAAGATACTTCACTACTGTCCTGCAAAGGAAAAAGACTACTGTTCTCAACTGTGATGGGAAATTGTCCTATTCCACTAACTTTCAATCTCAGAAGCAAGTAAATTTAGATGTAGGTAGCAATACAATGACAGATTAACAGCAGACCTCCAAAATTTGTTTTCTGCAAAGACATTATTCTGAGCTTGGAACAGTGCCATTTGAATCATAATTTGCACCCTTCCTCAGTCTCAAAGGGCTAATTATAGCCCTGTTAATTCCTTACTCATTTACTTTCCATGGTTCAGCTGAGAACCCTGACACCAGATTATTATTCATTCTTTGATATGACAGAAAGGCAACCAGCATTACTTCATGTTCTTTCTCTAAGGTCTGTCCACTGTTATGCCAGTGTGATTCTAATTCACCACTAAATTTTGTCTCTTAACTGTGGAAGGTCTCATCTAACAACCTAAATGTGAGAAAGTGAGCTTTACCCAGAATGTGATCCCATAGCTCTCAGAAGTATCAGACAGAACAATTAGGTTCTGCAACTCCATAGAAAACAGACATAAAAAGAAAAGGCTGAATTACAAAGAACATGAGAAAGGTAAGAGCAGGTCTATCTAGAACTATGATTTTTCCAAAAGTTGAACTTTGAGTTCTTTACATCCTAGGCAGCAACTGCACTTCCCACAGGCGTGGCACAGTTAATAGCAGAGATGCCAGTCTTAAGACACTACAACTGCAAGTAATTTCTCTTACAAAAGTTAAAATCCTGCTAGGAGTTAAATTCTTGCTTCAGTCAGATAAATGGCAATCCACATAAGCTCACAATATTTACATAGTGCAAAACATTACTAAGACAAGGATCTCAGACAGGTATTGGAACACCATGCGTAAAAAAAAAAAACACAAACAAAAAAGCCAGAAAGTAAAGTGGGATCAGGATCCAGCCACTGCTCCAGTGAATTTTGTATTCTAAAACCTAACAACCACATAAAGGCAATGCAAAGATAACATATTACTTGGTAGCTCATTTACTCTCAATTTTTTTAAATCTTTGTAGTTTAACATAAGAGGAACTGTAGTTAAAATTTCCACCCATGCCTTTATATAATTTCCACTGTCAACCATGTCCGGTACATGGTCTATGGATTTTCTGCATTAGAATGTCAAGATTCTAATTTAAATGCAAGCAAGAACATTATCCTTGAGTTATGAAGGTCAAAAGCTTCACAGAACTGTAGCCTGAGCTACCTACCCTTCAGTGTCCTCTGCTTCAGTGTTCCACAACAGAGATATTGGAAAAGGTGTCGCATCTGTCACAGAGAATTCTCTCACTTTAAAAGCTGGAGAAAGAATGGCACACTAAAAAAAAAAAAGACATGCAATAAAGTTGGTTAACTGTTCTACTCCACTAGCCAAGACAAACAAGAGAACTATGTTGACTTTATTGAAGCAGAACTAGGCAAATTGCTTGATTTCAATACAGTATGGTAAGAGAACAGAAATCTCTGGCAGAAGCATTTACACTCTGCATTATCAGACCTTTTGGCCTCATTCTTACTGTGGCCTGTGAAAAAAGTAAGTCTAAGCAAATACCAGGACTGTAAAGAATGGAAATGCTGCACTGCTTAGTCCTAAAAGTGGTGTGTATCTTAAGGATCCTCCTTCCTTTCCCAAACACAACTGATAGCTAGTAGTGGAAAGCAATTAGTGAGATGGGGCAATGAAACAAGTCAAAGAAAAAAGGGTGAAATAAGACAGTAAGTTAAAGGAGAAAGGAAAGAACACAGTGGGTGGTTTGCCTGTAAAATGTAATTCACTGGTTGGAAACTGTAAAAATGGGAGGGAGACAGAATAAAAGTCTGTTTCGCATTGATGAAAAGTTGGATCAGAAAATTATAATTTGCAGTAGTTTGGATCTCCACAGATACTTCTCATACCTTGTTGATTAAACGTATCTTTCAGCTTGACAACAACTTGAAATTATTTCCATTAAAGATCCCTAAAACCTGTTCTTTTTGAAGAGCTGAGTGGACTGCTTACAGAACACATCCAGCATCAGCACTTTCAATAAAGAACTGCACCAGAGAAGTACTCTGGACTTTTTAAATGGCACAGTCCCATAAAAAGACCTAGTGAACATGTATATGCCCTTTAAAATGGACTACTTTCACTATTTTTCATAGCTGCACAGAAGTGTTCTCGAGAAATATAACTGTAGATCATCAAGTGTTGCCAGTACCATACCTGCAGAGCACAGCCCCTAGCTATGGCTTCATCTGCATTCAGTGTTGTACTGACATCCTTGCCAAAGAATTTAGCAATCCTCTCTTTGACAGCAGGAATGCGGGTTGCTCCTCCCACAATCTCGACAGCAGTTACATCTTCCACTTTCAGTTGTGCTTGTTCCATTAAGGAAAGGAGGGGCATCTCTATCCTTTGCAGCAGGTCAGCACACAATTCTTCAAATTGTGACCTGAGGGAAAAAGCATGGGAATAATTAAAGAGTGCTCAACCCACCACTAACATTTCCTGGTATTCTTGTTTCCAAACTGATGCTGACTGGGTTTGTTGGCTACACTGCAAAGAGAATTAAAGCTGAACCCCTGTAAGTAGGCTGAAGCAGCAACTGTAGACAAGGGAGTACACAAACAGTTGCTTACAGATTTTCCAAAACCACTATCAATGTAGCTATATAAGATAAAGGTATCATTTGGGCAGCTGCTATTTATTGGGCTCTCAGTAGAGATTACAGATAAGAAATCAGAAAACAATGATGGCTTCCTTTACAATGAAACTGTTGCCTAAATACTGAAGGGAACTTCAAAAAACAAGCCCCACCACTCTTGGCAATAGTTACAGAACTAACAAATGAAGTCATGCCTTGTGACCACGTGCAAGAGACAAAAGGACACAGACTTCATTTACACTTGGGCCATAATCGAGTCATCCCTCATAAGGACTGTTTCTGTCCTCTATATCTCTACCAATATCCACAGTACAGTAAGAATAGAAAAAAGGAAAAAAGCTTCAATTATTGCTATCTTAAGAGCAGTATGAGATTTAGGTTACTTAAAATATGCAGAAGGCCTAAATATGCAGCCAAATCCCCTGGTTTGCATGCATCAATCCATGGTTTTAAGAACATGTCATTCTACAAAAAGAATTCAAGCTTCTTATGCACACATTTTTGGACTGAAACATTACTCAGGTAGCTGAACATTCCATTTCTCAGCCTTAGCTATTCCAGCATTACAAAAATACCACAGGTATTCAGCACTTACATGTAATTTTAGCACAGTAAATTTTTTTTCAACATGGAAAGAAACACTTGTTTAAAAAATATGGCCAGAAAAGCAAATGCCCATCTTGTACAGAACTCACCTGTTCATTTTTCCGGATACATCAGTATCATTCATGAAACACTCAATGTTTAGGGGAATGTCTGTGCTATTTGAGCTCATTAGTTTCTTCAGTTTCTCGCATTCCTGATACAGACGAAGAAGAGCTCGAACTTTGGATTTTGGATCTAGTTTGTACTTTGATTTTATTTCTGCACAGAAGTAATCTACCAGCTTTCCATCGAAGTTTCTCCCACCTAGGAAAGGGTCAAATGCTGTGCCAAGTACCTGGTTTGAAAGAACACAATTAGTCAGTCTTACATTCAGTAAAATCCAAAGGAATAGCAATCTTCCAATATGAGTAAACCTTTGCTTCAAAAAACCGTTGGGCACAGGTCAGCCTGTCTTCCAAGGCACAGGCTTTAAGTATTTCATTCAACCACAGCAGCCAAAAATTGCTCTTCACTTTTACAGTGGGTGTAAGACTAAGGAACTAGGTGACCATCCTAACTATTTGAAATTTTAATCCATACACACATTCCTTTAGATAAAACAAACTAAATGTTAGCAATTGTATTATGTATTTTACATTTGTGTATTGCAAGGAATTTACAGCCTCTGTTTGAAACCATCCTAGTGAAATGAAGGACACTGATGAAAACTTTGATCTTTTGAATTGCTGACACTTTCCATGCACTAATTTATTTCAGAATTTAAAGAAGAAAGCAGGTTTGCAAGCTATTTAATTCTAATATCTCATGAACCCTTTTAATTTCATTTAGTTTTACTACCTTCAGTTTACTCTTGTTGAATGCACAGGCTGATACTTGAAATGCAGAATGCCCCATATCAACAAACACAACTATCCGTGGCTTTTCCTCAGGAGCTGGAAGGTCTTGTTTATAAATTCCATAGTTCAGAGCCACTGCAAAAGAAGTGTCAGATATTATCCATGCAATCTCTAGTGAGTTTCCAATGGCATACCATCACATCCCTATGAATATTAAGCTACAGGATCAAAAGCATCAAGACAAATCCAGACATATACCTATACAAGGTCTTACCTTCATGGAAGCTGTATTCCATTAAGTTGCAGGATCTGAGAAGCAGAACATCCTCCCTCAGTCATATATATGCTTTCATAAGTGTTTGGTTGGGTTTTTTTTTTGCTTTGCATAGTAATCAAAAGCATAGAGTATTTTAACAAGACCCAAACCAAAGTTTCATATTTACAAAGAGTACCTCCCAGGCAGAGTTGTAAAATAGCCAGCAGACACGTGTGAGTTTTAAAACCACAGTTATACTGAAAAAAGCCTTGGAAGTTATGAGGTGTTGATGCTTAATCAGACAACTTCCTTTTGGAGTGCCTAAATCCCACCACTGTGTGTCTGGGCAGTAAACTAAGTCAACAAGTACTCCAAGCATGTGCAGTGACTCCTAAATAAGTGCTCAGGGAGATAACTATCACTGAAACTTGATCCTGCCTACCCCTTCAGACAGAAGACATTAAACCAAGAAAAGAGCAACAAGTTTTTCAAATGTTTTTATCTCATGATTGATTTTTTAAGTCAGCCCTCTTTCTTGGAGTAAATAAATGAATCCTCTATGCCACCTGTCATTTACAGAACTTGCTCTTTTACCCTACTTACCTGCTGTCATGTCATTCATTAATCTAAGACAATTTAAGCCAACAATCTGAGCTGCATCTAGAAGGGACCTCCTCTCAGCGTCTGTGAAAAATGATGGAACCTGAAGAGAGCAGGTGAGAATAGCAAGTTACTTCCAGAAAATGAGACATGACACTGTTTATTTCAAAAACATTAAACATTTTATCTGTTCTTTCTCTTTGAGATAGGCACTTGCTTACTGCAAGCCTCTAAAATGCCACTACCATGATGATTGAGTATCAAAGATGGAACTAAATGAGCATCAGCTAGTTTACATGAGCACACACGAGCAAGAAACAAGTGAGTTATTTGTAAACAAATGCTGAGAATCTTAAGTACTGGTCCAATATGTGAAACTGGGTATTAAGGAGAAAGAGATATGGAATACCTTAATTAGAATTAGCAGTTGTACTCCTGTCCAAGAAGGTTAAGAGGAAACTAAAGAAGTTCAGCAATATTACAGATGTGAGAGATGCAAAGAAGTAAGGGATAGCAAATAGAATTTATTTTGGCCAAAATTACTTTGGGCAAGAAGTGGTAAGAAATTCTGAAGGAATAGGTTGTTAAGTTTTCTACAGTTCTCTAGCATTGGCATTGGACAGCGACTTCTGATCTCCTCAGGGACACATGAAGAACTAACTCTCCAGGTACTGATTGGAGAATAAACGTTTCTAATAATAACAGAGCTAAATATTCCTAGATGCAACATGAGACAGACTTGTTCCAAGAGTCATTGAGAACAGAGAGTCAGGTGTTATTTTACACTCAGGGCTTTGCAATGGAATGACTGTTATTGATCTGAGGTCATTTTCTGTGCAGTCAAAATTGGAAAAAAAAAACAAAAACAAAACCAAACAAACGCAAACCCAAACAAAAAACAAATCTTGCTGAAAGGATGAACATAAAGAGGACAGAAACTAAGGTTTTCAGCTGCCAGGAGACAAACTTTGATAAAGAAAGGAAATTGTTTATCAAATAGTTTTACATTTAAAGAAAAACCCCAAACATATGTATTTATTTCAATCAGTAATTAGGATGCTTAGTCATGGAAACAAGCTGTAGTAGAAGGGTATATACCTGGATCCCAGAAAGGTTCTGGGTCCAAAGGTTCAGACATTTCCAAGAGAACAAGTTCACAAAGTGAGTCAGGGTCAGAAATATGGAAGCGGCCCTTGGATTTCTTTAAGTCAAAAAGCTCTAAAGCTAGTTAGGATTAATCCCTTTGTAAGTGCTTAGCAGAGTTCTTTTTCACTCTACATGAATAGAAACAAAATGCCCTCGATAGCTGAAGTTAAAAGACATAATGTTCCTGTGCACTACAATTACTTACAGAAATAACACAGTCTGTTACTGGCTTTTTCAGGTTACTCTCTGCAGTCTCCTTTAATTTAGTCAATAGCATAGCTGAAATCTGTTCCACACTGAAGATGTGCTCTTCATCCATGTACATGACCTGGATAAAAGAGGTAAAATAATTCCATTATTTCAATTGAAGGAAAAATTACTTATGTTTTTTGATACACTGCTAGCTAATCATGACATGCTTAATTATTTCATTATAGAACTTCACTTTACAAATTAATTTCCCAGCTGAGTATTTACAGAGGGAAAAATTCCATTCTCGGTCTTAAGAGACCAAGAACTGTATCAATGATATAGATGGAGGAAGTGGTTAGGAAACAGTCAAAAGTAACACAAGTTTAAAATGTGACTACTAGCTAGACATGGTCTCACATCATTAAGTAAAAAAACTAAAAATAGCCATCAATTTTCAAACTACTGCCAACTGCAAAAAAAGCACCCAGAACTACTTGCTGACTATTTTCCCCCTCAGCATTTTTATCCTTCTGTTCAAATACGTGAAGAGTCTCTGAAAGGAAAACTGTGCAACACAGTTCACCTCTCCAAATAAAATAATTAAAAGCTTAATATGAAGCTCAGCAAAAAGTTTATTTATTGCTTTCTTACAGAAAAAATATTATTGAATCACCTCTTTTCTGTACAACAGAATACATGGCAATGATGAAGTGAAGGAACATGTTACAATTGATACTTCAAAGCAGAACTTGCCTTTTATTCCCATTAGTATAATTTGGGGGAAAATTACAGATTTTGGTTTTAATAGAAAAATTATTCTCTAAATATCCCATATTTAAACTGAATGTTACTGAACCAATTATTAAAACTTTTTAACCACAGTTAAATAGAAAGAAAGCACTAATTTGTTCTCCAAATAACCTGAGAAAAATAGGAGAAATACCAAGTAGCAGTGTTCTCCCAATACTAGACTGTCTCATATTGTAAAAGAGTCCTACACCAACAACTTAAAGGAAACCATTAAATTATGTTTGAATTTATTTGTTGGTCTCACAAGTCAAGAAGAGCAGAAAAAAAATATCTGCTCCTTTGTAACGCCTGGCTACTTTTCTCGTCAGAATTCCTTCTAATGTATAATCTCCTCTGTGATGTGTTCATTACCTAGGACTGATCTACCTTGAAGTTTTGAGGTACTAGTTCAAGCTAGGGTCTTCGTTAATGAAGTAACATCATCTACTATCCCAGCCGGGCTTCATTATCAATAATTTTATATACGCCTGTAAATGGATACAATGTTATTAACTGCAGGAAAAGATGACATTGTACCAGTAAGCTCCTTGAAGTGTAAGCAAGAGCCCAACCTCCAAACTGGTTTTGGACACCTGTTTGCAAGTAACTTACTCCAGGCAGTCCACTTAAAGACATGTGTCATTCGTTTATAGCAATTACTCTAAAGAAAAATTCTGACTACTTTATAAGGAATTTGTAATCACATAATTAGACCGCAGCTACACATTCCACACAAGAGTGACAGAAAGGTTAATACTTTGAAATAAAACCATATGACCTTGTAATTATCTTAGCAGTTTTTCTGCTGGTATGTTTGAGCTGGATGTGCAATTTACCAACAGAGAAGCTTGCATTTCAGCAATTACTTGTAACTGAGTCTTAATTTGATAGTTAACATCCACTATTTAAAGATGAAGCTGTCTATTCATACAAGAGTCCTTTCTTAACAGAAAGACTAAAAAAACCTTTACAGTAATTAAAAGAAATGAGTATTTTCATGACTAGGTGTTGAAATATAAGATTTCAGATTTAGCTATGACACTCAAAGATACATTGCAAATTTACCTTTACTCCAACTCCACCGTTCTTCATGGGAACTAAATCATAGCTCAACTTTTCTTTTTCCTTCTGAACAAAAGGATCATTAAATGCACGGCCATGGAATCTCTTGAAGTTAGATACAGTGTTGTGGGCATGAGTAATTTGCTGTAAAGAAATACGGGATATTTAGAAATTCGGTCTCAATTAGGCTGAAACTCAGTGCTGTTCTCTGTGCCCGCAAGCACAGTCCAGGTTCTCAGACAACCACTCCCTCTCTTGTCACAGCTGTTTCTTTTAACCCCAGTAATTACTATCTGGTACTATCATAAACTCATTACTACAAAAGACTGTATGACTTAGAGACTTGCAGACCATTATATATTAAGGATTATAAAAGTATTTCTGAAACCTTCATGCAATCGGGTAAGCAACAACATGACCTACAGGGCCTACTACTTTAGAATTAGAGAATCATTTAGGTTGGAAAAGGCCTTTCTGATCATTGAGTCCAACCATTTACCATTTATCTAACACAGTCAAGTCCACCAAGGTCCTCAAACATCATATCCACACACCTTTTAAATACCTCCAGGTATGGTGACTCCACCACTTTCCTGAACAGTCTGGTCAAACAATTGACAACCCTTTTGGTGAGAAAATTTTTCCTAATATCTAACCTAAACATCCCTCAGTGCAATTTGAGGCCATTGCCTCTCATCCTATTGCTTGGTATTTGGGAGAAGACACAGGCCCCCACCTGGCTACAACCTCTTTTCAGGTAGTTGTAGACAGCAGCAAGGTCTCCCCAGAGCCTCCATTTCCCCAGACTAAACAACTTCAGCTACCCCAGCCACTCCTCATAAGGCTTGTGCTCCAGACCCTTCCCCAGCTCCATTGCTCTTCTCTGGACACACAGCAGAACTTCAATGTCCTTCCTGGACTGAGGGCCCCAGAACCAAATACAGGATTCGAGGTGCAGCCTCACCAGTGTCAAGTGCAAGGCAATGATCACCGCCCTGGTCCTGATGGCTACACTATTCCTGATACAGGCCAGGATGCCACTGGCCTTCTTGGCCACACTGCTGGCTCATGTTCAGCTGCTGTCGATCAGCACCCCCAGGTTCCTTTCCACCAGGCAGCTTTCCAGTCACTCTTCTCCCAGTCTGTAGCACTGCACGGGGTTGTTGTGACCCAGCTGCAGGACCCACCACTTGACCTTGTTGGACATTATACAGCTGGTCTCAGCCCTTTGATCCAGTTTGCCCAGATCCCTTGGCAAAGCCATCCCTAACCTCCAGCAGATAAACACTCCCATCCAAGATGGCCTCACCTCCAAACTGACTGAGGGTGTACTCGATCCCCTCATCCAGGTCATTGATTAAGATATTACATAGGGCTGGCCCCAATACTGAACTATTAGCGACCAACTACCAGCTGGAATTAACTCCGTTCACCACCACTCTCTGGGTCTGGCTGTCCAGACAGATTTTTACCCAACTAAGAGTACACTCCAGTTGGGCCAGTCATATATTTCATCGTGTTTCCATGATAGCAGCTGTCAGTTTTACTGCTGCACAACAGCATCCAGCTCTTCCTCTTTGTTGCCTGTGCTGCAGGCATTAATGTAGATGTACTTCAGTTGGGCTATTGATCCTTCTACTTTTTGAGTGGAGAAGCCCCGACTCCTCCATGACCATTCTCAGGAGCTTCTGTGATTTCCAACACATCAATAATAACCCTTGTTTCATTCCTGCCACATGGATCTCCATCCCCTACCTCCACTGAGACA
>JAWWEE010000001.1:48558086-48594242 GCA_035221455.1 Xenops minutus
GTGCGGTGCCCGTGCGGGAGCAGCGCGAAGGTGCGGTGCCCGTGCGGGAGCAGCGCGAAGGTGCGGTGCCCGTGCGGGAGCAGCGCGAAGGTGCGGTGCCCGTGCGGAGGCAGCGCGAAGGTGCGGTGCCCGTGCGGAGGCAGCGCGAAGGTGCGGTGCCCGTGCGGGAGCAGCGCGAAGGTGCGGTGCCCGTGCGGGAGCAGCGCCGCACCACCGGGGCGCTGTGCTGAGAGCGGCGCGGGAGGAGGGAAGCGCCCCGTTGGAGCGCCAGCCGAGAGGAAAGCGAAGTGCTACGGTGCTTCAGAGGGGGTTTCGATGTGTCTGGGGAGGTGCGAGGAGATTAAAGGAGAAGGATGGGTTGCGGCTGGGTTGCTGCAGGCTCCTGGAGTTGGGAGCTGTTGCCGTGAGAGTAAGAGACGGAAATAAATGTTTGTATCTGCTCTGCTTCTCATTATTTCTATTCCTCAGTGTTTCCATCTCTGTTAGCGTAGGCTTGTCAGTTTGTTGTGAGCCTTTGGGTTTGTTTCTCCTCCACTGCTATCGCTTGTGGACCAAAATCAAGCAGGGGAAACCGAGTACTAATAAAGCCCATTTTCAGCAAAGTGAAACTGTTATTTTGGTGTTTCTTTTGCAAAACATTTTTCCTTTCTCTGCTATAACTTGGTTTTTGGAAGAGTCCTAATACTCTGGAGCTCTTCCTAAAGCTGCATTTCATTCTTTCTGGAATGAATAGTTTTGCTCCAGTGCCTCAGCAAGGTACTATAGCACTTGTAACCTCAAACAGATTGTAATCACAGTCAGAGAATAGCAGCTTCATTTTTTCCCACTGTGTCTATGTGTATGTATTGTGCATACATGCGTACATGCAGCTGGAAGGCAGAAATGGCAACACTCGTGTTCTTGTTTAGTAGGTCTTGATTAATGCATGTGTGGAATTTGTTCACCAGAAGCTTATTGCAGTATTATGGTTTTCTTTTATTTTTTTTAAAACATCTTTTTACATTAAAGAGTCCATACTTTCCTGAATAACATACGCTTTTGAGATGGCCTGGATAGTGAGTTTGCAAAACAATCAGCTTTGTTCTTGGAAAACAGAAATAATTTGGGATGCCTTTCACAGAAGCAAACAGCTTGTCTGTCGGTAGTTAAATAATTTCATAAATTCCAGCTTGCAGGTGGCAGCTTATAGAATGAGGAAATATATTCAGCTGATTTTGTATGGTCTAAGTTCTAGACAATCAGAAGGGATAATGATGATGCTTTTACTTTGCTTGCCTTTTATAAAGATACTGGTGTACACATCACTCATTTAGACTTTTCAGTGGTTCAGCTGCCTTCTTCCCGTATGTGTAAAGAAATAGTTGCTTTTATTTTATGCAAAGCTTCCGATGCTCTAAATTTGCTTGCATCACCCCCTCTTCTTCCTCCTGCTCTTGCCCCATTTTGTGTTGATAAATCTGTAAGTCTTCATTCTTTTCTGGCTTATCTGACCAGAGTCTTTGTTGCTGATAGGGTAGCAACAATGAAAAAATATTATAAAAGGTTGCATGTAAATACATGAAACTAATTTATATTGTTTGCTAGTGCTCACGGGCTGTCTCATCATGGGACATCATGTCTCTTTGACAGCATCAGTGCAGATTTTCTCTGCAATCATGTCGATCCATAGAATCTTATGTTCTTTGAAAACTTGGGAGGTGGAGAAAACCCAGCCAACTCCCAACCAAAACAAAAATAGGCCTTTCATTAAATTATTGTTAGAAGTATGAAAAAGTTCTATTTTAAATGTTTTGTCTGCGGTGTACAACACAATCACTGGCTTCATTATTCGAAGTGGTCATTTTTAGTCATAGTTTTGCCATACCTTAAGTCATAGAACTGTAACTTTTTTAAACTGACCCAGAGCCCAGTGAGGTGGCTGGAATGACTCTGGGTCAGTCAGCCTTGAATAAGACTGTGAAAGAGCAAGATAACAAGAAGTGTTGCCTTTCTGTCCCAAATGGATTTGCCTGTGAAAATGAAAGAGTTAAGTGCTTAGTTTTTAATATCCTTTGCACTTCTAGGTCATATAAGTGTAAATGTTTGGAAATTGTTTATGCTTGAAAGGGTAGTACTGAAGAAAAGATTGCTTCTATATTTAAAATGTGTATTATATTCATACAGTTTATTGTATTTTAACACTTCAGTATTTACATCCATTTTTCTAATAGTTTGTTGGCTTATTCCTGCAGTTCCACAGCTGAACAATGAAAATAAGTTGATTTTTACTTTCTAGTGTTATAAACAAGTCTTCTCATCAAAATTTTAATAGAAATAATGGAACAGTTGACAAAAATAATTAGGAATTGAAGGTGCTTAAATTGCATTCTCAGATTACATTTCCAGGTTTTGAATGGATCCAAAGAATGTTGTCTAGCTGTTCCAGGGAATTTTAGTCGTGTTCTCAAAAGAAAAAAAGATAAGATTGATGACAATAAAGGTCTTTAAAGTCTTTTTAAAATTTCCTTTTTTTATCCTCAGTTCTTGGACATCTAACAAAGAGAGGGGAGGGCTAGTGATTGACATGATCAGCTTCTGTCTGCTTGTGCGAAAGGACATAATGTTAACCCAGAAAGTGTGTTAAAAATCTTCAGAGCACACAATGCATTAAATAATGCAATGACAAATACCAAATTACAGGTTGCATTTAAGATGGTGCCTTGCTGGGGTTTTTTATGCTTTAGGTAGCTTTGTTTATGAGAAATCATACAATTAATTAATCACCCAGGCCCTTTGGTTACTGTGATGCCTACACAGCTTGAACTTTTGCCAGCTGTTAAGTTTCATCTGGCAATATATTTTCTCGTTGCTCTGTGGCAAGTCAGTGGTCCACCTGAGGCATGCTTGCATTGTGTCAGAAAACACGAAGAGACTAGAGGAAATTCTGGATTTAGCAAAGATACCTCTAGCTCCAGAGATTGATCTGAGTTTTAGGGAGTTATGCTGAAAGAAGTATGTTGCAGTTGTCCGAATTAATATTGATGTTTGGGTGTGAAAAGTTACTGTTTTGTTTTGGTAGCATCTTGATAGCTCCTAGACTTGGGCCATCCTTCTTTGTGCATGTGTAATTTGCATGCAACAAAGAGATATCCTTGCCACAGGGAGTTTATGGTTTCTGACTGTATTGCACAACTGCTGATGAGCTGCATGTGTACTTAGAATTTTTCTATCAGTGGTCCACTCCTGGGCACACCTTTTTCAGAATCCTCTTAGGAGTGCAATGCAGGTGGATGCATTAATCTTGAAGATGTTGACTTGTGCCCAGGCATGGTATTTTCTACATATGCTGTGGTCCATTTATTGATACTTTGTAGACTAACTAAATTTACTACATTGTTCTCCTGCCACCCTTTTCCCAGTATATCCTTAGAAGAGGATATTTATTTCCAGGCTGAGAGATCAGGTTGGTTAGACAGAAGTCTGTCAGCCAGTTTACTTCTGAAGATTGCTTTATTCATGTCAAATTTTACGGGCATAACAGAATAAGGTAGTAGAGTGTTGGTAAGATAAATTCTTACAATCTTGGTGAGTGAAAAGCTTGGTTACTTTAGGGTGAAGACTCTTGAGGATTTTTTTTGTGGTGTCTTCAGGGGTCTACTGGTCTGTTTTGTGAATGTTTCTTCAGTACTTTAAAAATAGTCTGAGCAGTTCTTGTCTTACTAAAATGTATTAGTTGGAAAAAGTCTTCTTGATATATTTAAGGTGAAAGATATCAAGTCATTTTAATGTTTTCATTTGTTAGAAAAGAAGTGGACGGTGCATTTCTGAAATTCCAGGGATTAAGAATAATGATATAGAGAGAGGCTTTAGCATTCATTACAGGTATTGGTTTGTTGAATAAATTGTATGTGTGAGTGTTGAAGTTGCACTGTGTGTCTGGATAGCCACAACAAAAGTAATTTTTAGCCATTGCCCTCAGCAATAAAGGTGGATTGTTATGGGAGGTGGTCAAGGAGAGCTGGTTGATTTTTCAAGATTCATCTCCTCAGGAATGATCCATCCCCACATGCAGGAGGCAAGTCAAGATGGCAGGAGGCTCACATACATGAAAAGACACTCCTGGCAAAACTCAAACATAAAAGGGAAGCACACAAGAGATGGAAATTCGGAGACACTGTCTGAGAGTGCAGATATGCCATTACTAAAGCCAGGGTCCACCTGGAGTTGAATCTGATAAGGGATTCAACTTGTGGAAGGCAAGACAGAGCATCTGGAGGTGTATCAGCAAAAGGGAGACTAGGGAAAATATGCGCCTGCTTCTGAATGGGGAGGCGGTCTATATTAAAAGAAGGACTTGGAAGTGACTGAGGAACTTGGATCTTTCTTTGCCTTAATCTGTACTGTTAAGACCCACCTTTAGCAATCCCAGGCCCCTGAAAGTGATGGGAAAGTTTGGAGCAAGGAAAAGTTACTCTCACTGGAGGAGAACCAGTTTAGGGAATGTTTAAACAAACAGGACATACAGGAGCATGCGGGACCTGACGGGAGGCACACACAAGCACTGGTGGAGTTTGATGTCAATGCAAGGTTACTTCTGATAATCTTTGAAAGGTCCTGGTGAGTGGGGGACATTGCTCAAGAAAGCAGATATCACTGCTGCCTTCAAGGAGGGCAGGGAAGAGAATCTGGGGAAACACTAAGTTGGCTGATGTTACCTCAGTCCCTGGGAAAGTGATGGAGCAAATAATCCTGAATATGATTGCCAAACAAGAAAGGACAAGACAAACATATAAAGGACGAGAGGGTGATTGGAGGAAGTCACCGTGTTTTTATAACTGGGCAGTCAGGCTTAACCAACCCATCTTACTTACGTGATGAGATGACTGCCTTCATAAATGTGGGGAAAGCAGTGAATGTTGTTTATCCCAACTTTAGCAAGGAGTTTGAGTTCACTGCTGTCTCCTATAATGTCATACACAAACTGATCAAGTGTGAGCTATATATGTGGACAGTGAGGTGGATACAAAGCTGTCTGACTTACTGGGCTTGTGGGCTCTGATCAGTGGTGTGGTAGCTCCACTAGTGTTTAACCTCTTCATTAATGACCTCTTTAGTGTGATAAAGTGCACCCTCAGAAAATTTGCAGAGGTTACAAAGTGGGCTGGGGGAATTGATGTACCAGCTGCTTGTGCTGCTGTTCAGAGGGACCTCAGCAGGCTGGAGAAGTGGGCAAACAGCAAACTTGGGAAACTGAGCTCAGTGAGGGGGAATACCAAGACCAGCCCCTGACAAGGAGGCACCCCATGCACCATTGAATGCTGGGGGCATGTTGTCTGGAAAACAGCTTTGCAGAGAAGGACCTGAGAGTCCTAGTTTGCAACAAACCGATCATGAACTAGCAGAATGCTGTTGTGGCAAAGATGGCCAGCAGCCCCCTGAGCTACACTGGAGAGAGTGTTGGCAGCAGGACAAGAGAGATGGCCCTTCCTGTCAGCTCAGCACTGGTGAGACACACCTGGGGTGCTGTGTCCAGGTTTGGGCTCTTCAGTACGAGAGAGGGAGAGAAATGGATGCACTGGAGTAAGTCCAGAAAAGGACCATGAAGATTATTAATAGGTTGGGGGACCTGACAGATGAGGAAACGCTGAAGGTGCTGGGGCTATTTAGCCCAGAGAAAAGAAGGTTCAGAGAGGATCTTACCAATACTTGTAAAAGCCTTATAGAAAGCAGTAAAGAAGAGAAAGCCAGACTCTGGTGCTCAGCAGGACATGAGGTAGTTTGCACAAACTGAAATACAGGAAATTTCATTTGAACATAAATACTTACTTGTTTGGTTTGTTTTTTGGTTTGTGTTTGTGGGTTTTTTTTCACTCTTAAGAATGATTGAACACTGTAAGAGGTTGCTCAGACAGTTTATGGAGTCTCTGTCCTAGAAAATGCTCAAAAACCTGACTGGACAATGTCCTGAGGATCCAACTTTGTGAGTTTTGAACTGGGTGACCATTAGGGATCCTTTCCAACCTTAACAAATCTGTGGTTCTCTAATACCAAGATGAAGGAGGTTGTTTAAATAATTCCCTGAAGAGCTTTATCTGTGCTCTCGAAGTGTGAAACAGGTATTTTTTTTCCCAGGTAATCTGATTATTTTTTGATTTGTTTCAAAGATCATGTGCATTAATATTTTATAAAGTTTAGAAGCAGTGGGGCATGGATTGTCAAATGCACTGCAGTAAGACACGCACCATCTCTTGTCAATCACAGTCATTTCAGGTTTCATGTGCCATTCCTCAGGTGCAAATTAAAAACTGAAAGTCATGAAAATTATGCTTGTATTCGGTTTTCTGAGTAAGGTTGTTTTCACTTTTGTGAATTTATGAGGTGATACTTCTTCAGGCTAGTAATGTATAATTAGTCCATTTCCCAGAATAAGGGTGTTATGTGTTGATTTTGTGATTAGGACTGTGTAAAGTAGAAGGTGCGGATCTGGTTTGTGTAGGGGAAAGGATTCTTTGTCTGGATCTGTAGGAACTGTTAGTCAGTAGAGAAGGAAGAAAATGATCAGAATATGCTGTCCGCAAGGGATGTAATGGCAGAATGAGGAATTCTCTGTGCACTTTCACACTAGAAGTGTAAAATGTTTACTTAAGGACAACTTTGGTGTACACTCTTACTTGTCCTCTGTTTTCTTCATCCTGGCTTAAAGCTGTATGGAAATGTCTCTATGGTCAGCATGAGTCTACTGTGTCAGAATGATTTTTGGGTTGTCTGGATGTAGTGGTGTGATTTGAGGTTCAAGTTAATGCGGACTAGAGATGTTATTGTGAACCTCAACTCCTTGATGAAATTAAGTCTTTATTAAAAGAGTATAGAGATATAGGTAATCGGAGATGGAGCACCACAGACTTTGGACAATCATGTATTGTTTTCCTATATTCTGCATTTCTAGTGTGTCAAAGGAATGACAGTGGCTAGCAATTCACTTTGAAATCAATTTCAAACAATAATTAATTTAAACTTGCTTTAAACAATCCTCTTGAATCTGTTTTCCACACGAACTTTTAAGAAAACCATCAATTTGACCATGATGAATGGTCTTGAATTCCTTCCAAATTATAACAATTTTCTTTCATTTGCATGTCTTTAGTATGTTTAAGAAAAAAATTTCTTACCAAGAATCTTAGCAAGGCTTTCTTATATTAAACGGAACTACTCTTACAAATGAGCAAACTGAGACAAATTGGTTTAGTGACTCCATCAACACGAAAAAGAAACCAAACACCAGCAGAACCCTTTTAACAGTTATTTTTCTAATACAAACTAGAAGCGTGTGCATAGGGTGGTGTCGCTATAAAGGGTTTAATATGATGCTATGTCTGTGCAGGTTACCTCTCTGGGGTCTCTTCTTTTTGCAAATGTATGTTTGGACCTCGTAGGTTAGCAAGTTGCTGTCAGTTTCTGTGGCTTCACCTGAAGCTTTGGTAACCCAAATTTTAACCAAAAGACAGAGTGGACTGCAGGTCTCCCATGTGGTAGCATATTATTCTGTTACCGACTGAACTACTGGATTGAACAGATTTTCATTTTAAAAGGAATTATTTGCCTTGAAGCCAAGATGAATTGGCTTCACATCAAAAAATTATTTTATTCAGCAATGGCATGGGAATGGTCAGGCAGCAAACTTATAAATTCTGTTATGAACAGACTGTCTCATGTTCAGAAAGATTATTACTAGTATAGTATTATTTAATGTGAAAAATATACCTAAATGTTGGTGTGGGCTTTTTTCTTGCTGTAGAACTTTGTCAGTTGTGAAAGTCAGCTCCTATAATATGAAAAAAATCTGCTTTTTCTTTCAGCTTTTGTTTTAAGTGTAGTTCCTGAAGGTGCAGAAGATAAGATTGAACTACCAGTGCTGCAGGTAATAAATTTTAATTGCTATAGCAGGGACATTTTACTGACATTATAAAATAATCTAGAAAAGAGCAGAGCAGGAAGCCTAATTGATCATGTTGATCACTGACATCAGTGCTGTTCACATCATGTCTTTCTGTTCAGTGTGGTATATAAGAGATAAGTTGGTATTGCTGTTGAGAAAAATTTTTAAGCATATAATCTTTATTATTTCAGAGACAGGTTTTCCTTTCTTCTTGCTTTTGTTATAGATATATATATAAAATATATTGAGAGGGAAATGGCTGCCTCTCTGCTAAATTAGCATTATTACATATTACTACTCCAGTCACGGCTCAAGTAAAGCTTGCATATGAAATTTCAAATTAACAGATTAGAAGAGCTGATGGTCAGAGCTAGCCCAAGCTTTAAATAGCATAATGGGTGTTAGATATGTGTGTGTGTCCTTTAACAGACCTCTGTCTATCCTTTTGTTATTGTGTATTTGTAACAGATATTTGTGTATATATAAAAGAAATCTAAAGCAGTAAAGTAACAGTACTGGAATGAATTGAGTTAGAATCTATAACTGCCATTTAGGTTGGTGATCTCACACCAAATACAATAGTCAGAGGTGCGCATTTCTGAGTAATTTATGGTTTTGATGGTGGTAACTATATCTACAGTAATGTTCCTAAATGAAAAAGACCCCTATTGCAAACTGCTGATCTGCTATAGTGTATCTGGGAGACTCGGTAATCTCATTCTGTTGTCATTACTTCTAAGTTACTGTTTGTTAAATTCCATTACTATCTCAATCCAGCTGTTCATGTTATCATTCTTATATAGGATATAATTTATGAAGGCTTTCCTACTATTTTAGAGTTTCACAACCTTCCCTCAGATAAAGTCAAAGGGGCCTCCTAGAACTCTTCAGGCCAAAATACCTTTTTTATTTCCCCTTTTTTTTTTTTTTTTTCCAATAACATTAACAGGAATGTAACAGGCAATAATTGTTTTGGTAGTGTTTTAATAAAAGTAATCATAAAATATGGCTTGTCTTCCCACTGTGTACCACAAAACACATAGTTTTTCTGTTTGCACAGAAAATTAATCTTCCTAAGTTGTTTCTGATATAGGTTATCTTAGAATGCAAACTTACTGTGAAATATAATAAGTGCTGTGTATAGTCATCAAAATAACTTAGTCTTTTAAGAAATTTTTTAAACTTTATTGACCCAGTCAGCAAAAAAAGGGTCATAAGAATGTATGCAATGCTCCTCCAGTCCTATCTGTCTTAAGCAATATAGTTCCACCCAACCTCTGTTATTTAGAAGCAATTGAATATGCTTCTAAGATATTTTTATGTGTGTATCTTGGTTTCTTGGTTAATGATGCAAATGCGTTGTCTCTCTTGTCCCTTCCTCAGGGCTCTGGTAAAATTCCATCACAGAGTTGTGCGATACCTGAGTAAATTTCAATGAAGTCATGTTATGTACAACAACCTTTCCATATTTATTTGTCTTGATGTAAATTGCTTTTGAGTCTTCCTTTAAGAATTGTGTTTCCATAGAAGCTTGATGGTGGATCAAATGAATACAGTGTGTTGGGGTTCTTTTACACACTGAACAGGTGTGTTTGCTTTGTAGAATTCCATATTCCAAACTTAATGTTCAAGAGATACATAATAAATAAAAGAGACATTGCTATCCTTAATTTAAAGAGTTCTGGTATAAATTGACTTATGGAAAAGCATTCTCTTTTTGTTTGGTTTTTGTTTTCCTTTTTATTCTCTTAGTGTATTTTTGGAGTAATAGCATGCAAGCATGCAGGATATCTGTTGCAGTTCTTGATCAGGAAAAACTTTTTGCTTTATTTTTCTTAGTAGTTTTTGAGTTTACATTAATAATCTGATGAATGCTTTGACTCCCAGTGTTTTTCTATAGAAATATTTGAGGTTTTATGTGTATTCTTACTTGGGGTTTTTTCCTCCTTTCTTCTAGAAGTCTGAAGAAAGTAGAACAATTAGTAAAATAAGCAGAGGTAAGTACTGTATAGTCTGTGTTTGTTTTAATTTGTGGCTGCCTTTTTAGTATAAACAAAACATATAATTTGTAAAGTTACTGTGTCAACAGTGCCTAAATGCTCAGTCAGCATTACTAGTTAATTGCTGATTCACAAATACCTTTTTCTTTCCTTGGCTCGTATAGTCTTCTGCAGTTCTTATAGTTAAGTCTTTTTTGACCGTGTGCACTTGCACTATGAAACTGATGAAATGCTTCTTGTAGTACACCGTATTTTAAAATAAAATTTTATGATACCTAGTAGCTGTTTTTGGAACAATTTAGCATGAAGCTGAATTTTTACCATTCTGCTAGGCTCTCATTGTACTTGTAATACCTAGAGTTATCGTAAATCATTTGTAACAAATTATGATAACTTTGTAATATCTAGAAGCAAATATTTAAGAAGCGTATCAAACAATAGGTAAAATAGTGGTAAAAGAATTTTCCGCTGCTGGACATATGTGATAAATAATGAGAATAAAACGTATGCAAAGTTCTGCCTTTTCTGAAGACAAGTCTGGTGGCCTTCTGGCAAAAAATTAACAAACCTGAGAGAAGGACTTTCATTCTCTGCATTGTAACCTTGGGCTTCTCACTCTGCTAAAGCCTTAGGACTCACTTCTTCTTGTTCTAAAAGGAGCCAGCCTAATTATGTTTCTATTGTAGTAGTTTCTGAGTAGTTGTGAATTCATTCTGACATTAAAGCTGAATACCAGGAAGATTTAGCGTGCTTTTAGTGGAGTTACTAGCACGTATCTGAATGGTGCTGAGAAGATCTGTGATTTGTTTGGCTTTTTTTTTTTTTAAATTAGTTGCTGTCCCTAACAAGATAACTTTGATAGAAAATAATAATTCAGTTACTTGAGCCATTTATCTCCCATTTTGCCATTGAATGGTCAACCTGTCTATAGAAACTTTAATACTCTTTTCCCTGTTCACCCATCCCTATGTGGTGTCAAACAATATCCGTCTCCTCTTTGTATTCTTTCATCCCTTTCTGCCTTTCTGTGCACTCTTGTAACACAGCCAGGAGCTGGATGTTGCTTTTATCACTCCCAACAGAGCTGTTGCATCTCACTTTATAGAACACCCAGGGTGGCATCAACTGATCCTTTTTTCTTCTTTTTTTGGGTTTTTTTGCTTTTGACAATGCTCAGTTTTCCTAAATTTTAGTATAATCTCATTACTTTGGACAGTTATCTTTATGAACGTTACAGTGGCACATTAGTGATGTAACTACCATCTGACATCTATTGATTGTTTCAGTAGAAGATCCCTTTAAAACAGACAAACAAAAGTATTTTATGCAGCAGGTAGCGAAACTCAGAAACTTGCTGCCACAGGAATGTGGAAGCAGACCATAGGAGCAGTTTTAAGAGGGGCCAAGTCCATAAATGTATGCTAAAATAAATAGATAGCAACGTGTCTTGTGGCATTTCTGAATAAAATAGTTGTCAGTGGTGTTAGAGGATGAGAAATACTGTAGAAAGTGCGGGTTTTCTGGTGTCCCTGAGTAGTTTCCTATGGCTTCTCTTAAAAAACAATGCACTGGACTACATGAACCATCGGTCTGATGCAATATATAATTTTATGTGTTCTGTCTTTTTCTTTTTTTTTTAGAGCTTCTATCCTTAAAGAGTAATGTTTTTTAGGTCTCATTTAACCCATTTCTGTAGGTGAAATTGTGGAAGGGCTTGAAACAGAGGATGTAGTTCTTGACAGTTCTTAGTTTCTCTTTTGAACTGTTACCTACAGATCAGTAGCTCTTTCGAGATAGGTATTAATCTTTCAAAAGACTTTATTCTTTGTCTTGATTAATAGACTGTTTTTCAACTTGAGAAACAATGTAGGATTTTAAAATTAGACCTATTTTCTGTTGACATTTTAATACACTGAATATGTCTTTTTTATTAACTATTTTAAACTCCCTATAGCACAGGAAACTATTTCCATTGGATTAAAGCAGTAACACCAAAGTAGGTTTTAGCTTACTCCTGGAAAGTATTCTATTGTGGAATATCACAGTTGTTGTTAAATGTACTGTAATTGAAACTGAGCGTAATTCAGATATTTCCATTTCTGTAAATATACTGATACTAAAATAATAATGATACAAAGCAATGTAGTGTTTGCTTTTTATCTCTGGGGGTGTTTTTGGTATTGTGCACGTAGATTTAGCCCTTTGACTCAGCGTCAATGAAGTGTAGTTTCAGTTTTTGGAGTGATTTTAATTTTTGCACAGGAAATTTAGCAAAGATCTTGCTAGACAGCAAATAGTTGCTATTCAGAAGGTTTCATTATGAATGGGGGGTTTTAATCAGTTTGCCATGTGGTTCAGAGCATGAACACTGTTGATTCCTATATCATGAGAAAAATGTGAAATTAAAACTGATATCTAAACCAATGCTTATGCCATCTCTGTAATATATCACCAGAAACCTCAGACAATTTGACAGTTTCAGAGATTGTCTTGGTGAATAAGCTAATAAATTAAGGAAAATAATATCAGGGGGAAAATAGAAAAACATTTAACTGCAGCTTTGAACTGTCATAGGTCTGAACTAACAAGTGCCTGCTCAGAGGAGCAAAGCAATGTAATTGTTCCTCAGATCTTGGACATACCAGTCTTCTCATAATCTTAGTGAAGATATTTGTGGTTAGTGCTCTTTTTATTCCCACCATTTTTCTTGTGATCCTTTGTCATTGCTGAGTTTTATTCTTACTACTTGTGACTACTTCTTTCCTTTTTTTTTTGACATTTTCTCCACCTTTTTTCCACCATTCTTCACTCATCCTACTCTATTTGCCAAGTTACCATAAAATTTTTTTTTAATGTGAACTTTCTTCCTTCTCCACATTTTTTGACATTCTATACAGATTCCATGGGACATTGATTTCTTTCCTTTTGGTACTGTCTCAAGTTGTTATATTCTGAGTTACCTCATCTGTGTACTTTCTATGTAATACCTGTAAAGTTCAGCCTTTTCTGGCCAAACAGAAGCTGCAATATCATGTGGTTCTCATCTTACGCATTGATTGATACTTAGTTATGATCTTGGGTGGCTTATACAGCATAGATCAAACTTGTTAAGAATTCTGGAAGGGGCCTCTTTCCACTTCCTTTCATCTTCTCATGCTTTGTTGTCTTCTGCTCTGTTCTGCTTCTGAATGAGATCATATCTGCCTGCTTTTCTTAGCTTTCTAAGTGTTGAGGGACCATTCTATCTACTGTCATCAAGAAAATTTGGCTACCTACTTCATCACCTACTTGCTTTTGTTAATAATCACTTTTTTAAAATCCATAAATGTTTGCAAAGCCACTTCATTATTTTCTTATAAATTTACCAATAAATGCATTGCACTTCTGTTGCATTTATTGTTCTTAACTACGATGCCTTTAAACACTGTGAAGACACATGTGAGATATTAATGCTGTCCTGTTAGGTAAGAGTATTACCTCATTGTGCTCATGTGTATGTCTCTCCATCTGATGTTTGTTTCTGGGTAGGGTTTTAAGGGGTTTTTTTTTGGGAAACATCTTTTCTGGTTCATGTTCATGCATTGCGTAGTGAGGGGAGATGCTGGTCTATGACTAACACCTTTTAACTCTGGTAATAAGGAGTGCTGGTATACTGGAGAGAAAGCAACTTCATGAATGTGGCTACTGTTCACTGCGGGTGTGAGCGATCTCCTGCACATCTTCTAGTCATACTGTGCTTTTTATAAGTTAATCCTGAAAAGACCAGTTTTGGATGTCTCTGTGTGTGTGTTAAATTATGCCTTTTAACTATTTCATTAAATGTTTTTATAATTGAAGAGTTAGCTTGCTGTGTCATAGATTTCTGCATGCATCTGGGTTCTCACTAGCTTTGGAGCAAAACGGTAACTTGCTTTGTCTTTAAATCTTATTTTCTGGTTTACAGAATTAAAAGAAATTGTATTTGTCATCCAGAGTCAAAGTAATTCTTTTCATTCCAAGAGAGCAGAAGATCTAAAAAGGGATATTTTAAACCAGGCTGCAGATCTTGGAAAGGTATGTTGAGATAATATAAAGTACGTGTTGTTGTATATGCTATTACTGCATTTTACTAAAAATGCTGAGGTTTGTTGTGCCTTTTTTGAAATTCATTTTATTCCTTTTGCTAATTGTCTTCTGTGTGCTTGTAAGAAAAATATTTCAGTGGGTATGTACTGATTGTATGATGTGATTTATTCTTCAATATTTTTAATTTCAACTGCCAACCTCTTTGTGTAACAGCTGGTCTTGTCTGAATGGCATTTGATGCAAAAATGATAAGAAAGACTTTAAAGAATACAATTTTCCAATATGACTGTAGAGTGCTTAAAAAAATTACTAAAAAAGGATGCATTCTTCATATGGCAAAAAACTTAAGTATGCTGTAATGTAGATTTTGTCAGAATTTCATTTCACAACTGTGACATTGTGGTAGTAGAGGAGAAATGTGTGTGGACATGAAAATCCTAACACTCTGTTCCCTACCTCCTACAGTAACAGTCTTGCACACCTCTCTTGCCCATGCCCCTCCACGATTTAGTAACTTCCCTAACTCTTCCTTGTTCCTCTGCCACTCCTCTGCAGACTGAGCACTCTGCCCTTCACCTGCTGGGTGACCTCCTCGGTCAGGCTGGCCTAGGAGCTGCATGTGGTACTCAACACTTAATTTGAAATATTTTTTGTAAAGCTTTAGGCTAGACCAGAGAGGTTTTTAAGAAAGATACATTGAAAGTTCAATGTGTTTAAACAATGCTTTTTTTAATTCTGTCTGTAATAAAATTAAGAAAAATTTGAGTGGCATGCATCCCCTGTTGTGAAATAGCTTGCTGTGAGTGTTATTAGACCTATTTTTCATTTTCACGTTCTTGGATGTAAAAGAAGTGTGATTTAAATTGTCTTATGTATCTTAATCTTGGAGTGCCTGAATCAGATTGCTGGATGGTTTAGCCTTCATTTATCCAAGCTTATCAATCCTATTGTAATTAAATCCATTCTAAATGCAGTTTTTAATCCCTTAATGAAATCAGTCATGTGAACAGCTTTTGTTCTGCAGAGTTCTGCTGTTTTGGAGTCCTCTTTGGAATTGAGACAACTGTTCAGATACAATGTGTGCTGAGGGGATTAGGGTGTCAGTTGTTGAAACCAAGGGTTTTAGTTGAGTTCTGCAACTCAACTATGTTGCAGAGTATGAGTAATGAAAAGATCTGTAAGTGGAAGTACAAATAGTTTCAGAGAGGCAGGAATATAGGTATGTTCTATGGGAGAGAGGTAACATCTTACTATAATCCGAGGTGTACCTGAAACTGACCTGGCTTTTAAAACAAATTATTGCCTAATTAAGGAGATTCCTTTATGGGAATTCTGAAATGATGATGCTTTTCCAGTATTAATAGGTAACTGTTCAACAGCAGTCATGCTGTCTTAAGAGAAGCAGTGGTGAAAATACATCACACCACAAATCTCATATCTGAAATCTGGGGAAAGGGGGAAGCCATCAGTGTATAGGAAAAAAAAAAAGAGCAAGCCAGCAAGTATGTCTTGCCTGTTTTGGGCAACTAGCAATGTCACTGTGAGGCATGACCCAATAATACTAATTATGGAGAAGGGACAGGTGATCTCTGCAATCCTGCATGTCAGCATTTGAAGTTCACATTTTTCATTGCAAAGAATACATATGAAATGATTAGTTTCAGGCAAAGAAAGTTAAATCTTTGTGTTTTCAAGGACAACTGCTGTATAGAAACAAAAGACTGATTCGACTGAATCATCAGATTCACTCACCTGTTGTCACAGAACCAAGTGATAGATGTTTAGTCCATAAGGTTTCATTAGCTGTGATTTTCTGCTGTTCTAAACTGAAACTGCTAGATTTTTGTTATTTAATTAAACTAGAATATGTGCCCTGCTTCAAAATGGATTGTCACTGACAATCATATTTACTGTACATTAACCTTTACAAGTGATTTGTCCGTTTATTTTCTTTTACTGTGTATGTCAAACATTTTTTTTAATGAGAAACTGCTCACAGTAGTTGTCAGGTTTTTTTTGTGCTTAAAAGCATTTTTCGTAGCAATGTATTGACTATTAACCAAAACTCCTTAGATACAATTAGTGCTGTTTAATTGCCTGTAATTGTAACACTGTTGAGAAGACAAAAGCCTGTGTATTTCCCTATAAAAACTGATCTAGTAGAGTAGAGGGTGGGGTTTTTTTGCTTTGGGTCCTTAAGGGTTCTTTTATTGAACACCCTCAGCCAATAAATTGTGTTCAAAAAATTATAATTTTTCCTGAAAAGTCTAGGGATATAATGGAGTCCTGTGTGTATTAACTAAAACTATAGAAAATTAGAACTGTTCATTATGGAGGTAAAAAAAAAAAAAAAAGAGAAAACCAAAACAAAAAACCCCAACAAACCAAGAATGTAAGAATAAGGTTGTAAGACTGATATCATGGAGTACTGGAAAATAAAAATGAGTATCGCATACTTTCATATGAGTAACTGATCTGAAGTATGAGTTCTGTTTTATAGAAGCACTGTAACTATACTTTACAGAGTTTTTACTGGTAAGCTTACTTTGTTTTGGGCAAAGTGCTATATGTTGTACTACCACGTAGAAATGAAGTTTCACCCATTTAAAATATCTCTGAATATAAAGGGGAATATTGCTTGTTCATGAGTTTGAGGACTGTTACTGTAGTGATTATTAACATCAGTTTAAAAGAAACAAATACAGTCAAAAGTATGGATCTGTACATAGGAACCCTCCATATTACGTTGCATGAGTAAGTACCTGCTTTAGTTAGTATTGTCATGAAACTTTCATAATGCCATTTCTTCATCAGCTTCCCAATTTCCAGTTTGGCTAATTTGAAAACAGGTGGCAAACAGTAGGAGCATCCTATGGTTGTGTTCTTGTTTATTTAAAACAGTTTTGCGAAATCCTGTTTCACGAAGCACAGCAGGAACAAAGATGATCAGAAACCCAGCTGGCCTATGCCAGTGATCTGTGCCTCAAGTTCAGTTTCTTTGTTATCTTACAGGATCATGCCAGAAGGTTCTGTTTTTCTGCTTTCAGCACAAATTAACTGTAACTCAGTGTCCTAGCTGCCACATCTCTGAGGTTGAAAAGCCTCTTGGTGCCTATCTCAGCTTTATATTATTGTGTCATTAGTTCCATGGCCGCACATCCCACACATCTGTTGCCAAAATGCCAGTTGCAGTTGAGCATGGCATATGTGCTTTAAAAATCTACTCCATTTAGTTGCCTGGGTTGTACTGATGGCAGCATTGCACTATTTCAGTAATGTGGGAGATTTCTTTGTTAAAGGATTGGTGCGGGGGAAAAACGTAGAATTAGTTTGCTTTAATTTTAATGTATATATGTTAAGCCATCACCATATTTCTCTCTGAAATGATCTGTCTTCAAATTGTTCTTGCTGATGTTTTGGCCATCTGTGAGAGACTACTTTCAGGGAATTTGTAGGATATTATATTTTTTTTTTTTTTCTAATTTGCCAGTGGGACACTGAGTAGTTAAGAATTTCTGAAGTTCTTCCTAGCTCTGTTTTCACATCTGATTCCAGATGCTGGAGTGAAACTAACTGAAGTTCTGTTGTCCAAAAGCCTCTTTAAATATTCCTTTTTATTTTTTAATAGTGTTCCCTCTATTCAGAATGCAATTAATTCAGAATTCACTATATTCTGGCATCTGTATCTCACCTGAAATTTTCAGTTTTTCAATACTATCAAGCTAAAATGAAAAGAGCTCTGAAATTGTGCCTAGGTTTTTCTTGGACTGTAATCTCCTTATTTCATTCCATGGTAGATGTATTCCCCAAATGGATGGGCATACATTCTTCTTCTTGACCTACAATAAGCTCTATAGCTAAAATTTCCCAATGGTTCTTAGAGCAGGTCTGAACCATTACCTTATTGTAAAGCTCACATGCAAGTTAATGTTGTGGTTATAAAATCTTGTGAAAGAATTGCTTTTTCATGGCAACCAAGTTGTTTTTAAATGGATCTGTATGTTTAGATAAAACATCCGTAGACATAATTTGCTTGAGACCTTTCAAAATTAATGCCATAAATGCAGTGTAATCAATAATAAACCTGTTGCTTCAGCATTCAGATTAGTAGCTCAAATTCTAGATTCTAGTGTGAAAACCCTGTTTCCTCCTCTGGCTCCTTTATTGGCTCCCCATGGCATGGAAGCTACTTTCCAACTGAGACTGATCAGAGATTCATTTTTGGACATTGTAGTTTTTACAAGGCTTAACAGATTAAGTGAAGCATTGGGCTTCATTCTGACCTGCCCCTCCATCTCCATGTCTGCAATAGTTTGTCTTTATGGTAAGGTTTTCTACAATATCAAGGTCAACCTTATTTTAATTAAAACAGGTATGTTTTAAAACCTTTAAATTATTTGATTTCTCAGTGTTATTTGATGAAGTCACCCCTCTCTCTTTTTTTGTAAAATGTTAGTGTGCTGTCTGGTTCCTTCCTAGCAAGAATTTTCTTTTCTTCTGCAAGTATTTATTCATGTCAAGTAAGTCTCGTAGTCTCATGGAACATGCTTATCACTTTAGTTATTAAGTGCTTATTCTTTAAGATGTAAGAGTTTTTCTTGCCAGGCAGTGGACAGTTTTTGTTGACTCATTTAAGAAAAACAAGGCTCTTTGGCATACCTTCTCTGTTAGATTTCCATCATTTTGCCCTGCTTGGAGAACAGAGTTCAGAGGCCAGTCAATACCAGAGCTGTTGGGGAAGATACTGTCATGTCATCTGTGATATTAATCTTGTACACTACTCTTCTTGGCCCAGGTCCTACTAGTCTTTGACTGATCAGCAGGACTCTTTCCTCAGCAAAGTCCTGAATTGGATATGAGACCAGCAATGGAGTGTTTGAAGGTATCTTGCTGAGATGACAAGTCTTTCGCTTCCCTGTGGTGAGGACAGAGATGATGATGGGGTATCTTTCTCAAAGAAGTGAAGTCCCTGCAGAGATCCCTCTTGGACTCACACAATTAGAGTAATTAGGGAACATGGAACTGTGGTGAAAGAGGGGGAGGAAGAAGTTCCGGCTGTTCTCAGTGGCCTCCTGAAACCACATGAATATTTGTCCAGATGTTTTGGGTACCTCCTTTGTGTTGCTCTTGTGATGCCTTTTGTTCTGTCTGTATTACTTGAGGCAGATTACACTACCAGTAATTACTAAAATCCCTATATTGTCTTTGGTTTATGAATAGAAAAGGCTGGGAACAAGATTTCTTTGTCCTTTTCTTCCCCCTCCCGTTGTCCCTTCCTTAGAACAGTATTTTGCATTTAAACAATGAGCACCTAAATATTGCTGTACTGGTTGAACTTTTTCCTAAACTTGCATATCTCCACCTTGTATAATTTAGATTTCTTGTTTGAAATAAAGAAAACAAATTAGTGGATTAATTTAACATTTCAGACGGCCTCATTTTCAGATTCCTCTGTAAAGTTTAAGGGAACTTCATTTTATCCAGTCTTTCTCCTGCTTTGCATTTGTTTTGCCTGACTTGCATTTGTAACATCATCCAAAACTTTAATGTTTACATTTATTTTTAAATCGGTCCATAAAACTTCACTTATGTTATGTGGGCAGAGCCTGCAGTATAAAACCCTAGTAAGTGTGTGCATTTAAGTGGTCATGTATGAAGTTTGTTTTCATTTTTTATCCATATTAACACCTGTGATTGTTTTATGTCGTGTTCCTTTTTCTGCTTACATACATTGTCTAATATCAACATGTTTTAGTAATTTTCTTTCCTGTTGAGTCCCTAGTTTGTCCTCAAAATGCTTAATGCAGCCACCCATTCTGGGGCCTCAATATTGGGGTGCTCAAGTTTTGAAATGCATTTGAACTCTGTTCTGTTGAAGGTTGAGGTGCCTTCAAAATAAACCTTTTGAAAGTGTTCCAGGAAAAGTGCAGAAAGTTACTGTTCAGTCTTGAAAATTTATTTTGGAGTTATCTCGAATGTCTTCAAGGTCGTCTTGCGCGGCTTTACAGATTTGACTGACTTTTGCTTTATCTTTGCTTTCCTTCAGCTGTTCTCTCAGCTTTTTGTTTTAATTGTTTGATCTCTGACTTTCTGATATGCCCATGCTTCTCATTCTGCAAAGGTACCAGCGTTCTTTTGATGATTGCTAGGCTTTATTATCAGCAAAATTGATGTCTAGCTCATTAACTATTGAAACTGTAAAAGTTACCAACACTGTAGTGCTGAAAGGTGAACGATACCCAGCAGATTTGAAGGAATTGGTAGAACACAGATGATTCTGTACTAATGAGATCTTTTAAATGTTTTAGTAGTGATAAATGGACTCCTTTAAGCCCTGCCTTACACATCATGTACCACAAATATATGGTACCTGTCTTGGATTTTTTATGCAGAAAATAGGACTTGTCACCTCACAGAGATGATTTGTCATGTCATGGCAAAATACATACAAGAAATTCAGAAGTTTAAAGTGCTTTAGGCTGTGTGCCTCTCTCAGCCTCTTCTGCACCAATCTCTGCATACATAATAGGATTTGAATAAAACTGTTTTGCTAAGGTATATCTGTATTAATGTAAAATAAGAAATGGCTATAAAGCTTTCTCCTCCACTACAGCTGCTATTTGCTATATTAAAATTGCTCAGTCATCTTTGAGTTCAACTACATGAGAGTAGAATTACTGAACCATCAGATTTAAACCCTTAAAATCAGTACCTGTTGACAGTTTTAAGTTCTGAGCATCTATATGAGTACTTAAAATACATTTACCACATTTCTTGCGTTGTGGAAGCATCTTTCTGCTCTGCCGTTCCTTCCCTCATTCCTTAGTTTAAAACTGGGTACTAGGTCTTGGTAAGAGAGTGTTGGGGGAAGGGACCTGCTGCCCCATGTATCACAATAAGTTAGCTATGGAGACGACTGCCTCAAACTCACAGCATCAGTGAAAGAGGCTTCAGGCTAAATTGTCCATGAATATAAAAATCTACTTATATAGCTAATCTTACTGACATTAAAGGAATCAACTGAACCCCATATATAGCTTAATTTCATTGTTTGAATCATAGGATCGTCAAGGTTGGAAAAGACCTCAGAGATCATCAAGTCCAGCCTTTGACCAAATACAACCATGCCCACTAAACCATACCAGGAAATGCAGTGTCTACTCAGTTTATTGAGCACTTTCAGGGATGGTGACTCCACCACTTCCCTGTGGGGCCTGCTCCAATGCTTAACCACTCCTTCAGTGAAGAAATCCTTCCTAATACCCAACCTGAAATGTTTTTATGTGTTAGTTCTGATTCAGGAGGATTTTGCCTTTGAGGAAAACCCCACTTTACAATACTAAAATCTTATCTTAAACACATTCTAAACAAAGAATCTTAGATCAGTTGGCAACATAATTATAGTAGTTCACTGTTAATACTTACTTTCATGAATGATAGAAATGTACTGTATAACATGTCTGTATTTTGTATTATTGCGTTTATTCAGAATGCTTGTAAACTGTGAGCTGAGAAGATAGTATTGCTCAGTGCTTTTTAGTCACACAAGTGAAAAGCAAACAAATGGCACTTTACTGCAATGTATTGTCATTCTAGGCTACTGTCTAATTATACACATCTGTGGTAGCATTTATTATAATAAGCACTCAAAACGTTTCCAGATTTTTTCCACATCTTTTTATTTGTCTTGTTGCAAAATAATATTTAATTTGTGATATTGATGATCACTAGCTCTCAGGAGAATAGACTAGGGAAGATGTGGGGTCTCTAGGGGAAAGATGAGGAATACTAGAGGAGGAAAAATAAAATTAAATGCAGACTAAATTGGTGATAACTTTCCTACCAATGAAGTTTCTTCCTCCAAAGCTATGCTTTTTATTTAGCAAGTTCATAGTCTCAGTTTTCAAAATTCAGACTGCTGCTCAAACTAAATATTAGACTGGCTTAAAATACAAGTAATTATATTTTATTTTATTAAATACCAGCTAACTGAAAGTATGGCAGATGTGCCATACTGCTTATTTGGACTATTTCTACACTAGAAAGTATTGTGGTGCAGTAGGAACAAACCTGTAGAGCAATGCAGTTGTTGCTGAGGAGATAGCACGTCTATTACATGGCATTTCAAAGGACTAGTTCTGAGTTAACTCTATGAAGTGGAGACCCATTAGCAGTTACAGCACATCCTTTGGTTTAGTTTCATCCCAAAGGAACACGATCTTTTGCACTTTATGATGCAGAAGATAGTGTGGTGATGAAGTCCACAAAAGTGGACTAACCACTGGATTTATGAGGCAGAGTTAGGAAGCAGGAGGAGCTGCTTTTGGTCAAGGTCTCAGCCTTACTGATAGGTTGGGATTTTATTTAGTAAATGAGTATTTTTTACTAGGTATTAAGATTTATAATGATAATCAGTTTGAAATGTGTCAATACCTCTGAACATCGTTCGCGTCTCAGTAATTAAAAGAATGAAATTGGTGAGTTTTTTGTATTGTTCAGTTTGAAAGGTCAGGAGTTGACAACTCTATCAGCAAGCACTAATTGAATACTCCAGACTTCCTTTTGGTCCGTGAAATATGCAGCCCAGTGTAGATTAAAACAGATAATTAAAAGTATTCTATGTTTTTTTACTAATGGGGGGGTGGGGCACATTATTAATTTATGGATGAACACATATTTTTGGGTGAAAAATACCTATTTATTTTCAATTTAGTAGTTTCTTGAGTTTTCTCATGCCCTGGTCATCTGAATTATGATCTATTCAGGTTTTCATCTCCAAGGTAGGAAGCAACTGTGTTGATGTTGACAGATTTTTTCCTCCTGATAATGGAAAACATAGGTGCATTTATAAATTCTTTGTATGACAGTTTGCTGCAGGACACTTGTTTGTACCAGTAGTTGAGGAAAATCTTATGATGTCACAATAACATAAGGCAATTCAAATTAACTCTGATTACTGCTGAGCACATGTGAATTATTTCTGGATCACTGAAACCTTACTGGACCTTCTACCGATTTTCCAATTGTGGGAAGTCTAGGCAGCATTTTAGGAACTGGCGATGTTGCTGAAATTTACTCCATTGTTGAAGATCAATCCAGTAAAATTACAAATCAGTGGCTGCCAGAATCTTTCCTACATGAAAAATTTACATCAGTGATAATTATAGATTTTTGAGACAGAAATATGTTGTAGTAAAAAGCTTTCTTTTTGATGACAGAGTCAGTTATTACATAAGGATTCATATTCCAGCTAGCTGCCTAAGCAGTCCCATCGTTATTGTAACTGTTTTCCCAGGCAATGAGTTCTTGGCTCCAGCATGCAATTATTAAAAATTATTAAAATTGCTTTTTCTATAAAATGCCTCCCCCCCCGCCCCCCGAAGTTAGAGTCTGGAACAGTTCAAATTACTTTAAGCTCCAGTTACTACTTTCATACAATTAGGTAAATGCTGTCTTCTCTTTAATGTAAGATCATTTGATGACAGACATGTACACAGTACTTGCTCTTAATTTATGAAAGCAGGGTACCGTTATGGCCTTTCCATGAACTCTTTGAAATTATACATAATATATTATGAAAACTCAGTTGTTTTTTAAAATGATAACCAGGCATCTGAGAGCAGAACAGAAAGAGAGATTCTCTCTAATGGAAAATAGTAGATTATTACTTTAGGCTTCCTGAGGAGGAAAAGATTATTGGATATTATGCTTTATTAGCAACATGGGGTTTGTTGTCGGGTTTTTTAAAAAACCTTACTGCAGCCTTTGAGTACTTAAAGGGGGCTTGTAAGAAAGATGGGAACAGACTTTTTAGTAGGTCCTCTAGCGACTAGAAAAGGGTAATGGTTTTAAACTAAAAGGGGGTAGATTCAGACTAGACATAAGGAAGAACCTTTTTTACAATGAAGGTGGTGAAAGACTGGCATTTTTCCTGGAAAGGTGGTGGATATCCCATCACCAGAAACATTCGAGGTCAGGGTGGACAGGGCTCTGAGCAACCTGGTCTAGTTGAAGATGTTCCTGCTCGTTGCAGGGGGTTGGACTACATGAACTTTGAAGGTTATTTCCAACCCAAGCTATTCTATGGATGCAGCTTAAAGGGAGAAATAAAACAAGGATTAAAATGGACGGGGAAACTTTGAGGAAGTTCCTCAGTAACTGACATGTTAAACAGTAGCAAAGTTCTTTTGTTACAGTTGTATTGTAAAATAGTACTTCACATCATCTGTGGGTTTTATTTGAAAGGGTATATTGAAATAATATTTTGTCCTGGATTCTTGAACATGATGCTCTGATAAACTTGATACTTATGTCTCTAAAACATGAAAAATATTTGAAACATTTATTGTAATTTTCAATGTTTGAGCAAATCATTAGAATATAGAGAAGATGTCTTGTACAGTGTAATATTTGAAGCTGGCAATTCCTAGCAAAATGTCTGCCCCAGTGGGTTTAGAGGTAGGAGATTTGCTCTTACTTTATGTAATTTTAAAAGTCCTTCAGGATGTCTACAGAATTGGCATGTTTGTGAAAATAAAGCTATACGGAGACTTCAGTATGTATTCCACAGCTCTGCTTTGTCAAAGTAGTTGTAACAGATGACTCTAAGAGCTTGGCTTATTTAACCTCCCGAGGGAAGGCTGAGAAGAGGGGTAGGTAGGCTAGCTTTGAATGTATCTTAGGATTGATTGCTGAAAAGAAGATAAGAGTAGGGAAGATGTTGTTAAGTGCTTGTAGAGCATGTAGAGACTAGGAAAACATTTCTAATTCTGGTGATGCCTAAAATGGAAATAAAGAACTTTCCAGACAATACTAGTATAGATAAAAGAGAGAGCAGGTCCTTTAATTAAAGTGCTCTAAGGTACAGTGAATAAATAAGCATACGGCTCCTACAAATTTCTAACGATAATTATCATATCTAATTGATACATCCAACCCGAGAATTGTCTGCCCCCAGAACCTCCCTCAGGTCTGCTCCTTGGCACACCTTCCCAGATTTGAGTCAGAGGTCTCAAGACCTCTTACTTCTTTACCATCATCATCTTCACATCACATGCCTTCTTTGGAGCTTCTCCAGGGTTTCTGGGCCTTCTGCTTGGACTACGATGATAGCTTATTATGTCCTTCCAAGTATGTGTCCCAAACAAGATGCCCTTCCTAAAATCTTTTTCCTTGAAAAGAGCATTAAACAAAATGTCAAGAATTTCAAGAATTTGATATAAAGCATGAGAAAGGAGTTTAGTAACTGCTAATTGCTGTTTTAAAGTGTTTGAATCTATACAGCTACATTAAAAATCTATGTGCTACAAATCTGAAGAATCTTAAGGCATCACTGGAACTGTGCAATTCAACAGCAGCCTCCAAGGTTTGAGACTCCCCCCATCCTGCTCCCCAGCTCTGGGCTTCATTAGGCATTGTAATAAACTTACAAAGCACAGGGATATGTGCAAGACACCTGCAGATAGCAACACAGGGGACTCATTAAATGTGGCTTCCTATACACGACTGTGTTTATTACAAGATTGCCAATTGCTCTAATCAGGTGACTCAGTAATATAGCAATGAACATACTACTCTAATATTTTGCATTTCACTGCAGTTCCATTTCTGTTTATATGTTGTTCTTACGATATCATGGCACTTAGGACATATAATTAATAGTGCTGAGCAAGATCTAGTTTGAATTACGTTCTAATGATGCATATTCACATGAAACAATGCACTTTTTGCAAGGTTTGGTTATGCTTAGATGCAATTCAGTGGACTCTGTTCTGTAGGACAGCAAAGCAAGAACAGATGTGCTAGTGGGTCATAGAGGATGTGGCCTAGCTGTGGCTCTGGGAATCCTATTTTAGGTGGGGATGATCTCTGCCATCCTGGCTGCTTACAGAGGCCCATTTGGGCCTTTTAATCTATAGCAGTTTTCTTTGTTTTTACACTGTACTGTTTTGTTCTCTCTAAGTTGTGCATTTCTCATACAGGATCTGGTAGATTAATATGAAATTGCAAGTAGTGCAGAAATAATACACATGCTTGTTTCAGATTAGTGAGTCTCTTAATTAGCTCTTAAAAATTATTTTCTTCTGAATTGTCTTTTTCTTCATTAAACATGCTGTTCCCCCAAGGTTTTTCATTTTAATGAAGAGGACTCCCAATGTTGAAATTCAAGGGCCAGTTTTATTTCAGTTCTGTTGATGATTTACTCTGACATTGAGTGTGTTGCTAGCATCTTCATACTTCAACTTGCATAAATAATACTAAATGATTTTAAAGGTACAGATGAGACTGTGTCAATGTCTTTTGAATTGGTTTTCAAAGTGTGGATCTAACTCCTTTATTCACACTTAATTATTTGTTTGTGTGCAGTTTGCAATTGTAATCTATGGCAGGCATTGCTGATCTCATTCTGCTGATACAGTAGGTAGTAAAAATGGAGTAAAAATGTCTTACACTGTATTTCAGACCACAAAAGATTCCATTTTTTGGTTTTGCCCTTTAAAGTCAGCTTGGTTTTGAAAGTGGGGTGGGTAGTCTCTCAGTCTTCAAAAGTGATTAAATTATTGTATTAAGATTATTAGATACTTTACTTGTGTCATACATAAAATGCTGATATGACTGAAGACACGTGGGCTCTGTAACTGTGGAAACAATAGTTTCAAGATAGTGTAACTAGTGAATGCAGTACAGACTAAGGATGCATTTTCAGGAGGGTTTTATGAGCTATACAGACACTGTGTAAGTTACATGTTCCTACCTAAACTGTCTAGACATCCCCTGATGAGCTAGCCTGAGTGTGCCCTTCCATACCTCAAAGCTGACATCAGGTACTTTTTGCCTTTTTTTTTTCTTGTTCTTGTAGTGAAGATAGAATAAATAAAATGAATAGGTCAGCCCAGTTCCACTAGGTTCAGAATGAAAATACATAAGACGAGAGAAAAAGCAACAGAGATCCTCTTGTATTTTTGAAAGAGACTGTTTTGCCTGTACAGTGTGTTTTAAGCATCTCCTTTATTAAATCAGAACTGATGCATTGTTAGAGGTGAGTGGAAGAAAAGGAACATGTAGGACATTTATTTTCATGTTTTAGAGGAAGTTGGGAAGGGAAAAAGAGCAGGCTTATGAGAATGCCAAAGAGAAAAGATACCTTTTAAACATTTTGGATTAGCTCAAGAAAGAGTGCTTTTTCCTTATCATCACTCCTTGGATCTACACAAAGGAAATAGGTGGGCATTTTTTGTTAAAGAGGAGATACCTGAGCGTATGGTACAGCTACTTAGATTTTGTAATTTACTTTGCACCTTTGACATGGACAAATGCTTTTTTATCTAAAATCAACCTGCCTTCAGCCTTTAATGTGATATAGACACTGAATATATTATTATTAGCTACATTTTTCTTTGTCTGGATCCTATTGTACGTGAAATACATGGCTGCCTACAAATACTAGCATAACTGCAGGGTTTGTATGTTTGTAACAACAAATGTTCTTGCAAAGACAGAGATCCGCCTTTTTATGTTTCTGTCTGCAATCCCATAAGCAAACATAATTTTGTGGTTTTACCGTGGAGTGGCTACATTTTAGTCAAATACCAGATGTTGAACATACTATGAGTAAGATTCACCACTTGCACAAAAAACCTCTGGACTTCTTTGGTTTTGCAGTAAATTGAAAAAAAGCCAGAAACATATTTGATAGGTTGGTTTGAACTGGAACCGTAAGTCAGAAATGCTGATATTTGAGATGCAGGTGACTATCTTGTTCCAAATTAGAGACTTGGTATCGTTTCTTTTCAATTTGGGTCATTCCAAATAGCTGCAGTGGAGGATCGTACTTGTTAATGGCATAAGATACTGCCTATATATTGTGGGACATAGACATATCTCCAACTTTTACATGTATTACAAATCATGCAGTTTGGTGTATCAGAAGTCCATGTTTAAATGGTGTTTTCTTGGAAACTACCCCCGAATGATAGCTTATCTGCTAGACATTTGGGTCTGCCACATCAAAGAGGTTTCAAGTAACAAAAGAACAAAGACATTTATGAAAAAGATTTTCCTTTGTAGGAAGCTTCTTTGATCTTTCAGGAAGAAAAAATGCTATCTCTTATTTTTGACTTCTGTGTAAACCCATGGATTTTTGTAATGATGTTGGTGCGACAGGTCAAAGCTCAACTCAAAGTAGAGTGTTAGAGCTGTCACCTAAGCTGTGTGTAACATGATTGTTCAATGGAAGCCTTTGTAGAATACTCTACATTATTTATAAGTATTTCTTTACAGTGTGGGATTGTATGCTATGGCAAAGAAATTACTATGATATATTGATCAAATGAGACCTATACTAAGCATTTAATTTGAAGTCTTCTAAATTTATAACTAATAGAGAATTAAGGAATTATGAGTTGGAAGAAGCACTTTCTCTAAATTGCAGGTCACCTTGTGTCATGCTATCCTAAGTCATCTATTCTTCAGGGCTACTTGCCAGTCAAAACCAATGAAAACTAAGTAGGGATTCCAGAGTAATTATTTTAGGATTCGTGGATATTTAGGAAAAAAGTACATATAATTTAAGTTTAATGGGAATATTCCATTTTTCTTTAAAGGAATTGCCTACAGTTCTTCTTACTCATCAGATGGACAGGCATGAAGGTGCATGGACAATATTGCCATTAATGAAAGAGTAAGTGTAACGAATGTCAGTTATTTTCAAAATTTTTTGTAACCAAGAACTTACATATTAGTTACTCAGACCTCTTTTTTTTCAGAAGCAAAGTTTTTGAATTTTTCTATTTGGTCTTCAATTCTCACAGCGTAAGGTGTGAGGTATTTCAGAACTTTTGAACTTTCAGATTGAACAAAGTAGATTTTTTTTAAAAATAGATAATATTGTTTGGTGTCTCTATCTCTTACAGTTTACAGTATTTGTAAGAGGTGGTATGCCTCTGTAGGGAGAAGGTATCTTGCAAAGTACTCATATTTAGGGAATGTGCCTTGAATTTGTCATTTTGTTCCTAAGCCACTTTAATAGTAAAAGTTAATTTCTTTTTTTAGCTTGTCTGTTACCTACGGTAGGAACTCCTCATGGATTTTCTTCTGTGAAGAAGATACAAGAATACAAGTCGTAAAGCTGCTGGAAATACTTGGAAGGTTTGACTGGTCTAAGGTGAAATAAAAAATTGAAATATTTACCTTTCTTTTGAATGTGGTTTTTCCAAATGGAAAAGATGCATCTCAACACCTTAAAATAGGGGGATAAATTTCTGTTGTTGAGTCTGAGAGCAAGGTATTTAACATGAAGCAGTACAAACACTTTTCTAGCTGTTGAAGAACTGTTAAAATCAAGCAGAGAAACCATTTGTTTCTGTGGATAACCTAAAAATTATGTATCATCAATAAAAAGATGAATATAGTCTGTTGTGTGGTCCCCTCTCCCCGTTTTCCTGTGTGTCATCAATTCTGATTATCACCACACAGAATGACTGATGTTAGTTTGTATCTGATCTAATATAGGAGGGTATTTCATATACATTGTGTTTCTGAACTATCTTGGTGATAAGTTTTCTGTGCTTGCTGGGAAAAGAACAGAAACTAAAAGACTTGCAGAACGAAAAGAGAAGTGTAGCCACCAATGGACAAAGTAAATCTGGCAATGCAACTGACATGAAAGGTGTTAATATTTAGAATTTTAAGTGTTCAGAAAAAAATTCATTTTGGAGTCAGCCTGTAATAGAAGAAGCCAAAATCTCCTGTGTGAAATACATTTTGCCTCTTTATTGTAACTCTGCTTCAGGACTCACTTTAGCATATTTACTTCTTTTGCAGGTGCCTGGCCTTGTGATGTTTTCTCACAATTCTTTTCTAAAGTGGTAGTAATAGTAATTCAGAGATCTTACCTTTTTAAACACTTGGTTTTCAAAATGGCTGACTGAATATGTTCAGTCCTTTGGAATATCTCTTTTTTTTTTTCTGTTTCAGAAACACCTGCTACTAATTGACATTTTCAGAATAGAAAAATGAACATTTTTGTTCTAGATGCTGCCCCTTTGCCAGTTTTAGTCTCTCCCTTGCATTGCCTGCAGATTCTATTAAAATAGCAAATTACGTTCCAACCTGAATTAAAAGGAAGATAAAATGTTTGCTTTTGTACATAGTAATTGTCATCTTAGTGTAACAGTCCATACCTGATTCCTTGTATACAGTAGTAGTCCAGTCAGAAAATCTGAGTTATACCAGTACAAGCTCATTCATTGTTTTAAAATGTCAGCAGTCTGCATAATAAAAAGTTGGAATATATTAATCTCAGTGAAAGGTGTACAATAGCCATGTCAACAGTTGATGAATCTGCAGCTCTTCAATCTGGATATGTAGAGATTAGTAACAGAACTACTGAGACTGATAGAAATGCAATATTGAATGGTCTGTTGTTCTATCAAAGCCTCATAAGAGACCATGGAGGAATGTTAAGAGAATGATCTGCATTGATATTCAAGAAGCACATTGTGAAGCACATTATGGACTGCAGTAAAACTGAGAAACAGTGAGGAGTATCTTGTTTACATAAAGACTTCAAGGCAAGCATTCAGATGTTGAATTACACCTGAACATCAGGAAACACTTTTTTATTGTGAACATTGATCGAGCAGTGGCCCAGCTTGACCAAAGAGGTTGTGGAGTCTCTGTCACTGGAGATAACTCACAAGGCCTTTAGGCACAGTCTTGAGCATCCTGCTTTGTAGGTGTAGCTGCAGTGTTAGACCAGGTGAACCCCAGAGGTTCCTTCCAAACACATCTGATAGATACTGACTTTTGTTGCATCACATTCTGTCAACTATTAAAGTATTGTGAAGATTTTGGAGCTCTCTTATTGAAGGCAGGTGACTTTTGCCATTTTTGAAGTACAGTATATTAATGATCCAGTGGATTGTAGTTATCCACAATGTAAATCACTTCTTTTTAATTCACATCTTTGCCTATATGCGATTTGATTTCCGTAATTCCTTAAGTTATTTTATAAATTCATTTGCATATAACTAATCTAATATTGTTAAGCCAGCCTGCACGGGTTGACTTGTCCTACATATCTGGGTAGTAAATAAGCATTGACTGTAATTTGGAATGTCTTCACTGTGATATATGGTATAATATTGCCAGAAATAATACTACGTGAAAGCCTGTGGAGGGTGTATGTATGGATTTAATTTTGTGTTTTATAGAGAAAGGAAAATAGGATTGTCTTTTTTTTTTTTTTTTAATCTGTAGATTATTTTGGTGTAAAAAGTAGCACCCAGGCTTAGGATAACTAATTTTTTTTTCCACTCTGTAGTGTAACAAAGTGGACTTGAAAAGTCGAGAAAAAAATTTTCTGCAGATGGTACTGACGTATTAAAATGTTATTATTTATTAACTATTTCTGAAACAGAACAGTATGATTGTGTTATGAACATTTTGAAGTCTTGGAGGCCTTAAAAGAATTAAAAAACGGTGTGCAAAGATGCTTCTAAAGAATTTTTTTTAATGCTTTCAAGACAGTCATCTTTTTGCATAAAAATTAGTATGTTTGCTTACTTGCATTTATCTCACAGCATTTCGTTTGTTTTTTAATCCTTTACTTAACCCTTGAATCCTTCTGTAAATGAAGGAGAAAACAGAGCCTGTTGTCATTGAAGGTATAAATTAAAGGCAGAGAATGTAGGTACCAGACAGCAAGGTTTCTTTAGACCACCATGAATGTGGTGCAGAAAACAGTGGGGGAAAAAGTGCCCACCTTTATCTTCTCTATATCAATATATGTGTACTGTCAGTGTACCTTTGCTGTTTCCTCATTTGTGTTATCTGAAGAAGTTGCTAGTCAAGTACCAGATATATTTTACTTTTATTGAAAGTAGCTGATCAAAGTAGGGTTTGTCTGGAGGTGTCTTCTGGTGCATGCAGATCTCTCTTCTGTTTGCTGACTGCTGCGTCCTGGCTAAATCTTATTCATCACTTCTCATTGACTCTGGGGAGCTATAAAATTTAGCTCAGCCTATGCAGCTACATCTGCTTGGAGGTAGATGGCTACTGAGGCACAAGATCCTGGTGGGGTTAGACTAGGCCAGCTGTTTCTACTGTACTTCTGCTTGAATATTCTCCCTTTTGTCTTGATTTTTGTGTAAATTGCTTATTTCATGTGAATTGTGTGAACTGGGCTGATGTCTTGAAGGAGTTTTGTGAAAAAACAGTTGCTCAAACCTGCTTTGACTGACCCTGCTTGAGGAGGCAAATTGGACTAGACAATCTCAAGAGGCCCCTTCCAATCTTAACCATTCTATGATTCCGGGATTCAGTGTTATTTGAAAAAGTGGACTCAAGGTCATGTGCTGGAGTTTGAAAATACAGCTTGTATTTGAATTCTGAGAACTATCTTTTGTTTCATTTCTTACCAAGTACAGTTTTTGTCCAGAATATTTATTGTGAACAATATGCTTCCCTTGTTTTTTCAGGTTTGCTTTATTCAGCATGAATGCTGTCATCATCTTCACTAAAAGGATGCTGTAGATGAACAAAATTGTTTCCTATATTCCTTTACAGGAGTGGTTTTTAGGTAAAGCATTATATGATGAAGAATCTACAATAATTCACCATTATGCCTTTGCTGAAAATCCTACAGTCTTTAAATTTCCAGATTTTGCTGCTGGTTGGGCACTTAGCATTCCACTTGTTAACAAGTAAGAATTGAATTTTTAATCACTTCCTATTTATTGATAGTAATTAAGAATGTTTAATTTACACAATTTTTGTAAATGCTAATCAGTTTTATTTTGATGAATTATGATTTCACGTGGATTGACATTTTCTGCAAAAGATGAAGGTGTTCTTGCAGTACAGTTGCAGATCTGTTGCAGATCATGGAGATATGCAGAGCCCAATTTTAATTTTCATCTGTCTTTCAATTGAAGTTTCTGATTGAAGCTTAGCTGTGACAGATAGCTTGGGATGTACCCAGCCAGTGCAAGCTGGTTTCCCATGGCTTTGACTTCAGAGCCTACACTGAACTTTTGCTGCTGCCCCCTTTATTAACAGCATCCACACAGGTATATGTAAGGATCTAAGGTACGTAGGAGGACCTTTAACCAGGAACAGTAATGTACAACTAGCTCTGGGCATGCCTGTGTAGACTTGGGCTCCCACTATAAACCTACCCAGTAAATACTGCTTTGATAAAATTCCATTTCTTCATTATTCAGCATATTCCAAGCATAATTATAAATAAACATTCAAGAATTCATTAGTAGACAAGGGTACAAAAATAGATTTACCGTGTGTGTGATTTATTTTGCTTCGCTCTGCCTTTGTCAGCTAGTTAATAGTTGTACAGTACTAGTCATTCAGCTAGTTCAATACCATGTTTTGTAATTTAAAAAATGTATTCTCCTCCAGACAGTGGCTTTGTTCTAGGATCTTAGGGTAAATGCACTGCCCTCTAGAAGAGTTTGCCATGCTGTGGAGGCAAACTGGATATTTATTTTACATTAGACACTTTCAAAGGAGATTTGAAGTTTTTAGATTTCAGAAGTAGAATGCATCTTACTATAGCAAGGATTGATGTTTTCATAAATTGAAAGTGCCTGAAGACTTGGAATACACAAAAAGAGAATACTGTCTGAAGTTTGAGATGCTGATCAATATTGAGCTTCAAATACACTGCTGCTTTTAATCTGTTGAAAATGTACATCTACTCCAAGTGAGAACTTTCTTCTTGTGCAGGAAGAATGTATCAAAATTTGTGTGAAAATCTGAAAATTAATATTAACATCATGACACTGCTCAGATGAAAAATATTTATTTGCTAAAGAAATGTAAGTTGCTTCTTGAGGCAATAAATACAGAAATGCAATTTATTATTTTTACCCTTATAAAATGGTCAGTAATACCAGCCACACTTTCCTGCATATGCTAGTCATTCTTTTTTTAATATGTTTGAATAAATTTGTTCATCTTTAATTGTATAGGCTGGCAAAGAAGTTGAAGAGTGAACCACTCAAGTCAGACTTTACAATAGATTTAAAGCATGAGGTAAGCAGTGGTGTGATGAAAGAAAATGTCTCAAAGTTACATATTTGAATGGTGTTAAGTCGTAATGGAAATAAGATATTTAATTTTTTAAGTTATTTCTTTTCCTTCCTTTAGAATATTATAATACTTCATATTTTAAGCATAGAGAAATTAATAAAATTGCATTCATGTTTGAATGCATCCATGGTTGTATATGTTAAGGTGTCTTCTAAGGTTTGCTTTGTAAGGAAGGAGAGAGACTTCCAATTTGTGGTGCATAAGCTGAGGTGAATAGAACCTGAGGTACCAGCCAGCCTCAATCACTTTATAAATCAGACTCTCGGAGCTAACTGTGATGGAGTTTGCATTAAATAGTCTGAAGAACCCAACTGCTCTGTAAACAATCAATGCTGCATCTTGCAGCATGGAAGTCTGAAAATGTTTCTTTTTGTCTCTGGTTTGCATCAGCTTCAAAAGGTATTTCGGACAGTAAATGAATTGACTAAAAGGAACATGAGAATAAAGGAGTGAGGGGCAGATCTGAATGAGTACCAGTGCTACTTTTTCTGATTTTTTTTTTTTTTCTGCATTCAAAATGTTTGTGTAGGCCAGGGGTTTGTACTGTGTTTGGTTTTGTCACCAAAGGGAACTTGTGAACCAGGGTAGATGAGGATGAATCTGGAATAGGCTTGTTTATTTTAGTCTAAAATTACGGATGATAATGAGTTAGTTACTCCTGAAAATAAGCTATAAATTGTGGTTCTGGTCCAGAAAAAAAAATCTCATCTTGCTTAAAACTACTGCTGCTGTTTCAGATCTTGTAATGGTTATAAACTTCCTCATTTACAACATCAATCTACAGTGTATTTATAGTGAATGGATTTGTAGTGTATTTAAATTTGGTTTTGTGGCAACACCATTCTTTTAAATATTTCTCCTTCTTGACTGATGTTTTTCTCTAAAGCAATTTGACCCCTATGAACTTTCATTTTGCTACATGAAACAAGACAACAAGCTATTTCTTTCCTCTTGTCAATTTTTGCTAAATGCAAGACCTTGGGCTTCACACTGTTAATATTCCAGTCTACCTCAGCACTGACAAAGTCTCTAAACAGCGTGTCATGAAAAAAAGATCATTAAGAGACATTGCTTTTATGTGCCACAGATCGCTTAATGAAAAACAATTGATCATTCGACCAGCAAAATTACTTCCATCCACTTCTTACTCTGTTAGCAGGTTTTTGCATATGTTTCATTTCAAATTTATTGCCATTGATAACCTACTTCAGCCCTGTAGTTATTCTTTCTACAGTCTCATGTCTCCCTAGAGACAGTTTCATTCCCCCTCATTTATTTTATAAATTACCATCTTCTCCCTCTTAAATAATTTTTATCTCTACACCCTTGTGTGAATCAAGATTGACAACAAATTAAAGGATAGAATCTGTTATCTTTAACGATTGTGTGTGATGTTTAAGTTTATGAGGGATGAGAAATGTTTTAAGCAATGTGTTAGTCCTAATAACATATGCCTCTAGTCTTTGGTATTTTACGGTGGTCTGTATCCTTTTTTTTCCCCCCCATAACATTTATATCACTTCCCTATCTCTTAAACGTGGAAAAGTATTTTTGTCATGCTACTCATTTGTATGTTGTTGTTTAGACTTTTTGTAACTGTACAATATCTAGCATATTTCTTGATGCTTATTCAAAGCTGGAAGCAAATAATGGATTTTTTTTGTACATCTACCATTAGATTTGAACTAGAACTAAGACTATTCCTGTCTTTTAATTGTAAATCCATTTTCATTGTTTAGTAACAGTGTGGCATGCTGTACTATAACCCAAAATGGCACTCTAACCTCACTTCTGAAATAAAGTAGCTTTGCACCATTCCAAGGCTTTCTATTGAAGATTTAATTTTCCACTGGGAAATTTCAGCACATTGTGAATTTTCATAAATAATTCATGTTAAGTTACAGTTGTTAAATATTCTCTGTGCTGCAGGAGCATTGATTCTTTGTTGGTTCATGCCGTAGACCAACTCTGAATAGCTGAATTCTGAACTTACACAAGGATAACAGTTTCAGAAAATGTGGGAAGAAACAGGAAGAGCCAGAGACCAATATCTGGCTTTGAGCCTGG
>JAWWEE010000001.1:48594342-48693811 GCA_035221455.1 Xenops minutus
CTTCTCTCTGGTGACCAGGGACAGGACCTGAGGGAATGGGCTGAAGTTGTGTCAGAGGAACTTTAACTTAAATAATAGAAAAAGGTTCTTCACCCAGAGGGTGTTTGGGCAATGGAAGAGACTCCCCAGGGCAGTGGTCACAGCACCAAGCCTGACAGCGTTCAAGAAGCATTTGGACAATGCTCTCGGGAACATGGCGTAACTCTTGGGGAGGATCCTGTGCAGGGCCAGGAGTTGGACTCGGTGATCCTTGTGGGTCCCTTCCAACTCAGCATTTGTCTCATTGAAGAGAGGATGTAAAATCCGCCAAATCAGCCAAAGAATTGCTAATAATGTAATTGTCCTCAGGATCTGGTCCATAGTACACAGCAAATGCTTCACAAACTAATGAAACAACAGTGGCAATATGGGACCTTTAGTGCAATGAATCGTGCTGGTATTGATCACTTCTGTAATTTATCCCACTTGCCATGCTTCTGGCATTTGCTCATTGATGTACTCTCTTGGCAAAAGCAGAATATCGATCCCTCATTATCATAGAAATTTGCAGAAGATCTAATTGGTATAAAATGCACCACAATCTCATGTTCAAAGCCATGGAAAACACAAAGACCACAAAGAGAATAAAGTAATTTGTTTCATGCATATCCAGAAGAGGAAGTTTCTCTGCAGTTTGCTCACAGTCATTAAAAACCCCATAAAAATTAAAAATTGCTAACCGTAGAAACAATCTGAAAATAACTAAGAAGAGACCAAAAAAAAAAAAAAAAAAAAAAAAAAAAGCAGCTCCTTATATACAGAAAAAGGTCCTGCTAATGATTTACTTACTGTGAATTACTTAAAAGCTATCCAGCTTTCTCCTCTTTTCTATTTCCTGACAGAGCTACCTTCATAGGACTTTTCACAGGGACTTCAATTTCATGTCTGATAGATCCAAAGCCCTTTTAAGTGCTAATAGTTTTTTGAACTTCAAAGAGGATATGTGTACAAGAGGGTGCTGTATGAACTTATAGCAAAACAAGAGCTAAATTATATTGAAAACATAAACCAGTAAACCATGGATTAGCTTTTAAAGGAGATGTTCATAGGTGAACAAATTTAAGAAATTATATCATTATTTTGTGCATTTATAATAAAATAATTCCATTTTCCAGTATTTTTGGACTTAATACTATAGAAATACCAGGCTGTTATCAACATAGAATACAGTGGCTGCAACAGTCACTGTGCCATTGTCCCTGTGAAGCAAAACTGATCCTTGACAGGTGTCTATACAAAAAAATATGTTCCTGTTCATTTTTCAGTAGAATGGTAAATTGTCATCATTTTCAATGCTGGAAATAATTACTATCTAAACCTTTCATAGCCATAAGCTCGTTGTAGAGCTATTCACTTTGTGAAGTTGCTGCAAGTTTAAAAAATATGTTGTTACGGTTCACGTCCAGTGACTTTGAGTACTTCACTATATTGAGTATAGTAGGACTTCCAGTGCACATATGAAGATAAAAGATCTTGCTATCTGTCTCTTACAGAGTGATTTCTCTAGATGGTCAAAATTATGATAAACTGAATGCCTATGCCAAACATAATGTCTTGGGGTTTTGGTTTGGGTTTTTTTGTGGTTTGGTTTGTTTGGGTTTTTTTTTCCATTTAGAAGCAGGTTTTAGTGGCTACAACAGCCAGGGCTCATGAGTGCAGTGCTGATTCATTTTTCAAAATCCAGCACAGCACATCTGGGATCTCCACAGTGTGAGTGCACCTCAGTCTTATCATCATGGTTAGATGGCAGTTATGATGTTGCACAAGAACAATGAGATGTGGAGAAGCTCTGAACCATCACGTGAATATGACTTAAAGGGCCAGAGAAAAGAGCAGAAATGTGAAAAGGTCATCCCCAGAGAGTGTAAATAAACCTGCTACAGTGGGCACATGTCACACAGAGACTCCAGGAAGAGAGAGCTGTCAGTTCACGGAAGAGACTCTTACCCAGTGGAAGTTCAGGAGGATCATGAAATATCAATATGTAGTTTTGTTTTATTTGTGCTTTTCTGATGTTTGCATGATGTGTTTCCACATTTCTTGAAAGGAATCCTAATGGTATATAGAAGTCTCTGCCATAAGCTTCCTGATGTGGAAGAGATCCTTCAAGACAGACAGAAAATCAGTAAAAAAATATATAAAAAACAAGGACTGCAACTTGGTGAAGTTTAGATGGGCAACTATGAGTATAAAGCTGCTTTTCACCTAATCCGGGGCAGGTGCAATTTTTCTTGTAGGCAATTACTACTAGTAACACTACATTCAGTAGAGAAGATAGCATGAAGCCAAAGAAAAATGCACCATAGAACCATGGTAACATGCATAGATGAAAACATGGGACTTCTGGTAGCATCTGGACTGTATTAGATCCAAGACTCAGAAAGACAAAATGACCAACTTGAATAGACAGGGTTTTTAAAAACACATAAACGCTTCAAGGATTTTTAAAAATAACTTTTAGGTCTAAACTTCTATGGCATTACTGCAATGATAAAACAGGAAATGAAAACAAGCAGTAGATCAGTCCAGTCATAACCTATTGGGGTGAGGTAAACATTTTTAAGGTCTAGTAAAAGCATGGCTCCTGTGAGGCTTCTTTTTCTGCACATTTGAAGGCTTCTCCTTTAACAGACTTTGATGAAAACAGGGGTTTTTTAATATTAAGTGTACATTTACCTTCTTGCTACTTTTTTCTCTATTTAAATATACATGTCTCATGCACCAACGGCATTTTTTCTACTCTTTTGATTCAGCTTCTTAGTTATTTGAGCTTTGTGATTTCTGATCTTGCCTGTAGTTCTGCAGCCTTTATTTTGTAAGGCAAAAACAACCATTTCTAGGAGAAAAGACCAGCAGTTTTCCACATATAGAACCACCGAGGGAAAAGGATTATAAGAAAACTCCAACCAACCAAACAACCCTCAAACAAAAAAACCCACAGAATATTTGCAAAAGGTGAATTAGGAGTTCATGAACAATATCCAATATGACTACTGAGTAATGACTGGTGATATGACTGAGAAGTCCATTGGCAGATTGTCACAGTACACCCAGGTGATTCCAATAGTTAACATTGTGCTAAAAATAACCCCACCAGCTCTGTTATAGCAGTGCTGCTATGATTCACTAGGATAGCACACACAGCTCTGGCATTCTGTATGGAGTAAGAGCAGGCATACTGTTGAACTCAGGTCAAAGCCTAGTAGGAAAGCCTACCACCGAGTGCTTTCTTGGTTTTCTTATTTTTGTTTTTCTAAGATAAGCAAGAAACACACAGCCTGACTTTGTTGTGCCTCATAAATTTTTTTCCCCCTATTTTTTTATTTGCCTCTTGTAAATGTTACCTTTTATGATATTTTCTACCTTCTCATCTTTCAGAAGTAATGGGAAAGGAAGGTTTTCTTCTTTTTTCCAAAGTGGCAGACTGTTAACTTACTCTTTTTGCAGTGATACAGGCTGTTTGCAATAAGTGCTTCTGCAAGGCTCATGCTCTGCCCCTAAGGTGTGCATATATTCCTAGCTCATCTTCCCCTTCCCTTCTCACCAGCCTTGCTTACACGTGATGCTCCCCTGCTGGATTGCCCTATGTAAAGGTGGGAAATACCTTGAGGTAAGAGTTTCTCTCTGTTTTTCTTCATAAATGCACAGAACATTTCTGGATGCTTTTACTAAGCAAAAAATATTGTTTGTTTATAACTTTAGGACACAGACAGTGATCATTTACCATTCAGTGCATATATTATCTGTCTGATAGATAAACAGGATTTCCACATCAGTCTATCACACCATGAAGATTTGGTCTTGTTCCCACTGAAATAAAGCTTACTACTGATGTCCAATGGTAAAGGCCAGGTGGTACAGGCTTGAAAACATCCTGTAGCACTGTATTCAGATTTATTACACTCAGTAAACAAATACTCTATATAAAAAACAATGAGAGCTCAGTCCTGCAAGGATTTGAGAGCTTTGGTTTCGATCCAACAAAGGCACAGAAGTATGTATTTAGCTTTAAGCACATTTTTTCCCAGGGTATTCCAATGCACTCTGAGTTAAATACCTGTTTAAGTGCTTTTCTGGCCAGAGCGTTTTCAGCATCTTTTAAGGCTGAGTTCTTACACAAGTCTTTTTCCTCTGAGATTTCAAACAATTACATGAAACACAATAAAGACAGTTCTTAAAAACAGTGAGGTGAAGTACTGTCATAGGACAGAAAATTATATTATTCCCCTGGGTGGATACAACATTCCCATTCATAACTAAAACTCCTAAGGTTTCCAAAACTGTGACAGAAAAAAAAAAATCTACTTTTGCTCCGTTAAATCTTTCCATATCCATAAAAGATGCCCTTCTCCAGTAAACACTGAAATGAATGACTCATGTAAGAAAGGCAGGTTTTAAAGTAAGCTACGGTGATGAAACTCCATAGCTAGAGGGGTTTGGGATGCATTTTGTTTTTTCATGAGAGGATGGAGAGGGATGCAATTTATTTCTTTAGATGGGAAGATTTAAAAACACTAAAAAGATAAACTAAAGACCATTTATAACAAAGGCAGTATATAGTCTTAAGAAAAATAACAAGGAGCTGTATGGGATACAAGTAATATAAGTTCAGTAATAATACTGAACTAATAAATGTGTGTTAAGACTGCACATAAATCTCACTCTAGATAATTATGTTATAGCAATGGCAAAAGACCCTGCCTAATTTCCTTGTGCAAGCAGTGCAAACACATATGGAGAATTACAATGTGTTTAAAGAAAATTCATGAGCATATTTGCCCAAGAAAGAAAAAGAAGAAAAATAAAACTTATCATTTCTCCTCCACTCTCCTTTGCTTGTCAGTCTGAAAAGTTGGATTCACCTCAAAAGGCAGCACAGGAGCCTTTGAACAGGCCTGGCCATAATATCTTCTCCCAGTTGTGTCCTCTTCCAGCTGCAGAGGATGGGTTGTTGTGGAGAGGCTCCATGTTCCAGCCCCCCAAAACACCCTATGAGATCTTGTGGGTAGCCAGTCACTCTGCCTCTCGTCTTCTATATTTTGTCCATCCAAAATATTTTTTTTAAAGAAAATAAAACATTTACAACATTAGAAGGTGCAACAACATGAAGAGAATCAATGCTTAAGTGGTCTGTGCAAGTGAAGAAACAAGTCTTTCAAAGTTTATCAAGTGGGATTAATATTAACCCAAAATAACAAATATGGCAAATCTCATTCCTTCAGCTTAGCCAGCAATTAGAGTTCTGTAATGGTGATCATACATTTATTTTTCATGGTGGGAAAGGTATTTTTACCTACATTGCATTATCATTAGAAGCAGAGTAACTCTGGCTCAGTCAAAGCAGTATCTTCACAAAGTAAAGATCAAATTTCAGCCTGATTACCAGAAAAATTGAAGGTACCTAATATGATGTCATCAGAAGGAAGCTGTTTGAGAAATTTTAAATATAATTTCTTAATAATCTTTATAAAAAATAAGCACCTAGGACACAGAACTTAAACTTCTAATTTGTCACCTGTGAATGACACCAAAACAATAACTTGACCTGTCACATATGTAGCACAAACTTCCACCTTAACCCAAACTGTAAGGGCTGTACTAGACAAATCTTGCCCTGTTCAGTTCAGCCAGCCTTTGAAATCACTGGAAATTCTCAAGACCACCTAATTCCCATTCCCCTTCCCTCAGGATTCTGTGCTGCTTCAGGACAGAAGAGAGAGGGAGAAGTTCTCACCCTATATCCACAGGCCCTCAGCTGAAATCACCTCCCAAAGCTGGATGTGGAGGGGCAGGCTGAGGATAGGAAAGGTGTCAATGGAGCATCACTGCCTCTGTCAGCATTCAGCCTCCCTATTCCTGCCACTGGAACACACCAATAGCCAAAGGCAGAACAGCTCTGCAAATGTACCATTCTGGCTTTTATATGGGGTTTTCATCAAACATGGGGATATCTGGAAAAGGTGTGACAGGCTGGTACTGAAAGTTAGTCAGCTGGAGAGGTTGTTGGGACTATGCTCTATTAAAAAAAAATAAAAATCCAAATAATTGGGTTCTGGTAGCTTAGAAAAGATTGCCATAAAGGAGTTTTGATATAGGTTGCAGTAACAAAAGAGTATTGTGGCTGTTCTCTGTGTCTACCAAGGCTAGAAGAAATAATAATTACCTTAATTTTCAGAACTGGAGGTATCAGGCAGATATGAGGAAAAAACCTTCCTTTTTTAAGGCTAACAGAGAAGTAAGTGCTAAAAGGCTTTAACAGACTTTAGAAAGACAGTAAAATCCCCAGGTCAGGATTATTGTGGCTCAGCCAAGTATCTCTCAAAAGAGGTGTAATCTTACTTGATTATCAGAGCATATAAAAGGTTCGTTTTAGGTCCCTTTCACTACACATTTCTGTGATTTTTATGATTTGACAAAACAATGGTAATTAAAACATTAGCTTTTTGCTATGATCTGCCAGATGGATCTACTGATAAATCACATTCCTTTTGGCGTCCTTTTCTCAGCAATACGGAATTTAAATGAGAGCTGACCTAGTTTACATATCCAGCATGGTGTGCTTTTTCCTATTTTAAAGGTAAATCTGTTTCTAATAATCTGCTGTTAGATTCTGCAAACATAATTCCAACAGCTCAGTTTAAATAAGGATAATATTTTTGTTAGCATTTTTAACATCTCTGACCTTAATTTCCAAAGCAGGAACATTTTTACAATACCTCTGGCATTAGTAGAATGAGGTCCTAGTTCATCCTAAAGGCTAAAAGTATGTGTTACTGTTTTACAGTGATTGCTGTTGGTTTTCTCCTCCCTCTCCTTGTCTTCCTGCCATCCCCAGTCACTCCTGTCTGCCATGAGAGATTTATGCTTTCTCAACTGCTAAGTGCATTATTACCATATCTTGTCTGCTAAAACTTGATAATTATGCATTAAGGCTTGCATTCACATTTCACTGCATGGGGATTTATACACGAGGTACATACACGTAGTTCTGTGAGTCATGCAAAATAATAAGTGATTTAGATAGCTGTGTGGTAGCTTTCTATTCTGCATTTAAACTTAGACACATTTCAGAAAACAATCTTATTACTTTCACTTGTTTTATGAGCATATCATATTCCTCCAACACAAGACCATTTTGGATGTAAGTTGATTTTATGCTGGGAAACGAGTCAATTTTTGTTTCAGGATTCTTGGAATGTAGAGATCATGCTAAAGACATTGTGGACAGCTTGATAGAATGCCTGGTCTGACATTATAACTACAAAATGTGATATATTTTTATGTCCCTGATAAATCACAGAGTGCTCCTCTTTTTTCGTCTCTCTCTTTTATGAGAATACTCACTGAACAATGCAGCACTGGGATTTGAAGGTGAACTGCAGTGAACTGAACTGGGAGTCACCCTAAGTATATGAGCCAACTGAGGAGGAGAGTAACAGTTTATAATGTATTTTTATGGGAAAATATGAAAAATTCCTGACCACACACATTCACACTGGCTCTAACAATGCCACAGCCTCAGATAGTAGTTTGCTTATTGTCTTTAAGTACCTCCTGTTTACTCTAAGCCACTTAGATTCCCCTAATGGGCTTTTCATAATTTCTCCTAACCTTCTAAGGTTTCAAAATCATCCTTCCAGTAAATTTTACCATATGTTAGGGGAGAAAGATTAAAAAAAATTTTCTTAATTGAGATTACATTTATATCTATTTATGTTTCCCAGACTCTTAAATTTGGTTATGGAGTCACAGAATCACACAGTCATCCATGTGTCTGTAATAATTAAAGAACCCAAAACATATGTACTGATTTTTCTAGTGCAATTGACACATTCAAGAAACAGAGATCTCCAGTAGTTCTGGAAATCCTGGCAGGAATTCAGTTTGAGGCACTGTGAGAAGAACTCAGGGTGGAGTCTTGAGCTAAGCATAGTGCCTCCAGGAGCACTGGAGAGCATCCTGGACTGGGCTTACTGGGATGGCCTCTTGCAGTCTGCTGCCACACAAGCCTTACCTCAATGCAGTCAGTGTGCAGGGTATGATAAGATCTGACACACAGATAGGCTGGTAGGAACCGTATACTGACTGCAGGAACATGGTGAGCATTTACCAACTGCAGCAGACATTTTAAGGTAGATGGTTCCCTGTTTCTGCTGCATGGCTCCCAATCCTGCACAGGAAATTCAATTTGATCCTGGAGTCCTTTTGGAAAGGTAATGTATTCTCCTTCTAGAAGCTCAGCATGTTTTCAGCATGTAAGTATGTGTTTCTGTGTGTTATTAAAGGTCTGTATCCTCTTTTCTATAGGCTGTCTAACTCTTGAACAGAGTGGGTCTGAACCTTTTCATAAAACAAAATTGCAGGAGACCAGAAGGAAGTATAGCTGACAGCTGCACCACCACAGGCCAAGGCAAATAAGTGTTTAAACACACACACACACACAAAATAGCCCAGCAATTTTTTTCTTAAACAAAGTGTGGGATTTTTTTGTCTGGCAGCAGAAAGCAGATTGGCATTTAAGGAGCAAGGGTGGGACTAGAAGTAAAATAGAGAACCTGACTAGAAAAGCAGAGAGCTTGTTCATTTCCAGATTTTGCTGTCATAAATAAACACACTTCATTGTTTCCCTTTTGTTTTTGCCACAGGCAATATTTTTTCTCTTCTACTATTATTTTTATCATCCTTTTTGCTACAAAAATACAGCCTACAGAATCTATACTGAAAAGTGTTGCATGCATCATAAGAAAGCACCCATAAAAGTGCTGCGTGCCATTGTAGAGGGAATTACTTTTGAGTAATTTCTGAAGGAGAAAACTGTAAATGTTGCATCACTTTGACAGCCTTTATTTACCAGTTTGGATTGTAACTTTGAAACTTTTGAGAACATTTTTTTATCAATTTAATATATGTTGAGATGTGCAATGAAAGATTTCTTTGTAGAAGCTGCCTGATTTTAGATATAAAATGGAAATGAGTAGCCTTGCTAACTTTAATGAATATGATGTGGCATTGTCAAGCCAACAAGGACAGTACTCCAAAGTGCCACCAGAGTTTTAGCAGTTAATCAAATTACTACGCTAGTTCAGAATGGAGGAGGAAAAAATCAGGAAACTTTTGAGATTTTAATGAAAGCAGAAAATGCAATATTTGTGCCCACTTGAAGAGAAAGAGAGAATTTTGGCTGGCAAACTGACCAATCCAATGGAATTTAAGTGTCTGTCGATGGTGAGTTAGACGAATGGTCCCTACACATCAGCAAACAGAACATTCTTCTAAAGGAACTAAGAGGAATATACAAACATTCAAAAATGTATTATTAACACATTTTTTGCCTGACATCAAATACATTTTTACAAGAAAAGTCATGTTTAATGATTTGTTTGCTAGGTAAATATTTGTCAAAATCTTGTGCACTTAGGAAAACACCATCATATGTGAACAGGGGAAATGTTTTCCTGCAAGGAATGACAAGCAGAGGATTTTAGATATAGTGATTTTTAATTACTGCTTTTCTCCAGTTTAACAAGTTTGAACACAGCCAAAGACTTGCTGGGAGCTAGGGAATTGTGACAGCTTTTCCTGCAAACCACCTAACAACCTCCTGCTGATAACCTTTTCACTGGAATGTACACATACTGTGTCTGTCAAAACAGAGCAGCTACAAAACACCTTCTGCATTCATTTCCTATACTGTAAAGGAGAAATTAACAGAAGGACCAGAGGACAATATACATATGAGGGGTTCAGGGTAGAGCTTTATCAGCTATGTTTCTAGAAGTCAAACCCAAGATCCTACATGGGGTATTCTTGATTAACTGCCCAGCTTGACAAATTTTTCTTTCAGGCCTTTCAAAGACATGAAAGATCTCATCCATGAATTTATTTTCAAGTCAGACACACAGTCTCAAGGTACCTAGTGTCAAAACAAATAACTATTCCTTACATTCATGATGAGTCAGTTGGTACTAGGAAAGGGAACATAAAAATAAAAACATTACAAGAATGTAATGTGCAATGAATCTGACCTATCTAGTAAGATACTGTATCTTACTCTGTGAGTAAGATATACTTACAACCTGTGAGTGCAGTATATACCTTCTCACCTCCCAGTCTCATTTGTATCTTATACATTCACTTCATTCCCTCTTTGCAAGGACTTTACTTTCAGTCACTGTACCTTTTGAATCTTCACATCTTAATTCTTGAGGAGCCGACTTTGCTGAGTGTCGCATTCTCCATTTGGGTTAGAGTGATGAATTTTTTCTAGTTTTTCAGTAGAAGGAACACAGATCTTGGAGTACAGATGATTTGAGTGCTAATTTTAAAGCAAATAAAACCTTTTTTTCCTCCCAGGGTTGTTTATCCAATACTTCTTTTAGCAAAAATTCTGAGGACAACAATGACACCACCACTGATTGCCCTGAGCATTAGATACATGTCCCTGGTACTTCTCTCTCTTCCCTTTCATTTCACTACCAAGTAGACTTTGAATTTCTACCTGCAGAGAAGCAAAACTTACTATCAGGCATGTAAGCTACCCTTTGCAAAGAAAAGTAAACTGTCATGGAAGAATGCAATGGTCTATACACTTCCCAGGCACAGCTTTGAGCTGGGAGTCTCTTTCCAGGCACACAGTTTGGATGCCATCAGCCTGTTTAAACAGGGTGTACAGAGTATGGTTTCACTGGCATAAGAGTGGGACATTCTTTACTACTTGGTTTCAGTGTTCAAGAATGCATCTGGGTACTGTTTTACCTGCTTGTAAAGACATGGCTGGAAGCTGCTGGAAGCTGCTTCCCACCTGGTCTGCTAAGATCAGTAGCCTGATTCAACAGTCCTGCAAGAGCAGCAGGTGTCAATCCCTGCGAGCTGAGAAGCAGGCACAGTGGAGGCCTTCTCCTTCCCACATACCAAACTGGCCATCACATAAAACAGTTTCACTGCTCCTCTTCCTTCACAGGGGTTTTGAAAGGGAAAGCCTTGTGCAGTGCGGTGCAGAGCTGTTTACAAGTGTCTCTCCGAAAGCCACCAGAAGGTTCATAAATGGGTGCTCTTCAATGCTTCTGAAATACGGTACTCACACACTAGAAGGCTCAGGAGTTGCAATCTTTTCTCTGCATATCTTTTCAAAAGCTGTGTGCTAATCACACTGAGTTCAAATTGTGAGCTCAGTGTATTAGAAGCTTGGAATTGTTACCTGTGGGAGTCCAAATTTCCATGAAACTCATATAAAGCATTAATTATAGGTGTCTGTATCTCATTCTGGAAGGACATGACTTACATATTAAGTCCTGTACTGTACAATTTCTGGCCCTAAGTGTTAAAGCATCATCATTTAAGGCCCTCATAAATCTATATTTCCCTGAAAAGAATCAGAAGAATTTCCTTGACAAATGCCTAAGACCAGTACCAGTTCCTATATCCTGTAAAGTTTATATATTCAGTGTAAACCTTCTTCTGGTATGGAAACGTAATATATCAGCTAGAGTTCTGTGTAGGTATGTAGGTAGAAGAAATTGAAATCCAGAAGTAAAATAATACAAACCTCACCTGAGTCAACCACAAAGTTTGTGGTGATTACCTGTTGTGTTAATTTGGTAATCAATTTAGCCTATTGATGAAATTTTAATTGTAAACTCCATTTGGTCCTTGCAGTGTTTCATCTTTAATTTACCTTTTTCAAGAGTCTGTTAAGTTTCTCACTCATGTTATTAAAATTCAGGAAAAACTAAGTCAACCCAGCTTATGCTGCTTTTGTCAAGTCTCAAAATGAATCATAAACTCTAAACACAGGGGTAACCTCTGATTAAAAGAATCTCAGCCACTAGGTTTTGTTTCCAAAGGAAATACATGTTCCTAAGACTTTCTTTCTATTTTTTAAAAATAAACTACTCATTACCACAAATACATGTGTATAAAATATTTTTTGTTAATGCCTTATTTTCATTTTAAAGTGCCTGGTCTCTTTGTGAGCTATACAGTTTCTCAGCAATTCTGGCTGGGTTTTTTTTCAGATGAATATATATTTTAAACATTTAAGTGTGTTACATTTGTAGACAATTACATTTTAAATCTAAGCACGTTGTTCTATTGTGTTAAACCCTTCAATAATTCTTTGAATGTTTCTTATCTTGAGTTGGTGTCACAAATGTTTCCACTTATTATCATATTCCATAAAAATATTCCCCCATGTGTCATTTTGATTGTATTTCATTTCCTGTTTTAACTCACAGAATCTATAAATATTTTTTCATATACCTTCTTATTTCAACGAATGTCAGCAGTAATGCATGCAGATTTTTTTTAATAATTCCTCTATTTTTAATTTTCATTACATGCCTTCTTGGCAGTAAACCAAAAGCTTATACAATATATGGAAAAGCATTACTGTGATTCATATCATATGTTTTTAACCTGAACACAGCAATTATAAGGAAAAAAAGCAACGGTTGTAGAAGCAATTCAGTCAGAGGGCACCAATTCATTTTTCTCTGTGTAGCAAACACCATTTTCCTTATATTTGGCTTAGAGTTCACGGTACCTAAACTTAGGCCAGTAGTTTTTAATTTACTGTGGGCGTTGCAGCACTGAATTCATCCTATTCTCCTCATTCTTTGTGGTTTTCTTCTGGCTCCTTGCATGCCATTTTCACAGAATAATGTGCCAAATAAGACATAAACCTTTTTCGTCAGCAGCAGGTATTAAGGAGGAAATTTGTCTTCCTTAACAATCACCTATTGACTTTAAAACAAACCTATCATAACATCAGCATGTCTTGAATATTTCTACATCATCTAGCACTCCTGTGTAATCCAGCGAGTAACTCTTCCTCCAACTTGCCAGCTCTCTGCTTGCCAGTGAACCTTTGCTGGGGTATTTTGAAGCATTTCCTAGATACTACTCCACATGTTCTGCCAGGCAAAGCAGGTGCACAAACCACCCCCAAACTAGAGCTGCAGCACCATCTATGGCAGGCCCTGAAAGGCACTCACAGACCCCTCCAGCTCAGCACAGTGCAGTGAGTTTTGTGTGCTGTGTGATGCACTACAAGAGGCACTGCATGCCTGGCTGGTTTCCAGCCACCACATCCTTAAGCAAGAAAAGGAGACATTTGCAGTGACTTTTACAAAAACACTTTTACAAGACTCTACCTAATCGTCTCTGACTAGGAGTAAAGATAATGTGACATTCAGCATGGGTTTGATAGAGCAGGCTGCAGCTTTACTTGCCTGTACACTATGTAAAATTTAAAACCCAAGACAACCAAACAAAAAAATATCAACTCAAAATTCAGTCTTGGATATTGGACATTACCACCTGGTTAGGAATTCCCAAACAGTGGTCAGATGCAGTATTTGTGCATCTCCACTGACTTTTCAAGCCTCTGGATCCCCCAGTTATTTTACAAATGATCCCAGCTCACATCTCAGTGCACACACTGGACTGGGCTTTGCCTGTCCACCAGCACATCACCTCACAATTCAGCTTCACAATTCAGGGTAGCAAACTGAAGACCGAGATACAAGCTAGACACTAGCAATGATGTTATGAATTAAACAAGTTTTTGTAGGCCTAAACTATTCTTTAATTTTATGGTCTGGGAATACCAGAAAGAGGTTAGCTCTTAAATTACTTCCTCCTGCCAGTCGATCCCTTTCTGGAATAGTGGGGACCTTACTGGCTGCAGTTCTGGAAGTACAACATAATTTTGGGATGTGCCCAGAGACATCCAATCTTTTTTTCCCTCTGCCTTCCTGACCAGTCAGCTCCCCATAAAATCAATCCATTCATCATTGATACCTGTTATTTGTACAATGGATAAAGTCAGTTGCATACCTGGGGAGAGTCCTCCTTCACCTTGCAATACCTGGGGAAGCCCAAATTTCACTCAGAAAATGGGTGACTCACAACTTTGTCAGCATTCCTCTGCTGCTTTGTGAATCTGTCACATTCTGTCTCTCACTATGCAGATTTCCCCCCCGCCTTTTTTAATGAACTTGTCATCAAAAGAGATTGGCTAAAAAAGTGTTGATAGGTCTTTCTCCCCTTCTTGTTTGATAATCCTTCATCTCCAGACCAGAGAAAGATCTTACAGTCACTTCTGGTTGGAACAGCCTGTCCTGTCTACCCCTACCTGCTCCTGGCTTCATGTTCCCTCCACCTCTCTTGCTTTCCTTGTGCTTGGCAGACCGACACTGAGCTCATGAAGGAAACTAAACCAGCAGAAAACTACTCTTGCAGAGAGTGACTACACTGTGCTAGAGCTAGATGACAAAGCAGATGTGACTGTGGAACTGGAGAAGAGGGGCCAGACCAGTTTGCCTGTTCAAAGGTCGGTTTGGCCTTAAGGAGGAGCCTCACCTTCAGTGAGCAGCCTGGTAACACAATAATCAATTAAAGAATAAAACATCTGCTGGGGGCCTATGAATATTCCTAATTAATTAGTAGTTTTGCTCCCTGCCTTTAAGTCTGTAGACACACTAAGCTAACAGGACAATTTTGAATATAAAAGCCTTTGCCAGCGGCATCACTTGTGCAAGGCAGCAGCTCTGAAACATTACGGGTGAGGTCGAGGAGAGGGCTGACAGCAGACTTGTGAATCATTCATCACAAAAAGCACGAGCACTGCTTTCATTCCTCCTTTCAGGCTAGGTGACAGCTCTAATTCCTCAAGCTCTATTTTTTTGCAGTTCTGGTGAGTTTTTATGCATATGGCTGTCACAAACATTACTTCAAAGATCTATATTCGATATTGAAAATTCAAGTCGGGAGTATCACAAAGCCTATGTGCTCCAGTCTCTTGTTTTGACAGGGGCAGCATTTTGTGCATTTTCAGACACACAGATAACTCAACTTTTTAAACAGCCAGTGTTTAAATTTAGTTTGATTAGATTAATTAACCAGAAGTTTAAAAGGAGCTTTCCTGGGACTTGTGTTTCACTCACAATGACAAGCTGTCTCCTCCAAGCTGATGCCCTGCGACCCAACAAGGAGGTGGCTGCTGGACCTCCTGCTTGACACCCAGGAGCTCATCCGGTGAGATGCCCTGAAGGAAGCAGTGGGAAAGCTCAGGTACCCAGTCATAGCTGAAAAGCTCTGCCCACGACATGCCACAGCCCCAGCTGGCCTGAAAGCCTCAGCCCAGACAGGGAGCTCCTGGTAGCTGTGAGGCACAGTTCGGGAGGAGGCAGGCAGCAAGCCTAAAGGAAGCAGGGGAAGAGCAGGGAGAGGGATGACTGAATATTTTCTTGTGTGAAATGTTGGTTTTAAATAGTGGCCTTTTTCAGGCAGAGCGGCAGCAAGTGGAGCCAAGGGAGTCCAGTAGGGCTTGAGGGAGGATGGACCAACACACAAGGGGCAGTGGGCAGCTGCACCATGTCCTAACAGCAGAGTGCATCCTTTAATAGCAACAATCTTCTCAGACTGATGTTTCCTTCCAGTTTCTTATGCAAGTCACCCCTCATCCCCACACGTTATTTTTTCAATCAGCTATAAGAAAGACTTGGTACTGGCCTTGATGGTCCTTGTGGGGCCCTTCTAGCTCAGGATATTCTATATTCCAAAGAGACTAAACTATGGAAGGGAGGAAGGGAGGAAGGGAGGAAGGGAGGAAGGGAGGAAGGAAGGAGGAAAGGAGAGAAGGAGGGAAGGAAGGAGGGAAGGAGGGAAGGAGGGAGGGAGCAATGGCAGAAGACAGGAGGAACACTTCTCTAGCATTATCACTGAAACAGTGATATACTAAAACACAGCTTCAAACAGTGATGCAGATGTTTGGACTTTCAGGAATTGTATAGAGGGTTGGTAGTCACATGGTCAATTGCACATGGGAGTTCTAGTTATGGGGTCAAGCAGTAGTTCAACCTGGAATAACTCAGACTACAAAGCAATGCTTAATTTGTATTGAGATAAAATACAGCACGTAAACCAGGAATAATCTCAAATTGACAGGACAGTCAATGAAGTTAGATACTTCAGCATCTGGGAAGTCAAGGTGTTTACTTGTTCTCTTGCCTGATGTTACAAAGGCTTTCTCTAGAATTTTGTATTGGCCTTGATGGAAATAGGGACTTGGTAATCTGCCCTTCTGTGGCTGGTGAGCAGTTTTAGAGTGTATTGTTGATATTTGAGGGGAAAAAAATGGGTTCCTCACACAAAACTCATTAAAACAATGAATGAAAACTAAAATTCCTCAGAAATCACTCATATATATGTCAGTTTCAGGAGTTTTATTCTACTTTCCCTTTTACTTAAAACAGTGCTATGTTTTGTGTTTTAAATGACTTACAGTATATAAATGCAACTACAGTTGAATGGAGCAAACAAAGGCTGTTTTACGGGGGCATTGCTTAGGTTATAGTGAAGCATGAAAACAAGTCACTCTTCCCTGCACTTGGAAAGGGTTATTAAAATGGTACACCAAGACACTGAAGACAACATAATGTCATAGTGTGCCTCAGGCCAGTCTTGTACTATCTGATCAAGAAAAGTACCTGGTGACAGCACTCTGGAATGTCTTTTGCAAGGATTACTGACCTGATAGTGTACTCATTAACTCAGAAAACTCCATTGTGTGAATGGATTTCACACGATGTTAAGAAATACGATTTTAACTACAGATAAAACATATTTTCTTCTGAGAGGTTTCAATTCTCTGGGAAAAAAGTAATGAGGCATTGCCTGAAAGTCTTACTGCATATTGAAAGTGTTGGAGGGAGTTAAGTTGAATTATTGTGTAGCTAATACAAATTTGAGAAAAAATGTTGCCAGTTGCAAAACAACATTTTTACTACTTTCTCTATAAAACCTCAAACCAGTTCTATTCATATCACAAGAACATAACAAACAATATTATGTGATAAAACATAATAAGAAAACAGAGTAAAGGAGAAAAAAGGAGACCAAAATTAACTGTCTGTGGTAACCTTGAAACCCTGCACAAGACAATATCTTGTCCGCATCTACATGGTTGTAGGCTCTACAGTCTTGCCTGTATCGCAGATGCTTTTCTTATTTCGAGTTCCTTGACAGTAGCGAATGAAGGGAACATCTGTTTTCTGTTTTTAAAAGATTGAAACAGGAATAGAAACAATTTCTCCCTGTGATGGTCCAGTCACTTCCCTGATGCCAGTTTTAATTAGGCAACAATCAGAATATCATTAGAAACATATAGCTGTTCTTCACAACCTGACGAGAAACAGCAGTGAGCCAAATCCAGCAACATTCAAGCATCACTAGAGGGATGGCAAAAAGTTATGGCTAGTAGGCAGAAGTTTCCATTTTTATTATTTAAAAATCTCATGTTGGAGGTTCACTTCCTCAAAAAGAATCTCGTTCTCTTCATGAATTCCGTATCAAATGCTTGTCATTCACAACAGACATCTTACGCTCCATTTTACTAAAGGTCTTCTTCAAAATCTGCTTGTATCCTCCTGAGCACTCTCATACACTTTTACTTTATGGGACACATCACAGTTCAATGTCTACAAACAGTTCACTGCCTGGTGCTCATCAACCAGCTCCTGTCTGAGCAACATATTGCCTTTACGCCAGTGTCCTCCATGGGCCTTTTGGTTTTGCTCGTTCTCTCTCGCAGATGACCTCAATTCTGTCACACTCTGTACCTGGGGACACTGGCAAAAGCACTATCTCTGTTGACACTTTAAATGATGGACTGGATTCCTGTTTTTTGTCTTTAATGGGGTCAATTTTTACATCTGTCTTCTCCAATTCAGGATGTTGCATCATTTCAACCACCTTAACTCTCTCCTCTGTGCTAGCAGTACACAGGATCTGAAGTAAGTTTGCATCTGACACAAAACTGGGAGGAGCTCCCAGTTGACTCCCTCAAAGGCAGGGAGGCCCTCCAAACAAATCATAGGACTGAGCAATCACCAACCATGTGAAGTTCAACAAGGGAAAGTGTCAGATTATGGCGTGGGACAACCCTGTATGTATGTACAGACTGGGGAATGAGATGCTGGAAAGCAGTACTGTGGAAATGGACCTGGGGGTCCTGGTGGATGGCAAGTTGAACCTGATTCAGCAGTGCCCTGGCAGCCAGGAGGGCCAACCCTGTCCTGGGGGGCATCAGGCAAAGCATCGCCAGACGGGCAAGGGAGGGGATTGTCCCGCTCTGCTCTGCACTGGGGCAGCCTCACCTTGGATATTGTGTGCAGTTTGGGGCACTGCAATGCAAGAAAGATATTAAGCCATTAGAGAGTGTACAAAGGAGGGCAACGAAGATGGTGAAGGGCCTTGAGGGGAAACCATATGAGGAGAGGCTGAGAACACTTGGTGTGTCCAGCCTGGAGAAGAGGAGACTGAGGGGAGACCTCACTGCAGCTACAACTTCCTTGTGAGGGGAAGAGGAGAAGCAGGTACTGATCTCTTCTCTGTGGTGACCAGTGACAGGACCCAAGGGAATGGCCTGAAGTTGTGTCAGGGGGGGTTTAGATTGGATATTAGGAAAAGGTTTTTCACCCAGATGGTGGTTGGGCACTGGAAGAGACTCCCCAGGGAAGTGGTCACAGCACCAAGCCTGGCAGAGTTCAAGAAGTGTTTGGACAATACTCTTAGTCACATGGTGTGACTCTTGGGGAGGATCCTATGCAGGCCTAAGGGTTAGGCTTGATGAGCCTTGTGTGTCCCTTCCAACTTGGCATAATCTGTGATTCCGTGATTCTGGTTGCTGAGCCTTCTAGAAACAGTCTCTGCAACCTAGATGGACCATGAAGTGGAGAAAGGTTTTCTCTGTGCTTCTTCATTGAGATGCTTTCAGCCCACACCTTTCCCTCATATCTAGGATTTAGTTTAAGACCTACTGACCTCAGAAGTCACATCTCTGTATTCCTGGACACCGTGTTGATATTTTGCAAGTCTCTCTGAACAACAGCTCTCCTAGAGTGCAAAGGTAGAGGTCTTTTCAGTCCTTAGTGGCTTTTTTCCTTTTTCCCTGTCTACACATAGCTTTGAAAGGGAAAAACAAATCAAGAGAACTGTTGGTAGTCATGAGAAGTTGACCACACAAAACAAAAACCCAAGTAAAAAGTCTGAGGTCTCTACTGAAGTCCACTGTACACAGATTACTTATTTCACCTATGCAGACACAGTTGGCCTGAATGTATTATCTACTTAGTACTATGCAGTGCTTAAAAATGCAACTTAGTATGTACATGGCTCAAATCATTTATACTCAGGATCTTATGGAGTGGACCACCCATATACATTGCATTTTGAAGTGCCTGTTTATGGGGATTTTTGCATTCATCCTGTTAGCCCTGATAGTCACGTGTTCTGAAGTATTTTAGACAAAGTTATCAACAATTTTTTATGAGATTTTATACAAATGTATTGTGGTCTTTTTGCATTTGATTTCCCCATTTAAATAAAAACATACCATGAAGAACACAGTGCCACTAATCACAAATTAGTTAAATGCACTGAAGGCTTGCACCAAATGATATATTCATGTTAGAGCAATGTGTCTGTCCTGTATAATATTAAATGCAGGCAGTGGTGTAGCTAAAGATCTTCTACATGTATCTGTTACCCTCTTTTTGGGGACAAAGGAAGAACATATATAAGGCTGCCAGGACATGGGGCAGAAAATTCCTAACTTTCCAGAACAGTAAGTAGGGTAAATGGGTAATGATTTTTCTTTGAGAAACTGTAATTTCAGAAATCATTCTGGGAGACAACTAAGCAACTGAATTCCACAGGCCAGCTCCATGTAGTGTTTGATTACATGTTCAAGTCTTTGGATATTCATACTGAAACAGCATTGTATCTGAAAAATCAAATTGACATTTTTGTAAAGCCAGCTGTAATGTAATAACAGCAAACTCAAAATTTTCATCTCCCTTATAAAGTGGCTTACTATTTTTATAAAAGAAACCTCTCCCATAGTGCAAAATTACCTTGTCAGAAATCACTCGTTAATCTAGTGAAATTCAAATCCCTTATACTTTTTCTCAGATGAGCACAGTCATAATCCCAAAGCCAGACAAAACCTGTTCCAACGGTTTAAATAATTGCCAACAACCTGATGGGTGACAGATTTCTCCTTTAGAACTGGGAATCAGCAGGCTTTGAGCATGCTTGATGCCACATGAAGCTGAACTGGAGATTTCTTTATGAGACCAGCTACCAAGGTGTCCAGAGCTTAAGTACTACTCAATGGCCATAAACATCCTATTGCCCTTCTCTTAGTCTTATTGACTTCAGACTGTCAGCAATGCTATTTCTGCTCCATCTTGTTCCTCTATTAGAAATCCAAGGTAAGATGGTTTCGCTCTTAATTCTTTATAAAACTGACTGCATTTTGGGACACTGTAACTAATTTTCTTTCACATTAAGGAATTATCAAGGTATTTCTCCTAAAGTAAGGAATCAGTAAGGAATTTTTATTTACATGATTTGAAAAACATACTTTTAGGGGGAGAAATATTCATAGCACATGAGGAAATGTGATTTCATAAAATGAGGAAATGTGATTTCATAAAATGACAGAATTCTCTAACAGGTTACTCTAAATTTTGAGGAAGCTAAATTCATTGAATGTACGAATACAGGATAAACTGATATTTTTTGAAAAACTACTTATCATAACAAATCGTTATTGTAAACAGCAAGTTTCACACCAGTGTCATAACACATTTTCTACACATCATGTAAAAAAGTAAGCATTTAACTTAGATATTTCTCTGTTGCAACAAAAATTGTGGTAATTTGGTCAAGAAAATCCTTTCAGTATCAGCATATTAAAATTAGAGTTAAACACTTGATAGAGCACTTTGAACCTCAGAAATTATTGCCTAGGAAATTGCTTCTGTGAGAAAAGTTCTTTCCCATAGAAACACTGTGCATAACAACCTACAAATAGAAGTTACAGTATTTAATTTACACAAATTTTCCCACACAACTTATTTTTCAATAATAAAAATTGGTTTTATTCTTAATAATTCCTGAAGCATTACAGAGCAGTTAATAAATGGTTCTCACTGTAATTAATTCATGAATTATAATTTCTAAGCTTGTGAAAAGGTCTTTAAGAAAATAGCTCTATTTTTTTGTTCTATTAATGCACACAGGACAGGTTATATTGTAATTAAGACAAGAAGTTGAAACAGAAGTTACATTGCAAAGAGGAAAATAAACTTTCAAAATTGCCAGCCTCTTAGAGACAGAAATTAAGTATTAAAGAATGCGGTTTTATTTGTTCTGTAGACACCTTGTTACAAAGGAGTGGAATATGAAGTGTTTTAATGCACTGAATTTTATTTTTAAGTAGCTCTTTTTAACTATATTTTGTTATTGCTGAAGGAAATTCTACTCATGTAAAGTTTTTATTTTAACATAAACTTTATTATGTTTTCGACATTCGGTTTAAGACAATGTGGTTAGTAAAAAAGATAGAACGACTCACTTTTTCATTACACAAATTAATATATTGCTTTCATTGCTACAAGTTTGATTACAGGAAATAAAAGTCGAAAATAATTTATTACCAAAGCAACTCTTACTTTGTTTCCTATTTACACACCATGAATTGTATATTTATTTTGAACAGTCAGAAAAAAAAATATGAATATCCACCTTAGCATTCTTTCAAATTGCTTTTTCCATATGCTCCCCATCAATAATAGACTGTAAGGCTTGAACTATTATTGCCATGAATGATCTTGGTTTAACAGTATAATCTCTGTTCCCTTTAGCCGAACCAGACTAGTTCAGACTGCTCCCCTGAGGGACTGAACTCAAGATGAGGCTTGGGCGCTCCAAGGCAGTGCAGACTCCATCCTAAACAGATTCCAGCTCAAAAGCCTTGGATAGGGGGAAGGAGGTATGTATGAGAGAGATTTTTCCTGTGTGGTCAAGCCCTCACAGCCCTCACATAACTGTGTTCTAAGTGGTACAGAAATCAGAATGCCTGATCAGCTCACAACTTGTTTCCTCCTCTAAAATGTGTCTACAAAGGCACATGTTCGGTATAGCAGCTTCAGGAATGTCATAGGACACAGTTACATGTGGGAAGCCCACATCTGCAGCGTGTTTCTGGGGAAAACATCTGCAGTGCAAAATGGGTATTGATTACAGGCTATTTAGGCTTCACTAGGTATGTACTCTACAATTCCCAGAACAGATATACGAGTCCACTTCAAAAGACTGGAAAACATCACTTGATTATAAATACTGTTGAAATTTGAATGGCTGATTAACCTTCAAAAATTGCCCTCAGTATTAAGTGCGAATAAACTGATAGTGTATAAAAAGACGGTGTTTTACTGCCCTCTAACGGCTGGCCATGACCAGCTCCCTTTTTTTTTTTGCATTTATTCCCCAAAAAACTCTGCCCAATAAGCCCCTGAGACACAAAGACTTTCAGACAGAATGCAACTCACGTAGTTACTCTCGTATGCCATGACCTTTCCACCTACGTGGAAAGTAACTATACAGCATTCGGGGCATGTTGGAGAAATAAAAACTGGCATCCTACTGAGTGGGAAGAAGGTTCTTCAAACCAGAGCTGTTACTTCGTAATTGATGGTAGTTAGACACACTGTGTCTAAAACATCAGTGACTGAAACTTCAGCATTTGAACAAGTCTTATCACTCTGAATTGATAAGCACAGAAGGATCTTCTGATGTAGCTGAGAGAGCAGGTATCTTTAACAGTAGTTTCAGACGTTTTGTGTCACTGCCTAGAGATCCTATTAGTGACAAATTTAAGGATGAAATATTTAAATCCAGACTTTTAAGCCTTTTCTTTTTTATGATGAACTACTGTTCACAGGAGCTATAGGACTTCTTCAATGAGTAGCTCTTCTCAGCGTCAGGAAGGGATTTACAGTCCAGCCCTTAGTAAGAATACCAATGACAATAGAAAGCCCCTACCTATTATAAATGGCACAATCAATCCTATTTAAGTGCCATACAACTACTGAGTGTAAATTACAGTGTGAGTCATTTTTCAACCAGGGAAAAGAATAACCTGGTAAAGGATCCATTCATTTGAAAAAGAGGGTTCAGAGATGCTGTTTTCCTGTGGATTGCCGTGGATGAAGGGTCTGTCACTATAGTAAATGCAGGAACCCTAAAGAAAGTACATTTTAAATTAATGTGAAAATGTTATGACAGTGCCAATTTTTTTGGTAGATTTTATAAATTTCACAAATTAATGGTATCTAATTTGCACTGTTGCTTTAATCCTGCTCACCATTCAGTCATGGATGGCTCATGTAGCAATAGTATGTTCAAAATTTTATGACAACAGTTCCTGCAGTTCATCAAGCATCTCTTTGACCTGTAGTTTGAGTCTGTTCAGTTGTTTTCTATGGAAAATCTGATATAAAACCAAGTCTTTATTTTCACAGCTAGAAAAGATACATTGGTGGAAAAGAATAGCTATGAAAACTTAGACCTGTTCACAAAAAAATAACTTGGTGTATGTTTTTGTGTGTGTCTTTATTGAAACAGGATCCAGAAACATGAAGACTTCTTTTTCTATTCTTCAAAACTTTTTACTACTTCTAAGTTCTTATGATTCATTTGACTTGGTTTTTTTCTTTTCATCTCTTCCTTCTTCTGTAATATGTGAACAACAGCTGTGCTCCCACTGAGCTCGCAGTCAGTAACATTTTAGTGATTTTGAAGCTAAGTAAAGCAAACTGTCTCACAGTGACCTGGGAGCAGTAATAATTGGATCAAAAAATATATTCTGTTATCATCTGAAATGTGCCTTAATCACGTGTGTTACAACTGCTTTAAAGCAGTATTGATTCCACTAGGGACTTTCACTAAACCAATTTTAACCAGTGCTGAAATCTCTGGCTCTGTCTTATTGCACAACTTGGACAATTGCAGAGAGCCTTTCAGTTTTTCTGCCTCAAACAAAACTATTTTTACAACCACAGTCTCTGAAAGAGAAAACATTCTTTACGCTACCAAGTGTGCAATCAATTTATAGACCTATTTCATTAAAGTATATTGAATAACAATGACAAGCTTGAGAACTGTGCACATGTTGCATGAATGTAATGCTATGGTTTTGTTAATTTTTGCACCTCAGAAATTCATTGTGAGAATAGGAGAAATTCAGAAGTAAGTAGAGAAGGAGGAATTTCATCACAGACAGAAGTCTGAAGACTGAATTTTATCACATGGTGAATAATGGACTGCCTTTATGGCATTACTGCTTTGAAAAAGAAGCTTCTGCTTTTATTTGTATCTATTCATCAGTCAAAGTCCTGTCCATGGAGTAGTAAATCATGAGTCTTGTGGACCTGCTTCACATAACACTGCAGACATTGATGAGAATGGATGTGGATACTCAGCAGATGACACTGCTGTTCATGTCAGCATTACTGGAAAGTGTGTCAGGAACAGGTGCAGCCTTCAGAGCAGTAAGTGCATTATGCTTGATAGGAAAGCAAATTAAGGCAAGTGAAAATTAATTTAGAGACTCAAAGAGAAAAACTAAGAGTGCAAGCCCTGTCTGTTTGGATAATAGCTGGTTTCTTGTCTGCCAGGGCAATTAACTGAATGCTGCGAGTGAAGAGAGGCTCAGGGTTCATTTTCAGTTTTACTACAACATATGCATTCTGTTGCAGCATTTCTTCTCTTGAGAGGTCATGGGCACACTCAGTTCTTAAAAAGAGACTGTCAGGCCATACTGAACATATACATGTATTTTGAAGGAATGCTTTTTCTGTCCTTGAATTAATACAGAAAGAAACTTTTTCCAGTCCAAACTTTGTGCAACATCTGATACATGAAAAAATAAGTTAGAACTAAAAATAGAACTTTCCTGTTTTGTTTGGATTGTTTTTCTTCCCTTTCTCTGTGTTTGTTTGTTTGTTTTCAGTTTTAACATTTCCTTAGTTTTTCTTGGCTACTGTAAAGTTTTTGAAAGGGAAAAAGTGTTTTTGCAAATGGACATATGCTCTACACCTGTAATGAAACAACAGAGCAGATTTCCTACAAATGCTCTGCAGACAACTAGACATTTGTGATGTGCACCAACAGAGGAAATAAAAACTATTCTCTTGCTTTGAGCATTTTGCCTAAATGAGTGATTTACAAGACTATATATGTAATTTCATTATTGCAAAAAAGAATCCCAAAAGAAAAGCTATGAATCTGAGAACTCTGCATATTTATACCATAATTTGACCTGCCATTTTCTCAAAGATTTTACTGTAGTTGTGTGCAGTAAGTGTTCTAGGTAGTTGTATCTCTCTGATGGATAAGTGAACACTTCCTTGTTGCCCAGCCCATGGCTTTCCACATGCTTCAGATGGAATTTCTCTCTTCACATGAGACTTCCATATCCCCCAGCCACGAGTACCCAAGTGCCACCTCCCTGTCCATCCCCAGCCATGCTACAGGGTTGTGCTACTTAATACTTACACCTTTGAGGAGTCAATCTACCAGCAAAGTACATTGACACTCTGGCCAGCAATGTGTTCTGCAGATGATGGGAAAGAAAGAATTAAAACAAACAGAAGCTTTAAGCTGTCTCTTCTAAATTTCAGTGGTGGCAAGCCTTTTGTAGATGATACTGCAATGCAAAAGCCTGAATTACAATCACATACAATGCACATTAAAGTAAAAATGAAATATTCACACGTAGTGCTTGTAATTTTGTCAGGTCTTTCTATTTTGAAACTTACTCAGCTACAGAGGAAATGCCTTCCTCTGTTTCCTCAGAATCCTGGCTGATGGAAAACACTTCAGTTGGTAGTGTCTGTCAAAAGGTTTTTTTCCACACAGAAATTGTATGACACCTCCTGTGGGCATTTCATTGTGATAGCATAAATGACTGTAAGAATGGAGCAGATGAAGAGAACCATGGTGAATACTGCAACGTCTGTAAGTACACAGAAACAAAATCTGGTTGCAAGGTGTGCTTCTCCAGCTAATACACACTCAATCACTAATAGTCAGCAGATGATCCACAAGCCTGACAAATCTGGGGTTTTCAATGTAATTGAATATTTTCTTTACTTCTATGAAAAGTTGCACCATGCAAAGAAAACTGATGGGGTCTTTAAAGGCATGCCTCAGATAAACCCCAGACAGTGAGATTCCTGTAAAATCCCTATTATATTATCCTTTGATGTGGACAGGGGGTAATCACTGCATATCTGTGTGCTGAAACCTTTAAAGAGGGTGCATGAACTCCCACACATAAGTAGGGGTACTTATCCTCAGTAGAAATGAAGAATTCTTATGCCATGATGATTTCAAGTGCTGTAAGACTCTTAGGTACATACATATGTTGGTATGGGTGCATACGCACATATGTGCTTGGTGGTGATCACACTACGCTTCCTCCCTGCTGTATCAATCTCCATGCCCATTCTCAATCCAACAGCAATGAGGACGTCAGAGCAATGAGACCAATCTCCCTTTATGGCTAATAAATGATTTTGGAGTATAATACCCTCTACATCACATTTGACTTCTGTGACTCTGAAGCATGTTGGGTCAGAGGATAATGTGTCAACTCCACTGTCATTCTCCTTGCTTTGTATCTTCTTTTCCTATCTGCCTTCTAGTGAAGTTCTTATATCTTTTTCACTTCCTTTTCTTCTTTCTAGGTATTTCAAATCATCCTCCTGTGCCTCTTTTCTGTTTCATTGCCATCAACCCTCAGCTACCATCTTTGCATGTGGGTGTTTGTGTTTATGACTTTCCACATTGCACCTTTTCTGTTTATAGTTCACCCATGGACCAGAGCCAAATTGCACTCTGGTGTCCTAGCAGTGATTACCCCAAAGACTGATAGTCTTCATATGTAAGAAAGATTCCTATCTTCTGCCAATCTATTATAAAGAAATTACCTAATTTTCTATAAAATCTAATATAATCTAAATTTAGATGGTCCTGTAATGATCAGGAAACCATCATTTTCCATGGTTTTTTGCCTGAAATTTGAGATCACAAAATATATTCATTTACCAAAATTGATGCAAACCTTCTGTTTTTTCACTGTCACCTTGTGACTTTCAGTCTTGTCCTAGAACATTTCCATTACCATGTGTAGATTTTCACTGTAAAGAATTTGTAACTCTCCATACTATATCATGTATCGCAGCATGAGTTTCTCCACGACATGAAATTATTCTACTTTAGCATTCAGTTCTTTTTATAAACACATAATCTAATAATATTTTGCATCAATATTAGATTTCTCTCTCTATTTCTCTTACTGCCATGCTTATAGTCTGGTACACTCCTGATAGTCAATTTATATGAGATTTGTTAATTTGGGTTTATAATTCCTACTCATAATTAGCAGAAAAGACAATAAAAAATTTGCATTCCATATTAAGAGAACACACACCCCACAGACAAATAGGCATTAATATTCTGGCTTTCATTAAAATCTGATAAGACCATTTAGTGCCGACAAACATTAGTATTTTTTGTAGGAAAGTGGATGGGCAGATATCTGTGATATGGTTCCTGGAAAGCCTTATTATTTTGATTTATCAGAAGAATTCCAACTTGAACCTGATGTCCTTATTAATATCCTTAAACTATTTTACACTTCTAAGGCTTTTCAATACATACATATATTTACCATAATTATAGAGATATCTGGAATTACAGGTGCAGTCAGGGAACTCCTTAACTTTCCCAGAGCTTTTTGCATGCAGAGCAGAACAGAGTAATGTAATGTGGAATTCAATTGTTAGTACCAGACTGCAGATTTATAAAGTTGCATGAAAATGGTAATTATATTTCTGGAAACTTTTGAAAAGTGGGTATAGTTTTCATACCACACAGGAACAAAAGCAAAAAGAAATAATTCTCTGTGGAACAGTATTTTTTTTTAAATTAAATCTTGAAATGTTTCATGTTGATCCCTTCTGAAATATTTCTTCCTGCCTGCTGGTGAGGGTTCATAAACCCAAAAGCTCCAGCTCAGTCAAAGTATTACAGCATCGAGAAAGCTCTTCAGATGGACTGCCAAGTTGGGGTTCCCAAAAAGCACTTCCCTTAAATCCCAGAAAGCAAGGAGAGCTTCTTGGCAAGTAAGAGGCAAGTTTAGATGCTGTGTTCCCTCTGGTCTGCGCTAAAATGTGATTCTGTAATTTAGAAATGCCACCCTATTACATCCAATTCCTCAGAAAAGTGTAGTGACTTCAACAAATCTGCATTCTCTAGTGGAAACTGTTCCATTGGCAGTTTCTCACATGTTCTCATTTATGGATGTATATAAATTTATATGTACATCAAATACGTGTTGTGTTTCAGTTACCCTTATTGTATCTTATGGACAGTAGGATATTAAACTTGATTTAAGAGTTAATTGCATTTGCTGTCATTGTATGTAAGGCACTGCAGTCCTGGAAAGTGCACCATCAATGTTTTATAGCCTTCCTAATGAGTGAAGCTTACTAATTTGGGGGTATTGCATCTAGATATCCAATCCCTTTCTAAAAAGAAATGTCAAAATTACTCTCTATGTGATCAGACAAACTCTGTGGGTCACATGTAAGACATTCACTCAAGCATTCCTTTTCCTAGGTCCCCACCAACACCTGGAAGGCTGCAGCTGCATGGAAACAAAACTGTTTGTTCAGTTCCACGTGTTTCAGGTAACAAACTGTCCTGTGAGTGGAGTTCCTTTTGGTCTCCAGCTTAAAGCTGTTTTACAAGCAAAGAGATGCCTAAACACACCCTGCATTAAGCGACTGCAGAAAAGCTTGAGCCACTACAGATATTTACTAGGTGATTTACCAGTGAGTGCTGTGAGCATTTTGCTGCAAGGCCCACTTCAGTGTGGAATTCCTCTGACAAAATAGCATCAACACTGTAAACCAGTACACTACTCATAAGGATTGCACGCAGAACATATTTCCCTGTCTCCTCCAAAGAGAGCTTGGGGTGCTAGCCAAGGTGTGCATTTTGTACTGTAGGTGTTTCTAATTAGGTGAGCTGGATGCTCATTCCTACTGCTTAAAGTCTGACAGCCCTAGGGCGCTCACTGAGTATCACTGGTTGTGCAACCAGCATTGGGGTAATGAACACCCACCAGATATTGCTGAAATTACCAAATCAGGAATTTCAGGATTATTGGTTCTTAATGATGACTGACAGCTCCCTATTTCATTATGCCAGTTCCAGTCCCACCAGTTGTCAAAATTTGTATGTGGCTGAATACTTGTTAATATAAGAAATTCTCAGAGATCTGTTGGCTTATGGAAGGAAAATCATTAGAAGAAGCCAGCCTTAAAACTCATCAATTAAGTTCCCTGGCCTTTAGCTGGTTTGTTCAAGTAGTCAAGTACAATTAATTCCCAAACAGACCAAACAGTGACCTGTCTTCTCCCAGCTAATCCCAGGAGGCCACTCAAACTTCATCTTGGAATTAAACAATAAGGACAGATGACGAAGCTGAGGTTACACAGGCTTCACAGGCAAGGCCACTCATCCAAGGTACTGCACCCAGGATAACATAAATGGATGTGCCTGAAGTCCTTTCCAGTCTTTGACCCTCTGTCAGCTCACCCAGCTGTAAGGTCTGATTTTTGACAGTTGCAACAATGACCAGTTAAGACCTAATTTAAACATCGCTTACCAACTATTTTATGTCCAGATCCATCCTCTTCCAGGTAAAGTTTTCAGCGAGTATACAAAGGTTAAAAAAAATGTATCTTGACAGTTTCTTAAACTATTATATGAGTCCTGGAATGCAAAGAATGAACAAAATCAATATATAGTCACCTTTGTGATCGCCTTTTTAACAATATAGCAGAACATTTGTCTTTGAAGTTCATGTTTTGATCATGTTGGTCAGATGTACCAGACATGCACAGGCGCAGGCAGTTTTGTATACAATACTCAAAGATCTAATCTTGCTCCCTGCCACAGAAAATTAAGTAAGCAGAAAATAGTCTGTCTAGTAAGAAAGACATCATTTTGTCATGAAACTGCACCTTACTCTTTTAAAAGGTTAAATAAAACGTATTTTTAAATTTTGCCCATTTTTTCTTTCTTTTCTTATGCTAAGTACCGTGGAAGGTGTACACATGGCAAGTTCTCTTTCATCACTGATCATCTCACAGACCACTAGTACTTTCTTTTTTTTCAAGCTGTGTGTTGTCTTCCATCTTCTTTACATGGTACAATGGATTTTTTTATTGAAGAGCTTTTGATACTGCTTCCTTCAAGTTCCCATAGGAACAATTCTAACCTTCATCAAGTTTTGAAGAAGTATTCAGATATATTACATTGTCAGGTTGAATGACTTGTGTTCTTTGTAGTTATGGCTGTTGTTAAGATGAAAAAAAGAAGTCAGTCATCAACTCTACACCTCAGATAAATTCTTGGACAGTTAAAGAATACATACAAAGAGATCATGTATGAAGTCTACATAAGAAAATCGTGACAGGTCCAAGAGTAGACATAAACTTGAGATAAAGCCTCATAAAAGTCCAATGCACAGTTTAGCTCTTTTTTCTGACTGGATGGTGTACACCTTTTATTCAGGAGTTCCTAGTAAGAGCTCAAACTTCCATCTAATAGTGTTTAGCAGACTGCCAGAACAGCCATGTGAAAGGATTGTATCACTTGAAGGGCAGGCAGAGTGCTAAAACCAATTTTACATAAATAAAATATACATGTCACTAATTTTCAGCTAAGGTGCATTAGCAGGTGCAATGTATGTTAACATACCTGTGCCAAGAAGGATGGATAGCGATGGTTCACATTTAAAAAAATTCAAAATACTATACCTGTAGCCTGGAACAGTGTTGGGTTTTTGCCCCAGCCTCCAGTGCTTTCTGTTTTGTACCATCTTGTTTATACCCTATGATCTTCTGTGCCTGATCAACAAATGGGACATGATGCAACCTGGAGACAGACACAAACAAAATAGCCTCAAAGAAGTGATTAGGAAGTTCTGTTCTAGGGGAAAGTATTGCTTCTGACTTCAGCAGTGTTACAACAGGCATTAATTTAGCAGTGTAGTTAAACTGGCAGAAGGGGATAAATAAGGGATTATAAAATATTTGCATTTCTAAGAAGGTAATGAATCACAATTATACTGGCTTTCTTGCTTTACCTTACCTGTACCAGATTTCTACAATAGATTTCTTCAGGCTATGTTAAGGAGAGCATTATTTGGACTATGCAAACTTCAGAAAGGCTATTGCCTTATTCTGCCTTTTTAAATAACTCATTGCCTCTTGGGTATCAAAGAGCAACCTTCCACAATACAGGAAACAGCATCTAAATTTCAGCCTTTCATAATCATCCAACTAATATTCTGTATATTCCAGTAACAAGAAAGATGTGAGCACCTCATGAATTTTAACTTCTGCTGTGACTCTAATTGCACACTGCGGCAGAGACAAGTTGCTGAATTTCTTTTTTGTATCATTATTCACCCATTATAAACTTTATCTACTATTTGTACTTGACACCACCTCATTAGTTAATGTTCACAAACTATATTGGCCAAATTTTTCAAATGTCAGTATTTATGGCATTATTAGTCATCTAGGTACCCCTACCACTTCCAACAGATGATACAAGCTCAGTGCCTTTGAAACTCAGGCTAATCTTTCCAGTTCCTTGTAAATTTTTAATAATAAGCTATGGCTATTGACATTTTGATAGATGAGTGTATACAAATGCAAAACATTTTTACCATGCCTGTCTTGGTCTAAAAAACATACCTGTAAGACCTAGGTGAAAACTGTCTATGGCATCATAGCAATAGACAGTGCAAAACTATTCATAAAAGCACATTTTTAATACCTTTGTCAGCATCATTCCACCTATAAAATATTAAAAAATATAAAGTCAAATACTATGCCCCTGTAGAAACAATGGCCTTTTATGAGATAGAGATCTTAAAATACTTTCAGTCATCATTTTAAAATCAAATATTGTGTGTCACCATTCTTGATCTTTCTACTTGTTCTGATCGATTGGCTCAAAAATTTCTGTTTTCTCTTTTTTTAAAGTAGCCTATCAGTTTTTAGATAGTGTTATTTTAATTTTGTGTTATATGTTTTTGTTAACAGGTATCTCAGTCATAAATGTCTCAATGGTTTGAAACTCGGGTTACTCAGAGATGGACAGCAATTGAAATGGCTGGATGTGCCCATTTTCACCCTACCTGTCAAAGCACAATTTGTCACCTGCAATGTGTGTGTTCCTGCACCACTGACAGTGCATGTGCTTGTCATTGATCTAAAAAGAAAGGAACAGGCAGTAAAATTATGTCTATAAACAACATTTCCCCTGTACTCAGCACTGGTGAGGCCACACCTCAAATCCTATGCCCAGTTCTGGGCCCCCACACTACAAAAAAAGACATTGAGGTGCTAGAACATGTCCAGAGAAGGACAACAGAGCTGGGGAAGGGTCTGGAGCACAAGTCTTATGAGGATCAGCTGAAGAACTGGGAGTGTTTTGTCTGGAAAAAAGAAGGCTCAGCAGTGACCTTATTACTCACTACAGCTGCCTGAAAGGAGGTTGTAGCCAGGTGGGGATTGGTCTCTTCTCGCAGGTAACAAGTGACAGGATGAGAGGAAATGGCCTCAAGTTGCACCAGGGGAGGTTTAGATTGGATAATAGGAAAAATTCCTTCATGGAAAGAGTTATCAAACATTGGAACAGGCTGCTCAGGGAAGTGGTGGAATCACCATTCCTGGATGAGCCCAAAAAAATGTGTGGATGTGACACTTTGGGATATAGTTTATTGGTGAACATAGTGGTTTTCGGTTAATAGCTGGGCTCAGTGAAGTTAGCCTTTTCCAACCTTAATGATTCTATGATTCTGTGATTCTGTTCTGCACAACTAACTTGGAATGACTGCTGAAGCTTACAACTCCTTATCACACAAGTTATGGTTCAGTTTCTGCAGATAATATCTAGGGCTCATTATTTTGGATTTGCAGAGGAAAATTTCCCTCTTGATTTTCTCATATCAGCCATTTTTTTCATAGTTTCTTTATATGGATTGGTGTTGTAGTAACCTATTATTTTTTTCCCAGAATTCTAGATTATAAGCCCATAGTGAGAATTTCACAGCAGTTATTTACTAGGCTTTATTTCTTTTTTTTTTTAAGGGGGCAGGGGGAGCAAGTATTGCATATTTTCATATTGGTATTGTTCAATATCCAAGTAGCTTTTATTAGAATCATAAAAGCGTTAAATTTGGGTAAGACCTTTAAGATCATCAAGTCCAACTGTCAGCCCAGCATCACTACCATATTCACCATCAAACCATCTTTTTGTTTTTCCTCCAAAATCTTTTCTTTCTTTAAGACTTTCAAACATCTTCATGAAGGAATCATATTTGACAATACCCCATGTTAACCATGTCTGGATCAAAACTGGGATTCAGGCTTCTCATAGGTGTCTTCCATTCTAGGACTATCTTTACTATGTTTCTGTTAAAACTAAATCACATTCCTGAAGTTGTAAAATTGGTTAGAATTATAACTCTTCTCAGAAGGCCTACTGGGACCTCACAATCTAAATTAGAAATCCTTGGATACAACCAGCAGACAACTAGCATCTCCTTTTAGAAATCTGAAATGGCATTTAGGTACTTGAACAGTTTCCTACACAGATATCCCTGTGACAACTACAACAGAAAAATCCTTATATGACAGAGCTTACAGTGTGTGGGAGGGAGTCGTGAAGTCCTATAAGCATTTTCCATCACTCCCATCAAGGAAACCAGACCTGAAAAGTACAGTCTTGGTTTCTTATAGAAGCTGTTTCCAGGGAAATACATTATTTGATTTTGCTGGCATAAAAATAAGGTTTTGCTGCTCCTCCTTTGGCTTAGGGCAAAGAAAATTAAGAACTTTGTGTCTTTAATGATTCATTGACTCATTGACTCATTCAGCCAAGCTCACAATAGGCAGCTGCTGGCATCAGAGCTGGCACCAGTAGCCTTTGGGCCAGGCTCCACAGCATGAGTGCTGAAGCAATGGATGGAGCAGCAGCTGAAATACCTTTCCACTTTTACCAGCTGCCACAGGAAACAAGAACATGGAAAAGAAGTTCGTAGCCTTTATGGAAAACCCACAGTAATTATACTGAGAATTATTTAATAAATGCAAGGGTGTTTCTAACTTGTCCAATTTAGTCTATTTCTCACTCAATCAATGAATCTATTGCCTAGAAATCAAATACATTATTGAGCTAGTATCAAAAATACTATTTATGCTCTATTGCTACTTGCTACCTCTTCTCTTCTATAGTTTCTGTAAAATCTACTTTAAATTTCAAAGCAATATAGCTAAATCTTAACTTGAATTCTCTCAAAAGTTTACATTTGCATATCTTTTTTACACTTACATTGTGTTAGGAAGTATGATAAATCATCTTGTTTTCTAACCATGATTTAATTTATGAAGATCAGTGATAAACAATACACTTGAGATTCTTCCCAAAGTCTGTATTCAAATGCCTCTGATTGTCTGGATATAAGTAAACAATGCTAACGTTTTGTGAGATAAATTAATATATATTTTTCTGTTAGGCCAAGACATTTTTAAAGGTGTGATATTCAGAAAAAGTATAACCTTGCCAAAGTTGAACCTCACAGTGTTTCAGCTGGCTGTCTGAAAAATATCAGTCCTTTGCCAGCATAAATCTTTAGAGCTGCCTCTTGTTCTCGTGAATGTTATGAGTTTAGCAAAATTCTGCCTTCACTTCAGTTTCCCAGTGAAAATTAAATCAGTTACTGTGAATCTCTGTTTATCCTAAGTATAACTTAGATATACATTGCAATGTAAAATCTCCACCTGGTGGTCTCTATTTATTATGGTACATAGATTGCACATAAGAAATGCCAATATATTAGCCTATTATTGCTGACATAACTAGTGAGTCCAGAAATAGACCAAAGAAAATGGGTGTGATTTGCTTTATTTGATACTTACATTCATATTCAAAACTAGGTAATAAATCTAAGCTATTTTTAAAATAAAATAAATAAAAACACAGAGATCATAATAAAGAAGACTAGCCTGGAGCTTAAACTCCCTCCTGCAAAACTATTACACAACACATGAATAAAACCACTTCCCTTATTGTTGTTCAGGGATGTTGAGAGCAATCATATTAAGCCCTTAACTAATCCCACCTTCCTGGAATGTGATGTGCTCACTGTGTTTTAAGAGATAAGAAGTATGAAAATAAGGCAACAAACCCCTTTTGAATATCTGTGATGCTCAGTTCTCAACATAGGATTTCTCTCAATGTATAAAGCCTCATAGGGACAGCTGTGCTATTGTCAAGAAGGTATTCTTTACAATTAATTGCATTATTGTATGCGTAGTCACATGGCACATTTTGGCAATTGTTGCAAAGACTTGTTTCAACAAACTGAAAAAGAAACAGCCTACTGTATTATTTTCGCCTTGTGATCAGATCATGAGCACCAGGGTGCTTTTTAAATTCCAGTAAATCCTGGAGCTCACAAACTGATCGCGAAGCAGAAACAGTATAGTATGCCTGTATCGCAGCACACAGATATTTTCTATTGTGGAATGCAATCCTCTTTCAGAATGGGGTTTCCCTTTGCAGAAAACTGAAGCAAAACATTTTGTTGCTGTTAAAATTAAATATATTGGTATAAGGTAAGAACTCATTTTAATTTTTTTTTTTTTTAATATCCAGCTATATTTCATATTGCAGGACAAGAAAACCAGAATCTGAAGGAGGATCACGTTCATGAATAGATATTCTAAAAGTTAAGAAATATCAAATGCTCCTTGGTGCTATTCATGTGGTATCTTACCAGTGAGGAACAGGAACTGAGACTGTATTAATCACAGTGAGAGAAAAAGCAAAACAAGCTAAATTTGTACATGTAACATTTCTGCCTGAATAGGAAATCTCAGAGCCCTTAACCAAACAAAATTCCATATTTGTATTTTACTTTGCAATTTGTTTGGGTTTAATTAAAACTAAGGAAAGTCTTAATTAACCAACTACTTAGTCATGTAGTGTTCTTTTGCCATAACTACAATAACACACCTTGCTGCAGCTTGGAAAAATTAACTGGGGTCCTGTGTAATTTCTAACACAATTAGCAAAACAAGCACCAAGTAGTCATACTGAAACATGAAATTAGCACTCCATATTAAATTGAATCATTAAGTACTTATTCTAATACATATTTTATTTTACAGGTTTCTTCTTGGAAATCAAATTCACTTGCTGCCTGCAAATACCTTTTCCTCATTAAAAGATTGGGAGGAATTATGAGCTTTCTAAAATCTCTTTTTAAATTATGGAGTGTGAGGTCCTACATATCTGCAAACTGTGAGTGTACTGCAGATTTCCTGCCAAAGATGAGGCAGGAGGCCATGAAGAATCAAAGGCAGAAGGGCTGAAAGGGAGAAGACAAGAAGGAGCTGCAGGCAGCACATAGGGCAGCACCACGAGAAGAGAAGAAAATTCCAAGACTTTCTGGGTTTTACAATAGACATATTTGAAAAACAAGGTCTCCCTCTATCCCAGTGACTGTTGGGCTCCCTCCCTTCTGGGCATAGGAGTGCCCATTGGGTGTTTCACAAGTGCTTCACCTGGGTCCTCTGGAGCCAATAAGACATTTTTCAATTGCTTCAGCTCATACACTGGGGGTACCTATGTTCCCTGTGAAGTCTACAGAAAGATTGCTAGGGCAGCATCTCTGTGCTTTAGAGGTGAACCAGCCTCTCCCAGGAGCTCTCTGGGGAGCTTAGACACCTACTTTAAGATTTGAGACCTCCACTAACCCTGGAGATGTGTCTATGCATTAGGCTCATCTACATATAAAGTACTCACACTGCATCTGGATTTTGGTTGCCTCATTATCAGGTATGACATGTTTAGGCAGGAACATTAAACAGCTGCAAAAATTGTGGAAGTGGAAAAGAGAAGGGAAAGCTTGAAGAAGGGGGGCTGTCAGTGACTGGAGTGACATGAGTGATTGAAACAGGCTGCTATGGGCTGTGGAAGGAGAGTAGCAACTGATGTTATTTATTGAAGACACTGATTTGCTGGCATGATTAAAACTCATTCACATACCAATCTTCAGAAGTGAATTTACTGTGGGATTTTTTAATTTTTTTGCTGTTTTTCCTTGTTCTACCTATATTAAATGTGAAAGCTTCACATCTATGTAATTAGACTTTGATTCATCTCACCTCTCAGCAATTATTAAGTTCATAAATTATAGAGAGACCCTCGGGCAAGCAGGTTCCCAAATTAGACACCTCAGCTGAATTAGTTATGATGAATCAGAACTGAAATGATCCATGTTTAGCAATTGCCAAACATCAGTGCCTGTACCAACTGGCTTCAAAGTGACTTATGGATAAAATCAGAGAAAGGAAGTATAGGATGAACTGAAGAGATAATAAAAGCTGATTTTGCTGCTATTACTATTTGAAGTAAGATAGCCTGCCTCCTCACCTATAAAAAGGAGGAAATCTCAGTCTTAGAGTACTAAAAGTTGGTATATTGGAAGGGATGGGTTGAATATTAAGGATGAATCTGACTGCTTTTGTTCTCTCAAAGGAATCTCTCCAGCAACATGATTACAGAATCACCATGTTAACTTTTTAAAGACATGAAGTAGTTACAGAAGCTGTGAATTATAAATGAGAATCCCAACTGTATGTAAAAATGTACTAATTTAGCTTGTCTTTTTCCTGAAATAAGAAACAGGTTTGCTTTCTTTTAGCAATCTTTCTTTCAATCCACTTTCTCACCTCTCCAAGAATCACACTGAAAGTCTTCAGCAGCTTCAATTTTTGCAAGTAAAACCTGAAACATTTTACTAACATAGCACATTAAATGAAATCCTTTCAAGGAGAAACATTAATCAATTACAAAAGATGTGTGAAGCATTGATTGCCATTCTATAAGCTGCTGAATGTAATTTTACTTTTTCTTAATTAAACACACTAAGGTAGCAGACCAGAATATACAAATTCCAGCCATACAGTTTGCTCAGTTTCACTGCTATTCACCAATGATAATAAGCCTAGGAGCAAGCACAATACATAAATTAAGAATAAATTACACAACAAGTACAGCCAGGTCACTGGGGCAGATAAGGACATAAGTAAGTGGTAACAAGTATTTTAGAACGTCAAAAAATCACCTTTGGGGTAGTTCATAAAACACTCCCTTCTCAGGGCTGAGGACTTAGCCAAATTTTGGGGGTTTTAATTAAGGATTTTATGCAAAGCTTGAATTCTTTCTTTTTATTTCCTCTTTAATTTGGAAACATTCACCCTCATCTAAAAGTCCATCTTATAATTTCATTGGATTCAAGGTTGACAAACAAGCCTGTAACACTTTTTTGAAAACTGCACTCTGTGCCATATGGCTTTTTCTTGAAAAGCTGTTCAGAAGAACCAAATTATTTTCAAATTCACCCTATTTTTTTTGCTAAGCAAAAGGAAAACATCATGAATTAATCTGAACAGTTTTTCTGCAACTAATTGTTTGGTATTTTTCTCTTGTGCTACATGGTCAAAACACCATGAAGAAGTCAACACAGAGGGTTATATTCAGTTCCTTACTGTAGACCCACCCTAAATGCCCAAGGGTAGCCAGATCATCCATGTGTCTTAAGTCACCACAGTAAGGGCAAAATTTAGGCAACTGATTCTGTTGCTCCACAGGTCAGATGTCTAGTGCTATTTGACACCTCTACAATATCCCCACTCCAGAAGGTCTTTGGTCTCTCATGGGCCCTGTATTATGTCTCCCTGCCCGCCCACATGGATGTCTCATAGGACATGCCAAAAAATACTAGATGGAGTATTAGTCTAGAGAGCCATACTCCAACCCAAAAGCCAGTCTAGGTTGAATAAGCCTTTCTATAAATCCCTGTGACTGTGTTCACCACTGCCTCATTCCATTGCCCACATACAGGTGCCATTGGGGATGCCCTTAGGTATCTTATAAGGCCACAGGTCCCTTCTAGGTCATGTGTCTTATCAGACTCTACATGGGCATCTCAAATGGGTGTTTCCAGGATACCTGAAATGGTTTTTGATGGATATCTGAGTCAATTATGCAGCAGCTGTGCCAGAATAATTTCCTTTTAGATTCTTTGTGAAGTTGCCTTACAGCTTAGTTTCATTATTATTCACAGAATTAGATGCAGCAAATATCAATATTCTAGTCCATAAGCCACCACATGAACAAGGCAGCAATCATAAGACAAAACAATGTTTTAATCCATGGATGGAGACGTGCTCTGCTGCTATATAAACCTTGACCAGAAAGGGAAAGTGTAGCTACTTCAATCTGAGAGCACATTCACCATGACAGATATGGTACTGCCAGTGTAATAGTACCACCTGCCTGCCTGTCAAAATGATTGTCTGATCTGCATTTCCAACATGCAGCACAGAAACAAAGAATATAAGACAGACATAACATCACCCCCCCTCAAAATCCAACTGGGCTAGAATTAACCAGAACAAAGTGATTCAGTAATCATTCATTCTTCCAGAAGCCCTGCTGACAAGATGACAGGCATTTTATTTTATGGGATAGACAGTATATAATCCAAAAATAGAGTTTAAAATTTAAAATCTGGGGTGGGGGGGAAATGTCTCTTGTCTCAGGACAGGACAAAAGCCAAACTAAATCCTCAAATAAAATTATAAATTCTTGGCAAAAAGAATCTCCCATGTGTCTTCCTATAAGTGAAACAGACAATAGAGCTGGCAATAGCTGAGGCAGAAACATCTACTAGGTTCTTTGGAAATACAGGAATCTTTCATCCCAGGTTGGGTATTGAAGTGATGTTTGGCCTAGCACCAAAGCTCTGGAGTTCACAGATTGGGATTTAATCTTTTCCTGTAACAGACAAGAGCACTCTTGTGTCTTATTCCTAAAACTGTAGAGTGGTTTGGGATGGAATGAACTTTTAAAGCTCATCTAGTCCAGTCCCCCTGCAATGAGCAGGGACATCTTCAACTAGATAAGGTTGCTCATAGCTCCATCCAACATGACCTTGAATGTTTCCAGGGATGGGGCATTCACAACCACTCTGGGCAACCTTGACATAGCCACAGCAATAACGTGCCATCAAGGTTGTAATGCCTTGATAGATGCTACACACACTGTGTAACATGAATCGAGATTACCTACAGTTCTATTTCTGATATTCACAAATGCAGAAGTCATTACTCCCCTCTTCTATTGGGCTTTTCAAACTCAGGCTTTCCTTTCTCATTATACCAGATTAATACGTTCTTCCTAAACCATATTTGGAATCCTTGGGATCAGTTATTTTTCTCCTTTTCATTGAAGGAATTTCAAAGGGACACAACCCAAGTGCCTTCTATCTAAGCAGTTTGGCTGACTTGGTTATATGTCTTTTTTGCTCAGTTGTGATGTTTCCCTTCTCTAAAACATGGTCAAAGTATAACTTTTGTACAGTATCTTGCCATTGCTGTGAATCAATTTCAAGTTATACCAAACAAATTGTATGAATAGCATGGGTTTTGTTTTTCTTGTTACTAGAGTATCATTGACAGGATTTCAGGTCCTGTCACTTTTCCAGTATTTCATGTACCTTTCCCTGAAATCTCATCTATGCAGATATTCTATCAAATCCCTTGAAATGCTATTGCTTAACTGACAAGGTGCAAATTATACACTGCCATCCAGGTATGCCAGTACCTCCACTCAGTGTCCACTACAATGGACTCACTCAGTATCAGAGGTTTCTGTTAGCATTTTTGCCTCTGTCAGGTGGCTAAGCAGCTGGCTTTGAGTATGCCAGGAGTTTTCTCTTCCTGTTTGGATCACAGCTAACCAATGCCAGGAGTTTTCTCTTCCTGTTTGGATCACAGCTAACCAAATAAACTATTTCCATGGTTTCTTTTGTTTCTCCAGTATAGCCAAATGTGCAAAATAATGATGCCCTGTCACTGTTTCTGGACTTGCTGGATTTGCTAACCCTCCAACACGTGCACTCCTGACACTGAATTTGCAGACTGAAGGTCTATTGGGATGCTACAGAATGAAGCTCTGCTTTCAGTCGCTTCAGGAAACGCTTACTGAATATACCCAGTATACAAAGAGTCCTTTCATGGCTCTATCACCATTAGGATTTTTATCACTTTTAAAGCTCTCAGTGCCAGTACTGGTTTTGCTTGCATGCTTGTAACATTATACAAATCTTGCCTTCTTGTCCTATGTCTTCCTCTCTGCTTCTGGTTCTCATGGCAGAAGCTGTCTTTTTTCTCGTTCTGTTCTGGGGTTACTAGTGCTTTTATTTCTGTAACTCCTTTGTTGGTTGGAAGGCCCTCTGGCCAAGGTTTATAACAATAAGATTTTAAATCACACTGCTGTAAGCAGCTGAGCTTAGTGCCAAGGGAAAGAGATGAAAACCTGTGCAATCACTTCTTTTGCTTCCCTTAATGGATAATGCATCAGTTGTTGAATGGCATAACTACAAAGGGAGTTCAGGCTACATGCACCTCCTTACAACACAATCTTTCTGTAAAAACCTCAGTGTGATAAATAATCATAGGATCATTTCTACTGAATGTAGTCAGGAATTTTTCCATAAGACATTTTCTTTAAGTCTTATTATTTAAGAAAAAGCTCATTTGTGTAATTAAAAAATTAATAACTGCAGAAACCCCCATTTTCTGTATTTTATTTATGGATCATATCATTTATCATATTTTACAGATACCTGGAAATGGTTAAGATTCTAAATATAAATGGAAGAATGTTTCAACATAGGAAGAACCTCTTCACGTGTATATATGCAAAATAAAAGACAGGATAATTAAAGGGGTGGAAAGTCCATGTAAAAATTCCCCAAATCAACCCAGAGTGTTTCTTTCCATATTAATTTCTGAAAAATATGTATGAAATATTTCACTGTATTAAACAGAGAAAGGAAACATGCTCCTCATTTTTTCCCCTCATTTATAGAACACATTACATTGCCTTTTCTTCTGGTTGAAGTGGAATAAATAAAATTGTTTTCTTACTTGGGAGTTACTGTAGCCTTAAACTTAGCAGACAAAAGTAGAATACCTCATTCATGTCCACCCAAAACTGGGAAGTGAGTTAAGAATCAGAAAAGTGATTGTATTTTGGACATGAGAAAGATGAAGAAGAGAAGATAGAACATGTGCTGTATAGACACCTTAATTAGCTATCATAAAGCATGCTCTTTCTCTTCACAGTATGTCACAGCTACAGGCCAGTGACACCAGAGAACTCTGAACTACAATCCCTGAGCTGAAGACAAAGGGCTTTAGGAGTGTCACACTTCCACAGTTAATGCCAGCCAGGATATATACTCAAATATTTCTTTCCTCTCTAAATAGTTAAAATGTCCTTCTTGATGAGAAATCTTTAAGTTTATTTTTTCCCTTCCGATTTTGATCTTCAGTCTAGAATCACTCTCAAATATTCATATTTGCTTATTCTATGTCATGAATGTAAGCATCTTCTTCAACTGACTTTTTCAAGGATCTTCTTTCTTATGTTATTTCTCATGTTATACTCTTTGTTCCACTCTTTCCTGTCCCTTGAAAAATAAAACTCAAGTCAGCTACTATCAACTTACTTACCAGCAGATGGTGGATACAGTCAATAAGGCCATATAAACATGCAAAATCAAACATTTAATTGTTTACACATTTCACAGCCACAATAATATCACAGCAGAATTTTATTTGTAGAGCTATTTTTCATGTTTCTTTGGGGGGTTTTGAATATATATATATGTGTATGTATATATATATATATGTATATATGTATGTATACATACACAACAGAATATATTTACAGGATGTAAGCACACGTTTCAAAACAAATCTGCTCTTGCAGGCTTTACTGTATTAGAGCTTTATGTCCTGTCCCACAAGCCTTCTTTATGAGAGCACTGCCACTGAGCAGGGAACTATTTATTTGAATAATGGTCAAGGGAATGAAACATTTAAGATGTGATAATCATCATTACCAAATTTAAGTCACTCCACAGACATTCCACAATCTGTTAAGGCAAGTAAAATACATCTGCCAGGGACAGCAAAAATATTCTGGGTTTGAAGCACCTTATGATGAAGAACATGAACCTGCACACTGATGACAAATGAGTAGTAAAGAAAAGTCCTTACTAGGTTTGTGGAAACAAAGACATATACCAGCTCTGACTATTGCATATTACATTAGCCTGAAGGAAATCACAGGTGACTGTGGCCATTTCCAGCAGCATTGTCATTAGTGGGGACTGAAAGGACACAAGCTGCAAACAAATGCTGAAGTAAAGCTTCCTTTGATTTAGTATCTTTCACAACATGACCCTTTGATGTGCTAGGTATTATTTTGCTAAAATTTCTTCTCTTCCAGCTCCTTGCACCTAACTGCATAACTGGTGTAACTGGCAGTGACATTGGCCTATGTTTAACTAGCAGCATTACATGTTCATTTCTTTCAGCTACTCCAAAAAGTTTCCCTTATTGCTACCACACACTGCATGTGTGAATATGCACATCGTTGACAGGGATTTCATCATCTGGAGATACCTTAGCTAACAATGTTCTGAGAGTATTTGTGTTGGTCACAGCTTGTGTTATGTTTTTCGGAAATCTTGTCAACAGAATTACATCATTTATCAAAGCTGAAAATGACATGCGCAACATCAAAACTTTGTAAGGGTGTATTAAAGGTATTCATAATACATTGATTCGATTAGTGCATGAATAAAGTTAATATATTAACATACTAGTCTATGCCATATTATGATATTGTATAAAATACATAACATCATCTATGTTTCAATAGTCTCATTTATATTCCACACACATACTACTTTCAAAACACTTAAAAATGTTATGCGTTATCTATTTTTGCACTATTTTTTGATAATTTAAATGAAAATGTGTGTCAAAAAATAACTGAGGTACTTCAGTTCCTTGCTTTTAGGCAGTCAAGATGTGTTAAAAGAATCTATGAAACAAACATTTCACTTTATTAATTGCTACTATTCATTTTGCATTAAAGATTACAGACAGGCTAGCTAGTTAGACTACTTGCTGTCTCAGTTTATTTTGTGATTCATCAAATCATCATCACCTGAAGCAATTAGGCAGTTGGACTAGGCGATTGTTGTAGGTCCCATCCCACTGAAATATCTTCTCTTCTAGCTCCATTTTATTTTTTTTTTTCTTTTTTTTTTTTTTTTTTTGCACAGGAACTAATAAGTGCTTCTATTATTTTTGAATGGTGTATTTCAAAATGTATTTCCAAATGACTGCACTGTCCAGCAGTTGTTCCCAAATTAAGAATCAAACCAATAGAAATGTGGGCCCAAATTCATACTTCTTGTGGCCAAATCCTACTTCCTTGTAAGCTTGTGGTGCAATAATGTAACACTGTTTTCAGGCCATTAACCCTTAAAAAGCAAATGAGACCTATTATTACTTCCCCTCTCTTTCCTCAAGTTAGTCAAACCTACAAACTCTGCTCTCTGACTGCTTGTTAACTTCACAAAGGGAAGATTTTATCTTGTATGGCTTCAGGGGTTTATAGTGCTGGTGTCTATGAACTAGTCACTTTGTTCTCTCTTTATAGTCAATGAGTTGTGCAATTTACCTAATTCTAAAAGAGACATCCAAAGTAGGCCTAGTGAGTCATATCCGAAAAGCATCTGTTGACTTCATCCACTGTAAAGACAGACAAAGTAAGACTGGCTCAGATCTTCAGCTTTGCAAATGGCCAAAGACAGGCAAAATTAATTCACCTTGCTTTTAGATATGAAGAGGAGAATCCAAGGCAAGGCATCAGAGATCTCCTGTGTACTTATTATATAGTGCCATGTATATACTACACAGTGCTATAGAACTGCCAGGTGTGACACACTCTACCTGAGATCTTTTCAGCTTGCTCCTGGCTGGAATGCTGCCACTGCAGTATCTGTATCCTAGACTGCCCAGACAATGCTGTTGGCTCTCTCCGGGTCTGGCTGCCTGTGTGACAAATATTGCAGTGATTCAACATTCTGGTGTCTGCAAAAGCCACTGTGCTGGCCACAGCCAGGAAGCTTGACCCCAGATCATTGCATGCTCACAGGAGCCCCATTTGGCAACACTTCCCCTCATATCCTGACACCAGCTTCCACTTTCTCATTTGTCATCAGAAGGCTCATAGCCCCATAGCAAAAGAATTCCAATGCTGCAAACACAGGGTTAAATTACTTTTGAGTGCTGACCCAGGTTTGGATAAACGTGTAAGTATACTACAGACAAAGAACTTCATTGCTGTTTTTCAGTAAACTGTAAAATCTATTTCTTAAATAGGTGCTGTTTGTCTAATGAGGGCATATTTGTTCTTCTTTGGAGTTTTTGATTTAAATATCAATGACAGTATAAAAATTACGCTGTGAATAGAAATTTTAACATGCCATATCATGGGGTTCATTGTCATGCTATCTACAGAGGTGTCAGTCCTGTTGTTGACATAGCTGATCTTGGAAAAGTATTTCATGATTGTCTTTCCCTTCAGTAATGCCCATCCCGGAAAGCAACAGACAGTAGTGGCTTCTATATCTATATGGATTGTTGGATTGCTGTTCCAATCCATACTTCTGAGCAAGAGCTCAGAAACCTTTGTTTTCAGGTTGTGGTGGGCTGACCCTGGCTGGATACCAGGTGCACATCAAAGTTGCACTATCACTCCCTTCTCAGCTGGGCAGGGGAGAGGAAATAAAAGGCTTGTGGGCTGGGATAAGGACAGGAAGGTACGAGTCAGCAGTGACCACCATGGGAAAAACAGACTTGACTTGGAGAAATCAGCTGAATTTATTAACCATCAGATCAGTGTAGGATAATGAGAAATAAACCAAATCTTAAAAACACCTTCCCCCAAGCCCTCCTTTTTTTCCACTCCTTAAATCCTGTTATCCAGGATGTGGATGGGCTCGGCCTTGATGAGCAGCCCATCCATCTTGAAGCTGGCTGGGATTGGCTCTGCAGGACATGTGTGAAGCTTCTGGCAGCTTCTCACAGAAGCCACCCTTGTAGGCCCCCAACGCCAAAACCTTGCCACACAAACCCAATACACAGGTGCAGGGATCTTGACATAAATGGTTCCTTCAATGGCCCTCATCTACTTACCACAGTTCTCCACGCAGTTGTCATCTGATGAACTATTAAAAGCCTCACTCTGCAACACAGCCCAGTGTGATTAATGTCCAAATGGCACATCTTGTGCTGCACATGTTCTTCCCTCAGTACTTTGGGACAGATATTTATACATAACTGAGGAAGCCAGTCTGAAATGAACACATGCCTCAGAATGGTTTGTGACAGTGATGGGGAATATGCCATTCTTTCCACACTATGTGAGAATTCTGCAGGTGGTTTCTGCTTCATATTTACTGCAGCATTTCTAGTCAGGAGACCAGATCTGTGTGTAATCATGAACCCACCCATGCTGTGTATTAATTGGGTTTCTATAGTTACTTCTTATAACTTATTCACATCTTGCTGTGTAACAGATGGGAACACGTGATATATGAGCAGGCTGTATGACAGTAGACAATACTGAGGAGCTGTTTCTAACATAAAATTGGTATCTCTGTACTACAGATACATTAAAATTATAAAAAATTACAGGAAAATAATGAAAAAGAGAAGTGGTCAGGAGAAAGGGAAGAGAGAAAAAACCATTTCAATGCTCTTTGTTTTGAATCTTATTTCCCCATAGGTGTGACCCTGCTAGCCTCCATCATAATTGTGTTTTCACAGGTCAGAATGTTTTGTTTCATTGAAAAAAATGCCTTTCAGACATCAGAGGTAAGGAGTCACATACACAGAGTGTTGCTGTTGCCAATCAATATTTTTTTCAATAGTATTCACTGATGCCATCTGCTGGAATCCTGTCTTTGTCATTGAAATCCTCTACTCGGTCCAGGTGGAAAATCCAAATAATGCTCTGTGTGAGTGTGATTTCTTTTGTTAAAGATTCAGTTTAAACCAAATCAGTTCTGCCAGAGGAATTCTAGTTAACCATCAGTGAAGAGTAAGCATTGCTCAAAATATTTGGCTTTTTCTATATTCAGAAATTGGGCTTTAAAGTACATACATAAAATATTCATGTCTATAGGTGAGAAGCAGACTATTCAGTGAAGAGCTTCTCCTTGCTACAGCTGCAAAATCCCATGGTAATATGTATGACTAAATTCACTTGTTTGATCATCGTGAAAACAAAACTACAGCTCATAAATAAGTACAGGCTAAGTTTTTCAGGGTGTCCTGAGGTGGCCACAAGCCTTCCCTGCTCCCATAGAGCAGTACACGTCTTCCCTGCCAGCCCCTGGAAGAGACGTTCAGTGTCAGAGTTCTCTGTCAATACACTCGTTATACGCAACTCTGCTAACCTTGCAGCTGGTAACAGATAACACACTAATACAGACATCCTGCTTTCCTATCATAACCCTAGAAAATTGATGCCTCATGTTTGTAGAAATTGGGTAAATAATCCTCCACAATATTAAAGACATTAAAGAGATGTAAATTGTTAATGGTTTTATCACAAAACCTATTTAGCCTCAAGAGCACTGAATTTCCTTTGCATAAGCACAGGAGAAGTGATTACATCAGCTGCTAAAAATAAAACATGGCCATCATAAGGGTGTCCCAAAGATGTATGACTGTGACTGGTGTGGAGTCCATGATGGTGAGGGTCTTATTTTTCAGAGGTTCTCTGAAAAATGTACTCCAGATCCCCCTCTGTAAAATAATAAAGAAGCTTTTGTAAGGCATTTTGAGACCTACTAATGAAAATTGCCATGTAAAAAATAAGTATGGGGCTTGGTTTTAAAATAAATACTATCCTAATGAGAGATGGACTTCAGCTCACATTTAGTGTTTTTATTAAATTCCACTAGATAAAAACAGTCTCTGTTGAAAAGCTTTCTCTCCTTCTCATGAAAACCCATGGTGAACTCAATGAAAACCACAGAGAGCAAAGTTGAATTAAACTCCCTTTCTTGTAAAAATAATAGTATGTTAGAATTCCAGACAAAATCAGATAAACTGATGTGACATAAAGTAAAAAAAGGGACATAAAGTAAAAATTAAAGACACATTTGCTTCCTTAGGATTCCTACAGCAAAGCATACAAAGTATTTTACCTTTTCTCCCTAGACACTTCCTGCATAATGATATTTGTTCTGCCAGTACACAGTGCCTTGAACCATATTTTCTATACTATCACAACTAGCTTCTTCAAGGAGAATTTTAAGCAGTCACTGGACATGAAGGAGGGCAGTTTTCAAAAATTACATATATTTGGCCACTTCAGTCATGAGGAAAGACAATCTTCTCATCCATAGCTCTTCATCTATTTTTGGAGTTTTAAAAAATAACTTCTAAGGATAGCACTAACTTTCACTTAACCATTACAAGCGGTTGTTTCTTAGCAAGATAACAGAAGCAAGCCCTAACTTCCTTACAGCTGCATTAAATATTTGAGATTCCTATGTAGGCTCTTTTTGGCCATTACCATCTCTGTATCCATCTTCCCAGAAAAGAAAATCACAACTGTTTCATTTATCAGGGTAGATTTGTATTGCAGGTTGAAGCACAAGCAGACAGCACACTGGGGCTAAAAACAGCAATATTTATCTATTATTCATCCCTCTGTCCTAGAGAGCCAGTTCACCTGTACTTGCTAGCTATAATCTTCATATAATATACATGGATTAAGGGAAAGAGCCTCTGTCTCATTTGGTCCGTATTACCTACTTCAAGATACACTCTTGTAGCAAGGTGTTTGTCCCAGGGTTGGAAATCCTTGGTGGGAGAAGGCCAGAACAGTCTGTGCAACGTGTAAATCTATATTAATCTTGTAAGATTTAAGTAGTATGTGAGCTCTGCAGAGTGGTGAATGTCTCTTTGTGCACATAAAGTCACTACTCAGGACTGCAAGGCCCAAGAAGTGTTATTACTATATTTTTAAGGTACTAAAAGTCAAGTGAAACTTCCTGTGTAAGCAACAGAGCCCAGACTGAAATAAGAACTAAATAATGAAGCTCTCAGAACGACCCTTGAAAGCAGCCAATTCAGTTTTCATTGCACCAGCTTTTATGAAGCGTAAGCATCCAGGCAGCATGGGCAAGGACATGCTTAGGGGAGCATTTATGGGACTGAGGCACTTGTAAGGAAGAACAAGTCCCCGTTATTACTTATGTTTTCATAACCACCTTAGCTATATATTGACTTTATCACATATGAGCTGCTGACCCGTTATAAAAAGAAGAATCCAGCTCTTAGAAAGAGTATAAAGCAGGACTTTCAGCAAACTTTTACTTTGTTTTAATATTTCATAAAGGTCCAGAAAATGTCTCAGAAGCTCTAGTTCATAAATCATTTTGAAGTGTCATCAAAGGGGCTTGGAACTGTGAGGAAGATCCAGAAATTGAGAAAAACACCCAAGTGTGCCAGCAAATCACTGAAACTAAGGAGGAGCCTGAAGAGTTAACATTTCTTAGCTGAGATGGTGAGACTGAGTATATGCTTCAGGCCCACCCAGACTCAGAAATATGATGGATATATGAACCACCATGAAGGCAGGAAGTCAATAATAAGGTCATCGTACTGTAGCAATGAGCCCAACTGGGCGGTTTTGACCCAAGTATTCACATATCATATACTTCAGCATGGGATTCCATCCAAAGAAATCTATATTTCCATTTAGGGATCAGAAGATGCTCTCAGTTAGCTAATGGTTGACCTACTTTCCAGTACTGACCAACCCACTGGCTTAGCAGAAGTTGAGGGGCAGAGCAGCTACAGCAGCTTGATGGTTCATATCAGTGGTTTCTCTGCTTGGAGTTGTGAAGTAGGTTGTGGCTGTTGTAGGTGTTCTAGGAAGTGTCCTTCCTCAGACACAGTAGGACTTTGGATACATCCACACTACCATGATGGATGGGGATACCAGGGGAGGAGCAAAGCAGTCCCCACTGTTGGTACTGCAGAAGGGGTGGTCACTGCTGGGGCAAAAGTCAGAGGGTAATACCACAGAGAGGCTGCACTGGCACCTAAACTACGTGCTGCTTCTGCTAACAGATATGCTGGCAGCTCCCTATCATCCAGACTTCACTTGCCTGCCCTGAAGAGGCAGTTTCCTCCCTTGCACCCTCTCCTGGCATACTCGCTGCTGCACCTCTGTAGCAACTCGTGCACTGCACTGGCTAAATAGTCAGGATGGGGTGGGAAACTGGTTTTTAACACACCACTCTGGGCATTTCTCTAGGATAGTGTAGACAAAATATGTCTTGTTTTCCTCTTCTTGAACAAATCTTCACCTAGTCATTCTTTCACTTGAATTTTGGTATAAAGTAGAAATTGATCTTTATCCAGCTTTGTCTCCCCACCCAAATTTGATTCATGTATGACAGAAGGGCACTTTTCCACATTAATTTGCAATCTGTTCCAACAGATAAATATTTAAAGTTTGCAATCTTTTAAAATTAACAAATTCATTCAAATTTGTCTTGCCTGGTTTTCCATCTGCAGTAATTGAATTGCCTATGAATATGAAAGAAGAAAAAAGCTTTGCTTTGTCTGACTAAAATGTCCCAAACATCTAAGTCTCACTGTTAATTCTTAAAAGTTACTTGCTTTTTGCAAGACTGATACTCTTGTTTCTTTAAGTTTTACACTTTGATGGCCCTGTCCTCCTCTGATAAGATATAAAAAATGAAAGGCAAATTGTTAAAAAGCAAAAAAAGGAGGAATTATATACAGAATCAGAGATTACAGAATCACAGAAAAATTGAGGTTGAAAGGCACCTCTCAAGATCATCTAGTCCAATATTTGAAACCAAGTTGGATTTAACTGTAGCAGGTCTTCCAGGATCATGTCCATCTTGGTTTTGAGTATCTCCCAAAAATGAAAATGCCACACCTCTGGGCTGCCTTTTCCAGTGTTTGATGTCCGTACAATAAAGGTTATTTATTTTGTTTACATTTAAACAGAATTTCCTATATTTAAGTTTGTGCCCATAGTCTCCTGTCCTGGCTTCAGACATGACAGAGAAAAGTCTGCCTCTGTCTTTGCTCCTCCCCAATAGGTATTTAAACATGTTGGTAAGATCCTCACTGAGCCTTCTTTTCTCCAGGATGAACTGTCCCAACTCTTTCATCTTCTCCTTGTATGTCAGATGCTCCAGTCTCTGAATGATATTCATAGATGCCTTCCTTGATCACACTTCAGAAATTCCAGCTGGTGGGTCCCCAGTGTGTACTGGTGCATGGTGTCATTCCTCCAGAAGGGCAGGGCTTGGATTTTCTCTTTGCTGAACCTAGTGAAATCCCTGTGAACCCATCTCTCCAGCCTGTTAAAATCCCCCTGAATGGCAACACAACCAGCTGGTGCATCAACCCCTCCTCCCCGTTTTATATCCTCTGCAAATTCTGTCCCACTGTCCAGGCCATTAATGAAGATGTTAAACAGTGTTGGATCCAGTATCAACTTCTGGAGTACTTCACTAGTGACTGACCTCCAGCTAGCCTGTTTGTCTCTCAGCCTCTGGGCAGTTCAGTTTTCAGTCCACCTTACTGTCCATACTGTCCATTTATCTAGTCCATATTTCCTCAGATTGTCTATGGAACATTATGGGAGACAGTGTCAAAAGACTTACTAAAGTTGAGATAAATGGCATCCACTGCTCTTCCTTCTTCCACAAAGGCAGTCACGTCATTGTAGAAAGCTATCAAACTGGTCAAATATGGTTTTCCTTCCATAAAAACATGCTGACTGCTCCCAATCACCTATTTGTCCTTCAGATATGTTTGGAAATGGTTTACAGGATTATTTTTTCCGTCACCCTGCCAAGCACCAAGGTGAAGCTGACTGATCTGTGGTCCCCGGGATCCTCTTTCTTGACCTTCCTGAATACAGTTTCTTTCTTTCAGTCTTCAGAAATGTACCCTCACATGATGTTACAAAGTTTCTTAGTGTATAAAGTACTGGGTAGTGTATTTCTTGCTGCTAATGGCTGTAGTTCTTTATAAGCAGTTCCATGGCTATTTGCCTAATTTTTAATTAAAATAAAGGAAAATAACATCAGAACAAACAGCTGTGCCTGAACAAATATTGCTCAGATAATTGCCCACCACGAAGAACTAGAAGGAGAGTTGCCTTTATACTGTGCTAAACATTTTTACTCTGTTGTTACTGGGGTCTGTTTAACAAGCAAATATGAAAAAAACTAACATTTGGCTTTACAGCATAATTTTTTGGCAGAACATAATTTTGAATAATATTACTTCTTGTCCCTCAGAGCTAGTACGTGATCAATGACAAATGAAACACAGGGGCAGGAACTGAAGGTGAACAGTGAAAATCTCAAGTGCAGTTCAATTGTCTGCAATGCAGGGAAGTTTTTTAAGGTCATTAACAGCCTGATGGCAGCAGAGAACATTCCCTTGTACCTTTTATCAGTGAACAACTGAACAGCAAACACTTGAGCCTTAGAAATACTAACTGAAGATAATCTAACAAAGAGACAGATTTTTTAAAAGGAAATCTTTTATATAATCTCCCTATTTGAAAGAAAAGATAAAATGGATCAGACAGGACTGGCTGCAGTGATACTAAACTGTCTGGAGAATGACATATTTTAAAACAGGAATTTTAAAATTCTTGCAGAAGCCCATATTATTCAGCATTTTCAATGTTTAGTGTTTTACAATGAGCATCTGCCCTTAGGATAGTTCTAAAATACTGTGCATTATTCATTGTTTGTCCAGGATAAAAATACTTGGTTTTCCTGAACAACCTTTGTTCAGAGGCACACTGTAATATCAACAAAGGTAATCTCAGGACAACACATGAATAATGGAACAGAAAGCAAAGCTAGACACCTTCCTATCTGCATAAATCTATAAGAAGTACTTCAGTATGATAGATGGTGGTGATAGTGGACTGAATGTTGAACTACCTCTCTGCATTCAAGCACAGAGATGCCTTAAATAAATTATGTGTCAAAAGAAAGCCTCTTAATTCTAAAAAAAAGGCTCCAGCAAAACATATTTATGGCTCAGGCTAATATTTCTTATTAGAAATCATTAGAAATCAATAATATTAACACTTTCTGAAAGGTCAAACAATATGGTTTGTTCATTGGTATGAGTGGCATTTCGATGTTACCTGTTCTGCAGTCTAAAAATGTACAAAAATCAAGCACTGAAATACCCATTGCATATAAGATAAAGTGCTACAGTGCTGGATGTGCACACTAGTTGAAAATTCATTTTTAATCTAATGTCTTTCTTTAAAATTTGAAACTGATTAACAACAGCAAAGATGCAAGTAGTGCAAGTACCTACTACATGACACCCCTCCTTCCTCGAAAAAGCTATGAACCCCCAAAAATGTTCTGGAAATCTTGCCTGCACCTAAACCAGAGTTTTAGGGACTGTACTTCCTGAAGCACAGTGCAATTGTAATGCTTGGCACTATTTCATAACCTTACTGCACGTCAAGCCAGAAAATAAAAGAGTTCAATGTGAAGATGGAAGATGCTCTACTTTTTCAAGGTTTGTTATCCTTTTTTCTTTTTTTTTTTAATGCTCCCTGCTGTTTGCTGTCTTTTCTCCATCTGAGTTTTGTTCCTGCATTATTTTTCAGCTCCATTTTGTGTGTGCTGATAATAACATCGTGTAACTGAATGAAATGCTGCTTTTCAGGAGCTGACATCTTAGTTACTTTTGCCTTGTTTCTGCTACCACACATAGAAAGGGGCAAGGGAATGACAATGGAGGAATTGGAGAGTAAATAATCTCATTTGTAAAGGTTCACCAAGCAGCACAGCACAAAGGAATTAACAAGATGTTCAGGCAGCTCTTTAGCTCTTTAATCACTTCTTTAACATGTGCGAGATTTTCACTGCAAGGGAAAAGGTATCTCAAGAGAGGAGTTCACTTTTACTAGAGATATTTTTGCCCTTCTTGATGGCACTATTAAAGGTAACAGCAGTCCTTGGATTTTATTTCCACTTAACAATTAATGTCTCTTTTACAGTCCCAGAGCCCACACCTCTAAGGCTTTTTCAAGCAGCTCCACATCAACTGCCCTGAGCAAATCTACCACATACTCCTTCAGAGCCCCTCTGGCACAAAAAACATGCCACCAGGATTTGTGGCATCCATAACAAGTCACTGCTGACCTTCGTCCTATCCCATATTTCCCCCATCACATCCTAGGATGCCCTCATACAGTTCCAGGTATTGAGCTGCTCCTGCTGCAGTCTCTCAGCATCAACATTGACCCCAGTGGTTCCCATGTGACATACCCGTGGAAAAGAGAGCTGGGTGCTTCAAACAGCTCCAGGCATCAAACAAAGCACCATCTGTCATTCTGCAATGTCAGATGCATGGAACAACCAAGGAATCATGCCACCAAAACTGACACCAGTCACAATTTTAGGATCAGGCATTTCCCATGCTTTGGGAGCATGTCCAAGGGTTATCCAAGGGCTGCTAGACAAAGAGGAGAGGCAGAGAATTTATTTGTTAAGGAAGTGGCATAAGCAATATAACAAGACTGCAGACACAGCCTGTAAAGCTTTAATGTTTTTACATCAATCAGCAGCAGTTGGCCAAACAGCAAGGAGAGTTCACACTGTACCTAATCAAAGGGAAGTGGACCTGTGACCACAGCATGTCATCCCTATGGACCTCCAGGGTTCAAGGTAGCTTTGCTATATCTGATCTCTCCCCACAGGATTGTGCTGTCCAGAAAAGATACAGCTACCCAGGAATTGCTTGCTGTCTTGCTTTACAACACAAGCAGTATTAAACTTAAACCATTGAAGGCATTTGAATTATGAAAAACATCAAGATATAAGAAGAAACTGAACTTATGCAGGCAGTGATTTAAAAAATGGCATATATAGATGAACCAATATACACTTTGAGTGCAAAAGTTATTAAATGCTGCACTGATCAGTATTTATTTTGATGACAAAAAGCATTAATGCCATAGGCCTTAGAAATCACCCACATAAAACCCCTCAGAATCCAACTCTCTTTTCACCCTAGCAGTCACTGAGCGGATTATGTCAGAGTAAAGTGCTCTTTACCAGATCACACAAATGTTCTCTGACACTTTCGTTACAAGATACTTATTCAAAGGGAAGGAGTCCCTCAGCTTCATTTGTCAGTGTTGGTTGATCCTTGATGAGATATAGTTTCCCAGATGAATAGCATGAGGTAGGACCTGTGAGACTCTATGAGAAATTCAAAAGGGACACAGACCCAAAAGTATGGCTCTTGATGGCTCATGGAAGAAGTATTTTAACTGAAATATCTCTGGCATTTCTGTTACTACTTCCCCTCTTTGAATCAGTTGTGCACTTTGGGTAAGAAAACAGACAAATAATCTCCTCCTATTGCTGACTACCTTTTGTGAGCTGTGGCCAGTTGTCCTGCTGTGTCTCCTCCCAACTCACTGTGCACTCCCAGCTCACTCACTGGTGGGGTGGGGTGGGGTGAAGAGCAGAAAAGGCCTTGATGTTCAAGCACCACTCAGCAATAACAGAAACATCCCTGTGTTATCAAAGCCATTTCCAGCACAAATCCAAAACATAGCACATACCAGCTACTGTGAAGAAAATTATCCCCACCCCAGCCAAAACCAGGACACACATTACCTTCCTTTCAAAACATCTTATGACATTACTCTTATGCATCAATCTAGTAAATGTATGGTAGCTTTTTGTTTTACTTAAATTATATTCAGCTTTTGAGAAATTGTGGAGTTATTTGTGAAACCATCATGAGCAAGCAGCTCATTTCATCCTAATTTATTAACCTGGGCAATTATTAAAATATTGTTTCAAAACCCATATCCTTGGTTGCTGTAGGTGGGCAGACCAAGTTCTTCAAATAAATGGACTCAGAATTGGGTCAGTACATTTTGAAATACATCTTGGTATCTCAAAGAAATATTATTCATGGTTTCAGAAAACAGAAATCAAGAAGAAATAAAATGGATTTTTAAAAATCGTGTCTTTAGTACTTAAACTATTAAAATGCTTAAAGTTTTAGTGTTCACAGTAAACAGCTGACAATCTAGCACTTTCAGTCTTAGTATTTTTGGGGTATAAACCCCCCCACACACACACACTAGTATATTTAGCTATCTGGGGTTCAGTTTTGAACTATCTAGACTTGCTGGCACCACGGATTGAAATCAGTGTGATTTAGAATGGACACATCCTTGATTTTCCTGAGAGCACTACATTGACCATATTATGTTTGGACCTTTTAGATGCAGGCCTCACTCTCAGAATACATACAAAGTAGTACTTTTATAATGCAACCATCCTTAAGCCACATATGAAATGTATTTGAGTAAGTTTATCCTGCAATTAGGAAGACATGAATGACACAGATCTCTTAATTACTGATCCTCTCAAAGCATCATACCTATTCCACAGGTTTTCAATGCCCAGAACTAGTTTGTTCCATGACATGTTTGTGTGCTACCTTCAGTTTTAATAAGCAAGTATTTTATGTAGAGAAAACCTGCATTCTTATTTTCAATCTGAGCTGAGAGATATCCCTTTAGTTGTTCAAAGTGCTAGTCTTGGCTTTTTGGTAGCAGTAAATTGAACCAATCTCACCAAAAAGTCACATTATGCAACAAGGCTGGCACCTGGAAACATACACAGAAGCCAACTGACAGGTAAATGCAAACAAACTTGGGCAGAAAGCTGTACACCAAACACTTGGGCTGGCACCAGAATCAACATCTTATGACTTTATTAATCCATCAGTGACCATCTGATTAATTTTATACCTTCACTGGCTCCCTTAGACGACGTGATTATGCACAAATCCATACTAACTGCTCACTAAATCCACAGCCCAGCACCTGTTTTGGCCATGAGCTAAGGATAATAGTGATACCCACATTTTCCAGTTGTGAATTCTGGTTGTGGCTATACAAGCAGCTGAATTTATAATGAATTTACCAAAGTGGAATGCCTTGCTCCTGTTGCTTTGCTGTCCTTCTTTCTCTGCCTCTCTTCAATGCCCAAATATGTAGCCCCACTTCTTTTGTATTAGCTCTGGCAATCTCCCACTAAAGTTAAACCCCAAATGAGCACTAGGACTTCTAAAGTCTGGAAATGTGTACATGGAGAATTCTGCCAAGCAAGTCCTGGCCACGAAGGTGGAAATTCAGCTGTCTAAACATAGGTGCCTAGTGCCATTTGAGAAGTCTAGGTCAGGTCTCTGGGAGAGCAGGCATTTCCATAGGTCCCCACTTATATCTGCCAACCCCACACAAATGTCTTGGCTACCCCAGGGCTTCTCAAAGGGTACCAGAGGTTTGTGCTGCAGCAGCTGAATCCCACCCAGTGTGTCTACCATGCAATTAAGAGACACTTAAAATTCTTCTTTAAGGGGGGTCTGGAAGGAAAAAGGTAGATATTGTTAAGTGTTAATTTTATCCCATAAAAACACTCTATGAAGGATGCTTCCCCAACTCTTTTTTAAAAGCTCAACACTTTTAATCTATCTAAGCACACTCATGAGATTTAGGTTTGCATTTTCTGTCAATAGCCTTAAAAACTATGACTCCTATAACAAAGATTGCACTGCATAAGAAAACAGAGCCTTTGATAATAACCAGTTTTAATTTAGGATGGTGACACACTGAGCATTTATGTGAAATGAGCATAAGCAACAGAGAGCATGAGATTATTACAGCCCTGTGCATCAGTTGATGACTTCAAGTATAGAATTAAATGACATCATAAAGACAGCCTAGACAATTCTGCTGCATGTTTGAGTCTGAGGAAGAAATAGGAATTTGTGACAGTTTCTAAGGAAGCATATGCACTCCTGTCCAACTTTACCTGTTCGTAAAGGTTAAAATACTGCCTGTTGATTTATACTGCTTCATCTTTGAACTTACAATCACTAGCTCACATTTGGCAAAGGTGAAATTCACTGCTATCTGTTTTATACTGAAAGGTTCTGACGAAGGAAGTAAATTCTTTACATGTGAGGGATGAAGAGAAACAGGAGGCAGGAGGACACAGAGGGCTGTAAAATTGATTTTCACCCAGATAAATGCCAAACAATAGCTACAGCAGGTGCTGAAGCAGACCCTATTAGACCTTCACCTTCCTTCCAGCCCAGAGGACTCTCAAGTGCAAAGCAGGATCTGATGATCTGGTGCTTTGTGTTACAGCTCACAACCACTGTGGTTAGAGAAAAAAGGCTGAAAATGCATAGGCTGTGTCCATGCATGTGTCCATGATATATGCAACCAATATATTTCAAAGGCATTAAGGTCTGGGGCCAAAACTTGTCCACTTTATGCTACTTTTCCAACTTCTGCCTTATTTATTTATTTTCTTATTTATTTCCTTATTTGTTTCCAACTTATTTATCAGGATAAGTGTTTTGCCTTCAGGCAAAAAGCCTCTCCTGCTTATTGCTTCACTCTTTAGTACTCTGGCAAAACAGTTTCATCATTCATAATAAATTTTAAGAAAAAAAAGCAATCAAAGGGACAGTTGCTTAAGTCACCTGGATTCTAAGCACAGACATGAAAGCAAGGTCTAATTATAGTCTACTTTCTTCCTAGTTTCTAGAAATGTGATGATGTTTCAGGCAGCAAAGGGAAGTAGTTTTACAGGAGCAGCACACACATACATACAGTTACCTTATCAGCCACTCTTCCTCAAGTAGCCCATACCTCATCATGTCATCTCAGTCCTGTATTTTCTATTAAGATCTTCAATTCATTAAAAAGGTCTCATCTCCCACTTTATTTTCACAGACGTAACACCTACAAAAACCAAGCAATATATGCTGTGAAATATAAGTGATAAAGGTCTCTTATTTGCTATTTGACTCATAATGCAGTAGTATCTAGACAGTCCTCACACTACTGAGACGGCAGAACATTTGATATGAGACATAGTAACAGTCAGAGACAGCATTTGTTTCTATGAGTTTCAAAGAGCCCATGTGTTAACATATAGTAGGCTTATTACCACTCTTGGCAGTTTTCAGGTGAGCATGAGAAGTCTTACTTCTAAAATTAGGCTCTCTGTTGTCTCAAAAATCTTAACAGGCAAAGTCATGCTGCATTTGTGTGTCATTATCTTGGTCATGCTGCTACACACAAATCCAGTCAAGCAGACTAAAGTTAGATTCCCATATGTCTTTTTCAAGGTGCATCTATGTCATTCAGTAGTGCAGATCAGGGAAGCAGCATACAGATGAAGCTGGTGTAGTACATATTTAGCAAGAAACATCTTCTTTATGCTTCATCAAATGTTCTAATGTAGGGAAAATAATTGCAGTGCTTGGTCTAGTATTGTAGTTCCTGTGAAACAACTATAAATGCTTCATTAAGGTTTATTTCCCCATCAGCTATGACCCTATTCACAATTGCTCTCAATCAAATCATGCTATTAGAGAAGTTATTTGTGCAAAGTATCATAAATCATCACGTTTTTGCACACACACCCCCCCCCCCCCTTTGCACCAGGAAAAATAACAAAGGAAGACAAACAGCCACAAAGAACTGAGCAGAACACCTGAGTACTTTAGAGCAGACAAGCAAGTACAGTCTTATTTGTTCAGACTTTGCCAACCAATTTCTACCTTTTGGTTCCCGTGCCAGAAAAATCAGTGTAATTAAATGCAAGTGCACAGCAAGCAGTTTGAGGAAGGCATCTGAAGGGTGTGTAGGCATCTGAAGAACAGTGAACACAAGTACCCCAAAACAGTGCCTCCCTCCATGAACAGATTAAAGTCATTTCCAAAATGCATTTCCTCCATTATTCCCCAAAGATGAATCTCCACGTGGCATGTTTTGCAGCTAGTGTTTTGAAGTCATCAAACATACTCCCCTCCTCACTTTTGACATGCCAAAGTAGCTCCACTATCACCTTCCATTCAGTCTGCCCACGCTTAGCGCAACAGAAACCAGCAGAGCTCAGTTGACAGATCTAATGAGGTAGTAATTGCCAGTCTTGCCTGAAATCTCATTGTTGGAATAAGACACTTCTGGACTAAAGACTCCACAGAGAAATACACATTCCTAAAAGGTAAGATCTGTTCCAGACACTGGAAACAACTGAAACTTTATTTAAGATTGTAGTTTCTATGCATTCCTGTGATCCTAGCCTTCAGTGAAATGACACAGGATTTTCTTGAACCTAAATTAAAAAAATGCACAAGTTCTGCTTAGTATAAAATGATGTAACTGTAGATATTTACACTTCACTTAAAATAGTTCTGAATATCAGGAGACAAAGGAAGTGTCAGCTCTTAGCACTAACAACTTCCTCTGCTACTGTAGCATTTGTTAACACAGGAAAAGGATTTTGCAAAATCACATATTTAACAGAACTTGTCATAACTGAGCAAAAAGAGTTGACCAAAGTGTAAGTAAATGTAATGCAACAGCTGAAGAGCACTGCTTAATACCCTTCCCTGTCATGGTATCAGATCATTCGAATTTGATAAGTTTGAAATTTTCTGAAAGTTTACCTTGTCCATCATTGTCAATAGGTCATTAACTGAAAAAAATGAGAAGCAGCACAAAAGTTGGGTAAACAAAATCCTCTTAGCTGCTCTGAATGTTGCTCTCTCTTCCAAAAGACACTATGACAATATTCTGCTCTCTCAGGTGTAGAAAAATGCCTAAGTTCGAAAAACTATTTTTTATTAATTTAATCAAACTAATAAATTATCATATGCAACTGAGAATGATTTTTCCAGACATTCATATCAAGCCTGTTTCCTTGGAAACTGAGAAACAAAGAAACCAAATGAATCCAAACTGGACTTGCATATCACACTCTGTCAGCATACAAAATTCCGTCTCATTAAAAGTTGTGCTATAAAATTTCTGTTATGTGTAGCTTCCAAATATCTGTTAAGTCATCAAAACAGGCATTTTTAAACACAAATGATGCAGAGATGAAGTGGCAAAAGTTCCAGCTTCCTACTCTAAAATATAGAGAACTTTCAGACAAAGCATGTGATCTTTCCAAGTGCGCAGGCCACTTCATTAAATGACAGCCCAGCTCTCAGCCCTGCAGCCAGCAAGCACACCTTGTGAGTAATCATTTCAGGCAGGAAATTCAGCCTTCAGTATCCCTGTAGGTGTTCTAATTTGCTTGCAAGGGACTTAAGTATCGTTATTTACTATTATGAAGAGCTGCCACTGTTATTAGATAGATTACAGAAAATAAGGCCAAAAGAGTTGGATATACTCCATTTCCTTCCTCTTCCATGCAGTGACATTTCTTGCACAGATTCCAGTTCAGTATTTCCTCCACATCAGATTGCCTCCTTTACACTGCCCTTCAGCTTTCCATTTAATACCCTTTAGTCCTGGTCCTCACATTCAACAAACTAATAGTTTTTCCCAGTATGCCCTCATAGTACCCTCTTTAACTTCTTTCTTTCCTTCTCCTTGAATACATTTTTATTTGTTTTCGTCCCCCATACAGTCTTTTTCTCAGCTCACCTGTCTCTGTCCTCCCTATCATTCCAATCACTTTTCAAACCAGCCTCCTCTTCTCCTCAGGCTGGTTCAGTGCCCTGTTTTCTCACTTTTAACAGATGCTTCCTGCTCTTCAATGGTCTTTCCCTTAATTTTCCTCTTTCATGACATGTACACGCGAGCACACTATACTCCCTCATCACTACATACTTCTTCAACATCATGTTCCTGTTAATTAACTTTTTCTCCTCAGCTTAGACTTCTCTTGTCTCCTAGCAGTTTGTTCTAGTACGGTTTTGATCCACAGTTTAACAAATTATTGAACAGATTATGTGATAGCTGAAATGCTAAAATAATCACATCTTGCTGTTTAATGATAACATATTTTTTATGTTCATAAAACCTGAATGTGTTTTTTGGGCAGGATGGCGAAAAAAGCCCAGCACCTTGGATGATGCCCATCTGCACATGTGGAATGAGATTTCCTGGTGAAGTGAACAATGAAAATAACAACACCTGCAATAAGATCATCCTAATCCTACCTGAAATCATTCTTACAAATGAAAAAGAAAAAGTTAAAGTCATGAACAACGAACTATATCCTGTTGAAATATTTTAAAACATTATTGGTGTGAAAATATCAGGCAGGGGTGTGGGGATGGGGGGGGAAAGGGTGGCATTTGAGTGACACATAGTTAATGCTGGCCCTTTTCCAGTCTCTGTCAAACACATCACAACTCAACAGTTAACTCCCTATTTCTGTCTACTTCTAGTATTTGTCAGATATGGGACACATGGACATAGGACATCATGGGTTTCAGCCTTTTTTAATAAAGTCAAGTATTTCAAAGTGTAATAGATGAACAAAGCACTGTGTTGTCATAGCCTCCTCCTTCTACACCCAAAAGGACATGTGGGATAGAATTGTCTTCTACAGGAAGTCACTGGTTCTCAAAACTGATTTCTATGAATATTAGAAAAACAGATTTTGTCTAACCTGTGACTTTAAGGGCTATCCTAATTAAATATCATTAAAAAACCTAGCTGCCCTGAAGACAAAGGGGCTCACCCAGGCCTTTCTAAGTCCGAAGTCTCACTCTGTTCCCTTTTTTTCCTTTGAAAGGTAGCAATTTTGTCCCAGAATGCACAACCACCATCAGTCCCATAGTGGCTCAGCCACACTGGTTAGTGTACTCTAGGGAATCAGAGACTTAATTTCTTGCCCTCTAGGAGATGAATATTGTGTATATAACCTTTAGTTTTGAAAACTGTGTGTAGAGATTTAATTGGGGTTCTCATGCAATGTTATATCCCTAAAAAATTCCAAGACACCTTCTAAGAGCTCACTCTCCACCTGCAAAATGGCACAGCTTGCAAAGACATCACAGGTGCTTGAGGTACTGACAGCGCTTTTCCTGTCTCTCCTCAGAATACCCTTCGGTGTCTGCTCATCATAACTTATGTTCATTAATGAATTGTTATAAAGGTTAAAATCCAAAATGAAGATCCTGATTTTTCTTTCCCAAGACACAGGTCTGTGTAGATGAGATATCTCCAGACCAAGACAAATAATTGACCTTGTGCAGAGTAGAGGGATGTAATATGGAACACCATAAAGCTGGTTAATCAGGAAAAGAGAACAGAAAACATGAACGGACAGTAAGGGGAATACTGCTTCTCAGGTGTAAGTATCACACAGTTTTCCTACAGAACATCAAAGATGAGATTTTAGAGAAGGCTGAAGCACTGAAGTAGTTGATGGTGTAGAAAACACTGCCTGTTACCTCCTCCCTCTGAACGCTCTGACATCGATCCAAAACGTTTAAGAGCTTGCACTGCAGAATGCCGAGAGCACTAAAAGGCAGGCGGAGGTCTATTACCCCACTCTCCCCTAATGGCTCTCTGCTGCCTGGCAGTAATGCACAGCACAGATGGTGTATGGATGATATATATATGGATGACAACAATACCTACTTTTTCACCAGCCTGTGACACCCTGTTAGATACATCCTTGTTGGATAAAGAATTCCCATTCATAGTTACTGAGATTCAAGTGTTTTAACTGCAAAATGAATCGCTATTAATGTTTTATTTCACACAATAATTTAGTTTCCACACAGGTGTCTAACTACAACGTATGTTTTATAATGGACGACAAACTAACATGAGTCATACATGGTCCAGTTTTAGCTTGGAATCAACCCTAAATGTTGTGGGGCTTATCCAGCTATTTCATTATTTTATCCTTTTGTCTGTCAATGCATGGCCCTTACAGATTTTGAAGCCTTTGCCAGTTTGACAAGTCTCAAATCTCAAGGACACTATATTCTTTGAAATTTCATGAGAATTCAGAGTAGAAGAGACACCCCAATTAGTCTTCCCACTAATGTCACCACTAATTTCAAAGTTTTACTTTAGCCCCTTACTAATTTGGAAAGAGTAATGACACATCTCTTGACTGGTGTCTCTGCACATGGATGCCAGCCCAGTATACACGCAGTCAGAAAAAGCTAGAGGTGACTTTGGAGGAGGGAGACATGCGGAAGACTCAGTGGAAGTAAACAGGGAGAATGAACATCCCTCCCTAGGCAACAAGGCCTCATCAGCTATGCTGCTTAGGGAACAGTGTGTTCCTCCTAGGGAAGACATCAGCCTGCTCTTACAAGCTTATTCGCCTAAAGCTGAGTCGAAGTTGGTATATATCTTAGTATCTTACAGCTGGCAAACTTTTTATTTCCCAAACAAACACATTCTCCCTTATACAAACAACATGCAACTTGTCAGCATTCCTCCCTTTATTCATCGGTATTGTTACACGTGATCTAAAACAACACGAACGGGTTTAAGTCATTCCTCGGTGACTTCTTTCACGCATACTGTCACCTTGCAGGTTACCTGACACCGCGGATTAAACCCCCATCCTTTATTAATCCCCGGGCGAGGAGCTAATGGAGCGCTGTCTCCCCGATCGCAGCGCGGGACACTCGCTGCAGCTTCTCCTTTTTCGGATTTCACTTAACCCATCCCGGCTCATTTTAGACCCGCACTCCAGCCAGTACTTCATCTTAAGACCTCCTCGCTGTCAGGTGCTACGGGCACCGCCGTTTTCCCGAAAATCGCCCATTTTACACCCTCCTTTCTGCTCCGCACGCAGAGCACCCGCGCTCCCGAGCGGGGTTATCCCTCCCGGTGTGAGAAATGCTCACACTTACCAGTAAATTTAGAAGGGATAAAATCTTCGAAAGCAAAACTAAACCTTTATTTAAACCTTTTGAAGCCGAACCCTTAGAAACTGAACTACCCCCCGCCCCCACACAATTCCTTTGGCTTCAGCAGAGCTCCATTTCCAACACCGGGGCACCTGCTGCGGAGAGCATCGTGTGGCTCAGAGGGAAGCCGCCCTGCCTGCGGCGCTCCGGCCACCTCCATCCCAGAGAGCAGCGCCACCCGGGCCGCCTGTCCCGGCAGACCTGCCTGCCTTTGCCCTGCCTTTGCCTTGCCGTGCCGTGCGGGGCACACGGCGGCCCGGCCCAGCGCTCTGTGCTGTGCTGTGCTGTGCTGTGCTCCCGGGGCTCCTCCCCGCGGGAGCGCCGGGCGGGGCGATGCCATCCATCCCTGCGCTGGCTCCGGCCGCCCTGCCCTGCCCTGCCCTGCCCGGCCCGGCTGGCCGTGCTGCCCCCGCGGCACCGGCGGGGCCCAGGTGAGAGCGGGGCGGTGCCGGCCCCGCCGCCGGGGGAGGGCCGGGCCGCCAGGGAGGGGCCGGGCAGACGGAGGGAGGCCGGGCTCAAGTTGACAGGAGGGAGGGAAGGAAGGAGGGAGTGAGGGAAGGAGGCGCGGGTGGCTGCGCTGGCGGCTGCGCTGGCCGTGTGCGGGTGAGTCAGTGTGTGAGTGAGTGAGTGAGTGTGTGAATGAGCGGGCGGTGCGGGCGGCTGAGCCCGGCGCGGCCGATGGCGGGCGGGCAGGCGAGGAGAGAGGCGGGGACACCGGGCGGGGACACCGGGCGGTCCCCGGCTCCGCTCCGCTCCGCTCCGGGGGCTCGGCGGCCCGCAGCAAAGTTTCGGGGGTGCCGGCGAGCTGGGGGCTCCCTGGTCTGCGCGCCCCGCCGCCGCCGCTCCTCGCCCGATGGCAGACAAAGCCGCCGCCCCACCTGCTGCCCTGCCCTTCCCCTCCTCTCCTTTCCTTTCCCTTCCCTTCCCCTCCTCTCCTTTCCCTTCCTCTCCCTTGCCTTCCCCTCCTTTCCCTTCCCTTCCCCGGTCCGGCTGGCCCGCCGAGCGCCAGCCCACTTATTTTTAGATGTGCCTCCCATCACAATGCGCCTTAAAAATAGCACGGTGCTTGTTTAAGGAGTGGGAAAGAAAACTGGCTCTGGAGGCCTCGTGGTGCGCGATGTGGTTTGAGCCTTTTTTTTTTTCCCTTTTTTTTTTTTCTTCCCTTTTTTATTTATTTTTTTCCTAAAGCTATTCTTTTGAAGGGAAAAAAAGCAGCGTTCCGGTGTCAGAGGCAGCTGTGGGGCGGTTTATATCCACAGGTGCACGCAGGATGCTTTCGCTGTGTTTTCATTAAGGTCACCCCTTAAACATGTGAACAAAGGTACTGATGGCGCTCTCCCCCGCAGTGTGCCTTCAGTGCGAGACGCGAGGGCTGATGTGCGGGCACTCCTGATTCGTGCGACACTCTTTATAGGGTCACTCGAGCCTTTTTGTCCTGTCGTTGCCTTCATTTTTCTGCCCTGTCGCTTCTCTCTGGAACACCTGCAACATGTGGGTGATGCAGGCTTGAAGGAGTGATAATGGGCCGCAAGGATCAGCTGTTTATTATTTTGTAGATGAATGTTTTGCTTTTGTTTTGGCTGGTGTATCTCAGCTGACTGTGGTGATGGAACTACCATAAAATAAATGGGTCTTAGTACACCAAATGCGGAATCATGACTGCTCACGAAGTAGAATTCTGATTTTTATTTTAAAGCCCCTACAAATACATGGGAGACTTGGGTAAAATGAAGTGTAGGTGAAAATGGAAAAATACATCTTCAACAGGGAAAGGAACTTTAAGGAAAAAGCACTGAGTCATAGAGTATTTTAGATTGGACCTCTGGATGTCATCTAGGTCTGCCCCAACACTCAAAGCAGGTCCAGTTGGATAATGTTGCTCAGACCTTGTTGAGTTTTGAGTATCTCCAAGAATGGAGATTGCACAGTCCCTGTGATTGTGGTAGTGCCAGTGTCTGACCACCTTTGTGATTTTTTTTTTTTTTTAATCTCTTGGCAATTTCCTGTGTTGCAATTTATTTGTGTTTCCTCTTATCCTGCTACTAGTGTGCACCTCACATCCATCCATGGGTAATCATAGTCATGTACACCTGTAGTTCTAGAAGCTAGCAGAAACCATGCAAGCGTTTTGGGTCAAAGAACTGATTGTTTCATGATGTCGTTCTGAGTATAATTGCTAGATTTTATTGAAAATTTATTCTTCCCAAGCATTTGCTTAACATTTCCTATTTTTTGAATGTGATTAGTAGCTGATTAGCATATTAATTTAAAATGCATAAACACCCTATGAAGACTATTTCTTGGTGTTTTCTGGAATCAAGTAAATGTCTTTAATAATTCACCCATCTCTGAATTTGAGACAGTTTGCTCCCAGCTTTTGCCAGAGTCCTTTTACTGTCAACAGTGTCATATAGTCTCTTGGAATGATAGTCTACTCATTTTAATAGAAGGAAAGCTTTTTGGCCTTAGTCTTCATGTAGATTTTCTTCGGGAAGGAATGCACCTTGAACAATGCAGTACAACCTGTTATTACTGAGAAGTTGCCTTTGTACTGTGTAGGCATTGTTTAATGCTCTGGAGAAGTCTTAGTTGATGTTTATGATGCTGTTGATGTGGGAAATGATGTGGGTATCTCTTTTTTGTCTGTCCAGCAGGCAAGTTTTGGGCTGTGCAGAATAAAAATCTGCATGTTATCCACCATGACATATGACTGCCAGAATGATTTGTTTCTTGATTTGAATAAATGCTTGGATGTTGCTGATAATATCTCAAAAGCAGGGGGATGTATTTGTAATGTGACTCATTGTATGTCGCTTCTGGATGTGTCTGGGTAAAATTTCAAAACTTTAGTATGATTCTGCTTAATAGCAAATGCTTCTGAGTAACTGATGCTTTCCATTAAAGCCATATCAAGTAATTTATTAGAAGCTGTTTGAATGACTGGCTGCACTGAATTTGATGATATTTAGAATTGTTTGATAAATAATTTAACTTACTTTTGCACATGGCAGCTGCTATTTTATAATGATGGGAACACCTGACATACTTACACTTATTGGCTTGTACTAATTGTAGTGAGCTTCCGTTCAGGAAGAAATCAAATGTGTGTTTGGGGGTTTTTTTGTTTGTTTATTTGCATTTGAGGTTTCTTTTTGGGTCTTTTGGGGGGAGGGGAGTGGTTTTTTACTGTGATGTTGTTTTATATATTTTATTTAGTCCTGTGTGAGTCTTCAATATTCTTGACATTTATAAAACTCTCCTGCAGGCTCACTGAACGCTAGATTATGTATTTGAGATTTTAAATTTTACCACTACAAATATTTTAGGGCTTTTAAAAGGATATTTTCTATTTCAAAAGGGGACTGCTTATTCTGTGTATGATTTTTCCAGTCTGTATTACTCTCTTGTTAGCATGTCATTATGTTAAATAAATAAATGACACATTACACTTCCATAAAATTAAACTTTTTTTGGAGGTATAAAGGCTTTATTTGATTTCATAGTACTTGAGAATGATTTGCATAGATTGGAAAAGAGAGATCATCCTATATCTGTAAGCAGATCAGCATAGCAGTGATTCATATAATAAATTTCTTTTTGAATTTGGACAAAAACATAAAACCAGGAATGCACTTGTTAGGCTCATGAACAGTTTGCTTATTGTAAGTACAAACAGAAAGGCTGTCACTAGCTTTAAGTGTTACAGGACAGAATTCCATAATGCAGCTTGTGCTTTTGGTTTTATGGCCTGGAGGACTGAGTGCTGGAATAGCTGTGCTAAATTAAACCTGGGGTCTATGACAATGACTAATAAAAGATGCTTCAGAGGGAATTGTAAGAACAACTGTGAGACAATTTGCATCCCTTGTTCAAGGTGAATCTGGTGCTTTGTAGTTTGGAATTGGCTTGAAACCTGAAAAATGTTTAATAGCCTCTTCAGATGTTATTATGCATAATTATCATAATCTTGGACATACTTGTTGCTGATATAAGTAACCAGTTTAGACGTGTGGCTAATTTTGGGGCAGCTGCTTTATCCAGGTGTTTTATTTGCTTGCTTGTTGCCAGATTGTTTACAGACTCAGGCCAAAATCAGTTGATATTTTTCACCAGAATCAATGGCTAGGGCTAATGTGACATTCTGGAAAAAGAGGTGCTTCAGCCCACATCCTGGTATTTTGAACTGCAGTGGTGACAGCACTCATCTGGGTGTGAAACCTGCGCAGTTGCAGATTTCTTTTCTGTTTGTGTTGGAGCAAGGTCTGTAACAGAAACTGCTGCTCAGAGGATTCATTATCACCAGTTTGTATGATGGTCTGTGGTGTGTATCTCTCAGTTTCCCATGTGGACTTGACGTAGAGATCATGCCTGTACTTGCTGGTTAGATCTTTTATTTTGGACTTGGAAAACTTGTGAAGCTTTGTGTTCCAACAGCTGTCCTAGTGAGTATTTAAGTATTTTGTATATAAACAGCATCAACAAACAACAAAGAAGTCTACCCTGATACATACTTACTTGAGTCTTCTGAGCTACAGGCATTATTGTGGTACACTCTGTTTCTGAATATTGCTCCATCCCATTAGTAGTATCATCTTGACTGTGGGATGCTCATCATCTCCCATTTATTAGAGGATTCTGTGTCTAAATACTGTTAGATCCTTGATGTTGACAGCTTCTGGTAAGAATAAGTTATGTGCTGTGTGAGCATGTATGTATGAATTTGTCATTGTGTGGTAGAATGGCACCAGTCAGTATTGTTCAGTGAATATCTGAGAGTCTAAGCATGAATTTTGTTATATTATTGCTTAGGATTTTTTTCTGGCTTTTCTGAACTTTATGGATTTCATGTGCAGCTACACGGAGGGTTTCAAAATGGTGAAATTCTTCAGTACCTACCACAAGCTCTTGACAGGCTCCACACTGTTTGAGAAATTGGGTGGTTTAATTTTGATTGAAATTGCAGATAGTGCTGTTCCAAATCAGTGTTCCTTCAGCTTCTGTGTAAGGTGGATGGCTTTACATTTCTTTTTTCTGTGAAGAAATCCACCGTATACATATTTGCACCAGACTGGTCCTGAAAGGAGTGCTGTTGCTCCTGTTCAAAGGTTGCCTCTTCTAGACTAGAAATCAGTAGGCTGCTTGTGTTAATCCCACGACAGCTCCACCAGTTTAAGTGATTGGTTGCTAATATTTGTACTAATACATGATCCAAACCCGTTTTTCACAGAATGCTTTGTATTTGCAACACAACACACATTCTGTTCTCATCACTGCTTGCATCATTGCTGCAAGCATGAGACTGCTATAGATGGCAGTGTGAGGCTGGAGAAACGATGGGAAAATTTCTGGTGACTACAGTCACAGGAGGTGAGAACTAAATTGAAAATCTAGATTTCTGTCCCTGATAATTGAAGTTTCTTTCCCAATATAGCCTTGGTAAAAATCATAGCTTTCATTGACTTTTTGTTATATTACCCACGTTAACCAAGGAGTCTCCTTAGATGTTGTAGGCAAATGTCTCAAAGCAGAGATAAAAACATAGTAGGTGTTTACTCTCATACTTAAGACTCGGTTCTCGGAAATTTGGACTTAAGAAAAAAGATTCCCATGAATCTCTCATCATATTTTTAAATGAGCTGGAACAAAGCACATGGTACTACAAATAGAGTTACTAATGTCTATAAAATATTAGTCCATGCTTCATGGTAGAGCTTTTTGTTTTCTTTCAGTTATGCAAGAGCACAGATAATTAGGGTGCTTTGAAAGAGTTCAAATACAAGTGCCAGTCATCATGGTAAATGAGTGATTGTTAGGATGTGGATTTATTGTGTTCTTTGCATCATAGTATGTGGTTTTCTTGGAACAGCAATTGCAAGACCTTCATACCAGGCTAAGACGGCATACAATTTGTCATGGTGTTCCAAACTGGAGCGCCTCTCTGGAGTAGGATTGGAACTGTTCTGGATGTGAGGGAGTGGAAGATGTTCAGCAGTGCTATAGGATATTGCTGTCTTCTAAATTAAATAGGTGTATTCTTATTTAGATGGGAATTAGTTTTCAAAAATAGGCTCTTTGCACAATAGATCCCTGAAAAAGAATCTTGGAAGGTTTTATTTGAGAACAGAACACCTATATTCATTAACTGCAGGATTTTCACTGTGATTATTTTATGTGTACCTGACAGCAAACAGCACAGTGGAGTTTAGGTGGTTTGGGGTTTGTTTTTTTTTTTGTTTTGTTTTTTTTTTTTCCCAATTAATGAAATCAGCTACTACATCCTTTATATTACTTAATATTTTCTTTCAGGTGTCTTTACTAAAAGTCTATTCCATGCAAAAGCAAAAATATTTTTAGTAGATGCTGTTGTTCTTTGTAAAAAGTGCTATGTACTTTTGTACTTAGGATAAAGAAAATAAAAACTGATGCTTTCAGAAAGCAAGCTAATTTTCTCCTACAGTGGAAACAGGCTTCCTTATTGAGACTGACAACCTTAGTATTGCTGGGAAAAACCGTGACTTAGACCTCTCTGTATATGATGAAATACTGCAAATGTTGCTACAGTTAGTGTTGGCACTGAGGGTGAAATGGCAACAAGTAAAATAATTGGTTTTGATTGTACTATAGCTGCATAGACTGTTCTTAAGTGGGTAATTCCATACACTGCTGTTTAATAAGTAATTTTATTCACAGAATGAACTAGTCTCTGGTGGTTTTTTCCCCTGCAGCTTGATGAACTTTTAAAAAAGTTAGAAGGAAAACTGTGTTGTTCAGAAATTACAAACAGATCTGGTTAGTCTATATATGCACTTTCAACTTTGTTACTGTTAAACGAACGTTTTCGATACCTTAAGATTCTTCATTTTATCTACATAAAAAGCTATATGCATTCCTCTCTGGGGATATTTGTAGCAATGCATGTTCTGAGAGGGAGGCTTTTTGGCTCTAAATAGTTTCATTAGACAATCTTTATTGGAAGATCTGAAATTTAAAATAAAATAGCATCTGCATCTTTGTATTACATTTGCCAATTTCATCTGTCTCCTTATTAACTTTGGTCACCATTAACAGCAAGTGTGTCTTCCTGTGAAATCTGGGGTTAGTAAAGCTCATTTTCTTCTGAATCTTTATCTTGCGGTTCATCTGATGGCTATGATCAATGGTTTTGTTATGTTGAAAGCATGGTAAGGTTTCTCTCCACATGGGCTCTGCTATTGTGTAATATGATGTGAATCCACGCTCCAGCCTTTATCTCACTCGGCATTTATTTGAGCTGTTTGTCAGAAGCATGTTCTTCACTTGGCCATCTGTTTCTGTAAAGCATGTAGCAATTTAACTACCTTTGGGGTTGCTATCCTGTCAAAAATCAGTAATATCTGCCAAGTGGTTGTAAACTATTGGGAGGGGAAGAGAGAGATGTTCGCAGACCTCGTGATCAGATAAGCTGCTTAGATTTAGCAAAGCAGACCTGAAATCTGTATTTTAATTATTCTGCAGCTCTTGGGATTCTGATGCTCTCCTTAAAGAGATATTTCTCAAAACAAAAAATTATTTGTGTATGAGAAGTTTAAAGCATGTACTGAAACTAGATAATGTGTCTTGTGATGCCCAGTGTCAGTAGTAGACTCCTAAAAATACTGGCTTATTTTTAAGAAATGTCAGACCTGCTTATTTTTAATAAATATCAGACCCCCATAAATCTAAGGTTTCATGGATGTTTTGTAAGGAGTAATAGCTACAGTGTACTAAGGCAAGACATTTGGAGGAGTGTATATTTTACAGCTTAATATTATGAATGTCTGCAAGAGTTTGCACAAGGGGTGCAGAGTCATGTGTAGGATCGTGTCACCTGTCACAAATAATAGCTTTAACATATACTGTAAATATAAAGCTCCTACTTCCTATACTCAAAATACCTGTGAAATTATATACTCCAACACAATGTTTGACTCAGTTTAAATAGGGTTTTTTTATGATGTATTATTTCAGTTCTGGCCTGTTGCAGTGTCTGAAAGTCAAATCACAGAAGTCATCTAAAAATTAATCCATACCATGCAAATAGGAAATTGTCATATAACAAATTAAAAATCAATATCCCGTCTCTTCAATTACATAAAGAAGAATAGGAAATTCTTTTCTGTGAATAATGATTAATGAGAATAAACCTTGCAGTATTTTGAAGTGTTATTGTACATGCTGTACATTCTCGAGAGTTTACTCTTACTGTAAACAGGAGATGATAAGTGAAATCCTGGAGAGATAAACAAAAGGAAAAGCAAGGATTGCAAAAGTAAATGTCATTTCTAATTCAAGAAAAACTGGTGTATTGATAGGAAGGCATTGAAGTGGTGAGATTTGGACAGAGATGGGATGAATGAAGAGCATAATAAAGACCTGAGTCTTTACTTCTCGAAACTTGTCTCTTGAGAAGAAAAAGTAAAAAACTTTGTAAGTCTGGGCAGACAGTGTCAAAACCATGTGAGAATTTTGTATATCCTTTTCCTTGTTTAGGAACAATACTGGAATATTTATACAAAGAGGATTTTCTTTCACCACATAGGCTTAGTAATGCTGCAGTGGTATTTCTTTCCCAGTTTAAGTATGGCAAGCAAAAGGACTCTGCCCTTTACAGTAGTCTCATGAAAACACAGGGAGGTGCCCTTCAGAACAAAAATAATTATTTTTATGTTGCTCTTGCAGTTCATAGTATGCTTTCTAATGCCTTCTCAGAAGGTAAAAATACGTAATTTGTCTCCATTCTTTGTATACTTTATTCTTTTGGAAAATGCTGCCATCCTAAAAGGATGAGAGAACAGCTGCCTATATATTTAGCCCTGACTGTTGTCTTTTGAGTCAGACTGAATGTCTGTGAAAGCAGGAGAGAACCTCAGTTACCCTCAAGGGAGCAGCTTCTGAGGTGTAACAAAGAGGGGGAAGGAGGCAGCGAGTCAGAAGGCACAGCCCAGGTAAAGGCTGGGAGATGGAGAAGTATGGGTCTGCCTCCAGCAGAGGTCAGTCCTCAGAGGCTACTTCTGTACCTCTGCTTCCACAGGTCTGGACCTGAACATGTTGCTAATTGACCTCAGTCTGGAGCTGCTCTCTCTTGCTCTCTCTTGTAGAGAGACTGAATTCAGGTCCAAGGGCAAGATGAGTGGAGAGCTGGGGTTTGATGCTTTGGTTGGCTCCTTGTCTGCCTTTTTGTTCCTGGATAAAAGGTTTTTAGGGAGCTAAAGCTGTACAGGCTTATGCAAATGCTGATTCTTTAATGATGTATTTAGAAGTTGTCCTAAATGATTTATTGGTCCTTGGAGGAGACTCTGTGGATATTTTTGTCCCAATTGCTGGGCATGAAATAATGTCCAGAGGAAGAAATATGTGCCTCAGGGACATAGTTATGGCTTAGATTTGGTTTTGAGCATTTTAATAGCATCAACTGGCAAGAGACCAGCTTGAATTCTTGTGCACCATTATATTACTTAAGGTGCCTATTTTTGTATTTTAGTAAAATACAACCTCAGAGATATAGGCTATAGTTTGGAGCAGGGGGAGGGTGTTCTTATTTTCTCTCTTCTTTGGGGGGATTGGGAAACAAGACTTTTAATCTGAATTCTTCACTGGGTTTCAGCTGCAAATGCAAATGCAATTTACACAAATAAGAAGCCAAAAGGAACAGTCAAGAGCATATTCTTATCTCTGACATATTGCACAGTGCACAAAGTTCTCTGTAAATGTAGGTACTTAATGTGATGACGTGATTGGCTTTTGCCAGCTTTCTGCTGAATTTTTGACTGATTTTACAATTTAAATTTATAAGAATGTTCAAAGACTGGGTGGTTTTTTTATTGCATTTATTATAAAAATTGAAAATACTAAGATTTCCTTAGTTCATATGGTCAAACTTATCAATAGAGAGAAACACACTGAAGAAAGAGAAGGTAGCTGTAACTGGATATTTTTCATTGTCTTTAGAGTGGTTTCTATGTTATCTTTTTCCTATCACCACTTTCTTTCTTCTGTTTTGTAAGTGTTGCTGTGGAGTCTTTTTTTCCCTTAATAATTCTCATCTAGTAATTCACATGCTAATACCTAGCTTTGAGGTATATAGTAAGTGGATCTACAGTCCAGCTATTCACAAATTAGTCTCCATTCTCTGAACAATCTGATTATGTTCCCCATCCCTTGGGAGGATCCACAGTGCTGCCTCCAGGACTCTAAAACAATTTGTGACTGATGAAAATCTGATGGTCCTTAAACCACTGAATCCACCTGAGAAGGGGCAGTATTCAAATGATGTCAGAAGCAATCTGTAATATTATTGCTCTGCTTCTTGTTTCTGCTACTATTAAAAGGTGAGGGAAAGGAGGAAATGGCTGAGCTGGTTGCCTGTTGTTTTCAAAGATTTATGAAAATCGCATAGGTGGTGTGTTGTGTTTTCCTCCCTGGGACATGAGGAATTTGTATGTGGGGCTGTTTTGTTACAGTAGTGGTTAGAGGAGATTAAAACTATAGCGTTTTATTATCATCATAGCTGTGCTTGAAAAACAGTGCAATATGCAATAGTTAAACTGCTACCTACTGGTAGAGTGCCATGATACTGAGCTGGGTGTAAAGTTAATATCGATATGCTTGCAGGATACTTTGCTTAGTGGAAATTACAGAAGATTCTGAGTAAGTTTGTGTTGTGTGAAATTCAATGTTGACATATATTAGAATCTACTTTGTCAGTAAAGGGAATAAAATAAAATACACTGTTGGGACATCAGAGTAAATATTTCTCTGTGTTGATGACTTGATAGATAAGCTGAGCCCTGAAATTATTTTTTCCTGACCCAATCATATGAATTAGTTGTCAGAAAAGACATGATCTCTGACATGCAGCCATTTGTGGTCAAGAAAGAGAGTAGAAATTGAAGTTGGAGATTGGCAGCAATGATAAATAGGCTTTGGAAAAGCTACCATATAAAGCAAGATTGAGAAGATTGGCACTTTTCAACTTTTTCCACTTAGAATTTTATGCAGAGTACTAGCCTGTATGAGGAAAGGAATTGTGTGTTCTGTCTACCCTTTCTTGTTGGAAGACTAAAGGCTGTGTAATAAAGTCAAAAACTTCAAGTAGGCAAGAAGTTCTTTTTAGATCATGTGTCATTAGTTTATGTAATTAACTAACAAAAATATCTGAGCAGTGAGAAGATGCTGTTATTTCTACAACAAAAGATTAGATGCTTAAATGTAATATATGCATACAATATATAAATTACTTCAGTATTTTTGAAGTGCTCTCTGCTGTAAATCCTTGCACAAGAGAACTAGTTGGAACAACTAAAAAGACTCTTTTCCAATCCAGAATTGTCTGCTGACGAATTTCTTGCGCCTTCTGTCAAACCATCTGCTACAGGCTAATGAACAGACAGCATGCTGGATTAGATGTAGCACTTCTGTGAGCTATTTTGATAGCTCCCATGTTCCTTTCATTGGGCACTCTGTGATTAGTGAAGCTTAGAGTTAAATTTTTGACGGCAGGGTTGGGCAAAGTGTTCTTGCTATGATCTTCTGCACTGCAGGATGCTGTTGACAGAAGTGATGAACCCGCATCACTGTTTTTGAACCATGTTTCACTGTTTTTTTGTGAGCCTTTATTTAGGAGAAGAACATCTTGGCAACCTCTGTCAAATGGCCATAGGAAATAATGACTGAATTGAGAGGAGTGCAGAGTTGTGCCCATTTTGGGCTGGCGATTCTTCATAATTCCATACATCACACATCACTCTGTAGTACAAAGCAGACGTCAGTGCTGGAGCTATGGTGTAGCTAGAACAAGTACCGGCTTTGTTTCAGACCTCTGTCTCTGAGGAGTCACTACCATCACCTCTTAGAGTTTCTGCCTGCTATGACTCTGGACATGATGCCACATTGTATGAGCTGAGACTGGCAGGCAGGTGGAACAATCACAAACTTGCAGCTAGAATGGAAAGAGTAAATTTATTTCCATTACCTTGCTAACTCGGGGATCCCTAAAGCAATACTCAGGCAGAGGCAAACAAGTGGAGATGCAGGCACTGTTACGTTTTGGTCCAGCGCTGGGGAATCACTGGACACAGGTTTAACAAGGGTTATTCCCAGCTGCAAGGTCACTTGAGCGATTTTCAGTCCTCCTCACCTGTCTTCCGCTTTTTAACCCATTCCTCCCAGGGCACACAAATATTTTTTTTCTGTCAGTAAGAGATACAGATGTTGTGTTTGAAGCTGTATAGAGACTAGCAGAGAAAGTATTGATTTATTTAATTCCAACATATGCCCTTTTGAAGTATTCTTCGATATGCTTTATAGGAGTATTTGTGAGGAATCCAATTTTACTTTGTAATTCAATCATTCTTTTGTTATTCAGGATGAAAAAAAAAGGCTAACAGTGCCATTTGTTCACTGTTTAGTGATTCCTGCAATTATTGTTGAAGTAGAAGCTGCTCATAGGCATCAAAGATCCAGTACCAACAAGAGCTGGATGGAAGTGACCAGTGTCCCAGTGCATTACCATCAAACTTGTCATTGCTGCTGGTGGTTTTCCAGTCTCTAGACCTACTCGTGATCAAAGTGGGAGCATGTCACTGAACATGGATGGGCTGTTCTAAGAACAAAAGGGCAGTGAAGTAAAGGATGCTCTGTTCCTACAGTACAGTAGCTGCAGGAAGACCATCCTGTTTGCTGGCTAAACCAGTGTTACAAGCAGCTGAATTGACTGTGTTGGCCTATCAAGACTCCTTGCTGTAATCTTTCACCATAGTCTATTTGCTCTCTTTATGCAATAATATTTGGCTCATTATTGACATTTTGCATATAGAACAACAATGCAGTTCTTTTCTTTTGTTCACCTGTTGTTTTTCATAAAGGGTTGGAGAGTGAGCAAGCCCAGGTGTTCTTTAACACCATACATGGTTCTCTGCTAGCAGCCATTCTAATGGCTAAAACTTTTTGCTAAATCAACTCTGATTTGTCAGTGATGCCCCTGCGAGAAAATCCCCAAAGTCAGAAACTGTTATGAACATATTGGAACACTGTGCATTATGCCTGTGTGCATTGTGTGAATAACCAATCCTTGCAACTTGGGCATTTTTTTGCCCAATCTGATATTCAGCCTGTTATCTTTGATGTATTTAACAAACTTCCGTAATACAGTGAGTTGTATGTAGATAGTGCACAAAATCCGAAAAAGCAGAGGACATGACTGATAGAGGAACGTGTTTCAGTCCATGGTTTCTGTCCTAACGTAACTTGAGTGACTTTATGTTTTCAGAGTGACTACTTTCAATAAACTGACCAGCTTAGTTTACATAACTCTCAAAGAGGGCAATTAATTTTTCATTCCTCATCTTCCGTAGCTGTGTATAAATCCATGGAAGTTAAAGGTGGTAGATTTGGGGACTTCCTGTATTTAGTGTTACTGGCATGTGATCTCCATTTCATAACTGAAAAGGCTCTGACATCTCTGTGCAAATGCTTACTTTTATTCTTTTATCTGTGAGGATGTCCATTAAATTCCAAAGCTAAAGTTGCTAATCATGCACGTTCTGGTGACCAACTAGGGTGTAATATTGTGTAATTCAATTTTTTAGGGAGTCTCCTTAGTTTTTACACAACAGAGAGCTGAATAAGCTAAGGCCTGTTTAAATTCCCTTTTTGTTTCTCTCTGTTTTCTCTCTCTGCCTGTTTATTTACCAGCTTAGATACTTTAAAAACATTGCTGTTTCCTGAAGTGTCTTCAAATTCCTTCAGTATTTGGTGGAAGTGAAATTAATTTAAAAGTTTGTTCCTTAGGTTTTCTGTCCCAAGCAAGACCAGGAAAGGGTAACTCTAGTTTCACCCATGGGAGACCTGTATCCTCCCCAGCTGACACTTGTGGACCAGGATTTCCTGCAGCATCTTGAGCAGCACTGGATGCCTGTGTGTGGGAAACTGAATCAAGACCCTATGCCACATAAGAGGCTGTAAAAATTTTACGGTATCCCAGAACTACAAAATCCTATCAGTTTCTGACTTAAGTCTTCAGAAATACTTGAGAAAAAATACTAAGGTCAGAAGTTTTATGGCATGAGACTAAGAGCATCATTAAACGAACTTTTAAGAGACAGGCTGCTGTACTGTAACTCTTTTAAATTAGTCTGTGTCCTCACTGCTGCTGGACGGAACAATCCTGTTTAGCATCACTGAATGCATTAAGCTTTAACAGCAATTTGGGCTGGGTCCAGTTATCATGACAAGTAATCTTTTAGAATAAAATAATCTTAAAATTTGTAGTGTAGTCATATTTGTCTTTAAATAGATAGTGTTCCTATTTTTAATTAAGTTTCAACTATTTTATTTTTATTTAACTTCCATTTAATCTTATCAGTCAGAACCAGGAGGTACTGCATCTAGTAAATGGCCATTTCTTTTCTAAAAGATCTGAAAACTCAATTAAGTTTTAATTAGTCTGCATGGTGCAGATTGTGGTGGGTGTGTTGTTGATCTAATTTTTTTTTAATAAAGATTGAAAATAATTCTACTCTAGCTTGCTTGATATGACCATACATTTCTGAATATCAGCTGTAGAATATTGTTCTGCAATTTGAACAAAAGAGTGCCAGTAATTCATCATGCTACATATGATTCAGAAAGCCCTGTGGATTTTGTTGCTGATCAGATGGAAGAATATGTTAAATCGGAAAATAAACCTTTCCAGCATAGTCTTGTTTAATGTTCATCATAGGAGTTTTACCACCTAAAGAGATTATTGAGCCTTAGCTGGTGGTCAAAGTGAAAGATAACAAACACAGCATTTTTTACATAACAATGTCAAAATAGCTGAGTTTGTTCAAGGAAGGATTTTCAAGTAGCAGTTTATTTTACTTGCTGTTACTTTAAATAAACATTTTCTTCTCTAAAGAAGTATTTTTTGTATTTTCTTTAATTAACTCTAAAGTTTTATGTGCAGCTTAAAAATAAGGGCTCATTTCAGGATGCTGGTAGTTTTCAGTACTTCCAGCAGAAATCTGTTAGTATTATCAGTTCCTGTGGTTAGTCTTTTATTAAAAAATCCTGCTTATTTGTTTGAGTGCTTACTTTACCATTATAACTTAATTAGGAAGTGTAATCTGTGTAGGTAAGTTTGTACTGTTCTCCTTTTGGATCAGAGTTAGAACTTGAGTCTAAACAATTGCAAGTTTGAGTTATGAAACCTTGTTGTCTTAATTTTGTTCCATAAAAAGTGAATTGATGCAAGTGATACTTTATTTGTGCCCTATTTATGGAGTTGGCGATAACTTGTATTTAGGAGCATGAGTGAAGCTTGAGAAAGAAAGCTGTCTCTTTTGTTGTAGTATCCATTTTAACATTGATACCAAATATTGAGAGCAGATGTGAATGTGCTGGTTGCCTATTACATTCATGCAAAGAGAGCAGCATGGACACAGGTGCTAGTTTAGTTCTACTGATAAACTTCCAGTAATGTTTTCTACGAAAGTGTCGTGGGAGACATTCTCACATTAGTATATGATGGTTTTCTCCTATGGCATCACTTGTGAAGTCTCTGATGGGCACTGTAATGGCTGCAAAGGCATTTGGGTTCATGTAGTAGCCTCTAGAGCAGAGGTACCACTGCAAGAGTGCCCCTGCTGCAGTGATTAGCTTCATTCAGTCTGTTTGCCAAGTGAGCTTGGCTGGCTTTGAGATCGTCTTCAAACTCTTGTAGTCGTAGCAAACTGTTTTACAGACCAAGAGTACTATACTTCATTACTGGGGTTGTAATCTATGTTTCTGCATAGTGCAAATTGCCTGCTTTATGTGTGAGGGGTAAGAATTGGCTCCTGAGGTCATTTGGTATACAAGCTTTGTAGTGTATTAATGAGGATATTGGATGAAGATCACAAGTTTTGCTTTGTGTGTGATCAGGATCGTGCAGTTCCTTGGCACGCTCTGAGGAGATCACTGAAAATTAGTGACTTAGCCAGTGTCTGAGCAGGAACAAAGAAGCTGAAGCAGGAGGAGTTACAGTGTGTTCAAGCTGAGCTGAACTGTAAATGTAATCCTAGTGCCCTCTGTTGCTGGTTGAGCAACTTTTGTTGTCTGAAAGATGTGCAGTGTACTTTTTTATATCCACATATGGAGCTTTATGGTAACTGTGGCAGGACGAAGTTGCTCTCCAAGGGTATCATAATTTAACCCCAGTCAGCAACTACCATGCAACCATGGGCTCTCTCCCCACCACCATCAGTAGGATGGAGAGGAGAATCAGGAAAAAAGGTAAAGCCCATGGGTTGAGGGACAAGCAATTTAGTGATTGAAATAAAATACAATATAATAACAGTAATAACAATACTTGTAATGAAAAGGGAGATAAAAAGAGAGAGGAGAGGGATGAAACTCAAGAAAAACACAAGTGATGCACAATGCAGTTGCTCACGACCCACTGATCGATGCCCAGTCCATCCCCAAACAGTGACTGTCCGCCCCCAGCCAACTCCCCCAGTTTATATACTGAATGCAATGTTCTGTAGTGTAGAATATCTCTTTGGTCAGTTTGGCTCAGCTCCCTTCCAGCTTTTTGTGCACCTGCTCACTGGCAAAGCACGGGAAACTGAAAAGTCCTTGACTTAGGGCAAGCACTGCCTAGCAACAACCAAAACATCACTGCCAGTTTATCATTTTAACAAAGAGAACAGTATGGGAACAATATTAAGGACTTACTGGAAGGATTGTGAGATCTCTGTTTATATCACAGTGTCTGTGCTGATAATACTGTAGTTAGTTTTTTACATATTAAAAGATACCTTAAGATTTTTATATGTGATGAAAACCTTAGAAAATGCTGCCAGGATGATAATTAATGAGATGCTCAAAAGCACATCTTGAATCAGTGCTCTCTAGAGACCCCAGCAGAGGTATCACAAGTTGAAGACCTTTGTGAAAAAGCAAATGTAAGAGTGGGAAAACAAGCAATGTTGGCTGTTCTGCTTTACAAGTTGAGGGAAGAAATGGTGCAGCATTAAGGTGTTAAAGATGTCACTTCCAGATTAGTGAACTACATAAACAGTCCTTGCAGTATGGAGGGAAAAGGAAGTATGATTGTGTGACAGAACAGCTAAAAGAAGGCAAGAATTAATGGGACCAAGAGTATTGGAGAAGGGAAGAAAGAGTTAAGAAAAATTTAATTAGACACAAAGAGGAGAGAAATTAGAAAGGAAAAAAAATTACTGAAAGGGCAAAATAGCTGGGCCAAAGTGTGCTAGAAAAAGATGTGTTTATATGTGTTTAATAATTCTGGAAAACATGAAGAAGGGGAAAGCAAATATTGGAATTGAATAATACCAAGAAAACAGTCAGATATAGATCAGATATAAAGACATTTTGAAGTTAAGGTACTTGCTGAAAACAAATGAAATAGTTCTAAAACCTAACAGTGATTTTAAAATTTTTGGAGGTTGAAAGGTCAACCATTTCCCAGTTCATACAAGGACTACAGGACAGGTATTGCATCTAGACGTTAAATTCCATTCTGAATTTTGCTAAGCTACATATTTATACTTATCAGTAAGAGAGGAACTAGCTGGGTCTTAGTTACCATCTCAGTATTGGTAAGCAAATGAAAATTTATTGATATCTTGGAAGCTGTGTATGGTTCATGGTGTAGTAAGTAGAATGTCAAGTAATCCAACAGCTAGATCTAACATTATTTTACAGATTCACTGATTAATGCTAGGAAGCGAAGACTAGTGTTGCCATGGTGAAGTCCATATGATAAAGCACAAGAAGAACAAGCTAGTGAATAATTGATACATGTCTAAGATTGGAAACGATCATTTACAGTGTGTGCTTTGATGTTCGTCCATGCTTTTTACTTTAAAAAAACTCAAAGAAATACATTAGCATAGACTGTGGCAGATTTTTGCATAAACTTTTAAGTACCAATGGCTCATGTGTGGAAGAACATACAAATACACAGTAACTGCAGTGCTAGATTGAGAATTTGGGCATAAACTGAAAAGTTCCAAAATGGAAAGCCTTTAGCGTGGGATGTGTTTGGCCAGGCTGCATGTATTACTATATTTCTTTAACACGGAACAGAAATAAATGAGAATGATTATCCTAAAATTCAGTGAGATAAATTGTAATTTTGTGCCTGTGTGCTTATCTCCCACTGGGTTTAGTCATATAAAATAGTTATTAATTTAATTTTTAAAGCTTTTCTTTAGAAGTAATTTAGTAAGATATCCTAGGCCATCTTGAATTAAGGAACAGTACTTACAATTGTCCTGATAAAGCTTAAACCAAACTTGTTCAAAATGGAAAAAAATTTGACTACTGTTGCAAATGTATCTCTAAAGTAATGGGAAGCTTTCTTCTGGGAGAAACATATAAATCTGCCGGAGCAAAGAACTGCAGGCATCATGCCTTTATAAACAGTTTTGCTTAATAAATGTGTCACTTATTTTTATAAATGTATGATGGAAATCAGTGAACATGCACAATAGTTCTAAATACAGTCCATCTGCCCTGTAGCAAACTTTACTTGTTATAAATTCCTTTTTAGAAATCTCAGTAGCAAGAGCTATTTTTCATTATTAATTAGCCGCTTAAAATAAATAAAATATGTGCAGTTGGCTTGCACGGAACAATCCTGAGATGGAGGGTGTTGGTTTTTTCTGCTTGCAAGCTGAATGAAATTACTTAGGGAAAAAGCATTACTGGTATGGAGAAGAATCTCTATAATTTATTTTTTTTTTCACATTTTTAATGCCTCAAGTTTGCAGACCATTTTATAGTAAACATTAAAGCAAACATTTCTTCATATTCGCTAGCATAAATTAAGTTATAGCCACATTATGACCATACATCAAAACTAGTTCAATAGTTACTGTGAAGTAGTGATGGTAATTATCAAGGGATAGAATTGAGAGATGCCTTAAAGAGAATGATGGCAAATATCAGTATCTGGTTCAACTTCAGTTCATTTACTGCCTAGAATAAATAGGAAGTAGCATACAGTATGTAACAAAAAGTTACTATTGTATTGCACGATGGGGAACTTAATTTCCTTCATCAACCTCTGAAGCTGCACAGGCTTCCTGTGCATTTTTCTGCTAAAAGAATAGACATGCTGCCACAAATGATTATAAATTAATCAAGACATACAAGCTGAGAGAAAAAGAAGGGGGTTGACTTTCTTAAGCATAGTAGGGATAGAGGATCACCGAGGTACTTGATACATGCAAAAGTCAGCTGGTTTGTAGTATGCCTAAGTATTCTTATTTTCCAGAGATCGATGTATTCTTTAAATAATTGGGTTTTCAGGCTAGATTTTTGTTGCCTGTCCCAGAACTGAATCAACTGCATTGGTATTTTATAAATTGATTGTTTTATATAGACCAACCCTGGTCTTTGTAGAAGAAACTGTATTCCAAATTTGTATTTCATACTTGTGTGCATACTTACATGCACAGTGCTTTAAAAATGGATTAATACTGAAAAGGAAAGAGGCTTTGTGTCTGAAGCAATGGTCCATGTATATGTAATAACAGTACTTGTTGTGTCCTCTTCAAAAGGATCTTGATGTAGTTGCTTGGTAGAATGGTTGTGTTTCTTCCTGCATTCATCAATCAGTGTTACATTCGATATTTGAAAACAGCCTTATTAATTGCAAAAAAGGGTAGGATTTTCCAGTACCTTGGAAGTCTTGGATATACATGCCATTGAGGAATGTGAACTTGGTAAATATACCTTTGAGAACACACTTGTTAAGGTTATTTTTTGAGAGAGTGGGGTTCTAGCTGGGCAGTTAAAGTAGAAATAAAAATGATACAGAGCAAAAGCTAATAACCATAATTAACCTCAAAATTAAAAAGCACTTATCTTTTAGCATGGCCCTATCATTAATGGGAGACTCTTTGGTCTCTTCAGCTGTCGTCTGGTCCTTGCTTTCCTATTTGTTCCTCTGAAATGAAAGTCTGAGGGCTGCAAAGGTTTCCCTTTCAATGTTGTCAGCAATTCCTCATGTGTGCACTGAGCCAGGATCACAGCATTGGCAGCAGAGGTGCATTTTCTGTGACCAGTCTCACACTGTGTTGAGAAGCACTGCTGAGTGGAGCTAGTGTGAGCTGGGTTTTGAGGACTACTGCTCAGTTAAAATTGTGTTATAAAATTACACACAATGAAGTAAAGCTGTGTTATTCCATAAACACTATAGACAATTTTTTTTCCTTAATTGGCTTTTGAGAAATTTCAAAGTAACCTCTTGGAAAAAATGGCAACATCAAAGTCTATCTGCTTATGTGAACACCTCCAACAAAGTGTATCTTCTTTTTAATAGATGAGTGAAGGGTTAAGCCTGTATTTCAGCTACATGGTATTTGCTTGTTTTCTATTAGATATTTCCATGGAATTGAGATTATTTTTCCATATGCCTTATTTCCCATATAGGTTGCTAAGCATCAGTAAATGAATTCTGTATATGTTACAATCTGTGATTTGCATATAGGAGAACATTAACACAGAAGTTGCATGCATTTGTTAGTATTTGTTTACATAATTTCTTTATAAGCGATGGTTTGTTTCGGGTTTTTTTCCCCACAAAGCAGATAGTACTGAGTATTGCAAATGACAGATATTCTCGAGTTTCTCTCTCAAAACTTGAAACTGTTATGTAGTTTTTCCACCTTTTTTATAATAGTGGTGGACAGAGGCTTCCTTGTCAGAGATGAACAGATCTGGATCTTCCTCCGAGCACGGTGGAGAATAAGAATGCATCAAGGACTCTGATCACTATTAATACTTTTGAGAAAAGGATGTTTAGTCAAGTTGATGTTCATCTTGTTTTGTTAGTGTAAATTTTGAATAAAGTGTTCTCTGCTTAATTCTGAAGCAGTTTGCTGGCAGGGTGATTAACAGTGGTTTATTGTGCAGCTGAAGAAAGCAATATTGATTGCAAGTAAAAAGGAGTCCTTACAGATGCTTTGTGAATTGTTTAATTTTCCTAAATTAAGTAATCTCTTAAAGAATTTTGCAACAAAATGTCTTTTTTTGTTTTTTGTTTTGGAAGTCTTCATGGTTCTGATTCCAATTTAATATTTGAGATTGTCATCTACATGACTGCTAAAAAGTGCGGTCACTAAAAGTATTATTCAGAACACTATTCTCAAGTTTGGGCACCCAGGGTTTAGTTTTGTATTTCTCTTTTTTATTTTTTGGGGTTTTTTTGCATTAAATAGTTTAATAAGTATGGGAGCCATAAACTGATGGATATTCTAAACTAAAAGAACTAAAAGTTACTTACATGGTACTTTTCTTAGTCTTTCTTCTTAATTATTCACTTTGAAGGCCTTTATGCATAAAGACATAACAGGTGGATAAGTCACCTTTAAGTCAAGTGAAGGCCTTGCTTGGTGTTATTTAGATTTATTATTCAATTTCTACTCTTTTGTATCTAAAATAATGAAGAATTACTTGAGATGGAAAAAGAAAAAAGTAATGCTGAACTGCAGAATTTTACTATTAATTAGAAAAAGGAAATTTAAATTAGATGGGTAATTTTATGACATGAAGGGAAGGCACTGGCTGTAGTGGGTGTTTTGTTTGTTTTTTTTTCCTTAAACTACATAGCTGCTGAAAAAAATATTTGCAGATCATGATAGGGAAGGGTTTGTGTTCCACCCTTTTTGGTACCCACCTTTCAAATTGTTCTTCTTGGTCATGCCTGCAAGTAAAGTTGGAAAAGTTCAGGTCTTAAATTGTTCACAGTGCTTTGTACAGACCACATGAGAGTTTCATCCTAAGTTTATTTATTGAAAATTTCAGTGTCTGGGTCGCTGAAGTTGCTTCCATATCTGATTAATTGAAACAGAATGGGAAGGAAGATCAGAAAAAACTACTAAATGAAATATCATTTTAGAGATCAACTTTAATTAAAACTAGCAAAACAAAAATAGTAGTTTCTCTCTGAAAACTATTGCAGCCAGCCACATCATAGAAGCTACTAAAACAAATATCAGATTTTTGGCCCCAATTAAAAATCCGGATGCTTTTACAAGAAGATTATTTTTCATATTTTCGTTCAAGTGTACCTCCACTCTTGCTGCAGTCACCAAACAAACACCTAATGCACCATTAGAGATGCTTGCAGTAGGAAGCTCGTTAGTCACTTATAGAAAATTCCTTACCTTTTAAACAATTAAGTGTTTTCTCCTTATTACCTTTCATTCCAATGAGGTCATGGCTTTTGTGATCACTTCCACCAGGAGAAAATCAGGTCTGATGCTGGAAAATGAGATCCCTTCATCCTACATTCTGCTCTGTGTCATCAGCTCTCTTGTGTTGGCTGTGCTCAACTCTTCCCCAAAAACGTTAATGTGAAGTAGAGGAAAGGCTGGAGTTTTTGGTTTGTGGTTTGTTTGGGGTTTTTAGTCCTCTGTTGTAGACATTAGAACCTTTTTAAAATTTTGTCTGATTTGGTCTTTTTCATTCTTGAAATTCTTGACAAATATGAGTTACTCAAACTCACATGCCATTTTGAGATGTATGTAGAACTGTTGTGTTTTGAAAAGTTCTCTTTTAAAAGAGCCAGAGGCACGAGAGTTTAAAACTAGAATGGTATGCCGTTTATTGATACTAATTCTCAAGGTATTCATCAATGTGGAGCTCTCCAGAGAGCTGGCTTGGAGCTGTCAGTGACCACAGTGGTGGGCAATAATCCATGTGCTGCCTGGCAAACAAGGTTGATCCCGGCCTTAACTTACCAATTATTATATAGTTGAGGTGCTTATTTTTTATCACTCTGTCTTCTTTTCTGCCACTGAATTAAGCAAATGTTTTTAGGACCACAGCATGTTTATTAGCAAACAGCATTTGCTAATAGTCATCAGGTTGTGTGAGTATGTAGTCAATTGGTAAGGTGAACATTTTGTCACAAATTACATAAATGTTAAACACATGACCTTATGTATGTTTGGTAGGAAATGATCTGCCAAGCTGAGCTCTAAAGGCTGTGTAATAACGCATCAGAGTAGTGCCTTCCGAGTGCCGATGTGTTTATCAATCTGTTTCACAGCATGAAAGATACATCTGGGACTCTTTGTTTAGTAAATGCATTTAGTGTATTTACTAAGTGAGTAAATAATACTAAGAAAGTATTTACTTACCGTGTAAAGCAACACAGTTACCAGAAAAGGCTCCTGTATGAGGCCGGTATGTTGATGATCATTGAAGTATAAATAAAGGGCAGTTAGTAGTGGTCTGGGAGAGCATGAAGGGAGGGCACGAGGACCAGATGTTCCTGATGTGGCATTGCACTCTGGGGGCTGGCTGAGTGCATCCCTGCTACCTGGGAGCTGTGCTTCTCCCCTTTGCACTGAATATTTTTAAAAAATTAAAAATACAAGTTCTGTATGAATATAAGTGGTGCACATCCCAAACGTATTCTCTCTGTGATACTTCATCAGTTTCTGGGCAAGTAGAGAAAGGGAAAGACTGAAATTGTGGAGGGTGGGAAAATCATTAAATAGAAGAATTTTTTATGAACAATAAAGTGATACATGGCCAAATAGTTTTAGGTAGTTTTGTGGGTTTGATTCTTTTTTTTTTTTAATATAACCAATGTTTGAAGTACTTGTTTCCTTGATTCTTTCACAGAATATTTATTTATAAATCTTGAAAATAATATATTTTATCTTGTAATTTTTCCTGCTGTTAACCAGCACAAACATAGTAAATGAAATTAATTTTACTCTTAAAGCTGTCAACAATAACTTTAATGTTTGCCTTCACTTTATATTTTATTTTTGATTTAACATCTCAACATGAAAATGCTAATACTGAACCTTTCTCTCTAAGTATTCAAAATATCCAGCTATTTTACCAGTAACTTTTATTTAACAAGATTTTATTGTAAGTGAAAAGATTGTTTCAGCATTCAATGGAAAGGGAAGATTAGTGCAAGAATAGAAAAGTATTTACATGATCTTTTGCAGGGATTAACATGCTTTCTGCATGAATTATTTCTCTTAATAATCATTATCATATTATGATCTCAGAATTAATTACCACTTTGAGCGAGAAATAGTTTTGCTGTTTTTGAGTCATTCTTCTATGTTGTTTGTTATCTGCTTTTCTTAGAAAGTTACATTTCTCACGAAGCAAAATGGTTTTTGTGCTTGCACTTCCCATGCCAGCTTTTCTTTTTCTTTTTCCCCTCACTTTCAGTTGTAAAATGTGACTGGTGCAGTTGCTGTTTTGGGCCCCACCCTTGGGGTTGCTAGGCAGAGCAACTTCATTGCGCAAATAACCTGTTACTGAACAGGCTACTGCAGCCCTAACCAGCCACCTAATGACAGCCAAGTCTTGAAGGAAATAACTTCTACCATTTACTGTTTGGAACCAGACCTTTTACACATGGAAAAAATGAAACGTTCCATTTGGTTTAAAATAACAAAACAGCTAAAGAGAAGAAATCTACCAGCAGAAACTACTATAAAGCAAGAATATAAATGTCTCAAAATAACTGTTGAACTAGTGACTCCTGAAAATGGAAAATGGAAAATGCAAATGCCCTATTGCTTTTTTTCAGTTTTGAGGTCTGGGGATATGTATTCAATTTGGGTCCACCTCTGGTTTCTGGACTGGTTAGTCAGTGACCTCAAATGAACTTCACAGATTTCATGAGGTAGTTTCTTCATGAGGTAGTTTCTGGTTTGTTCTGTGCAGTAAATATTTGGCTCTAATAATTTCAGATTGTGACACTCCAAATCAAAGTGATTTCTCCATTCCAGTTAAGTGGTAAAATATAAACTGCCCAAAGTAGAAGCATGTGTATAAATATTTGAAGTAGGGCAGTAACTCCTGTCGAATAGTACTACAAATTTGTTTGGCAAAAGTTTGTATACATTTCAGCATTTATGCATTCAGTTCTGGAGATTGTTATAGAGGATCTGTTTTTATTAGCACCATCTTAAAGTTGATAAACACAGAAATACTAGGAGAGAATCATGTGAAGCTACATGTGGGAAAGAAGTAAAGCAGAGAGCAGAGCCTGGAAGGGTGGTGAGACAGTGGGCACGAATTTCAGGGGAGCGAACAGGATGCTGTGAAAACAAAACTAAGCAGATAGGAAGCTGTATAGAGCTTTAAGGTGCAAAGTTGAGAGGCAGTGAAAGGAGCAGGTTTGCAATAGCTGATGACAGTTTTGAGACTAAATTTCCCCCATCATTAAGATCAGCTAAGAAAAGCTCTTTTGTTGGTTCTTTGGGTTCTGGCCAGTGTTGGCTTAACCGTAGGTAGATAAAATAGGCAGTTACTCAACATTTTGTCTAGTGGAAGCAGCCAGAGAGCTCAGTAAGACCTACTTCTGTCCTGTCTTTCCTTTGCTTATGGCTTTTCTTGAGTGGTCATTCAAAGACTGCAAGTTGGCCAGGCAGCAGGTCTTTGCCTCCTGCTGCAGAGCCGGGAACAGGCTGCTTTCCACGGTTCTCACCCACTGAGGGAGGGGACAAAGGCCAAGGCAGCCCCGATAGCACCCTGGGTGGTTTTTCTCAGAAGGGGACCCTGCCACCCTTACCTCCCCCAGTGCCATGAGAGCACGCCTGCTTCTCCATCTCAGCACTCCTGCTTTCTCCTTCTTTTTCCTCTCCACTCCCCACTGCAACTTCACATGTGCCTTTGCAAAGCTCTGAGCCTGCTTTGTGAAGCAGCTGCCGGGCTCACTGGGCTGAGGGCCTTTGCTTCTGGAAATTACACAATCCGGCTGTGCACAGAATATGGACTTTATATTTAGTTCACCCTGTATCTGGCATCTGGACTTTATTTCTGCGTGCTTGATGAGACCTGGTTTCAGCACTTTCTTTAGTGGATGATGTCCTACAGAATGTGTGCATTGTTACTTCTCAGTTGCCACAGTGAACAACGTTCCATAAAAATAATTGTTCTTTCTGTAAAGCTGATGTTTCTGTTGGTGAGAGCTACACATGAAATGCCATTTATTGTTAGTGTCTGTTAGAAATATCAGACACAGAGAGTGCTTGTAAAGAACATTTTGGCTTTGTTGTTAGATCAATTCTGAGTATCTGCAAAGGTGAGCTGATGCAGGACAGATCCACCAGTCCTGAGTATTCTGATATTAAGCTACATTGTGCTTATGTAGCTCAAGACTCTATGCATAGGACTGGGTTGAGGGGTGGGTTTCTTTTTGCTTTTCATGTGTGTTTTTGTATAACGGAATCTTTGTCACAGCTTCAGGACCACCAAGTGATGCTCTTAAATGAGTACACAAAGTAACATGCTGCAGACAGGCCAACAGAGGGTGCTAGAGTGATGCACTTTTAACTTCGCTAGTTTTTGTTGATTTCTGGTGAACAATGTGCATTTTGACAAACCTTATTTCGGGATGTCTTACTGTACAGCTGTGAAGTTACTGCATTTTTTGTATATTTAGTGTTATAATTTTCATACTTTTAAAATTATTTTGTGTTATGAAGATTTTTTTCAGAAATCGCATTAAGCAGTAATATTTACAAGAATGGTATGTACCTACTTAGGGCATTTATTAATTTTCTTTACTGCTAAAAGGGATAGAAATAAAAATCTGTCTTTTTCAGAAGAAAATGTTGCGCACAGTGGCAGTGTCAGTCATTTCTCTGACTTGTGTATATATTATTGCATATATAATGAGACTGATGTAACAAAGCACAGACGTAACAAAACACAGACCAAACCAGTCATGGTTTATTGTAAATAATAGTGTGTAGAAACAACATACTTACCACAAAGTGGTTCAAGGAGTATGAATAAGAAGTTAGTGTATGACAAATCATTGTGTAACACTTGACAGTTAAACTGATTATATCTGTACTGTGCTTTATTTCAGGTTCCTCATTTTTGCCCTTGTTCAGGGTCTGGTTTCTGCTCTGATTGTAGAGGACGCTTGTATCCCTTTGTATACTGGACTGAATAGGTGGTGTGTCTGCAAAGGGTAGTTACATTTTGCTTGAGACTGACTGCTTGATTCAGCTTGCCCCTGTCCTTTGAAGTAAAACATGTCCATGAAAGTCAGTGTTTACACTGTGGCCTCAGAGTATGTTATAGAAACCATTCTCTTCCTCTCCTCCTGACCATCCTCCTCCCCCCTGAGTGAAAGATAATGACTTCAAGTTATCAGAGATTGAAAAGTGCAATTTATCACATTGATATGCAGAACTAGGTGATTACTTCTAAGATACAGTCTCTCGATACCACACAGATCCGATGTATGACAGGCAAAATCCACTCTCTTGTACTGATGATGATAACCTGAAGTCTTCCATGTAATTGTGATTTGCTTTTATGAGTTTAAAACTTGATAACCCATTTTTGTCCAAAAATCTCTGACAGCATCCCACATACATTAGCAGACTTCTCATCAGGGAGATGAAACACTAGAGTGGTTCAGGAACCTGTCAGATCTACTGTCTGTCACTTCTCATTGTCGAAACCAAAAAGCATCTGAAAAATAGGGCCTTATCTTTGAGGCATCTAGTGTATAGATACAAAAGATACCCGAGTTTGCAGAAATTTTGAAGGAGCAGTTCTGAGACAAGACTGCTTGGTCTCAATGACTCTTGACTCAGATGCCACTGTTTGATATTCTCTTAATGTTCGGGAAACCTGGACTCTTGCATAACATTATAGAAGAGAATTATCCAGACTTAGAGTAGCATTTTGTAAAGTGTGGACAGAAGTATTATTGTATTTTTTATGGACGTCAACTGCAAAGCGCTATCCAGAAGCACTGAAGAGAGAAATCAAAATGTATAAGCCCTTTAATAATACATGGTGAAGTGGCAAGGGTAGTTCCTGTTGTCAAGGGAAGGGTGGGAAGAGGAGACTGGTTATAAAACAATCACTTATGAGATAGAAGACTACTGAGTATCGTTTGCTAATATCAACTTAGCAGATCTTTTAATTACTTGCCTTATCAAACATTTCATGAAGCTGAACACGTCAAGTTGGAGTTGAACTGTCCTGTTTGCTGCCGTGGATCTGGAGTATTCAGATTGTGATATACTGCTCAACAGGCTGCTCTGACAGCACTGTGGTTGTCCAGACAGGTTTTGTGTCTGTCCTTGGAGAGGACAGTGCTTTGGTGGGACAAGGCCCTGAGCAACTTCATCTCATATTCAAGTTAGCAAGCAAAGTGTCTTACTCATGTCACAGATCTATGTAGTATCATCACTCCTTGAGCTCCCAGAGAACATTCCAACTATCTTCACAGTAACAATATTCAAGTAGGATTTGATAATTTAGCATTATGGGCCCCTAGGCATATCCATCATGGGACAGTGCTCTCCCTTAAGTGCAGTACCTGGATCTTCTGCCAGAGGTTTTGAACATAGGCATGGCAATCTCGGCTTCAGAGGCTTTGTGCAGGCTGAGATCTGCTCAAAATCTTCAGCCTCTTTTCTATCACCACCTTTTGAAAAGGCATTAAAACCTAGGACACACTGACAGTAACACAACATCATACAATGGGCAAGTTGCTCAGAGGAGAAGTACCAGAGACAACTTCGTGCTCCTTTCCTACCATGACATGCGAATGCAGAACATAAAATGCTGGTACAGAATAAGAGCAGTCCTGCCATTCAAAAGCTATCTCTGTGTTAGGGACTTTTTGGGACCGAGAAGATTGCAGCCAGTCTCAGTGTGAGGAAATGTTGCAATGCTAGCTTTGTGCTGCTTACATATAACATAAGAACAAACATGCGTAGCCTGTCTCAAAGAATAGCTATGGGTGAATAACTTCTGTTTCTGGACTTACAGCTGTTACTGGACTGAACTAAAAAATTGTCTGCCACGTGCCTGTATTAGCATCAAATGGAAATATATTTCTTTTTTGAATAGGGACCTTGCAGTTATACCCAGTATAAGTAGATTCCTACTCTCAGCACCTTTTTTTTTTTTTTTTCCCATTGACACTGTGTACTTCTTCTTAAGGAATTACAGCATAACTCAGTTTTCACTGTCATTTATAGGTTCTGACAAAAAATCTACCAAAGAAAAAAGTCCATATTGTCAGTGAAAAAACAAGTTTTCATTTAAAAAATTCAGATTTATATATAATTTTTCCCACTTGTTTTATGTCTCTTTTCAAGAACATGAGCTCCTGTTAGGAAACTATGCAATAATTCTTTTAACAGCATCTCTTACAAAATGTTTAATAGATAAATATGATTTTTGACATCATGTTTTAAGACTTGATTTTTGTTTAATATTTTGTTACATCTGGAAGCAGTAATATGTCACACTGTCCAGATCACTGAAGGTTGGCTGTTATTTTTCCTAGGTAGTTGTGATGGCTCACAATGCAAAACAGTGATCTCCAGGAAGCAAGCAAGATAGCCTCCAGTCTGTTTGCAGTTAACTCATCTCTGCCTGAACTAGAAAACTATTGAGGAAAATTACATTGGAAAATTAAAGTATTTAGAGAGATCAGTACTGGAAACTGTCACTTCAGGGAAAGGTAAGACTTTGCATTAAATATCTAGTCATTATGGATTTACGCAAGATTTTTCTGTTAAGAATGATAATGAATTTTTTTGTATTAGGGTCATTGAATAAATGTGATGTTATCCTTTTTCAGTAAGTAGTTAAGTCTTTTGCATAGGTGAAAAATATAAAACATGCAAAAGAAGTTTGGAAGTTCATGTTTATGTGGTTCTTACTGAAAAGGATTGTGTGCATGAATTTAAATATTTGGCAATGGTGGGTTTTGGTTTCTTATGGCCTCACTTCAAAGATGAATTGCTATATTAAGGCCATGTGACTTGAGATTGTGCACATACTTTACTATGAGTATTTTTGGACTCTTTGTCTTAATGTTAGTGAATGCTGGCAAACCATTACCAGAAGCTGAAGAAACTTGTGGGTTTTAGCTAATCTGATATGATGCAAATGTTTAGTTTAAGCCTTCCTGGGACTGAAATTCCTTACAGAAAAGAGTTGTCTATATTTGGTTTTGTAAATGCTGGTACGTTGTTTGAAAACAGATGAATAAGCATTTTGCATGTGTGCTAAGCTAAGTATCTAAAATAGCTACAATTTCTACCATGCATTTATCTCAAGGAACCAGGGGGAAAATAACGTGAGTACATCGCTGTCCTCTTGAACAAAACAAACCATTTTTTTTCCTACTAAAAAAAGGTTCGACGGGTTTTAACCTACCATTATTATGCTGTGCTTGGTCCTTCTGCCATAAAAATAAGATTTCTTGGAGACAATTAATTTTGCTGTGTGATTGGCTCTAAGTCGCACCAAATTATATTGTTAGCAGTATTTCTCCTAGAATACTGGGTTCCGTAGTGCTCCCAGTACTGCTCCACAGGGGAATGACATATATTCTTTTGCTTTTAAAGAGCAGTACTATAAAGGCTCTTGACAAGGTCACAGACTTTTCAGTCTGAGTAGTTATTTTATTTTCTTTGTTGATTACTTAAATACAGATTTTTCTGTTTCAGCTTTTCTAGAGTTTTGCATGATGGTTTTCATTACAGTGGGACAATTATTATAATATCATTTGTTATTTGGTGGTTATTTTATGTCAGTGTTTTTTATCCAAGACAGTGCAGATCAAAACAAGTAGAAGGATGTATTTATGCTGTAGAGCACAGAGATCTGTAAATGTGTGATACATATTCTAGATCTGTAGGATCACTATGAAGACAGTGATATTCATTGCCTGGAGTTAAACTGTTCTGTACACCAGAAATGTGTACTTTACAGCTGACCTGAGAAGATCTCCATAGGGCTGAGTCTGTAAGCTCAGTTTGGCTTGGGGTAGGGCTTTAGGACACATCTCCACGGCTGCATGTGCCTTTTCAATCCCGTGGATAGTTGGAAACATGCTGAAATTCCCATGTCAGTCACTGAAGGGTGTAAGGGAGACGTCTACGGCTCACAGAACACTGCAGCCACAGGAGTCTGGAGCATGATGTCTAGTGCTCTAGACACAAGACTGAGCACGTATTGTTGCACCACGTGAGCCAGCAGGGAATGTCTGATGACTCTGGTCTGGAAAAGTACAACTATATGTAGTAACAGCCTGTAAGCTGGGAAGTGCGAGAGCTGTTTCCTAGACTACCTTGCAACTATAATTCTAGGACATCCTATGTCCCGGTTAAACAAGCTCAGAAAATACTAGATCTGGCAGCTTCTGGATTAGTTTACTTGTTTTACTCTGCCTTCAAACAAGTGATTATACTGATGTTTCTCCTTCAGAAGCAGTTTGAGAAGACACAATCTCTGCAGTTAAGCTAATGGCTTCTGAGTGAAAACAGTATCTCATGACAACAGGCTTCCCACTCCAGTGAATACAAATTTGGCATGTTAGCAAGTGTCTTATAAATGTCTTTAAACTCAGAGATGGAACTATGTGAATATGCAAACGTATTTGTGGGCATTTATTTTCTAATACCAGACTAAATGACATGATGAGCTGTTGTGAAATCTCTTGTTTTTTACAGTTTATAAAAAAATCCTAGGGAACAGTGGGAGTGATTTAGTTCCATTTAACTAGAGCAGTGTTGTTTTTTAATTCCTCTGGTGATGTGTCAGAAGAATTAGCAGTACTATAGTCTGATGTATGTGTGACCTATTATCTTTCCATAGGTCTCTCAGGTTTTGAAGGATGACATTGCTGGCAGCAGCGAGAGAATGCTAGAGAGAGGGGAGATCATATCAATTGCTACTCATAAACACAACTCTCTTATTTTCACTTATTTATTTGAGTACTTCACTGTAAATGTATGCTGATTTATTTGATCTGATGATATTTTAGTAGTATATTTGTCCAGCTGTAAATTGAAGTCAGTTCTATACCTTTGGCTTTTAGAAGTAATGAATGAAAACTGTCTATTTAGACCCAGCAAGGCATGTGACAAACTACTGGAAGTAATCTAGGAATGCAACTAAACATGTTTAATTATGCACTTTACTTGGTAGGCTACAGTTTTAAAATTTTGAAAGGTGGAGACCTCACAGAACATAAAAATTCAACCATTTTATTTTAGTACTTTGACTTTGTTTTTTAGAGCTTGAGAAACTCCATCATTTCTTCACTCAGTTCATTGTGTAGCCTGTGTTACCCAGGAAGGTCCCGATTTTTGCTCAAGTTCTGGTAGCAAGCATTGGTTTATTGAGTATCAAAAAAAAGTACAGATCCTGGTGGTTGTAGGTTCAGGAAGTTGTTTTCCATTTTGACCTGTCTTCTTGGAGAGCATGGCTCTTGGAATGGTCCAGTTCTATAACTGCCTAAATTACATATATATATGCATGAATTACAGTACTTCACAAACTGCTGGGTGAGATACTTAAATAGCTCTGATAGATACAGGAAAATAAATGAGAGCTAGGTGTTCAAGGGTTGAGATGGAACACAAATATGCCAGTAGTTTAAAAAAAAAATAATAAAAAAGAAACTCAAACCAGAGAATAAAGGACTAAAAATAGACTTGTTTAGTTATTTTCAGGAATTCCTGCTAGTTTCATAGAAACCACTGAACTTGAAAGGTCATACTACCACTGCTCAGTACCTTATAAGCATTCATTCATTTTAATCTAGTGCAGAGATCCAAATGAAGCTGACAGTTGGAATTTGGGGGAGGCAGTATCATTTTTTTCCTAATGAAAAATATCAGTGCTCTAGCTTGAAATTTGTTCTGGGAAACAGATCAGCATCACTCATTGTGTTGCAGCCAACAGTATTGACATTGACTTGAATCAGGTAATAACATTTTAGGGCCAGTAAGCATGATTTAATATTGCCTAAGAGTGGATTTTGTTTTTCTTTTCATGTTAAGGTACTGTAATAGTCCATTAAATGCATTTATCAATATTAATTACAGAAGAATTCTTAGGAATCTTTATAGCTGTAAGATGTGTGTGTGCTTAAATAACTTGCTCTTTTGCTTTACCTTTTTACTTCCTTAAAAAGAGGGAAAGAAAAAGTGGGAGAACTGCATTGGGTATTAAAGAAAATATTTTTTTTAGAGTGTGCCTAGTATGAAAGCTATAACAAAGTATGCAGTAATTCTTGTTGCAACAGCAAATACTTTAAAAAATAAATCACAAGATTAACAACAAAATCACAGACAGTATGCTGTTATTTCCAAAGTAAATATTTTACCAAATAGGTTTTTGATACAAGGAACAAGATGTGCAAGGAACAGGATGTGATACATATCCAGTACAACATTTTAAACATCCTGGCTTTTCCCTTGGTTATATTTAGATAAAGCTTAAATGGTTCCACTCAATGTTATTTTGCTTTGATTAAAACAGACAACACTTTACTTGTGTAGGTGGCTGATTTGGGGGCTTTTTTAAGTATAAGCAATTTTTTTCTTGTACATGTTCCTCCATCTAGTAGAATAAGAAAAGCACTTTCATTCTCCAGTTCCCCCTATAGAGAGATGAGCTAAAAAGTCCAAAGGTACAGATACACTACTTTTTCTTTTAGTGCTGATGTGCTATTTTGGAATATGTGCTGACCTACTTTCTGTCTTTGCAGAAAGCGAGCTGAAAAATTTTAGCTTAGGTTGCTGACTTTGATTTATTTTTCAGTGTATTTTTGTGCATACTTTGATTAGACATGCCCACACACAAACACATTGGCTAATGTGGAGGTTGATGTACAATAGCAAATTAAGATTGCCAGTTTTGGTACAATTTCAACAGTACTAGCAACAGGAATCTGCTGCTAGACACCCTCCTTTAGAGGATTTGACAGTAAGATATTTCCAATCTAGTGGTGCCATTATTTAGAGTTATATCCTAAGATAGAAAGTTTTCAGTTCCTAACTTGGCATAAGTTTGATACCTAAGTAGAAACATCCAAAATTGCTGTAAGAATCTCATTATTATATTTTTTTTCAGTTTCTTCAGTATCATCTTAGATACCAGAAGATAAAACCCCTTTGAATCTCTCTCTTTGATTCTGTTCATCTCTTTATACAGCACTCCGACCATCAAAGCAAGTTCAGCCCATTAGTTTGCCATTCCCAATTACAATAATGATACATAGAGCTTGGGAATTGTACAAATTAAGAGAGAACAAATAATGAGAGATGAAGCCCTGCTCCTGCCCTCTGCTTAGGGCAGAAAAAATTTATCAGTCTTGGCAACTCTGTGCTCACATCTGAGTTCTCCCCAGCAAAGCAGCTCTGCTGGTGGAAGAAAATCCTTTTTAGTTTATTGTGCTTCACTCACAATTACTGTAGTGCAGAAGGTCCTCTCATCTAACCTATATGAGCATTCAAAGTGTAAGCATCTGTAAGTGTCAGAAAAAGTCTGCAGTTAAGGAGAAAAGACAATTTCCCCTATTGTGGTACTAAAATACTGTATCCAGTGCCTTGATATTTCCACTTAAAGAGGTATGAATAAGGGAGAGAGTTCAAAAAAGAGGCCTGTGGAATTTTTCAAGGTCTGGAGGGGAAAAAGAAAGAACAAAAATTTTATACTGTTAGGCCTCAAGAGTTCTGTTGTGTAAATTTATAGAACAGAATTTTGGAAGATAAGTTGATCATCATCTACAAATTCTTGTATTTTAAAAAGCCATCTCAAAGTAGGGAATTTCTTAGCTTTATAAATAAAGCTAACTGAATGTT
>JAWWEE010000001.1:48694602-48745296 GCA_035221455.1 Xenops minutus
TGAATGTTGAAGCTGAACTAGCTCCATTCAAACCCAAATTTTCTCACAAGAAGGAAATATTAGCATGGAAATAGCTGAATTGCAGCATCTTCTACCTAAGAAGGAGGGATAGTCCAGTCACTGTGGAACAGGCACTTCCAAAATCTGACTTTGTCCTTAACGCTGTTTAGTATAGTTAATGGAGAGGCAGATGTTATTCCCAGCCCTGAATCAATGGCTTTGTCCATGAGCTGTAAAAGAAGTATGGGAGACTAGGCTCCCAGGCTGAAAGTAGGCTTTGTTATTTAATTTCTCTGAGTCCCCAGTACTTTCCAAAAGCCTGTCCTTAGCTAGCAGGAAAAACTCTGCAACCTTCTCTGCACAATTGGTCAGATGGTCCTCCCTTACACTGATCTCTTGTTTTTTATGTGCCTGTGCTGTATTCTTTCCCATGCAAGGTGTGTCCTCCTTGTTAGACTTGTGAGACTTACCTGGAAATCTCATTTCTGTTGAAGTGTGATCTGAACTTCACCTGTTTCTCCATATGCTTCCAATCTGTGTAGGCATCAAGGGAATTTCAGGTGATGTAGGTCCCCTTGGTATCCCCTGTTAGTGTTCACCCTCCCTAGAATAATTTCTTACATTTGCACACTATGCCAAAAGAGCTGTTTTCTTAATACTCTCCTGTTTGGAGTCAAGACTTGAGAGGATACCCCCCAAATAATTTTTTTCCACGTGAGAAAGACAGGAATTTATGACCAGTGGTGTCAAGTAGCATGAGTAAGTCTGATCCTTGCTCTGGTACTTTTTCACTTCCATAGCTGTAATTTGTTCTTAGATGCAGTCACCTTATCAGCTAAATCTATAGTGCTAACATGACGTGGTGCTTAACTACAGAACATGTTAGGGTAGTGATTCCTAACGCAAACTGATTGACTTACCTTACTGATACACGTCTTCCTGAAAATAATTAGTTTCTATGGTATTACCACTTTCTCTTGTATATATACATAATTGCAGAAGTGTTCAAGAGTGTTCTGCGGACTGGTAACAACTTGACTTCCCAGAGATAAGCCAATCATAGTATTCTATGCTATCACAGGCATTAGTTCTTTAAATTCCTCTTGAAACTAATCTGAAATGTCAGGAGTATGTAGTTTATCCAAGCTGTGTGAGGATACTGCAACAGGGCTGCACAAGTCTGTTTGAGTATCTTTGAGTCTGGATTAACTTTAGGATTATCATACTGAGTCCTAAAAGCCCTAATTAGCCTACAGTCCAGCTGAAAAATTTATTGCTTCTTGATATTTTGCCACTCATCTTAATTTTGGGGTTTTAAAGTCTGGAACTGAACTTGGAAGAAGCATGAAGAGGATGGTGTTTCATGTACCTCCCTTGACTGTGGACTCAATTACTGGAGGAGTTCAATGGGAGTCTCACTAAGTTTTTGGAGAGTTGCAGGATTTATCTCCCTTGGCAAGCTTTTTTGTCTCTAACTAAGCTCTTAATTGACTTTGTGTGAAATAATTCTCTGTTTCTGAAGCTCTGCATAGAGACAACAATAGAAGACGTTAAGGAGTGGAAGGGTGTTTCCTTTTTTTGGGAGAGCTGAAACGTGATGATTAATGTTCACTGTCAGTGGGCAAACAGTTGTCTCAAAATATATGCTTGCTACAGTGAGTGTCTGACTTAAAGTAGGTTATTGCACAGTTTCATTTAACACTAACACTGTGTGTTTCTCAGTTGTTTTTGAATGTGTTACTACTCAGAATAAGGTTGTGTTGTCTTAGTTTAAAATGTACCAGTTGCACAGCAGACATTGAGCAAAGCAACTCTCCTTTTCTGTTCTGTTGTTGCAAGTGATCTTTATTTATTTCCCTTTAATACAAAAATATATATATATATATATATGATGTTTATCTGGAGAGCCTTGGGCCACTGCAGCACTTTCAGCAACACAGCCCCTAAAGGGAGCATCTGTTAAGCACATGATGTCTTTTGTCTTTTTCCCTGACTTAGGGGGATTGCAAAGAAGACACAACTACTCCCTTCTGCCAATACTGTTTTGAATTAATTTACTGTCATTCTTGCAAATTAATTGTCAAATTAGTCTAAATTGTAGTTAGCTCAGACCGGTACATAGTCACAAATAATCTAATCCAAATTTTTAAATGTTTTTCTAATTTGTTCTTGTTCTGCTTGTATTAATAGTAGCTATGTCCACTGAGTGTCTTCATCTGAATATTAATGGAAAATTGAAAAATTGGTGTACATGTGTACAGTTTTATTAATATCTATATCTATCACATTAAATATCTATATATATGCATGTAAAATGCGCAGGCACAATCCCGTAAATCTAACATTGTTGCACAGGCTATATAAATTGTGTTGTATTTATAACAGTGTAATAGAACATTATGTTTTTCCAGTCCTGTCCAGCAACAATGTTTCAGGCATGATTTGGAAGCCATCTTGTCACGCAGCTGATGCTTTAAGAAGTTGGAGGAAAATAATCAGTAAAACTGGGAGCTTTTAATGTCATTGTTTAAAAAGCTAATGCTTTTTCACTAGTTAGGTTCTCATACATCTTCAGGTAACAAGGTGGACGAAAGAGTACCTTAAAATATCTCTGACTTCAAGTAAGTCTGTAGAGTGTCTCTTCCTTTCATGTTTTGTGGGGTTTCCATGCTTTTTCAGTCTTTAAACGCTTGGAATTTTTCAGTTACCTTGAAACTTGCTTTAGGGGTCAGCCCCTGCTTGTCCTTGCTAAGCAGTGCAAGCTGTTGCTGGAGGCAGCGCCCTGTGTCAGTTACTTGCTGTTGGCCACCACTTCCTGTGGTTTGGAGACCCTGAGTTTCCTCATATCCTTTCCATTTCCCGACTTTTTTTTCACATGTGTGCTGGTTGTCATCTTTTATCTCTGAGTATGGCAGGAGGGGAGAGGAGGGGAAATTTATATATAGTATTCAGGTAGCTCTTCCTTTCTTGCTCTCTCTCTTTCTTCCTGTGACACTGTGAGAGGAGCTCCAGTCTGCTTCTAAATCCACATTTATGAACTTATGTAGAGAAACTTTCCCTGAGCCATTTTCATTTTGCCCAGGCAGTGCTTTCCTTACTGCAGATGGGAGGGGGAGAAGGGGGGAAAAAAGAAGCATGCAGAGAGGGAGTAAGTCTGTACACAGAAAAATGTTTATGTTGTGAAAGAAGTATCCAACTGTGTTGCAATGTTAGATGCAGTAAGTGGGCCTTATTAATATTGTTCAAATGCATAACAAGTATTTTTATACAAGTACAGAAGTCTGATGTTGTATAATTAAACTTGGACAAATCACCTGTGGAGTTTTGATTCTTAACTGGAGGTTTTAAAGATCATTTACACATCCGTGCTTTATGATGCTGTAACAATATCCTGGTGGTTCTTGTACACCGACTCCTGTAGCAGAATCTGAAACTTCTGGCATTGGGGTTGTGTGTCAGTCAGGCATTTTGAGTAGCTGGCAAGGATGTGTTCTGGTGTTTCTAGAGTTCTGGCCTCAGGTGGAATACCTTCATTTTCGTATTGACTGCTCTTGGACTTGGGACAGTTTTATAAGTAGTTCTGAGGAAGCTGAAACACAGCCAATGACACAGAGAACAAATTAAGTATTTCACTGATACTGGAGGGAGAATAAAATTAAGTCAAAGTGTATCTAAGTCTGTATGTCATACTTGCCATGAAAGGGGAGCGTGCTGAAAGCATCCCAGACAAATCACTTTAAACCGACTTCTCTGTGCCAAACATGAATATGCACGTGGTTCTGACTGCCCTGGGAATGTGACAGCTAGGAAGGAGAATGTTTTGCTGATTGAGGAGATGGAATGCATTTGCCATCTTAGACAAAAATTTAAGATGCTTTCATAAAGGCCACTTTTGTCTCTGGGGAAAACTGAAGGGTAGACTCACACTTTGCAGTTTGTGTTCTAATTTGGCCAATGCTGTTGCTTAATAGATACCTTTATGATCCCTAGATGAAACTGAAAGCACTAATTTAGAGAACTGGTTGAATAAAACTAGGTTATATTTCTGTCACTATGTGAAATCAATTTACATTGATTGCACTGTTGCTAAAAGTCCAGAATTATGATAGCTAAATATGGCTTTTCTATTCAGTTCAACGTGCCTTGCATGAAACTGAAATGGGCTTTTAAGGGGAATATGAAGAAGCTGCAAAGCTACAGGCTCAGCATATAATCAAGCATATTCTGAGCTGATACTGAAAAATAAAAACAATAAAAATTTCTATGCTCCAATTCCTTTAACAGTAGTTACAAGTACAGTTTTTTTTCTGAGAACAGTATGACTTAGGTGTGACCAGAGTACATGTATGAGATCCATCTATCTGGGACTCAGGCAAAATATAGGTACTTCACATAGAATCATAAAATCATTTAGGTTGGAAAAGACCCCTAAGATCATTGAATCCAACCATTAACCCAACACTGTCAAATCCACCACTAAAACATGTCCCTCAGTGCCACATCTACATATCTCTCAAATACCTTTAGGGATCATGACTCCATCACTTCCCTGGGCAGCCTGTTCCATCCTTTTGGTGAAGAATTTTTACTAATAACCAGTCTAAACCTCCCTTGGTTTAATTTGAGGCTGTTTCCTCTCATTCTATGAATTGTTACCTGGGAAATGAGCCTGACCCCCCCCTTCCTTGCTACAACCTCCTTTCAGGGAGTTTTAGAGATTGATAAGGTCTCCCTTGAGCCCTCTTTTCTCCAGGCTACATTTGTCTTAAATGAAAACTAAGATACAAGCTATACCTGGTTATTCAGACCATTAGACTTTTGAAATGAGCAGATGTCACTCTTGAGGCTCTAGGAAATATTTTGTCCCAACATGTGGGTACAGATGACGCTTATACCAATAGGAGCCTGGGTAGTAGTGCTTTCTGCTGTTCTGAAACCTGCTAGAGGCAGCACAAAGTGGATTCTACCCCACTTGAGAAAGGAAGGTCATATTCTTCACAGGCTCAAAATATTGTTATTTTTTCATCCCAAAACCACAAGCAATTTAAAGCTCCAGACCTGCATGATCTGTGGGATCATGACAGTCTTTATTCAGAAATTAAATGGTGCTGGCAAGAAGGCAGTCTATCCCTAAGATTTGAGCACACAGATTTCACTTAGATCTAAACTGAAGTCAGCATTGAATGATCTGGATCTCACCCTTGATTAGAAATAGATCATACAAAATACATTTCATTATGTGGATGTAGAAGTAGTATCTAGATTGAGATCAGAAAACACCTATTAAAGAGTTAAATGCTGGTACTGTTTTCAAAGGGTGGTGATAGTTGTTACCTTCTCTTTGTATGGATAATGACAATAACACTCAGCAGGCACTAGCCCAGGAGTTTGGGCTCACATCCTTGCCTCAGGTTGTAACATGCAACCTCTTAAGATTAAAGGCATGGATATTGAAGGAGGATGTGATGGAAGTGACTCTGCATTAACTAGAGTGTGACATTTTAGGGAGATGTGAAGGGTGTGAACAGATACAAAATTAAATCTTCACAAGGACCCAAGAGAACTACTGAATTTTCTCCTCTCATTTCTTTTGGGTGTGGTATTTGTTTCAAAGTGTTTTCTGATACACTGGTCCATGTTGTGGGTTTTTGTTCTTTTTTTTTTTTCTTGCAATGTATGAAAGACATATGAAATCTACTTTAGCTCTGTCCCATTAAATTGCAAAGGAAAGTGTACTGAAGGGTGTGATGAGTTTAGTCTGCCTTTCTTTCCTCTTCATTAACAAAATTCATGTAACAGTCAATTCAGAGTCTTGGACAAGGGACTATTTCTGCCACAGGACAGCCTGTTCTATCTATTTTGCATCTCATCTAGCACTGAATCAATGCAGCTTTGATATGCTGGAATTTTTAAAAGTATTTGCTTATCCATTAAAAGCAGAATTTTCATTATTCTTTAGTTTTCATGGCAAGGAAAGGAAGAAGACTGGATTTCCTTTATCTATGTGATCACCTTGGGCAATGGCCTTGCTTAACATTAAGTGCAGAATAAACTCTTTGCGATTGATGAAAAATTTCATTAAAATGATCCTCTCCAAGAAATATTTTCAAGTTTCAAACATGTTGAATTTTTTTCCACTATATGACACACTTTTTTTTTTTTACAAAAGCTGAAATGCTGTTATTATCTCACATACATGTGCTAACAAAATTTAGTTTATGTAAAATATTGAACACTTGGAAGTGGTTTCAAATGGCAAATTGTCTCTGAAATCTGTAACCTTTGTGTTTGTAGTTTGCTCCTAGTACTCCCTTTCTGTGCAGAATGCAATAGGAAAAACAGGAGCATCTGCCATGTTTATTCAGGACTACTACTACCTCTTACTATGTAAAATTCCTTCATAGCCTCAGGTCTTTTTCTTACCACTGTACGCAGAGCATAGGCTTAATGTCCCAGATTGTAGTGGAATAATATCAAGCAAGTGTTACTGTTGTGCAGATTCTGGCAAGTTCCCCCCTCAGCCTTTGATCTTTGGAAGATGCCCAGGCTCTGGGCTGCCACTCACTCTGAAGCCATCTGTGAGGAGCCCTGTCAGCTGGCTGGGTTCCTGGGCTGTGCCTCTAAACTCTACCTTGCCACAAAATGCCTTTTTCCAGGGTTTGTGCTGCTTTTCTGTAGGAGAAGGATCAGCTTTTGAGTCCTCATGAAAATAAGGCTGCAACAGCTATCGTGTAGTGGGAATGTTGGTGTGAAATGAAATGGTTACAAATGGACGCTAACTTATGAATCTTTCTGTTTATGAAATGCTGTGATATAAGTCAGCTTTCCCACTTAATATAGGAAGTGCACAATGTGGATAAAGCAGTAAGGGACTAATAGTATCTCAGAATCAGATTACAGCTTTAACCGTATATTTAGTTTGTTGTTAGCAAGGAAGAAGATGATTTCAGGTTAAAGCTGCTTATGTTCTTTCAGCTGAAGGACAATGCAGTTGAAATACTCAGCCACATCTCTTGTCAATATTCATCTGTTAAAATCAACATACCAACATAGAAAACAACTCTGTAAAATCTCCGTTCTTTTCATGATGCTTTATCTGTTTTTGTTTGAGGGAGGTGAAGAATTGTCTGGGCTGAAAGCCTGTTTCTCTTTTCTGTGACTGTAATTCAATGTTATCTATCACAAATTACAACTGTGAATGTAGTGCATGATACAACTAACATCTAATACTCTTATTTAGTTTCTCAAAGGTCAGGTGTGGCCTGGAAACTAAGTGTTTGCTACAGGGGTAGAAATTAATGTGAACCTCATAGAATTTCTTCACTGTCTTTCAGAGTATCACCGTGACTGGTTATTTGTTGACCTTTTCCTCTTATACTCACTTCTAGAAAAGTGTTGCTTGACTAAAGAGGTTTTTTGGGTGCTAAGGCTGTATGTAATCCATACTCTGCTTATAACAGCATTAGACTGGAAGAAATAGGTTAATTCAAGCAGAGAACATGTCAGATGTTCACATCCTATGGATTAAAACAACCAGGTTATTCCAGAAAATTAAACAAATAATTTTTTGAGTAACGGAGGATTCGAGCAGCTGTTTATTTTCCTCACTTTTTGATACTCAGTGTTCTCTTCTTGTGTTGTTTACCTTTTGTATTTGAAATGCAAAGCAAAAGAAGTTAGAGACTTCATGGCACAGATAACTTTGCAGATCTGTGACTGTTCTGCTATGTATAGGGGGTGAGACCTGGTTAATAAGTGCTTACAGGGAACAAGAGAACAGAATTGGTTTTCTAAGTGGGAACAGTCCCCTGGGCAAGAATATTCAACTTGGTTGGTAACAACTTGATTTCTTTAAATACATCTGAAACCTGTAAAATGCATACAAATTAATTAAGTAGCCTGAACATTGCCTTTGTAACCTTAGTTTTATAAATATTTTAACTGGGGGTAACCTGGCACAGTCACTAAAAGAAACAATTCACCTATCCCTGTCCTGGATGTTTACTCTTGTCTTTTTGTCCTTTGTGAAAAAAAATGAAAAAAATAAAAAAAAAGGTGACCCAGGTGTGTGCCATAGTTTGCTGTGCAGCCCCACAAAGTGGGTGCTAATGAAACAAGGAGGGAAGCTCCATGGGCCACAGGCAAGAAGGATGAGGTTATGATTTATTGGACTGTGCTGGCTTAAAATGTTAGTAAAGCTCCAGCTTTACTCTCCTGCCATTGCAGTTTCTCTAACTTATATGGCTAAGGGGCCTCCTCCTCCCTTGATGGTATTTATGTACCATTCTACTCTGGTATGTATAGTGTGGTGGGAAGGGCCATGAATCCATGTACAGTGATACGGAAGTTACTTTACCAAATGAGATAGGAACAAACTCATTGTGGTGCTGGGGTTTTTTTCTCCCATAATACACATTTTTTGAGGCAGCCTGCACAAGATGACACATTGAGAACACTTTCTAGGAAACCTTTTTTTGTTTCTCGTGTTGATAAGCGCAAATATTTCTTCAGCTGATAATGAGAACAACATCTCTAATGCAGTCATAATAACACTTGGCTTACTGCACATGAAATATAACAAGATGTGCTGTTGTATTATTAAGCAAAAAGCTAATGATAATTTCCCTTATGAGAAAACAGGTTTTTATTTGACCTGGACCAGGCTAATTTTGTAACCTCAAATCTGTATTTCTGCAGTACAGAAATCCAAACACAAATTAGTTATCAAACATCAGTTAGTCTTAGCATTTATTTAACAAACTTTGATTGAAAGAATTAGTAATAGAAACTGAATACACTACAATTGAATAGTCTCCTGGAGCCAAGGGGTATGATATTCTGATTTAGCCATTGACTGTAATGGATAAACCCAGTGATTATTATACTCACCTTTTAAAATTGTAAGGAAGAACTGAACTACCCAGAACCTACCAGAGAAGCCTGAAGCCTTGTGAACCTTTGCAAGCTTTAAAATGTAGGCAAATTATAATTCCTGTACTTTGTTTTTCATATTTTGAGCACTATCATGATTCAGTTCTGAATGTAATAATGATTACTTTCTTGTAGTAATCTCTTCTAAAGGATCTTGTGTAAACCTTTGGGATAAATGATAGAGTTAGTCTACTAAAATGACACTTAGGCACCTTGTTTCCAACAACTTTCAGACACCACCAGCACCCTCAGTTTCTGTTTTACTGCTACATATTCCTTTGCTTTATCTGCTTAGGATTTTCAGTTTTCAGAACAAGTATTTGCCTGTCTTGATTTTCAGTTCTAAATGAATTTTCAGAGTAGGTGTTCTAGAGCAGACCCTATGAAAGTCAATTTAGGGATGAGATGTTAGAGGTTTTCATCTGTCTTGTGGACTTCCACCTGAAGGCCGCTCAGGGCTAAACTGTTCTTAGATTCCTGTGTACTGTCGCTGGATCAGGGTGTTGTGCTCTTGACAGGTATTCCCCATTTAATAAAATGTGACCGCTGTGACACATTTGAGTGTCCCGGCAGCCATTTCTCCTGTTGGAAATGTTCCACTTGCTATGAATATTCATTGGGCTGGAGAAGGTAGGATTGTATAGTGCAGCAATTGTATCACTCAGCTAGAATATGGGACAGTGACTTTCAAGTCACTCTTCTAATGAATATTTTATTATTTATATGTATTGGAGTACTTTCAGCAAGAAAAGTTAAGAGCTGTCTCCAGAATAGCCTGTAGTCTGGTGCTTAGGACACTTACTGAAGATACTGAAATTTTATGTAAAGCTTCCGTTAGATTTCATTTTAAAGCTCCTCAAATGTCAATTCCTGCATTTGGTATTTCTTATTTCTCTGTCTTCACAGATGGTTCAGATATATTTATTTGCTCAGATTTAAGCATTTTCTGTTGGTTGAAAAAGCTTTTGATTAATTTACTTTGGTTTAGTTGGACTATCAGGAATGGACTGAATATTTTTGTGTTGGTTCAGTCAAAGCTGAAAAAGCAAGTGGAACTGGAAGAGAAGGGAAGGCAATGAAAACTTCTTGGACCTGGGTTTTTGGGGTTTTTTTGTGGGATTTTTGTTTTGTGTTGGTTGGTTTTTTTTGTTTTGGTTTGGTTTTTTCTTTTTTTTTGTGGGAGTTTTATTAGCTGGGAAAGACAGTGGATGAGATCCACACATGCTATAGATTTGAAGGACATGAATAAAGTATTTTGGTCTCTAGTGATAAAGACTAGTGTCTAGAGGAATTTTTGAAATATATCTGAGCAATTTAGACATACAATTCCCTTTGTTTATAACCTAATTCCCACCACCTACACTCTTTTAAAGTCCAGTGGATTTTTCAAAAACCTATTATATAAACAGAGCTCATGATGCTTTGAATACTCAGCAAGATTTGGTTTAAATCACTTTGGTTTAAATTATTAGTTTCTCTGAATCTAAGGTATGATTTCTGAGTCCAGTGTATTTAAGATAGGATCCTTCCATTCATAATTTCAACTTCCAGCTAAATGCAGTATTTCTGAGAGGAACAACACAAAATCTATCAGACTGCATTCTTCTGCATTTCTAAGACAGGAAAATATTAAAAAAGCTAAACAGATATATATCAATATATATCATTTCCCCTTTTCCCTTCCAAAAGCATATAGATGGACCATTTACTTTTTGTCAGCAATAACAAATGTTGTACTGAATTTCACATCACAACTATATTTGGAGCAGCCAACCTCATGATCATTATACCAATCATACAGGGCACCCTAACTTTAGAAAGTAATTAAAACATTTGTGGATAATGTGTTTTTAAAAAATCGGAGAAATCAAGTTCTATCTTCAGGTGTTAAAATAAGTTTTTCTTAGGTAACAATGGTGGAAACATTGTTTACTCACACTTTGAATTATCTCTGCTTGTTCACTTTCCTTGTTAAGTGTTACTGTTTTTTAACAGCAGTATGTATGTAGTTAGAAGATCTATTAGTTATAATTTACTAATTTGTTTTGTCTAATTTATGATAGAATTCAATAAGAAAATTAGCAGGTTCACAGAAAATGTTAAGATTTGTCTTCTTTCTGAACATTTGAGAAAGGAAGATCATATCCTTGGGAGGCTCAAAAGATTGCTCTGGGATGACTGAAATAAAACAAGACAAATAACTTGGCTTTTAGTTAAATGAAGAATTAACAGACCATCTTTGGTATATACACATATTTAAATGTCTTATTTTTCTTAATCAGCAGTTACACAGGAGGAGGAATCAATTACACCATCAGATCTTTGATTTCTCCAGTAGGAAATAGCATTATTGTTCCTTGAGGAAAGAAATCCCAAACTGATGGTTGTGTCCATAAAAACATTTGTGATTTGAACTGTTTATCAGACTTTAAAATGTAATGTTGTGAAAAGACAGGACTAAAAAACCAAACATACTGTTGAGTTGTACCTTTCCCCAGACAGGTCCATAGGCTGGCACCTGGGGTTTGGTTTGTTGGTTGTTGTTTTGTCATTGCTTGTTTGGTTTGTGTGTGTTATTTTTGTTTGTTTGTGCATTGAGTTTTAGAGGTATTCTTTGGTTTTTTGTGTCTCACTCTTTTCTTTTCACAAGGTTTAGCAGCACCTGTGGAGCTTGCCAAGTTAATGAACTATTAATGAACTGATCTGAGAAATGCTGTGGCTATAATATAAACCACACCAGCCCTAGACAGTGCCTCATATTAAATTGTATTTTCCCCTTTGCAGAGGTTGTGCTGCTGAGCTCAGGTTGGTTGGACTTCCTAATTACCTCAAAACTTTCAAATGAATCATTTCGGCCTGTCTCCTCCCTGTGCTATTTCAGTGATGCAAGGAGGGGGCGATGCAGTAACTCTACACCTGTCCCAGCACACGCCTATCAACCTGCTCAACTTCCCAAGCCAGCGAGTTGAGCATGAGAACATCCGAGATTGCTCGGCTCTGTAACCATCAGTCCGAGTCCTTCTGGATGTCCAGGCTGGCTTTGCTTTGCTGGGGTGGCTCAAAGAGTTAGTGCCCTATAATGGCAGTCGATGACAGCAGCTTGTACTCCAGGACTAAGAGTAAACTGAACTCCTATCAGACTCGTTATAAATCAGCGAGACGGAAAAGCCTACCACCAGACATCCTGCTAGAAAATGATTTGAAAGGAAAGTTTCAAAGAAATATTAGGAATGTAGACCCTATACACCCAAGGCGCCCTAAGAAAAGACCTTCTATATTTTCAGGTAGGAAAAGCTATTTTAAATAGTCTATGAGTACAGTATCTTTTAACCTTTTTGGTAATTGATTCCAGTCAGAACTTATTCTGGTTTAAAACCATAGACAGTTGTCACAGATAGATTTAATCAAGTGCCATTTATGTTAAATTATGTCAGCCTTTAAAGTGGTGGAACCAAACAGAGAGACTTCATTTTTTTGATTTCATGTTGCTTGCTTGAGGGTATTTTTGTTTTTAATACTCTGCACTTAAAGAAAGTCAGTTGTTTCTCTAGGGCTTTAAACTGCATTTTTCTTTACTCCCACTTAAAAGCAGTATAAGAGGAGAGTGGTTTGGACATATGCAGACTTCTTCAGAGTAGCTAATTTTATTTATTTATTTATTGTGCAGCCAGAAATTAAATTATCATCACTAAATAGTCAAATGCGTGCTTTGAATTCCTGGTTTGCACTGGAGCCTGTAATGTCAGGAGTTAATAATTTGGTTTAACTCTCTAGCTGTTAAGAAGTAGGAACAAGGTGTAAGAGTAGATTTCAGTCAGGCTCATGGCAAGGCTGGAATTTTTTGTTGTGTTGGGGTTTTTGTTATTTGAAATATGCCTAAAAATAGGCAACAGATTAGCATGAGGACAAAGGATTTGTCGGAAAACAAGCAGATCATCTTTACTAGAAGAACTTAAAAGGTTCTAGGGGGGGAAATCAATACCAGCTCATCCCTACTGAAACTGAAGATGCGTTTCTGTGAGGTGATCAGAGGAAATGAAATCCTTTATAGAAACAAATATATCCTGGTTTTTAAATTTAAGTATCTTGTTTTCCTGATGAAAATGAAGATTTTCACATTTCTAGGGGGAAATACTACAATCATTCAGATCTTTGAAGAGCTATGAATTACATTTTAAAAGTGTTACTGATTATTTAAATATTAATTTTATATTTCTTAATGACAGCTAAACTTACATGGGCACCTTTTCAAGAGCTGAAACACTGGTGCAGACTGAGAATACAATGTTAAATGATAACATAGGGTAGCATTGTTTGTGCAGGATATAGAACCTCTATTGTACCTTCGTTAAGGTAGCTGAAATATTTCAACACCTTAGGAATAATAGCTCTTTTTCCTCCTTCCTATTCTCCTTCCCAACTTAAAAATGCAAAAAGCTTTGTCAGATCTCATGTCAGGTGACTCAGACATGCCCAAGGCTCCTGGGCTTCCCAGTGCCTGGACAGGTTCCTCCTAAGGTGATGTGGTCTGTTGGTGATTGTCAAAGCACATTATTTTGGACAGGATAGACCCCTGTACCTTATCTGTATGTCAGTTGCTGCTTTTTATCTTTTAGCTAACTTTTCTACTCCTTAATTACTTCTGTGTTTGGTTTTATTTTTTGTCTCCTGTAACTTTTTGCTTTTTTCCCTGTACACCAACATTTTTTTAGAAAAAAATATTAAATATTAGCCTTGTGTTTGGTCTCCAACACCCATACTCTGTTGTGCTGACCTAGACGTCTCCTTTATTCTGTGATCTTCTTTTTTTTTTTAAAAAAAGCAGTTCTTTCCACCCTCCCAAATTACCACATTAGCAGTAATACTCCATTGTTTGTGCTGTGTCAGGTGTGAGCACTTTAATGTAGCTTGTGTGTCTGGAACACAGCCATTATGCTTACGAAACCCACTGCAGATGTGTTATTGTACACTCAAGGGCACTTAACTTAAAGGTAATGCAAATTGCTTCCTATAAGCAATTGATGGACCATGATGGAAAGATGGGTGTAGTCTTTCATTGGGTAGGTCAGCACTGGAGAAGCTTTACTTGATTTGCTTTTGAAAACAGGCTAACAAAGTAAGCCTGAAATCCTCTAGACCATTGTCTTCCATGCTGTAAATCTAGGTTAGAATGGAAACAGCTGTGTTATAGAATCAGAGTGTGAGTTGGAAGGGACCTCTAAAATCCATGGAGTCTGACCACCCTACTGTGGGCAAGGACATGGTCCATTATGTTAGGTTGCTCAAAGCCCTATCCAACCTGATGTGGAGCACTTGAGATAGATTAAATAGATGGATAGATAGATATTAAATAGATAGACTTTCTCTGCAGTCTTTAGGATCACTGGTGAAGCTCTCTAAAGAATGTGGTAATTCCTACTTCCTTGTTTCAGCCTAGTCATCTATTAATACAAATATTTTAAATTTTTATAATTTTGACTCTTCTATATTCTTGTAATCCCCATAACTCTGCTAATTCTTTTATATCACCATTAACCTGTCTCGTGTTTAGGGCATCGTTGCAATTTAGTCTGAAGTCATGCACCTCTTGTTTTCTTTCCTTTTTTTCTAGCCTAAATAGCTTAACTATTAAAATAGTGAATAGTGACACATCAAGGCCTCTAGGTGCAAGGATATATATGTCCCTTTATACATTGGCACCTTTTTTCAGACTTGATGCAGACTTGGGGATGTATCTTGAGTGCGATAGGCTTGTTTTACAATTTTTTCTTAACTGTAGTATCTAGAAGCTTGCTCTTTAAAAATGAAAGCTGAAGCCTGAGAAACATGATACATCTGTCTGTCCTGCCATCATGAAGTTAGTAATTCACCTATGCCTAGGCAGGACTATCCAAACAATCGTGTTGCTGCATTATTGTGTTCACTCCCACATGGCAAGGGGAGGACAGAAACTATGACTCTGGAGAAACCATGCCATTGCCAAAGGAAAACACTGCACAGATACACTTTTTTCTTCTTTCACAAAGCATTTCATTTCTTTTTATTCTTTAAATTTGAATTGTTTAGAGCTGTTGCATGCTTCAGGGCTTCATTAATATCAACTGCCAATATCTAAATCTTAGTTTTTACTATGTCATTGTTATCTCTAAAAGAAAAATCAACACAGGCACAAGGGAGAAATCAATGTTATAGGGTGATATATTGTCAGTAGAGATTCATCACCTTAATTAGTGGAGTTTGTACATGTGTGCTGACATGGCCTCTGCTCAGCATACTGTCATAACGGTGACTGAACTTTATCCTGGTAGGACCATGCAAAAATGGTGTCTTTCTTAACCTGAAGAATCTGCATGATAAATCCCTTATTTGTTAATGAGAAAAGAAAGAATTATATAAAGACAGAGTGGGCAATGAAGGCACCTTAGGAGACCATGTCTTGAGAGAGCTACCTAGAAAAGGTAAATTGAACTAACTGAAGGGACATAACATTAAAATGGATTAGTTAAACATCATTAGCATCATTAAATGTCTATACTGACTTATGTTCAAAAGCACAACAGCCTGAAGAAAATTGGTCTTTATTTATTCATTTTAAGCTGAGGAAGTGTCGAGTAAGTTTTCACTCATATTTCTTTTTAGAAGACTGCTGATGTTGCTTGAGTTTCTTCTTTATACATAGCAAAGAGAGGAGATTTTGGCTGAGAATGTTAATTTTCTGTAGAAAATAGAATAAATAATACAGAAATTGCAAAAGTCAAAATGCTAAAAAGTAGTGTTTAAGTTCTACTTGGAAGGCATTCCTATGGTGAGTTGGGGATTTTTAAGTACCACTGAAAATCCACTTCTAGTACTGTTATTGGTATCTTGTAGGCTTTTTTCCTTCTCCTGTATCACTTTCATGTGCAGGTACTCCATATTATTGTTGAATAATGCTTGTTCACTGATGTGTCAGTTTTTAAGAACAGAAGGTGAGAAAAATACTTTGTGTTTTTCTGCCTCTCTCAGGACCAGGCACACCTCCATTTCACCACCATATGCCTGTGCCTCAGGTGTTGTCTTCCCAGCCAAAATAAGCTCTACATGTTCTGTGAGACAACATGTTATCTCTGCTTTTGTAAGAGCACTGTGTTTTTGCTGTGAATTAATGTAACAAAGGTCAGTGGTTAACAGTACTTTACACAGCTATTCAAAGTAAGAGTGTTGGTTCCTAGTCTGATTTTACAGCAGAATAGCTAGTATTCTGTAACAAATTCACTGCCTTTTTTTTTTTTTTTTCCAGTGAAAATATTGTCGCAGTTAGAAGTCTTGAGGTACTCTCTCAAAGCATTTCTGGAGTTCAGACCAGCATACAGTCTAGCAAAGTCACTTTCTAAAATAAGTAAGTTGATTTTACATCGTACTTGCATGTAAATTATACTGATGAAAATAATAAAAGAAAGAAAGAAAGAGGTTTATATATAAGAAAAATACTTAGTTGTTCAGCAGTGATATGAATAAATTATTTTTTCATGAGTCATGGAGATAAAACAACCAGTATGTATGACTTATTTTTTAATTTTGACTGGCTGTGTTAATTGGAAGGACTTGCCAAAATCTAATTACTTTTAATAAGGATGCTTAAAATCATGGGTACAGTATGTGTCTTGATTCAAATGAGCTATAATGATCTCTGTTCAGTATTTTAATTTGGTGAAGATTTGAATATCTTACCTCCTCTCTGAATAAATTGTACTGCATAGTAATAATGTATATTTGTAATCTGCATATGATAATTACTGTTCACTTATGGTACCCCTAGTGGCACCCTGTGCAGTGATTTTTGGGAGATTGGCCTGTGTTGGTGCTGTATTTTAGAAGTATGATCCAGCAGAAGGGAAGGCAAGACTGCCTTGTCCCAAAGTTCTTCCCATCCTGACTTGAAAAAATTGGCTTGGTTTCTGTTACCAAGACCTTCTGATGATTGAAAATGCAGGGGGAGGGAGGTGTAGGATTTTTTAATTTGCTGTTCTTATTGCAAGCTGGTGTTAGTTCTGTATGCTACTGTTTTTTATTGAGCCTTCTGTTAAGAAATGTCATTGGTACATTGCTGATTGAGTGTGTGTTCACTCACTGATCTGGGTGAGTGACCACTGCTTTATTAATAGAAATTATAAAAGTGATAACATTTTGCTTCGATCTGGCCTCCTGTATTTTTATGCGCTCTTACATATTTTTACATATATTGCTGAATATATACTGTTCAGAATTCTAGTTCTTGAATTTTTCTATTAAAGTGTAATTTTCTTCAGGAAGGACGCATTGATAATTCATAGAAAAGCTCTGTATTCTGCATTTCAAAGTCTGATGTAATAGATGCATGTTGTCAGACTTGCTTTCTTCTTGGGTTCACTGGTATTTCATGGACTGGGGAGAATGATTACCAAATGCTCTTGTAAGCAAGTGATGAAGATGCTGCCTCATCTTTAAGTTGTATTTGGGACATAAAGGAAGATTTCTGTGTCTTTTGAAGAGTGACTTGAACATGAAATGAGGGGGGAAAATAGGGAAGAAGGTGAAGTTAAGATAGGGAAGGCTCCTTCTGCTAGTGTGTCTTGGATTTTTGTTTTCTGATTTGTCATTTCTTTGTTTTAAAAACTGTTTAGTTGTCTCATAATTTAGATTGCACCATCAGTTGTTATAGATGTTAAGACTCCTCTTTAAAGCAAAGACTCTAGTGTTCAAGTGAACAAATCACATTGTACACCTAGTAATATACCTCAAATCTTAGAATGTCTAAGGGTTTGTAGACTTCACTGGGCTGGAAGACCATGTGAAGCAATTACAGTACTTGTATCCTGATTTCAGCACAAGTTTCTGTGTGTGCTGCCTTATAAATAGCGTGTGAAAAAAGAATCTGGATTAGAAACATGGTTTGCCAGTTTGACTCTTTGGATCTTTGCTATGTCCTTTCTAGAGGATAATGATCAAAGTGTAGAGTGAAATCTTAAAACTTGTGCTGAGTGCTCATCTTTTAACAGATTCTTTTTTTGCATGTTTATATAATTGTCAAGAAAAAGCATTGAATTCATATTCAACACTAGTTGTATCTTAAAAAAGTATATCAATATAAAATCTATCACATTTTATAAAAAGAAAATCAATCCTAAGAAATGTTAGCAAAATAGGAAACATAAAAAAAGTTTTAAAATATTTAAGAACAAGCCAGTTGCTCTTTACAACAAGTGGTAGTAGGTGTAACTACATTTCATGTGCAGTTGGTGAAGGTTTGTTGACATCATTTCTAAGTAAATAATTCTTTGGCCATTAAGACACAATAGAATCTTTTATTCTCTTTATCTGATTTAAGATTTACCTTGAATGGCAGAATCACTGTAAAAATATGCCCATCTTAGGCTCATAAAGAAATAGTTTTGTGCTAATGGATTGGACAGGTTGCCGACAATAGTTTTTTTCAGAGTTGTGAAATACGTGTCATTTTATAAAATGAAAGACAGACATTACTTTTAAAGTCTTATAGTAGTGCATCTGCTGTAATCAAAAGCTTATCAGCCAAGTAAAGTGTTTTAAAAGAATTATACTTAAAGGTTATTGTAATGGCTTTGATTTAACCTTCTTCCTGATGTGTGTTTTGTTCCTGTTCTGAAGAGCAATCTTCGCATAAGCTAATGTAGAAAATGACATTGAAGTATGTTCTCTTGGCAGTCAGATGGGTCTATGCACTGCATATAAATGACTCAAAATATATTTCTTCTGTAGTGTTTGTTTACTTTCAGATAGTGTTGAACACTTGCTGGGTGCACTTGGTAGGTAACCAGCTATTTATACTTTACTTAGCCTTACACATTTAATTGGAGCTTACTGTATCCAAATCACCTGACAGTCTTGGAATCTGAAATAAAAAATCTCAGTGTTTTCTTAGTTTTCATTTCTTTGCTGTCTTGCAGTACCTGAAGTTAAACAAGTTTGAGTTTCTGAGAATACTTGCTTAATTTCAAGAATTTTTTAAAAAACAGTTATGATGTTAATCTGTTTAGGTTCAGAAACTGTTTGCCTGAAAGTGGGTGTAGATAGTAGAATTCGTCTTAATTATAAAAGACTATCTAATGAAAACTCTTTGAACAGAACTAGTTATCTGGAAGATTTTTTTACTGCTTCTCATGATAAAAGATGCCCTTTTGAATGAAATCCTTATGGCACTTCTGCTAAACCAGCTGTAAGCAGATAGATACTGAATTCATATATTTCTTGCTTAAAGAAAAAGATTAATCAATTGTAGTTCTCATATTAATTTTCTTTATTGTCACTAATTGAGTGGTTAATATAGAATGTAGGTTTTATGCATTTTAGTGATTGGATCTCAAATTAGGAGCCAGACTGGAGTAGCTCAGAACATTCTTTACTGGGATTTCTGGGAAATTGAAATTACACAATGCTTCACAATATGAAATAATTTTAAATTCTTCTTTGCACAGGATATAGTAATGTATAGCTGCTGCACAAAGTTAAGATGCAGTATTATATTCAGATACAATTTTGAAGACCCAACAAATGTCTGTTCATGCTTTTTAATCCTATACTGAAGTTGCACTTAAATTTAAAAATCATTAAAATAGGAAACCCTTCCCATCTATTACTAGAAGACATTAATGTTGTCAGGAAAAAAATACCTGCAGTTAAGGAATGTATATTGTGTGTGGTAGAATCTAGTGGCTCCTCTTACAAGGACTGGCTGTATAGTGGGCTTTTTGTTTATTTGTTTTAAAATTGCCTGAGGGAATTGCTGTGAATTTCTGTGGGGTTTTGTTTGTGTCTTTGGAGTTACTGGTTCATGTTGGCTGTAATGGCAACATGCTTTAATTGCAGAACACATTGGAGATAGAGCATCTCTGTGCTAAATATGTTGTGAATCATCTGCTCTTCTGAGTAAACCTTTTCTGGGGTAATTTGTACTGCAAACAATAACGACTTAGCAAAATAATTTTTAAGCATAATGTTTAGTGTGTATATTGGTAAGGGGAGGGGCAGTCATCGTGTCATCTTTCTGATGGTAATATCATTTGTCCTGTATTTCCTAATTTGTTTAGTATATTTAAACTAGTCAGTCTCTTGCTGGCATGTCTGTTCTCTCCTGTTCCTTATACGCAAGTCGGAGAAATCCACCTCCAGCAAAGCTGCTCCATTTCTTTCTAGTTTTGCCTGGATAGCCCCACTAAGAATTCTCAGGCAGAGTTCAGAAGCTGGCAAGAGCTGAGGAATCGGGAGAGAACGGGATGTCACCACCAACTTGTAGATGATGTTTTACTGTACACTGATGTTTGCCTGTTTCATGGCATGCGGCCTCATGGCCAGAGAACAGCCCCAGGTATTAATGTAGGCAGTACATTCATGGTCCAGCATAGTTGAATCACCAGTCTGTCCAGCAAGACATAAATTTAATTATCATAAAGGTCATTAAAACTCAGGCTCAGTTTGTTCAATGAGTCACATTAAAGTACTTCTGGTAAGACTTGTTTAGATTTATCATGGACAGTTACTGACTCCTCTGTGGAGAATCATTCAAGCATTAAATTTCTACTAGTTGCTGAGGCTCTATTCCAAAGCAAAAAGTCTAATCTGCAGCAGAGCTGCTATCACACAAAGATGCCAGAGTGAAAGAAGTATGACAAGAAAAGCAGAATACCAGAAACTAAATTAAGCTCACAAGATGGAATTTCAGGGTCTGAAATGTAATTTTCTGCCCAGCGAACTGAGGATAAACAAAACATATGTGTACAAGTCCAATTCTAAATCCATTCTGGAACTGGAAAATCAGCAGTTATCTCTTTAGAAGCCAGTAATAATGTAATTTGAGTTTAGATTTGTCATACTAAGTGTTGTGGGACTCTTAAGTAAGAGCAGTGTTACAGTTTGTCTTTTATCTGGTTTCAGGATTGAGAATGTTTCTGCATAATCTATTGTTGTATTTTTATTCCTCCAACTTGAAAGCCCATCCTGAAAGAGGTCTCAATGACTGTGGATACTTCACTCAGCAGCAAGGGGAATGATGGTAGTGGGAATGGAAAAAGATGCAGGTGTCAATGCTGCCTTTGCCTCCATCTGTGCCTTCAGGAATCCTGAGTCCCAAAGACCAATTGAAAGGCCTGAACTGAGGCCTTACCCTTGGTACAGGGATAACAGGTTGGGGAACATTTGAAACAAACTGGACATACATGGGTCTATGGAACCTGACAGGATGCAACCACAAGCTGAGGAAGCTGGCTGGCATCACGGTCTGACCAGCCCTGATAGTCTTTAAAAGCTCATGGCAACTGAGGGAGGTTCCTGAGGACTGGAAGGGAGCAAATGTCACTCCTTTCTTCAGGAAGGGCGAGAAAGAGGATCCAGGAACTATTACCGAGTAATCTTCACCATAATCCCTGGGAAAGTGATGGGGCAAATAATCCTATAATCCATTTCCAGACATAAGAAAAGTAGGTGTCGGGGAGGAGTCAGCAGGTTTGTATCAAGGGGAAATCATGCTTCACCAACTCCATAGCCTTCAAAAACAAGATAACTGGCAAGGTGGATGATGGGAGATCAAAGGATGACATTCATTTAAACTTTAGAAAGGCTCTTGGCAATATCTCCTGCAATATCATCGTAGAAAAAATGATGAAATACAAACGAGATTAATGCACAGTGAGGTGGGTTGAAAACTGAGCTGCCAGGCTGCGTTGTGATTAGCAGCATGAAGGCTCACTGGAGGTCAGTCACTAACAGTGTAGCCCCGGGGCTCATACTGGAGCCAGTACTGTTTAACAGCAATCTCTTGAAGCTCAATAAGAGGAAAGGTCAAGTTAATACAATTTTAATGCAGTGTTGTTCAATGTTTCCCCAACTACTACAAGTACTTCGGTTCATAATTCTCTCTGTATTACTGAAAATCTTAGCTATCCTTACTCTACTTTCCAAGTTTATTATAATTGTTTAGGCATTTCCTGGCTATTCTTTTTATTGACAACCCTCACCACAAAATATTACCAGAAAATAGAATCTTTATTTTTTCTTTTTGTGGCAGATAAATGGTGAAACTGTCAAGCAGTCCTATAGACCTTCTTCATTGTGTCTTGCCTATAATTTTGTTTTCAATTTAGAAACATTATTTTCCATTGTATCTTTCCCCCACCTGAATACCTATCAGCCTCCCTCCCTTGTGTTGGCCATAATGATCATGTGCCTTTGTGGGGATACTCATAACCTCATCCACAACCGAATCTAATGAAGCCCTAAGAGACACACATTACCCAAATCAAATTTCTGCTTCTAACTAGTGCCTCCACAAGGAAATCTAATGGAAATTATGAAGGAGTTGGAGAGGACTGAAGAACTTCACAGCTTTGTCAACAGTACCACAATCTTAGATTAGCTTAAGTCAAATAAGAAAACACACTCTGGGTCAAATCTGCTGTATTGTCAGATGGGATAGGAGCATCCGCATATTCTTGGAGAAGTTTCCATTTTATAAAAAACTCTGCCTGTGCTGTTGCTGTTTTTAGTTCACTGAATTAGTCAGTAGCTAGTGATGACCTGCCTTAATCTGCAGAAGAGTTCAGGTGAGGTTCGTGTGTTAGAGCCCTATGTGAGTCGGGAGGATATGGTGTCACTGAGCACCAGTACCCGCTGAGCCTTAGCTCAGGTTCCACACCCAACACCACCTGCAGCTCCACTGAAAGATTTCAAAGCAGGTGAATCCCAGCTGTCATTCTTTATGATCACCCGTCCCTTTTGAATTAGGATTCTATAAAGTTAACTGGATTTTCTCCAGATCAAATAAAAGTGTTCTGTCCCAGTGGATTGTTTTCAGTTACATACCCTGTATTTTAGATCTCTCTTCACAGCTGAGAAGCCGATCCAGAGATGAAAAAAAAAGAATTTTTCTGATCTGGTGAACGAAAAAACATGGAAGAGGATGAGATCTGCTAAAGTTAGTAAGTTTAAAAAAATGAGTTTAGATTTTCAAATCCTTTAATGATGCAATGGACAAACAAGTACATGGGAGTTTGATACTTAACTAGATTAGGCACTTTATCTACAAAGTAGCTGTTAGATGTTTCAGGAGCTAAATGCCTTGAAAATCTAGACTAGGGTGACTCAAAATCATTAATCATTTTAAGTGTAGTTAAAGCAACTATAATTACTGCCTTTACTAGGAAATCATTCTGGTTTAAATGTGACTTATCTTTTCGTGCTTTCTTCCTTGGCTACTAAGCATAAAATATTTTTTCTTTTAGTTAATAAAAAGCAGATTGTAAATGGTACATTTTTTCCCTAAATTACAGTTTCCATTCAAATGTAGCATGAGAGAAGCCTTGAGTAACATAATCCTCTTAAACAGGAAGAAGGCCATTTACCTTTTTCCAACATAAGCAGGCAGTTATACTGGGCCTTGTAGCTCTTGAGAACCAAGACATTTTTTTGTTTAGCAGGAAGGGATGGACTCTGAAGGATATAAAAGACCAAGTTACAAAGACTGCACGTATATTTAACTTGGCCTGTGTGAGGACACTTGTGCTTCTGTAGAAAAGCAGCAAGTCTGAGGACGCTGGAACTCTATCTATTGTCTGTGCCCAGACTGCAGAGTCGCTGTTACAAAACTTTCCCTGCAGCAAGGGACAGCCCTTTAAACAAGTGCTCATCAGTGAAAAAGTACTATGTTGAGGGGGGAAAAAAAAAGGCAGCAAAGTTCTTTTGTAAGATCAGTGAGTTTTGTTTTTTTTTTTAAACCAAATTGTTGTCTCCTATCTAATCAACATCTAAACACAAATTGTTCTTCAAGTTAAGGCTATTACATGGTAAACTCTGTATGCTGTGTCTCACCAGTGCTTGCCTAGGAGGGTTATAGAGAAGGTAAATTCAAAACTGCATAAACCAAGACATATTCCCTTCAACAGCTGATTAGGATTGAGATGCTTTACTGACATCAATTCTTGAAAGAATGGAGAAAATCATTTTGAGTATTAACAGGAGAACACTAAGGCAGAAGCTGTAACTGGAGGATCATCTGCATATAATGAGGAGCGTGAGGGAAAAGGAACCATGAGAAAGAAATTTCTCTTTAAAATTGTATGGGCTGATTTTTCCTGACATTCTGTCACAGCAGTCATTTATGTAAAGTTGCTGCAAAGTAGCCAGTGGCCCAATTTCATGAAGGTTTTTGCTGACAGCTATTTATGTTTACTTTGGATATTTAGAAATATTTTCAAAGGGATGAAGGGCATGGTGGATGACAGCCTAGCTATGAATGTATCAAATGAGCTAAGAAATATACATTATTGTGCATGTCCTGTTTATAAACTGTAGTGAGGGAAAGAAAAATATGTTTTTTGGTCTATGACCTGGCATGCTTTTTTTGGTAATCCTGAATTTGAAGCAGTACTTCTTCCCACTTCAAAACAAAAAAGAAGTTCTAAAACTGTAAATATTATCCAGCTGAGCCATTAGGTCCCTGGTCTACCTGGAGATAGCACTGGTCTGAACTACCTGAATCTGAACTTTCTGTTGACACTTTTGAGTAAAATGAGGAAAAAAAAAAACTCTTACCCTGTAATGAGTCAAGCTCCAGCTGTGCCGAGCACTTCACTCACAGAAAGGGCCTGAGTCCTACTCTGAAGGATGTACAATCTTGTTTGTGGCAGTACATGTCAGGGAAGGTGGGAAATCGATGCAGTGGTACATACAATATGATCTTTCATTGTTTGAAAAACTGGTAGATGACTGTAGATAACTGTTAGTTACCTATGGTCAACTAGTTCTGATGGTGCTGTTTCCCTGTTTCAGCCAGGTAATTCTTACACAGGTTTTGCAAGAGGTAGCAGTTTTGGGGCTTGTTCAGAGTGAATGCTGTATGCATAAGACCCATCCGAAGGAACGGGGGAGGTGTTACATAGGCTCATGTGCCTGGCTGGTCTGTTAGCCTCTCTGATATCTCTCTGATAGCTGGCAGAGCATGATACCTGATAGGAAGGTGTAAGGCAGCAAATGTAGTACAGTCTGATTCCATCTCATCTTGATCTATAGTAGATGGAAGTTGGTTGAAACCCTTCCAACATGTTTGATCCGATTTTATGAGAGAAGTGAAAACTCAACTTACCTTCTACAGTTGATGTTTCTAGTGGAGCAGAGGGACATAAGCAGAAGGATACCTTTCTACAGAGTAATGAAAAGGTTGAGGTGTGAGTATGCAAATAGGTCAACCAGAAAGGAAGAAGTGTTAATAATTAAAGACAAAACTAGAGAATGGAAAAGAAAGTTAAAAAAAGAACAAGTAAGTAAATAGCTTGTCACAGGAGCATCTTATTTAAAGTCAGGGAAAGCTTTAAGAACTGCTGTGGCAGAACTAAGAGAAAGAATATATATCTGTAAATGTATTTGAGATTCAGGAAAGCATTTGTGCTGAAAATCACACTGCAATAAGTGCCTACATTGAGAAAAGATCTGTCTCTGAGGGATGCACTAGTATTAGAGAGCAAATTTGAGCTGTTACACTGAAAATTCCACCTCCTAATTAGGTAATCAATGAAAATGCTGTACATTTGTAGCATGTTACAGGGTGGTATCCTGTGGAAGATGAATATTTTGAACATGCCATCGTACAACAGAGACAAAATCAGGAAAACTAAGGTGTATGATGTGGTTTGTGTATGGGTCAGAGATGCCTTGGTTTTGGCATCAGCTCACCACTTCAAGTGGGTACATCCCATTCTTGTCTGTCTTGCTCTGCTTTCTGTCACATCTTAGGCACGTCTCCGAAGAGTCAGGAGCTTTTCCTTTCCCAAGGCAAGTACCCAGATGGCTGCCTGCCACATGCCTGGGTAGGGAAGGGAGAAGTGAGTTTGCTTCAGCTCTGTGGTTCTAGTAGAAGAGAACGAAACCTGCCTGAGTCTCAGGGTGTGCCTGCTAATAGCCAGCACAAGAATGAGGAGAAAAGCTGAGAACACTTACAATCTCGGCTACAGTAACATGCAGCAATTTTTAGCTATCCCTGGAGACCCTGTAGAAACAAAGAGGTTGCTTTGAACAACCTAATGTAGTGAAAGGTGTCCCAGCCCATGGCAGGGGTTTGGACTAGTCAGTCTTCCAACCCAAACCGTTCTATGACTCTATGAATATCTAGTGATGGGCATGCTCCAACCCTTCCCCTCCCTGGCTTCCACTTCTCTGCCCTCCTGTAGAGAGGGTGGGGTTCAGTTATTACATCTTGTCTCTAAAAAAACACCCAGAATTAGAGTCACTATCAGGGGCTGTTTGGAAATTTCCTGCTATGCGGAAGTTCTGACACATCCTGCTGGGGTCTTTGGAGATTATGCTATATAACTTTGTCTCTGAAATATGGATAAGGGTTTGTTCGAAAACTGAGAAGGAAATAAGTTTATAGCATTCCAGTAGTGGAAAACAGCTTGTTTAGGAGTGGTCCCTGGAAACTAAGGTGAAGAGCAGGAAGAAAATACTGCTCAAGTTATTCTTCATGCCTTCTGATGCCTGTGGGCCGTGCTTGTGGAACACAGGCTGCGTTTTGACTTGCACAGCAGTATTTCCTGCATCAGTGTTGCTCGACTCTATGCCCCAGTGTTAGTGGTGCAGATTTGATATTGGCTTGTAGGATAGTGTATTTTTAGCACATGTATGGCAGATCTGGGCAAACAAAATTTGTTCCTGGCTGGCTGATGCTTCCAGACACTGTGCAGCTAGGGAGAAACTCAGAGGTGAACATCAGAGTCCTAAGAGTTCATGTCAGTTTGACAGCTCCAAAGCAAACTCATGGGAAGGGTAGTAGTCTTTTGAATCTTGAAGGAATAATTCCAACATTAATCAATTAATCCTCTGCAAAATGCATATTAATCATTTGTTATTTATAGATAAGGCACAAGCCCCTTACAACCTATTTAGTTACTGCAATGAATTCACTGAACAAGCCAATGACAAGAGTTGGGTGTTGCATGAATCTGTCATGTATCTGTGAAAATAGGTTAATTTTGCTCTATTGAATTCCATTTAATAGGCTTCTATTTAAATATTTTATATAACTGTACCCAAATTGCCTGATATCCTTGCTCCGGAAATACACACGTGCATTTCATTTCTATGCTGCTATCTTCCATTTTGACACATTTTACAATGTAAATATGCTTTCGATATACATTATTTACTGCTTCTACTGCTTCTGCCTGTTTTGTCTCTTATCACTAGGTGGCAATAGCTGAACAGTCACAAAGAGGAGGTAAAACAAAATGGTGCAGCAAAACTAGTGAGACATAAACTAAGAAGGATTTCTGTTGCTTTATTTAGAGCTTATCACATTAAATCAGGTTTGCGTAATGAAATCTTACTTTCTGCTGTACTTTCTGTCACTCTGTACTTTTAATTAAAAACCCTAGCAAGGTGTTTATTTTATCTTGTTAAATCATGGGACATTATAGTACATAGAATTCAATTAGATAACAATTTTGATCCTCATTTTAACAGAGGACATTAGTAAAGCATATGTACAAGCTGCTTTGTTAATACTTGAATTGTTTTGTATTATGCAAGCTATAACAAAAAAGCAAAAAAACCCCTTGTAAATATCTTAAGAAGCACATGAACTTAACAAATGCCAGATTGAAGAATATAAACTCACTCCATATAAAGAATATGATTTTTTTCTACTTGAAATTAAAAATATTTCTCCTTTTTTGTTGCTGTCTTACACATGGATTTGTTTTTTCCTCCTGGAACCATAGGCAGAAAATCAGATACCTAAACATATGTGTGTAAAACAAAGGCTCCAAATGCTTCAGAAGGCTGTGGATCTAACGTATGTCTTATGTCATATCCACCAGACTCTGTGAATAACTCACATACCTTAGGGTATCTATAATCACACTAGACACCTATATTTAGGCACCCAAATACTGTTCAACTATGACCAGTATCCATCTGAAAGCTAGCACAGTCTTTCAAGAGCAGAGCAGGCAGAGGTTCCCAGAGAAGGGAATGTGAAATCATGAACACAATGCAATCTATCCTGGGATAATGACAATATTATAGGTCCTTTTCATTTTCCTCTCTTAGGTGTGTTCTCTACTGGTTTCAAATACATCTGGGAATCATTCTTTGTAGGGTTGCTTTATTTTGTCCAGGAGGACTAGATGGTATCAAAATGACAAAGACGTCAAAAAGCAGCTCTTACTTATTCCTGGGGTGAAAAAGTCCAGACAGCTGAACTTTTTGTACAACCAATGTAAATTCAAGTTGATTCCATGGAAATCAGAGACACGGGAGTAATTGGACATACAGAATTATTTGGCTAAAAGAACATAGTATTTGACCCATGTTAAGGAAGAAAAGCTATATGAAGGCATAGAAAAAGTAGAAATAATAACTAAAAAAAAAATAAAATTAAACTTTCAGTAGTTCAGCAGAGCTACTTTTGGCTTTGGGATCTGTATCCACATCAGAACTTGGAAGACAAAATTTGAATCCCAAGTTTATACTTGCTTTTTTACTGTTGCCATCCCTTAGAGGCTTTCAGCTACTCTTTGCATTTAGCCTCAGAGTCTGAAGAGTTAAGATTGCAAAATCCAAATAGGTCCTTTCATACCAAGCTAAAATGAGCCCTGGAAGATTGTGCAACACTCTGCTGTATTCAAATCTCCATGTGCTTTTTTAAGGATTCCTGTGAGCATAGCTCAGAACAGAGAGGACTAAACTACCTATTTGACTATTACAAATCATAGCCATTAAAACTGTAAACAAGATTGCTACCTATGCTATCAAATAGTAAGAATCCAAAAACCCAATTTGCAAAAGTAGTTGCCCGAAGGGTCATATGTATATAGTGAGAAGAAACAGGCTGCTTTGGACAAATAATTGTGCTCTGTACTGGAACTCCTTGGAATATTGTGTCATGCTGAAGGCACTCACCTCCCAGTGTAGGCATCTGAGCTGGATGCCTCAAGAAAGATGTTGTGAATACCTCCAGCAGTATGTGTTTTTGTTATTCTTTTTTCTTTACTGAGTGAAAGTTTTGGAAGTCTATTTTTCAGATGTTTTGCAGTGAAAATAGCTTGTTCATGAAGCGCTCTGCTCATGAAAAAACTTGTGAGTGTGCTAATGAACTGCATTTCCCAACTTCTTTTTTCCAAAGTTGGGGCACGGAAACTCCACAGCTCCAGACTTTGTTCAGATAGAGCAGTATAAACCAGGTACCCAAGGCTCCTGGATACATATCTACCAGGATGCCTCTGATCTCAGAAGGCAGGTGGGAGAACAGAAGGTGCACTATATGTCACAAATGTTGAGTGTCAGTTACACAAAAATGCTTATAATTTAAACAATGCTTATATTATCATGGTAATCAGCAGGTGCTTCATCATGGTAGACCTATGAAAAGCCTTCAATTTTGGATCAACGGTTTCTTACAGTGAAAAAAAGAAGTTACTTTTTGGCGGGGGGGAAGGGGCAACTCCCATGTAGTAATATCAAAAAAAAGGAGCCCACTGTATCTGTAAGTCAGCCTGCAATATCCAGCATCAGACATCTTACTTTCACTGATGGATTTTGTATGCTTATGCCTGTCTATCTTTTACAGCCTATAATATGTAATTAAATGGTAAATATCATAAAGTCAACAAGAATGAAAGTGAAAGCTGTGTAACTTCAAAATTTCTTAGTCACGTGAGCCTCCCAAAAATAAATTCAGAACACTGGATTAAAATGCTGCTGTTTCTGCCATTTCAGTGTGTTATTCCTGTTTTGGGAGTGTAAAACCATGATGTCTGGAGAATGTTTTATTTGAGCAAATTTAGACTGCAAAATACTAAAAGTTAATTTGGCTTTTAGATTTTTAAAAAATAAGATTAATGATAGAAATTAGTAAGATTTTAATTGGTTATACTTTTAAAGAAGCTGTTAGAGCAAAAGTTAAATTCTGAAGCATTTATGTTATGAGTCGTAGTTTCAAAAACAGAACTGATAAAGGAGAAGTATTAACCCTGAAATAAATTTTAACAGTACCGTTGAATACTATGCTGCAAACACTTTGATTAAAGGAGTGGGGCAGTTTTTCTTCTTGTAGCTCTTTGGATTGCTCTGTGGACTGAAAGCAGTACTTCAGTACAATTGTGAGAACAGGAAGCATAATGTAAAAGCTATATTCTGTATGAACTCGTTCATATGATGCCAAAAATATACAGTTTAAGAGTTGCAGCATTTTTTTTAATATGCTTTATCTTAAGACAGCCATTAAACTTTTTTATGTTCTAGAACAACAGCATATTGTCAGTGGAAACACACAATAGGAAAGAATTTTAAATGGTGAAAGCAATGAGCTTCTGTGTTGTATATTAATGTTGTGATACAATGTTTAAAAAAGACCTACTATACACGAAATTTTGGCTCCAAATAACTTTGAAGAAAACCAGTAATAAAAGGTGCTAGGGGGCTGAATGTAGCTGTAGCCTCTTGAATGTTACTTTACAGGGAAGTGCACGTAGGCATTAGGTGATAGATTAACATCCCAGACATAAACTCAATTTATGGTAGTCAAATCCAGCCATCTTTGGATGTGACAGCCCATTTATTTCTTCACCAAGTGATCACAAAGTCAAGAAAAGATTGTACTGGTTAGACCTGATAACTGGTGAAGAGCAAGGACAAGTGACAGGAACATTATTGGATCACGTTCATACAAGCTGATTCAGGATAAGCAAGGATAGATCTGCAGTTTTGAAAATACAAACTTGAAAAACAAAAGGAACTGGTTAATGACAGTTAAGAAAACAGGGACTTGCCTGTGAGGGATGTCTGAAAGTTCTTAACTTGAAAGCACCACAACCAACCAACCAACAAAACCTTGAACTATTCATTCTGCCTTTGGGGGAGGCGTAAGACACAGAGGAGAGGCATCCCATGTGGGGTCCACAGGTCACCCATCTCACCTGGTATTCTCCTGACAGCCAGCCCCTCTCACATGCCCCAGCACCTGCACTGCAATACTGGGGATATTAGAGGGAAGTCCTTTTAGCGTCCTTTATAGATCTCAATTTGTGTTTATTACAAATTTGCAGCTGCTAATGCTGTCTACCTCCATGATCTCCAGCAGCAACAAGTTCCAGAAGCTCACCACTGTCTGAAGTAAGAAACACCTTCTTTTGTTTATTTTAAACTGGTACCCCAGCGATTTCAGTGAATGCTTCACTATTCTTATAGAAAAGGACTGAAGAGTTATTGGAAGACTCCCAAGGGAATTTTTAATGCAACTGTGGCTTGGAGGTTAGAGGGTGTCAATTTAAAGTGAGCACTATCAAAAGTTCAGCTGACTAAGAATATGTGAAGAAGTTAAAAGCAAAGGGTTAAACATCCTTATTCCTTTACACCTTTGAAATAAGAACATTATTTTTAAATCAAACCCATGACAATGAGAGATGGAGTAAGAATTTATGGGGGGGGGAAATGATCTGTACCAACTGAGAGGCTGCTTGACACTCAAGACTTTGGAAACAAATTTTGTGGGAGATGATATTTAAACATGTGGCTTTAACTGAAAATGTGATAAAATCCAGTATAGATTTAGGAAATGCAACTGTTTGAAAATTAGCCTTATATTTTTATTTTCAGCAAGAGAAATATGGTAAAATTAATGTATTAGTCATCTTCATAAAAGCATTTGATGTGGCACTACAGGGGAAATTATTACTTAAATCCTTGAATATAGGAATTAATGTCGCATTTGTGAGGGTGAATAAGGACTTCCAAGCCTACCTGGCATTGTCTCTGCTGAAAAATCCATTAGTGGGATGATAGGAAGTCATCAGTCCTAGACCTTGGGTCTTGCTTTATTTGGTATTATATTTAACTGTAATTGTAAAAAACTGGAGTGTGCTGGTTAAAACAGAATGGTACAATGAGGAGGCATTGTCAGTGGGGGGGAACAGGTGAGAAAGTGGGGTCTCAGAATATGAATTGGCGGCCCATAGTGATAGCAATAGGACGATAATTAACGGTGTAGAGAGGAAGAGCTGAGCAGCTCTCACTGAAAGAGTTGGTGAGATCAAACCTGGGATACCCTGAACATTTCTGGAAATCCATGCTCATGAAAGGGTGTAAACAGGTTTTTAGTCAAGTTCATTTAGGAACTGAAAGAAGGTTTACAAAGTGAGTTTCTACAACACCGTTCCATTAGTGAGGTCACAAAACCTTATCTCTAGATGAGGTATGTTTACAGAAGACATTTAGCATATTTTCAGTGAGAACCGCAGGAGCTCGATCTCAATGACCCTTGTGTTCCTCAGTTTCCAATCCAAACATCAAACATTCCGCATACTGAAACTAAAAATAATGTGTGAATATAATTGCTGACAAAGTTTTTAGAAGAATCAGCAGCAGACAAGCTCTGTTTTGGCTCAGATACTATAATTATGAAATGCTGCAGGAAATTTATTCCACTAAGTGAGAAAAGAGAATGTTATTCCCAGGAAATAATAACTGGAAGGATGGTACAAAGAACATATGAAACAAAAAATATTTTGGAAACTGATTCTTCATTACCATTATAATATGCAGAGTGATGTTGGGTGATTATATGAAATAAAACCTTAGGAATATGGAAATTGTACCTAGCAATTAAGTATTTTGTAGAAAATACAGAGACATTAACAAGCAGTGAATTGCTTCTGCCTCATTTTCTTACGTGAATTCAGTTTCTTTTTTAGAAACCATTATTCCAGGTAAAAATGATATCACGCTGAGAATTTTCTGTGGCTCCTTCAGAGGTGAATACCAAGCAGTGAGCTCCCTGGTTTATGTGCCGTTGTGAATTCAGCCTGCTGTCTCTCATCTTTGTTAAGGGGAGGGGAGGAAAAAAAAAAAGTGCCAAGAAAAAAAATGACAACACGTTTTTCTGTAGCAGTGAAAGAAAAGCAGAAGCAGCCAGTCAGAATGTCGTGGGTTTAGTGCTCTGGAAGTGCTTCTCTTGTGCAACTGGGCTGTGGGAGAGCCTTTTTTTTCCCCCCCAACGTCACTGCAATCAGATATATGGGTGCAGCTCTGCTTTACCGCAGCATGATGCAGTTGTGTATAGTTCAGCGTGCTCTTCTTGGGAACGGGCGGAAGGAGAGCAGCTGACCAGAGCATGCAGAGGATATTCATTAGAGGGTGCTTTTTCCCCCCTCAAGCTAAACAGTACGTGTGAGATTCCTCCAGCTGCAGAAGAGACAGTGTCAGTGGGGCTTCAAGTTGATACTCGGTTCGCAAGAGGAGGTGCATACGCTCGGGCTGACAGCTTCTGATGGGAAAAAAGCTTCAGACAGGCAAGACTGCACGTTATTAAAAGCACAGCTCAGACACCCTTCGGGAAGATACTCTTAACTGTGCTTATGGAACAAGTGCTGTGGTACTGCTTATGCCTGAACCGACCAGGAGAAATTTGCCCAGTTGTGGAATGGAATAAATGAAAATACATACTGAGGGGGCGAGGGAATAAAATACTCTTCAGATATAATTAAACACTACCCCCGAAAGAAGAGCAAAGGACAAAAATCTCATGGTGTGTTTTTGTTGTTGTTGAGCTTTTTTTTTTTTTTTTTTAATGAGCTTACCTACCATGAACGGAAGAAGTGGATCTGCGGAGACTTCATTTCCTCCTCTGACCCCTCGTTTACATCACTGACTGGTGACAGTCACATCTACATACATAGTACCTGCCACTTCAGCTGCTCAGAATTATAGAAGCTTCTTTGTATGCAGCAGACATGGCTAGCCAGCAGGATTCTGGCTTCTTTGAAATCAGTATCAAATATTTACTGAAATCCTGGAGCAATAGTGAGTAGCAGAAGAGTAATCTTTTCATATTATGCATTGCTTGGTAAATAGCTAGGATAACCTAAAGGATAAGATCTTATCTTTCTATGTGTTTGTGTTATATAAACCAAATAATTTATGCTTTCCTCAGCTCTAAAAATCAAAATGTCAGAGATTTAAATAGGTTTCATTAACTGCAAAGGCTGTAATAAGATTATACTAGATTTTGCTTGATTGAATTCTGAAGTTAGGCTGCTTTCTGGCTCTAATAGTACATTGCAGGGAGTGCATTCCAAACAGCGTTTCCTGCCTACATGTTTGTTTGATTTGTTCAGACTTTATCTAAATATTTTTGAAAATGCTGGGTGGGGCATAGCTCAGAAGTTATTTTTTGTTAATTGTGCACCGAGGACAAAATTATGATTATTCTACTTCAGGTCCGAAAGTCATTTTAATGTGATGAAAAGCAAAACATCAGTTGCTTGTAGCTGCACTTCCCACCCTCTATTCTTAATTTCAGAATCTTATGCAATATTTCCCTCCAGAAAGAATCTGTCTGTTTATCTGATCCAGGCTGGGTTTTGCAGAATGTAAACAATACTCTTCCTTGGTCTTTTCAGTATTGCTGTCCCCGATTTCCATTGCTGTTTAAATCAATCACTCTTTAATATTATGTAATGAAGATGTCTGAATAAAAATTAGTGCTTGCAAATATATTCAGATTAGGTAAGGCCATGAGATAACTCTGGTAGAATTTTGCTTTTTCATTTTAAATACACAAACACTATATTCTGTTTTCCATAGAAGCTTTCATTGACAGTGCTGAATCTCCATATTTAACTGTTTTTAAAAGGTAGAACACAATGTCTCTGGAAAAATCCAACTTGGTTACTTGTGTAATAAGGTTCTGATTATCCTATTTTCTATAATTCATAATTTCTGCACAGAAGACTAGTATTCTAAAATTTCGTGCTATAAAAATATTGCAAAATCTCCTTAATACAAGGAGAGTACCTTTATATCTGCAAAGAAATAAAAATAACACTGTATTAGATATGTGACATGCAAGACTTGTCATCATTAAATTATATCCATAGAAACTGTATTTTTCCAGGTCATTTGTAACCTCAGTAACACTGTAGTCCTTGGTTGATACTGTTTTTCTACCACAAGTGTGAAGCCACCAGGGAATAATGCTATTACCTAAACAGTGTTGCTTATCTGCCCTCCTTCCAAAATATTTAGTGCATATTCATTCAAATCAGTGATCCCACAAGGACTAGAAGAGGGTTTTGATTTAGTTACCTTCTTGGACTAATGCTAAGCAAATACTGAGAACATAAGTGTGTATTGTGGCAACACATATTTTATAACAAGCCAGTCACAGTTTATGACAGAAGAAAAACAAGTCAGTTTATGGTGCAGAAATCAAATCAGTTCTGGCATTATTTTTGTAATAGCCTACTGTAACTTGAAGACTAAGTAAAGCTAGCACTTAAAAATATAAAAATAACTGCATTATGGCATTAAATGTAACATTTTGATTTTTTTTCCCCTTTGTCAAAGTGTATTGAAAGTATTTGAAAACAGGAAAGGTAATTCTAGTCTGAAATTAGAAGTCCCTAGATTCTGTTTTAGAGAAATGAAAATAATATATGAACAACTGATATTTTTGACATTCTTTTAGTGGATAAACACACCTTCTACTGTATTTGAAGAAACAGTAAAAAGAAATTGAGTAAATTAACCCAGATTGCCTTCATCTTGGTGGGATTTTTTTGCTTTCAGTCCAGAAGGGTATATTCATAAATCCAAACATATCCTTTCTCTCTGAAAAACAAACAGTTTGATAAGAAGGCAGTAGGGAGTTCAGAAAACCTAAGGCTTTCTTCAGCTCTGCTATGTGATGGGTGGAGCAGAGGAAAACACTTCCCTTGCTTGAGAAACTGCTGGGAAGCCTGCACATGCATGCATGGGAACATGTTTTTCAGAGAGTAGGTGCTGTGTCTGCATACCCAGAGAAGAAGTAGGCTATACATTATGCCGAGGCATTTACATAGCAGCAGGAGGTCTGTCATACAGTTTTAAAAGAAAAATAACTGTGGTTCCTACAGTATATGTTTTGCTCAAATGATAATAGTGCAGAGGTGCTGTCCATGCATGTTTCTGCAAACTGGCTCTTTAAAAGAGCAGTGCAAATAGCATTTATCCTGCCTGGGCTTTATAGTCCCACCAAACCCAGGCCTTTCTATTGCTTTGTGTTTTGGCTTACACAGAACATTAACCTTTTCTAAAAGAATGCCAACCGTATCTGTTAGCCCATGCCATGAAATATACTCAGTTATTTTACTTGGGATGACAATTTCCTCTGATTTTGCTGTCTGGGGTGTTTAACAAACTAGCATTTTTGACACACCAGGCAGGATTTCAGTTCAGTGTCACAAAGCACTTGTCAAGGTGTTCACCCAGCATACTGCTTGCATTTTTGTGTTCATCACCCAGCTACAGAGGCAAGTAATTTATGGACAATGGAGTAGGTTCATTGTAACTATTATAGTCAGGACTGTACAGTCAGTGGGTGTTCTCAGTGAGTGTGCACTCATTTTCCTAGGGGACAAAAAAGCCAAGTCAAACTCTGGCCTTCAAATCATCCCCTCAAACTGAGAGACCTCAAAATGCTCCTTTGCTCTGCATGTGTCAATAAGATACCATGCATCTCATGCTGTCTGGAAAATATTCCTGTGACTTGCTGGAGATAGGATCAGAACCAGGATTCTGTGGTTGGAAAATAAGAATAATGGTCTAATTTTTTTTTTTCCTAATCTTGTGTTCACTTTGATGTTTTCTTAAATACTCAAATATTTTCGATCAATGCTGCATTATTCAATGACTGCATGAATCATTTGCATTACTTTTTGAACGTACTGCTAAAATGGCTATGTTTGCACAAGGTGAGTGGTGCTCACTTGGCCCACTGAAGTCAGTAAGATAAATAAAATAAAACAGGGCTCACCAAAAGTAGGAGGATTAAGAGTCTTCTCCTCAGTTTTGTTATGGAAATATTGCAAAATGCAGTTTTTTAAATAAATACTTATAATTTATTCAAAGTATAACATGTAAATACAAATGTTCAGAATTTGAAACCTGATCTTTCCTTAGATTTTTTTTTACTTTTTTTAATGAATCTGATAGATTGATTCTGAATTAATTTTTCAAATGCTTTTTTTTCAAATTCATAGGTTTAAAAAAATCTTGAGCAGAAATTTTGAAATCAAGCTACAATAAGTTTTTTATAAACTGCAGAAAAGTATAATAAATTGTGTCTCTTGCGGTTTCTGGATCAGATCAGCAATTAAGTTTATTGGAGGAAAGGATTCTGTAGAAGAATCTAAATGGCACAGGTAGATGGCTCACTCGTGGTCTCACAAGTCAGCTCTTATGTGGGCAGGTAGAAATGGCATTTCATTGCCTCCCAGACAGACAGATCTACTAGGGACAGATTTTTGAAGTGTCTTTTTGTGTAGTGAAGTGAAAGTGCACATTTTGCATACTGAGTATTTTATTTGCTGCTTCTCAGAGAACAGTTATCTTCAGGGCCTTATTTTAAGGATTGCAGTGCTTGTTTATCTACCTCTGAATAGCAAGATTTTTTTTCTGTGGACTTGTGTTTAAATTAGAATAAGGCTTTTTTTAGTATCAGGACTTCATGTCTCTTTCCCATGGCCCATACTTTCCTGTCTTCTCCTGTAATAGCCACTGTCCACATATCATTATCATCTTTACCTTTGTGCTGTGCAAAGCCCATTGCTTAGTCCTCCTGCTACACACTGTTCTCCTTCTGTGTGCTCCTGCATGCCCAGTCCCTTTAGCAGCACCTGGACAAAGCCATTCCTTGTTTACTAGTGGTGGTAACATCAGAGACAACCTAATCCTGGGAACACAGACACCTACATCAGCTCAGCTACTGCTTATGTTCCTCAAACACAGCAGCATCCCACAACACTTCCAGGAGATCTCTGGCTCCTCCATGGCTTGCTGATCACACACTGAGCTGAACACAGGGCTAGCATCAAAACAGGTTCTGTGGCCAGGAGAGCGTCAGCATCAGAGAACCTTCTCAGTGGTCAGCGTGAAGCCCAGGGGGTTGCTGGCTGCCATGTGATCAGCCATATTCAGTTTTTCTCTTGAAGATATACTTCTACCATGTCAGGAGCAGAAATTAATGAAGAACATTTAGTCCTTCATTAAATGAGTATAATACATGAAGCAATAAAATTCAGCCTTTTATAGAGAATATTCCATATTGATGATCAAGAGAAAGGGAAGGCTACTGGCACATTCTTAGGTAAAAGTCTGCATTATGTCTAAGTTCTGTGGTGCCCTACTTTGATATTCTAGTAAGATTTCATTGTGCAGAAGGTTGATTGCAGCTGTTTTGCAGGGTTCCCTTATCTGCAGGCAAACAGAGAACTGTTTTAAGCTGAATACACACAGCCTGCTATCAGACTTAGTGATTGTAGCAAGATACCAATCAAGGAAAGAGGCTCCTGATTTCTCAGTGCCCTCTTAGACAAACACAGTGACTGAACAAGAAGAACCTATCCTTCCCTGCCATCTCCCTTGCTCTGGCATTCCTGCTTCTGCAGACCCAAAGAGAGCCGATTCCAGAAGCTGACGTGCTGCACACTCACCCCGCAGGGAGAGGCTCAGTTCTTGCCTGAAGTGGCTGGGGAAGGGACAGGGACAGGGACATGTGGCTGCAGTGAGCAGCCTTGCACTGGCGGGCACACTGCAGCGCGGGCAGTGACAAGAGCTGGCCACTTCCACAGCCTCCACCTTTGGGGAGCCCTGGGCACGCAGGCTAGCTCATGTCGTGGCATGTGAGTCTGCCTGGGACAAAGAATGCCATCAGTTCAAGCTGTTACACTGTATGAAAGGGATTGATTGCTCTGTCCATCGAGCCCTGAAGTTTGGGTGCTTAGTGTGTTCTTCAGCTCTAAGTAGGCTGTGATTGTCAGCAGTAAAGTGACTTGATGACAATGATGGCTGTTGTCTCCCAGGAAATTTCTTCGTGTTTGCGTGCAGATCTGGTCCTCTTCTACTCTATAGAGCTGTAGGGAAAGATAGTAAACCAGTGTTTATGCTGTTTATGTTCTGGTGGTACCCATTTTAGAACTTGCATTTTGACACGGTTCTTCCTAAAGTAAGGGAAAGTGGAAGTTTTATGACTTTGGGAACCTGAGAACTCTTTGGGTAAGGATTTTTTGTTTATTTTGATGTTTGCCGCTCCGTTGAGGACACTCCAGAATCGTTGTTACCATAACGGGAGGGGGGAAAAAGGGTGAGAAAATCATAAATGCTCTTGCAAAATTCAGTTGATTTATAGAATGAGCTTGCTTGTCTTTAAAAAGTTTTAATTACTGCAGTAAAAATCTACAAATACTTCGTCTGCAATACAGCACATAAATTTTTGTGGTAAAACTGCAAAATATCAAAATATAAGATGATCTGGAAAATAGGCATAAACTAGGCATAGATAATGAATGGTAGATATTCCGTAAAGTTTCCTATTATTTTACTTGTGTTAAACCCAAAACTATTGTGTTATACTATTAGTATTAACTTTGAGTGATTAATTTGTGCTATCCTTGGTTTTATCAAAATACCACCAGTTTGGGTTTTTTCCAATATAGCAAGTCATAATAAACAGGTTACCTTAGGAGTATAAAATGTACAAAAATGTTTAAAATTTAGTAATACAGGATATAAACCAAATTGCTACTTGGCAATGCTTTTGTATTTTATCCACTTTCGATACACTAATTTCATTAGTAGTTTAAACTCTTTTCTCTACATTGACTTGTGGACAGTAGGAAGTGGGCTCCACACCTACAGACTTACAGTTGCATGTGCTTTTCCAGCTTTAGTTTCTGTATTCATTCCTGAGTTTCTAAGCAATCAAAAACTGCTCTGACACTTGCCTCGAGTTGATAACCGTAGAGACTGCATTCCTGTGGGTATGGAAACCATGATTGGCACATATGGCATTGCAGTAGCTGTGCCTGGGAGGGACAGTCTCATACCAGCCTCTTATCCCTGTCCCCAAGCTGCTACACCTTCTCTCCCACTCTAATTACCCATAGAGTTAATATCCTGCCAGTTAAACTTTCTAAAATGGTATAGATGCTGGTGTCAGCATAAGAAAAGGGATGTGAGTACACTACCAGGAGTGGGAGGGAGTTTTTTCTGATTCCTGCTATTAGACTGGTGAAACTGTATGGTAAATCATACTTTCTTTAATAGTGACTCCTGTATCTGTGCCTGCTTTTAAGTATTGGAACTAGTTCCTTCTTCAGGCCAGTCTAGCTTTTGCATCCCTCTCTTCTCTGCTTCAGAGCATCAGCAATGAAGTTGTTGCTGTTGTTTCTATGATAAATTTGGACTGCAGAATAACTTCACGGAGGCAGATAGCTGAGTTATTTGTGAGTTGGTAATTTTTCAGTCACTGCAGTTGCCTAAACTAGATTTAAATCAATTGTCTGTGGAAAGAAAATCCCTTGTCTTCTAATATCCTTCCTTCTGAATCATCCAATCCTTTGTTTATTGCATTAGCTAAAAGGAATGTTAAACATAGTGTTCAAACTTCACAGCAGCTCTATCAACCAGATATTTTAAGTTCTTGTACAGTTTATATTTTTAAGAGTGTAAATAGAAAAATGTTCAATAGTATGGCAAAGCAGGGAAAGACATCTGCTGACTGGATCGTCATCCTGCTGAGAGCTGGAAACTAGGGGTGACAACGAAGGGGACTTATGACCCATAGTTCAATTAGGTGGCAGTGAACAGGGGTGGAAAGCAAAGGATACAAGGCAAAGGGAGTAAGAGAAACCTCAGAAACTGTAAAACAGCACAAGGAGACACCCTTATATATATTGTATACATACCTTAAGTGTATGTATACAAATACATGCATTCTGGAAAACATGCAGGAGGAAGTCAAGGGCTGCATTCAGTCAATAAGTTTCAACGTTATGCCAGTAGCAGCCTTGGTGTTAACTGCTCACACGGCTGGAATGCTGGGATGGATGGATGGATGGATGGATGGATGGATGGATGGATGGATGGATGGATGGATGGATACAAACTCTTGAGGAAGGACTTGCAGAGAAGATGATGAGTGGAAGTTGCTGCCTGTGAGAAAGAGCTCCTTATGAGTATGGAGCTCTTCTGTGGGGCGGATGGGTGACAATGTCCTTGGGTGTTTGTGGGTCAGGATCAGAAGAGAGGACTTGAAGGGTTACCAAGTGATGGTCGGAATCTTACAGGCCACCAGTCAGGGTGAGGAAATGTAGAAAGCCTTCTTCAAATAGCTTGGGGAAGTTCATGAATTGTTGATGTTTGTTCACATGGGGTACTTGAACTTCCTGTCATCTGCTGGAAGTGTAAAATAGTAGGATGCAAGCAGTCAGGATTTCTTGAGGGTGTTGGAAGTAACTTCTTGATTAACAATGGACCAAATGGGTGAAGTGCAGCCTCATTGGAGCTCAAAATCCCAGTAAGAGCAGGGAAAGAGAGTGGCAGAATACAGACCCTGGACTTCAGGAGAGCGGATTTCAGTTTTTGAGGTTTCAGAAACTATTGGGTGAGGTCCTGTGTGGGGCAGCTCTGAAAGGCAAAGGAACTCAGGAAAGCTGACAGGTCTTTGAGGTTAACATCTTCCAAGCACAAGGAAGAGATTGCCCAATACTTAGGGAAACAAGCAGACACACGAGGAGACTGGCTTGGCTTATCAGGGCCAAGCCTGGTAGGGCTCCAGTGCAAAAAAGACAGTATATCTGAGGCAGAAGTGTGAGTTGGCTACAAAGGAGGAATTTATAGACATTGCCCAGGCATGCAGGGATGGTGCTTGGAAATTCAAAGCTCAACTGGAGATCGGATTTGCAAGGGGTATCAAAATCAACAAGAAGAGTTTCCCTTGCTTCGTTAGTGGTAAATGGCTGAACAAGGGAAATGTGGACCCATCACTAAAAGGGGCAGGAAGTTTAGTGAGAGTGGACTGAAGTACTGGGTGACACTTTTGCCTCTCTTCACCAGCAGGATCTCTCTGGCCTCTGCCTGTCAGTTGCTGGAGTGCCCCCTGGTCTGGAACTTCCTACAAAAGGGAAAGATAGAACTTGTTCAAGTCCAGAATTCAGGAGCACAGACTGTCTTCTTCGTAGGAACTACTGAGAAGCCTGGCAATTCCTTACATATTTATGTTCTATATTTTGCTAATTATAGTCACATTCAAAACTGAGGGATGGCAGAATTTTTCTATTTGCAGCAGACAGCAGAGTTTGCTAAAACAAGCAGCTGAATGAAACACATCTGAGAAAGACTGGCTTCATAGTTTGCTCTCAGCTGAGTAGCAGTGGTTTCAGTGAGTTACTGAATGCCATTTGCCTCCTCCTCTGTATGAAAAAGAGATCACCAATATAGAGAGACCACAATATTGATGTTTGTGAATAATATAAGATCACTGGTATTACAGAGTCACCTGAGAGATTCAGCTCTGTAATGTCTCAGAAGGGAGAGTTTGGGATGCTCTTCAGACCACTGATTTGAAGAGAAATCTGAATGTTGTTTTGTAAATACTGTGGGATCACTCTAGTGACAGTATCACTTCCAGGGGAATGCATTGCTGATAAAGAGCTTAATTAGGTGATTGGAGCCTTAGCAGAAAAATTTCACACATAATAAAAAAAAGTGGGGCCCTTTTAAGAGACATGGTATACAATCTTTATCTTGGGTACTTTCCAGGCTTTGAGAAATTTGCTGTCAGCACATGTAGTGCTAATGCGTACCAGTTGAGAGACTTCTGTGGTTTCTCACTAGTCAGTGATGGGGTGAGAAAGCATGAGTTGTGCATGGCCAAGATGTGGAGATGTTAGGTGGATTGGTATTAGACAAGGACTGATCAAAAGAATGTAACAGATCTTGACTGTATTTATAATTGTGAAGTTGCAGAGTTTTAGTTTTATTTTGAAAGGCTTGACTTGAATTCTTAAGTAATATATGGCTCAGCACAGAAGTCTGCCAAAGGTATTGTTTTGCAGGAGTTCTCCTGTAATTGGATGATCATTATACTAAATTTTTTTCCTGATCTCTAGCTATCTATCTCTAGCTCTTTTCTGTCTTTGTTACTTTCAAGAGTCTCAACTTTTATGTGGAATGAATTAAACTTCAAAGGATGCCCATTTGTTAGTTTGTTTTGATACTGATTCCCTTGAACAACTTTTATAGAACAGAATATGCAGAATTATATTTCTCACTGCATTTCTGAATGTTATTTATGAATGCCTTTAAATGTTTGGATCAATTTAGGTTTTTTAGTCAGAAAGTTAACTGGATAGAGTTCTCATCACAGTTCTCCCTTCAGAAGTCTCAAGAGTAGGTTTCTGCATGTACTCACAGTAATGTATTGTATGTTTTCAGAATGAGGTTTATTCTGTGCATGTTACTGGACTATCATGTGTTGAAAGTAGTCTAAGCTACCTGACATAAGGTTTGGCAACTCCTTCCCATGTAATTGGAACTGGTTTTAGTCAGCTTTCCTATGGAAGCAAAGCCTATTCAGTCTGCCTGCCTTTTTTTTAAACATGTTAACCAAATTCAGAACAATTCAGAGAAGGGTAGAGTTCTTCTACAGGCTTTATAAATTGAGGCTGTTAGGTAGTGAAGAGGGAAGTTCAGCTGAAGAAAAATGGCAGACTAAACTTCCTGTCTTCTGAGATATAAGAAAATCCTTGCTTTGGCAAATACCTTGCTTTGTAAGTACCCCAGATGTGAAACAAGCTTCAGTCACACCTTTGAGAGGACTGCATGCATAACTCATAGTGTTGAGTATTTTAAATTGGCAGTGAGTAGTCATTTTAATATGGAAATATCACAGGATTATTTTTAATTCCACATCATGCATATTTGTTGCTACTGATGTCTTACTGATGAGGAGAAAATTACTTAGCTATAATTCTTTTCCTTTGAAGGCAGATAAACAAGAAACCTCATATCGCCCTGTGTGCCCTCTGAACCAAAGCTAGGTGGTTATTTTGTTCTATTGCTCATAGGCAGGAAAATGTGGCAATGTATGTATTCTTTCGTGGGATGAATGCTTCATCAAGAGCATATCTGATTCTCTGCAAATCAGAAGTTGGAGTGTATCGCTTTGGGAAATACAAAAGTGATCAGGGTTTGTAGTAAATTAAACAAAGTCTTAGTGTGTTCGCAGTGAATATTTAACAAATGTCATAAAAGAAAAGATGAAAATATTTTCAAAGGGAATGTGAAATTAAAAATGTTGATTGTTTTTACTCATTTGTTTGTCATGTATTTAAGCAGTAAGGGACAGGACAGGTAGAGGTGGGTATTACCCACTTAATAATGTCCCTGAAGGTGAACTTTGGAATTCTTTGCAGAAATGGTCCTACCCTTTCTAAGAATGAGAAAATGTAAAAAAAAAATAAAATCCAAACAAACAAAAAAACCCCAACAAACCCCTGTTTGTTCTTGTTAAAATTCTCCTGAAGAGGATGTTGGGAGTGGTGGAGGACAGACACAGCCAACTGCCTCTGCAGAGTCACTGCAGAAAGGAAGCCAGGGCAGAGGGGAGTGAATGTGCAATAGAAGCCCAGCAAAGAGCCAGCAGGAGTGAAGGGAGAAGAGGCAGGGGAGTCATCATGGAGAAGGAATCAGAAATAGAGGAACTGATACTTCCCAGAGAGTGGGAGCAAGAATGAGAGTCACTGGTATGATATGGAACCAAGGGGAGACTGAAGAGGGCTGGGTGAAGGGATAGGAAAGGGAGGAGGGATGGGATGGGATGGCGTTGAGAGGGCTTAAAGGACAAGATGAGCAATGTTTAGCTGGACAAAGTGCATGGGAAACTGGAACTGGAATAGAGAGCCTGAAGTGGGGAAGACAGCCATGAGGAGACACCAGATTGTAGAGATGGAGTAAAAAGAGAGCAGCTGGGGAGATGGGGGAGGTGAGAGACAGAGAAATCCCCTCCCAAGAGCAAAATGCAGTGTAGAAGACCCAATTTCCATCCTTCATCCTTGCTTTATAGCACATCCTTCCAGTGCAGAGTATGCCCTTCTTTGTCTTGGTGCTTGTGTTAGGTGACAGAAAGTGTTAAATGTTACCAGGTGAGGAGAACAGCAAGTGACTTGTGCATGCTGTTAAGGTAACTGGGTCAACAGTTGGTTCATTTGGCATCAGATTAATCATATGTCCTCTATATTACCTTGCTTCTGGAAGTTTGAGTCCAGTGAGGTAGTGCAGCACAGTGGAAAGCATATAGATATACAAAGAATTAGTCTTGACAAATTATTATTCTATTAATTATTACATGTAATGCAGTAGCAGGTAACTTTGTAATACACTTCTGCAATACAACAGGCAGCGTGTAAGACAATAATAAAAGTTAGTCTGTCTTAGCTTCTCCCAGGGGAGGGTGACAGACAGATCTGGGGGCTTTTGACAGACTTCTCAGCTGAATGAAGACAAATCATGTGTAGAGATATTAGGGAATTTTGGAGTGTCACTCAGCACACATTCAAGCATAATAGTTTTATGAACAGTGTGTTAAAAATGGGCATGAGACACTGTAAGTATTAAGTGCTGATGGTTTGTTACCACTATAGGTTGAGCTAAGCAGTTGTGTACTGCAGGGATGAACTCTAGGCTTTTTTTTATATCCTCATTAGGGTTTTGAAGGAAGGTACATAGCATGTTATAACATTTGTGTTCATCCTTATGTTGAAGTTTTCAAGCATTAAGAAAGGAAAAAAAAAAAAAGAAAAAATAGTAATCAAATGAAACAAGGAATATTTAGAGTAAAAATCTGAAAATGTAGTTGCCATGTGAATCTGTAAATGTCTTTGAAGATGGAATTTATTTTTGAAACATGAAAAAACGAGAGTGGCTTCATTCTGAAGCTGTCGTGTAAGGGCCAGCTCTTCACTGGAAGGGAAGAAACAGGATTTCTCACTGCAGCTGCAGTGACAGAAGGTCCATGCACATGCAGAGCTGCTTCTGGGCCAATTCCCAGCTCGGTTTTGTCCAATGTGGGAATTCAGGGGGTTTGTCTGCTGCAACACAGCTCTGAGAATGGCATTTACAAGTAAGCGTTTTTCATTTATTTGAGGACAAACAGTAGTCCTTCAAGGAGTAACATGGAAGTGTCACACTACTGGCAAGTTAGATATTTGTTTAAATTTATCATGGGCTTATGCTATTAATAGATACATAGAAGGACCTTCTGCCTAATAGTAACACCATTCTTTTTAGCTCACCATAAAGTCTGTTATGAATTTCTGCAGTAATTTTCCTGTTACAAAAAAGAACCTGTTCCTGCAAAGTAATGAGATAGTTTCTTCAAACTTGCTGCCTCTGATTTTAATCAAGCATTTTCTCAATTGAGTACAGAGAGGTGTATAACACTTCTCAGATCCTCTTGCGGAATTACCACATTTGCATACCAAATTTCAACCTAACTGTAAATTCTCCCAGAGCCTGCCAGACTGAGAAATCATGCATTTTTAAAAATGCCATTTTTATTATGATGATATCCTTGGGGCGTGACTTTTTGTTATAAAGGTTTTGAGTTTTATAATATTGAATCCAGAAAAGACATTTCAAGTTGATGGTCTTTACATTTATGAGGTTGGATGTGTTTATCTACTTTATAGAAGCAGAGTTTGAAACATTTGACTGAAGGTTTAAATCTATCCATTATTGTGACATGTGTGTGTAAATGCAAATAACAAATTATGTCTTTCTAATTAATGCAGAAAATGATCCTCAGACATTAAACTTCTTTTGACACAAGTGATCAGTGTGATCAATGACAATCTTTTTCAATCTCTTTTTTCTGTTTTGAATCATACAGTCATATACATTGTGGATTCAAATTATAGCTATGATTTGCCATAAACTGTAGAAGAACTGGCACAGTGTTCTGAACATCTGATAAATATCTGTGTTGATAATTTAAATAAGATATACTGAGCAGCATTTTCAGAAACTGAGCATTGTCCTAAAGCTTTTTCAGTGAAAAAGTAGAGAGTATTTTAACTGTTTACATCAGTGGAAGTGGAGTTAGACTGATTTCATGTGTGGTTTTTAAAAACCTACAGATTGTATTTTAAAATTGCTGTATTAGTTATTCCACATTTTAGACTATACTTTTTTTCAGAAAGTTATCTTTGATTTCTTTTTACAGACTCACAAAATCAAAACACATTTTAAAGTTGTTTTTTTTTTTAAAGCAACACATAATACCATTTTTTATCAGTCCTTGTGCCTGATGTTTGCAATTTCATCTACTTTAACTCATTTTTGTGACATAATCTTTTCTGTAATGCTGAATAAAAGATTACCCTATAGATTGCAGCATTTCAGGATGCTTATCCAGCTTTACCTTTAAGGATATATTTTTAATTAATTCATTAATTGTATTACCTTTATGATAGACAGCTGCTCCAGAATAGCTCGTTTCATTGGATCTCTCTGCGCTCGTCTGTTGGTCAAGGCAAAATAATTCAAAATAACTTGTGTCTACTGAGCAGCTAAGGTGGCCAGGGGCATGCAGATTTTAGTACATAAAATTACAAGCCAGCGTATGCAGCTCACAGACATGCCAGAGATTTGTCCAAACGTATGAACAAGGTAATCGTGCTTCTTTAAAGAGTGACTTATCTATCCTTCCACTTCCTCAGGAGGGTTTCATTTTCTGTCATGTGTCAAATCTGATGTTCAAGTGCTCATCTGCCCAGAAGGTAAAATCTGCTGAGGTGGGCCCATGCACAAAGTGTGAAGTCCCAGAGTTTTCATGGTGCCTGAACCTACTGAGAGAGTAGAAGCCAGTGGCCTGGGGCCAGCTGCAGGAGACACCATCCATACATCTGGTTCTGGTTAAGTGGCTAGTATGTGTGAGGGTTGTATTTAACATACCTTGGAGTCCCCAAAATAATCTGATTAACTGTAATCCTTTCACATTTTCATTTATCTTGTTAGAAGTTGTTAAATTATATGCAACAAATGCTACTGATACAAGTGCAGCATTTGCTGTTGGTTAGAATGTAGTAGAAGAAAATCAGTGTTCAGTGGGCGTTTATTTTATTGGTCATTACCCTGGCATTTTTTTATCTCATGTGAAAAACTGATTTACTTTGTTTAGTAGCTTGGTCCATGGTGGTCTGAACTGGGCACACTTTGTAGCATTTAAAAATTCCTGTATGTTTTTTGTGCAGCTTTTACTTAGTGGCATTTATTATCACAAGAATACTCTCTGCCAAACCAGGGATGTCTTTTACTAGGAAGAGAGGGACATCTGGAACAATTCTTGCTTTGGAGGCTGATCCTTGTCCTATCTGTTGCTCTGCTTTGTGAGACAATAAATTGGGATTCAAAAAGAAGCCTAGCATGAGCACAAATATGATATAAATTACTTAGCATGACTCAGAAAACAAGGAATATCTGAAGAGTCTGATTTGGAGGAATTTGTGAAACCTATTTAACACACAATGGCAAGAACAAGAGATAATTTGCCAATGTAGTCATTTCCTTGCCCAGATACCTTTACTGTTCAATGTTACTTTTTATTATAATTAAATCTACCACATTGTTTTTAGTAGTTCTCATTAGTGGCAACAGCTGAGGTAGAGCCATGCTCACTGTTGCATTTCATCTCTTATTTAAAGTACATTGAATTCTTTCTTCAAATTTGTCAGACCTTGAAGAAGCTGTACATGGGTAAATCTTACCATTCTGGCCAGTAGCCAGAACAGTGCTCTCCAGAAGGTAGGAGATGGGAGTTCAAAACTTTGAGGCTTAATCAAGGATTTAGCCCAAAACTACCACATTCTGGGTGAATTCTTTAGCTGTTAAGCTGGTACATAAAAAGCAGTTACAGCCAAAAAGAAGAGGAGCTGCTTCTCTGCTCGGCTTTGAACATTTGAAGTGGCCCAACAATGTTAGCTCCCTGTGGAGATGTATCTAAGGCAGTGTCAGGCCCAGGTTGGCTGTTGTGGATCCTGTTGTGAGCTGCTGCCTGGTTTACCTGGTCATTTGGGTAATTTCTGTGGTTTCTGTTCCACAGGCTGGGTTTAAGCACCCAGCTTCTCAGTTGATGAGCCCTGAGTGAAAGTGTCCTGGAAATGTCAAGTCCCCACAAAGGTTATGGTTGACTGAGAACATGGGGAGAATTTCTGTGTCTATATAGAAAGAAATGTCAATGTTTAAATTCTTAATATATTAGCAGTGGTATATACCATTTAAGGTACTTGAGGTTTGTACTTCGTAGAATTTTGTACATGCTTTCTTACTGACAAAGAGGTTCATTATGATTGTGTTGCCATGGAGTACTGATCACATGGATCTGGGAATAATAACCCATTATGCTAATATAGCTTGTCATTGTGTTTGATGCACAGTGATGTCCCATAACAACATCTGATGCTTGTAACAAATGCAATTTTTGGTAAGGTCAGAGTTTATGGAACAGTATTGGCAAACATTGCCTACCCTCTTCACTTTGAATTCTCTGTTTGATTCCATACCTATTAACAAAAGCATTTGTGCATTTTTAGGTCAGTATTGTATTCCTTTTAATTTCTTTCTACATTGATAATCAGGGTGTTCTGACAGAATAATTCTGGCCTATTTGCTTAATGCTAGAAATACATGTTTTTCTTCTGAGCTCTCCTGCCCCTCTTGGAGCCTCAACTTGGTCTTATGAAGTTCCCTCTGGGGCAGAGGCAGGACAATTGAATACATTTGGTGGATTTCTTAGATGCCACAAGGAAAGAATGAAAATAATTATGACCAATAGTTGGAATACAAAATTCTGTAATGCATAGAGCATTACCACATCCTTTCTTTTACAATATACCATTTTCTTACGCAATATTATTTCAGACTATGCTATTCTATGAGGAAACCTTGAATCTTTTCATTTATTCAGCTTCCTTCTGTAGCAGATGACCAGCCATTTGTTGGTGATCTGTAACATGCACTTTAGCCTTTTCCAGATTCTCAGAACAGTCTGTCTTCATGTGCCTGTGATTATACTTCCAGTGAAAGCAAGGTCAAGTGACATGGGAAGAATTCAGAGATGCTCCTTGCCTCTGTAGGGAGAAAATGCATGTGGCCAAAGCTCAACTGGAGTTGAAGCTGCTAGAAATGTGGGGGACAATAAAAAGAGGTTTTTCAAATATTTTAATGTCAATAGGCAGTCCAGAAATACCACTGGACCGTTACAGGATGGGGCTGGTCACCTCACAAACAGGGTCAGAGACAAGGCAAAAGTGTTTAACACTTTCTTTGCCTCTGTCTTCAACACAGGGACAGACCAAGGGGGTCTCAGTGCCCTGAGCTGAAGGACCATGACTGTGAGAATGATCAACTCCCAGTCAACCCTGAAACTGTGCAGGATCCACTGCTCCAGCTGCATCCCTGCAAATATAGGGGGCATGATGGGATTAATCCAAGAATCCTCAAAAAGAGCTCTTTGATGTCATCACAAAACCTCTCTCAATGATTTTTGAGCAGTCTTGGGTATCTGGAAAGATACCAGCTCACTGGAAGGTGGTGAATTTTCAAGAAGTGCAAGAAGGAGGACCCTGAAAACTACAGCCTTGTGAGTCTCACTTCAGTGCCTGGCAAAGTTGTGGAGAAGATTATTCTGGGAGGTATTGAAAGACACCTGAAGGACAATGGAGTCACTGGTCACAGCCAGCATGACTTCACAAGAGAAAAGTCCTGCTTATCAAACCTGATTTCCTTCTATGACAAGGTAACACACCTAGATATCAAGGGAAGCCAATTGCTGTAATCTTTTTGGATTTCAGTAAAGCTTTTGATACTGTCTCTCACAGGATCCTTCTGGACAACCTGTCCAGCACAGCT
>JAWWEE010000001.1:48745396-49065488 GCA_035221455.1 Xenops minutus
TCTCTGAAAAACATCATGACCTTCAGAAAGCCTGAGAATATGTGAGAAAATCACTTTATTAACTTCTAACACCACTTAATATGTGAGCAAGAAAACCTATACCTCTAAAACTCAAAATCTACAAAATACACACCAAACCTTTAGGCATCACTGTCAAACGTTCCCCAGCACTCTGGCAGGAACCTGGTCCACCACAGCAAGTGGCCCAGTTAATCTCTAAAACGACCTTACCCAAAAAAGCTCGTGGCACCTTCATACCACTTTTCCTAAGTACCTGTGTGACCAGGAGTGGGGACATGGGGTGCAGCACAGAGTATAATCATGGGACCCTAGGCACTGCCTTGACACTGGAGACTCTGTAGCTGTGAATGCCTCACCCATGTTTGGTGTAAGGAGTGCAGACCTGGAGCTGCAAAAAACTGGGGTTTAGGGCTAACTTAGAGGACAAAGTATCTAACATGCACAGATGTCATGATATGGACGGTAAATTTGGTTGTAGCAAAACTGCAGACCAACAAAGAAGGATCAAGAGTGTAAAACCTTGCTAGCAAACAAAAAATGACCCCATGTGAATCCTGGAGCAAGGAAGAAGAAACCATGCAGAGGGATGCCAGAATTGTCTCAGTGAAGCACTCCACATGCTGACTTGCTGTAACACCCCCCATATATCCCAGAATGGAGCTGGCGTCAAGAATAATAATTCTGATGCAAATTAAGTAGAAGCTTTCATACTATATTTTTCTCTCTGATTTTATGTGCATGCTCATTATCAGGAAAAAAAGAGAAGTGTAAAGTTATCTTTCCATTTCAGGAACTAAAACAAAAAAAAAGATGTGAAACCTTCAGCTTAACATGTATATCTGCATTTGCTTGGTTTTCCTTATAAGTTTCAGCAGTGTTTCCTGCCCTTTCTCCCACTTTTGTATTCTGTGCTGGTTTCCCTAATCACGCCCACAACAGCTGGGATAAACATAAGGCTTTTCACTTTCAAAATGGTTAACATATACCCATGGTCAAATGTTTCCCCACAAAGCAGGTCTGTAAGAAAAGAAGAAAAAACCCAACCTTTTGTTGAGATGGAATACCTGTTTTGGCTTCTCACAAATACAAGAAAAATGTCATTTTAACAATCCCCAAGAAATATGGAACTCTACCATGAAACCTAATGTTCTCCAACTGTTAAGAAAAATAGCACTTTGGAGATTTAAATCTTATATTCAGGGCTAGAAGGAGGAAGGAGGAAATAAAGCTTTTTCTTGAATTCTACTCTACATACAAACTCAGGTTGTGTTTGCTTGTTGTTCTAACTACCCCACTGAGAATTTCCGTCTCAGAAAGGATGAAAATAATGAACTTTCTGGTAAGGAACACAGAGGTTTAGAACACAGACATGCCTCCTTTCCTTAGAGTATTACAGATCTCTTAGTTTCAAAAATAATAATGTAGCACTGTTTCTGTCCCACCTCTCAGATAAAAGAGTGGGCTGCAAAAAAATCCTGTCTCATATATATATATACATATGAACAAATGCAAAGGCTGGCGCATGACTCAGGAGTTGTTTGCCCTTTTGTGCAGGCACCACAGCAGTGCCTTACTCTGGTGGCTCTGCCATCTATTCCTATAGCAGGACTATAATATGGGAAAAGAGAGAAATTATGAACTAGACACAACAGCAGTTACTGAGTTGGAGAACTTGATGGCAACTACTGTATTATATTAGCCATTTGAGAAATGTTTCATTAATCCAGGAATGACAGAGTACTCGTATGTTTTTTTTCAACAGAAATGCCTTTTCAGCAGAGAAAAGGCCTGCAAGTCACATGAGTTGGGTTCAAGCTCTTCCTCAGGCTTCTGCAGTTGGATCTCTCTGTCCTGCTTAGGAAGTTAAGTAAGAAGAGGCGTAACTTTAAGCTATGATTAATCCTGCAGAAATGAGTAAAACCAATCCAAATGAGTTCAGAATCACACAATTACTCTCTGAATCACAACATGCATTTGCAAACAGTTTTTCAGGTACTCAAGACAGCAATTCCATGGTAGTTCCATTAATATATACCCTAATACACCCTTGGAATTCCATGGTAGTTCCATTAATATATACGCTAATACACCCTTGGAATCCACCTACATTTGTCAAACACTAGTGAGGCTGAGCATGGGAGCTCTGACAGTCTGTATCACTCAGGTCTGATCTACACTCCTTTGTCCCCTTTGGACCACTTTAAACAGCTCTCTCTGGGAGAAATCTGCAGTAGTGGGGAAAGCCCAGAGTGCTCTAGACATGACTCAGTCATGTGTCTCAGACTCTTGGCCTGGGACTTGCCCCATCGTGCTCAGAGGAACTAATAACATTGCAGCACCAGCACGTGCATGCTGTAAGCCTGACAACCAAATCACTAAGGGAACTCAGCGCTCCAGTCAACCCCTGTGACAGTCCATGGTGTAATTTGAGTTTAGTCTCTCTTCTTCCTGGGTTAATCTAGGAAGTATTGGCTCTTAATTAAAGTTGGAGGACTCCATTTGAGCTAAGTCTTAGAGCCCTCAATATAGAGAACTGGTCTGGGGCTGTAGCAGAGAGTCCTGGAAAGAGTTTAGCCAAGCCATTTCTCATGATAGAGGCTCCTGTTACTAATTATACACTCTCTGGAAAGGACCTGGAAAAACACTGGGCATGAAGCAATCAGTCATGTATTAGAAGATTGTAAAGATGGATCAAAGACAATTACTTTCCTATGCAGCAGTAATGACTGCTTAATTGTCTGTGACAGTCAGCCCCTCTGTGTCATCTGGCACAGAAACATTGGAAATACCTTATGCAGCGTATTTTCTGGAGCTCATTATGGGATTGTCCGAGAGGCAGAGTATATACACTCGGGGGAGGGAGCAGGACACAGGTATTTCAACATCTTTGAACTGTTACAGACCAAGCCACTGATGAAAAACAGATCTCAAACTGTGCAACTTGACAGAGGTCCCCAGAGCGCCGCTTAGATATCAGTGCTTCAGTCTCCCTTACATACCTTGAAATTTATGATCAGATCATTCTTGTAGGCATCACTGACATTCTGCTGCCTCCAGAGAGCAGATCCCAGATACAGCTTACTTTCCGAAATGCATAATCTCAAAGAAATGCCACGAAGGAAACCAAAAATGATTATGATAATTGTTCAGGTAACATAAAAAAATATTACCTATAGCTGCAACTTTGTCAAATTTGTATTTCTTAAATTTTTGGTTTAAAACACACAGAGAGAGGCAAGTTTGGAATCGAGAATCCTTTGGAAGGTGAACGTAGGAACTGAATTCCCTTCCTCCCCCTTACCCTACTTGACACTTTGTCCACTTCAGTCAATAAATTGGCTATCCCTCCTTCGCACAGGATTGTAGTTTAGTTGCAGAATCCGATTCTTTCTTCTTTCTTGCTGTATTAGTTCAGACATTAAATTTCACTGATGATATCTTAAATAATCCTTAGAGGTTCTCTACAGTTCTTTATTCTCCCCACAAAGTCATCATGTTGGCTTTAGTCATTCTTCACTCCTAAACTTCTACCTTCTCTTTGCCTTTGTTCTATGGTATATCTAATCTGTTAAAAACAAACAAACAAACAAACAAAACCAAACAACCCCCCCAAAAAAACACCCTACTACAAGATCATAGAATCATAGAATCATCAAGGTTGGAAGAGACCTTTAAGATCATCCAGTTCAAGCATCAACTCAGTGCTGCCACTGTAATTCCTTAATCACCACACCCTGTCACCCAGCTCCAGATCCAGATGCCTCTTAAACACCTCCAGGGATGATGACTCCACCACCTCCCTGGGCAAACTCTTCCAATGCCTGACCAGCCTAACAGTGAAAAATTTCTTTCATCCTGTCTATCTGAAAATTACTTATCTCTCATAGAAGGAATTCAGACTGTCAGAGTCCTGTGGAAAGGACTTTAGTATCCCTAAATTAGTATCAATATTTTATAACATTGAACTGTGTGAAAACATAACATGTTCCCTTTCTTTTGGAAGCTCAGTATTGTCTCCAGTTTTACTTTCTGAGATTACTTTTTAAATTACATAATTTTATTAGAAATTTATATAGGTTCAGGACTGAGTGAAATTATTTAATGCCGTATCATATTGGCTGGAAGATTCAGTTATGAGTTATTTTTGTACAACATTCCTGAAAAGCTACAGTATAAACACTTTTCAGAATCAGTATCTGCAGACAAATGGCTGGCTGGTTAAAACTAGGGGGAAATGGATTATTTTGATTTCTTGCAAAGTTCCAGTGATGAGATTATCAGATGCACCTGTCTATCATGCTGCACACAGTCAAGGAGAAACAAGGAAAATACTTCTACAGGCAGATGAAGAAGACTGAAACTTTTCAGTCCTGACAATAAGCCAAGGGCATATTGCCCACTCCTTTCACCAAATGAACAGTTTGCCCAAAGAACTGTTAGACTCACTGCTCTCTCCTGCTTGGTCTCCTGCTGCTTCCATCTGACACAGAACTGCCTCTACCAAGCATATCTGAGCTCTTTATATTTTCCATGTTGAAGTGTAGCTATTTGAAAACACAAAACATTAGTCCTAAGCTACCTGATAGTGTCTTTTAATCAAGGTATATAAATATTACCTTGTCAACCAAAAGTCAAAGTATAGAGGAACAATAAGGCATTTAACTGAGCAAAACCAAATGCTTCCAATATGTTTTAAAGAAAAGAAAAGAATGGTATAAAGAATCACCTACCCTTATCAACTAAGCCATAGTGGCAGGGAAAAAAAAACAAGGCAAACTGCTCAAGGAGCACTGAAGTGGATGGTCCAATAATGTCCTGTGAATTTGTCTTTAACAATTCTGCTGGTTTGGTGGGCTGTAAATAACAGGATCACTCAAGCATTGACTAACCTGCATCAGCTGCTGGGATCACTGCCTCAAGATGTCCCATGTCTCACAAATAGCTTCCACATATTTTGTTTTGCCTTATTACAGCTGCATTGTGAACTATGACAGTTCAGGAACCAACTCAAAAGTTGTTATGAAATTCCAATTTGAGAGCCAGAAGGAAAAAAAAAAAACCACACACAAGAAAAATCCTTGAGAGTGAGAGACAAGTAGTTGCAGTAACATCCAGAGATGATCAAACAACATTCAATGTCCAAACTAGGTTTTAGACCCTGGAAAAAATCAGCCTATAAAATGGTGACACCAAAGATTTTGCAGTTTTGCAGCTTTTAATGCCAATAATCTCAAGAAGGGCAGGGGGGTTATACTTAGATGCACTCTAAACAATGGAAGAAACATAACAGCTAGTTTCTTGAGCTGAGGTAGTTCATTTGTGAACCAACCCAGGTGTGCACAATAATCATGACATTGAACAGGCAGAGTTGGAAAATTGTGCCACTTCAGAAGTAGCTTTGACATGAGTGTTGAACCAGATGACCTCAAAATGTCCTTCCCAGCCTAAATTATTCTCTTTTTCTGAGATGGTAGGGATAAGAAAAAGACATGACTCCTGTCTGACACATACCTGCAGACAAAATCAGTCTACAGTTTTGGGTATGTAAACTGACATAGAAGTTAGTATTTGCTGCCTGTTGAGGCATCCCACTTTGGCAAAACAGCAGTTTAAAGTCATTATATTAGTCATTATTAAAGGTAAAATTATTCAATTCTGAGATTGCCAACCATCTTTGCTTATAAATAGTCATTTAGCAACCACCCTTTGGCATGAACAAAAGCACAACACACATCTGTGCAATAAAAATAGATTATGTTTGAAAGGGACTTCTGCATCCTGATCTTCTTTGCTCAAAGGTGGGCATCTGCCTTGTCCTTTTGACTGATGTAAGGAGAAAGAGAGGCTTGGATAGTTTGCCATGGGAGTAGCTTATTGATCAATTTATATCAGTAACTAAGAGATGTATCTTTTGTATGTTTTTGTACAGATACAAACTTTGTATCTGCCAGCAAGGAGATCAAGGTCCAATTAAAAAGACCTAAATACCCAATTAAAAAGAGCTAAATACATCTTAAAAGTAAACTTAGAGATCTTGCACTTACAAAAACACATAATGGTATCTGATATGTCAGTCCTGTCACTGACACAAATCAGTTCTTAATGAAAAAAATAATTATGAACTGACGTTTTATTAAAAACAATAGAACACACAGGTGCTACTCCTGCTTTTTATATTAGTGCATGGTTTTATCACAGGCCGGGGTACTTGCACACAAAAGCAGTTTGGCTTTTGTACAGAATATCAATCCACTTCAGCTGTTGAAATCAAAACACCAGTTCCTTAAAATGAGCAACATCTGTCCCTGGTTAAAAATCCATTACTATTTAAAGCAAGATGACTACTTAAAATAAAACTGGAAAAAACATATAAGAAAGAAGGCTACTAGTTCTGCTTTCTGACTTGCCTTATATAGTTATGCTAAAGGGAAAAAGAGAGCTGAGCCAACATTGTGAAACTTAAACTAGAAGTCATCTATATAGTGGTTTATATGAGGCAATGGTGCCACCCAATGTCCAGAAGTTATACATAAACTTGTTTATTGATCCAAAATGAAAAAAACCCAAAACCCAAACCCAACAAACTGTATGTAATGCTTATTAGTAATCATAACTGTATGCCAAGGCTTGGCTCAGGCTTAAGATGAACAGATGTGGTAAATTTTCAAAACAGGCAAATATTTCATGTTTCTATACTTTCATCTTGAATTCTCTGTAAAATGTATATTAGCACAGCCCAGGTAAATCCAGTCAAGCTGTCAAAATACTTTTATTAATATTTTCTTAAGGTCCTTGTTATTTTAGTTTCTCACTTTTTGGGCCCACCCAGCTGGGGCTTCTCACAGGGATCAATCTTCAGCATGTTCCAAGCAGTGCATGGACTTTACTATTACACTACTGAAATGAAATCTCTTGCACAACAATCCAGTTTTCATACATGGATGAATCTAGCCTGTGTTCAATGGACTTTTTGGAAAGGCAACCACCTGTAAATATAAATACTTTAAACAAGTTTATCATATTGAAAAAGTTTACCAGGAGATCATTAGTGTCAGTCACTGTTAAAAGTGTACATCTCAGTTTTGTTTTGAATTTTGCTTTTATCCTAGAGGAACATTACATAACTAAGTCTAAAATTTAAAACAAAGAATGTTCTGATAAGCATATACTTCTTCCTTGTGCAAATGACTCTATGTTTATAAGTAAACGTAAATGTTTGTTTATACCTCTTTGCAAATCATGGGTTCTACACTATAAAGCACTCTACCAGCTCTTTGAGGTATCTTCAACTCTTCCAAATCATTTGTAAATACACAGCAAGTCATGCATATTTACACAAGCACCCACACCACAAAAAGTATTATGTTAAGACCTGTATTCCTGTATTAGAATGCTCTGATATTTTTTTCAAATATTATTTTTTTTTCTTCACACTTGCTAATCCTTTATACAACTATGGGTTTGTGCTGCCTTATTTTCACCATATTCATAACTAAATTTTACGTCACCTGACAAGTAAACAAGCTCCCTTAGTTTCCAGAATACACATGGTAGTTCTTAGTAAAGGATATTGAAATTTTTTTCTTAAAAAAAAAATGCTGTAGTTTTGGATGCACCACCTTTGAGACATTTCTTGAAAAGGGAGGAATTTCACCTATTAATTACACAGCCTGTCTGTTGATTTTTAACTCTCAGTATCTGATACTCCAACCAACAGATTTTTATAGCTTTCATATGAAGACAGTTTGAAGTTTTAAACTCTCAGAATACATTTTATTAACAGATTCATGTGGCGGCATGTTTAAGATGGGCACGTATTTATAATAGTTATTTTTTCTCAGTATAGCTATAGAGATGCTATAAACACTCAAATTAAAATTTTATAGTCCTCCATTTGTGGCAGTTCTTGACTTTATGACGATGCAAGTGGGGAAAAACATAGAAAAAAAATTTCTACTTTTTTTTTTCTAGAAAAAAAGGAGTGTTGTATTTGTGTGTGCATAGACACAGTATGCAATGCACACACACTTTTGCAAGACACTTTATTACACACTCTTTCAAAGCATGCTTACTGTAACCTCTCATGTGTATGTATCTATGTAGCTAGTTATCTTTTCATGCTGTCCAGGCCTGACTGCTCAGGGGGTAGATTTTTGAAAAGTTAATGAAAAAGAGAAAGAAATTAAATTCACAGAATCACAGAATATTCTGAGTTGGAAGGGACCCACAAGGATCATCAAGTCCAACTCTGAAGTGAATGGCATCCACAGGGATCACACCCATGACCCTGGCATTATTAGCACCATGCTCTAACCAGCTGAGCTAATTCTCAGTGTCTGTACTAGGGTTTTTGTTTCTTTTTTTTTTTTTTTAATAAGTCAAAATTTGAACAGTCTTTGAAGTGCTTGGGATACTTTCTAGTGAGAAAATGGCTTGGATTACTGTCAGAAATTCATAACAAGTACATGTCATACTAATATTGCAAGTGATATTTTTAAAACATTCTACCAATGCTGAAAGCACAGGGAGTCTGCATAATCCTTGCACATCTAATTAGCACTGAGTCATATAAAGGATACATAATGATTTGGCAGCATATTGCCAGATGGTTTGCTATCAGATCAAGTAGTAATAATTTAGCTTATTTATCTCCATTCCCACCTCCCTAATTTTCATTTTTATCCATTTTCATTTGTCTATTTAAAAATAGCATTCAGGTCCTTTCATATACAAAACCCAGTCAAAACCCTACTGATTTATTTTTTTCAAATCCAGTCGGCCTAAGGAGGCTTTGCAATCTTTCTGCTTTCACAAAAACATTTATTTTATTAATTGCACTTAGGCATCAGAGAGTTTATACAATCTAGTTCCATATTTACTTAAAAACCATCCAAGTCTTCACTTCTTCGAGTTAGTGGTGTGCAGCTCATCACCTGTACTAAATTTGTTTTGCACCATAATCATATTGTCTGATTTTTTTTATTTAAAACACATCTTGTGTCTAAGCAACAGGAAAAAAGGTTATGAGGGAACTGTAAACATATAATCACTCAAGTTAAAGTATTTGAGATTCATGAACACTTCATGTTTAGCATTATCTGAATGTTCCTAAACTCCATAATTATAGATCTGAAAGCATTTATGGTACACTTGCCTTGCTGCAGTAAGTTTTTTATGTACAAAGCAGATAAAGTGTAAGTGTTCTTTTTCCTAAAACCTTCACATTTTCCAGTAGGACAATCCATTATTTTAAGTGAAAGGATGAAAACATCTGTACATCCAAGGGAATGGAACTACAAAGTTCATAATAATCTTGGTACTATAACTTTTAAATTGCCTTCTCCACCTTTGCATTAGTTTCAGTTTTAATCTGTGTTTTTCTAAATCCAAATAAGGCTTAATCACCATCAGATAGTAATGGTAGTTTCCCAGTCATCAAAGCAAGCATTCACAGCTACAGTTTTTGAGGAATTCATGTTAACCGCAAAAACAAAGTCTGCTCCATTATAAGCACACAGATCTATTAATAGGCATGAAAATTAAAAAAAAAAAAATCACAGGAAAAGGACATCCTTGTCTTTGGATTAAAAAATTCCTCTTGGATTAAGAGTCTTATTCAGAGTGTCAGGAAGATAAAGCATCACCCTGTTAGTTACTCTGGGATTTGGGATTTGTGTAAAGTATGCTGATACATGGCCAGAGCCATGAAGATTCACATTAGAATTTGCCAAGTGTGAGGTTTTTATCAGGGAACATGCAAAAATCTATCAAGTGAAGTTTATCTGCTCTACCCAGGAGGCTTTCCATTTTGTTTAAAGTGGATATTCCCCACAGAAGGGATGCTCTGAACAGCACAGCTCAGATTTCAAACCTTCAGATAGGAGTTCCCATTGGTTGCTATGCTTCAGGCTGCTTACACTACTGCATTGGTGACATATCCTCTTCAATTTTCCTCTCTTTCTCCAGGGCAAGTATGTGGATGAAAGTATTAACAAAGATGATACTGCATAACATTATCATTAACACTTACTGTACAAAAGAGACCAAAAAAAAAAAAAAAAGCTAAATGAAATACAAGCATGATGTGTTACCTATTGCTTCATATATTTGGACAAACATTTAACAATTCATACAATTTTCTTTATCACTATCCTCTTTTTCACTTGATTTACAAAATGTTTTTATACATGAAAATAAATATCATGGAGTGGTAATGAAAATGGTATGAAAATCAATATAAAACAGGAGCTCCAATACAGGACTGTACAGCAGGGGTCAGATGACTGGAGCTATCTGATGAACTGATTCATATTTCCAGAGAACCACAGCTTGATAGGAATGTCAGTCTTGCTTTGGAATAAGCAATGACCTCAAAAGCTCTTTACCCTTTAAAACTTAGCTGGGAACCCAAGAACAAATGAACCCTAATCTCATTAGGTTGCATTAAAGACCTTCTCAAATGATGAGAGACAGAAATGGTGCAGAAGCTTAGATCGACCAGCATGCCCATCATGTACAATCCTAAGAGCCAGCTTCTCACAGTTACAGAACAGCAGCTGCAGTAGAGCTGGCATGGGCAACTTCCAAACAGATTAGAACAATAGCATGGACTGGAATGCAGCTCGACCCCCAAATGGAAAGTGAGAACATATATAAAATTCCCAGATAAATGATAGAGACCTTCTTACTTGTAATGCTAGATGGGCTTTCCCGTTTTCTGTTTTAAATAAAATATGAAGATTATGTACAAAGAATGTGGCCTCTACTGTCCCAGCAGAACTCCTGTACACCTCTGTTTGGGCCTCTGGCAACAGAACAGAAATGTCAAGTACTCAATAGATTTCTGTGTTATGTTCTGTGGTGCTTGGCCTTTCACAGGGACATTAGCCTATCCTCTTTAGTTCACTGAGGTCATGTTTTATAATGGTAACATTCCCTGTATAGACACTAATGTCATTCTACCTCCACACCCCATGGCAGTTTACCAGCATTAAGACTTGTTTAACAGATGAGATAACTCCTCTTCCCATGTCAAATTAAGTTTCTCAACACCATTATTAATGCTTTGGTAGAGGCCACAGTACCAAATATGAAAATAATTTTTTTAAGGCCCAACTTGCTACCATTTTAAAGCATTGATCACACTGAAAAAGGTCAGATTGCTCTTTTCTCCAGGTCAGAATGTGGACATGTTTACAGAAGCCCTTAATGTCGCAGACAGTAAGAGCATTTACAGAGCCAAACTCCCTGTGCATGCTGAGGAGTAAAGGAAAACCCACAACAGATACTCTTTTTGTCAGCAAACTCACTCTTTATTTATCACAAGCTAAACACTGATGTAGAGAGAATATTTAGGCAGACTGAGCAACACTCATCCTAACTGTAAAAGGCAACCTTAAAAATTTGAAAAACATGAGTCAATCACTATAATGTGGTAACAAGCTGCAATAGTTGGTGCACTGCAAAAACACAGTGGTTAAACCAGAGAAGCCATGTTAAAAAACTGTATCCTACTGAACGATGAGAAAGCAGGAGTAGCAGAACTTTCTTCTTCCCTTCCCAGCAGCATTAAAGTCCCAGACTACTTGATCAAGGAGAGCATTAACAGAAATTTCATGTCAGGCCAGCATAACTGTCCACACGGTCATCCAGTAAAGGCTGATGTGGCAACCAAAAAGAAGGACAGCACACTGATTAGTCTCAGTCCTTCAATTCACAAACTTTCCAACACTAGTAAACACCAGCAGAAGTTACAGTACTGTACAAGACAGTTAAGAGTTCATATGTAACCCTTCCTATCTCTAACTCAGAAAGGAGAGACACACAGAGTTTCCACCTCTCTGGAAGAAATAACCAAGAGTTTTCAGAATTGTTTCCCAGACTTTTAAAATAAAGTTTACCATTTCTGCAGCCCTTGGTAAATCATGGTTTTAATGATTCCAATCCTGCTGGCTTTATCCAGAACATCAGTCTAGGCAGACAGATGCAAGCCTCCTCACTACCAGGCCTCACCAGTGTGTTAACCTCAGCCCATCAATGCTGTATCATTTCTTGATGTCTCTTTGATCTTGTATTTGTTGGCTTTCATTGGTGGTGAAAAACAGGGGGTTCTTATTCACATCATAACATTCAAACTTGTTACTTCACAGAGCACAGGGTTTCCAGCCTGGCAGACTGCTGGCAACGCCCAGCACCAGCTTCTCCTTTCAGAATGCCCCTCACCGCTGTGCCAGCTGCCCCAGGCCCTGATGTAGGAACTGTCTCTAGCAATATTACCTCCGACAGCAGTTCTTATCTCCCCTTCCTGACACCATTTGCAGTTCCACAATTCACAATTCACCCCACAGATAGCAAGTCACTATCAATATGTGCCTCTGCTCTAGGCCGAGTAAGAAAAACTTTATACCTGTACTGGGATTCCAGTTCATTTAAGCCATAGCTCAACCACTGCACTGCACCATCAGAGAGATGATGCCAGCAGAGTAACTTCCAAATTTGCTGCTGAGCTTTTTCTCCCTTTAGAGATCAACTGCAACTCTGGGCAAACAGTCAAGCTTTCCTTATTTATATTCAAGGATAAACAATTTACAATGAAAAGAGAAAAAGCAAAAAGAATGTTTGGTATCTACTTTTATCATCTATGGTGACACTTGAACTACCAGGTATGCTGTATGTCCATAATTTGCTACAACAGGATTTTCTAAACAACCTCTGAAAATAGTAGGCACCCAACTTCTCGTCAGATAGGGTGACAGCTCACATACAGGTGAACTGGTAATAAAGAGACTGGATTTTCACCTTCAAGTTCTAGAAGAGTATTATCCAGGATGCAAGGATTTTGGATGCTCACAAAGGTAGCTTAAGTATTTTAAGCATTTCTGTATTAGGATATTTAAGCACCTAAATATTTGAAGAAGTCTATCTCCTCATTTAAAACTGGAAATGCATTATCAGGAATACTTACCATGTCAAGAAGGGACAGGAAACCTCGTCAACTTACACACCCCCCCACCCCCTAATGTTCAGGTAACCCATCAGCTAATTCTGAAGTGAGAAGCTACATCCTCAGCTAGTCACACTGGTCTCAAGGGATTTTTAAGCACTGTGGCTTCTCTGAAAGAGGCAAGCACTATTTCAGGGGACCAAATCCTCCCCATATATGCTCTTAAGGGGTCAAGATCCAACAGAGCTGGATGTTACTCAACTATGAAGCAAAACTTTATCAGAAATTGCTGCACTACTGTACCTAGAAAGGGAGTAGGGGCAAAATACTCATATTTTGTCTCTTCCACCCTGGGACACCCAGAAATCTGAATGCTTTCACCTCTCCCTGTGCTTTGTAACAGTGAGGACCCAAAGGCAGCATCTAACATATAGAAAGGACATAGTCTTAAGCTACACCAGGGGAGCTTTAGGCTGGACATTAGGAAGAATTTCTTCACAGAAAGGGTAATTAGACATTGAATTGGACTGCCCAGGGAGGTGGTGGAGTAACTGTCCCTGGAGGTGTTTAAGGAAAGACTGGATGTGGCACTTGGTGCCACGGTCTAGTTGACATGGCAGTGTTAGGTCATAGGCTGGACTCGATGATCCCAGAGGTTTTTCCAACCTAATTGATTCTGCCATTCCATAACAGATGTACTGCTGACAGCTGAAATCAAGGTCTGCGTACCTGCCAGGCCTCCCTGTGGAACGCAGGAGGTTAAGGCCTACTTATGGTGGGGAATGGGGTCATGAACACACGGCTAGGGCTAGACAGCTAGGAAGCAACAGCACATTTATGTTGTAGCGGATTGTGACACTGGACACGGAGATAAAAAGCCCTCTGAAGAGAGCAAGCAATCCGTAGCATTACCATATTCAACATGTGCCGTTACCCCGCAGCACGGCGGGGAGACACCAGTCACAACGTGACAGCCGGCTCTACAGCGAGGCTTCCCAGCGCATTACAAGACGGGCAGTGCCACTGCGGGCTGCTTATCCCTTTTTTCTCCCGCACATCCAGCCTTTCCGCCGCCGCCTCCCCCGCCCGGCCCGGCCCGGCCCGGCCCGGCCCGGCCCCCGGGGCGGGCGGCGTCCGCCGTCGCCATGGGAACGGCGCGGCGTCACTGCGTGCGGCGGCGCCGATTGGTGGGAATTGTTCGAGAAGGCGGCGGAGGGCGGAAGCGGAAGCCGCACGTGGAGCCGGTGAGTGGCTGCCGCAGTTTCTGGAAACTTCGCCTCATTGTCATATTTAAAGCGGCGGCGGCGCTGCCGCGTCCCTTCCCCGCCCGCCCGCCCACCGTGCCGGGGCCGGCGGCCGCAGCAGCGCCAGGAGCCAGCCGGGGCAGAGCGGGGGCTTCCCCCTGGCGCCGGGGCCATGGCCGTGGTGGGCTTTGACCTGGGCTTCCAGAGCTGCTACATCGCCGTGGCGCGGGCCGGCGGCATCGAGACCGTCGCCAACGAGTTCAGCGACCGCTGCACGCCGTGAGTGAGGGGCGGGGGGCGGCGGGGCCGGCCGGGCGCCGCTCCGTGCCCGGCGGAGCGCCCGCCGTGCAGGAGGAAAGTGCTGGAAGTTTCCCGGCGGGGTGTGGAGGGTTTGCCGGGGTGCGGGGCCAGCGCCGTCCCCGGGGGCTGCCGGGGGCCGGGGGGGCAGGTGCAGTGCGGCGGGACCGGGCGACGACCCCCTCTGCCTTTCGTACCCCGACCCGACCCGGCGTGTGCCCCCCCTGCCCCCATACCCTGGTGTGTGCCCCCCTCACCCCAGTGTTTGCCCCAGTGCCCCGACCCTGTGTGTGTCCCTGTGCCCCCGTGCCCTCCACACCCCGGTGTGCCCCGCAGCCGGTGCCGGGGATGGAGGGCGGTGTGGAGGCTGCCCTGGGGTCCCGCTGGGAGCGCCGTGCAGGCGAATCCCCGGTGTGGCAGCCCGGGTTAAAGCGGGACGTGGGGGGAACACGCTGGCACACCTGCAGTCGGGTGGGCTCTGCCAGCTGCTCGCTCCGGAGCTGCTTTGCTGTAGTTGGAGGGCAGGTGTGGGAAAGCTTCTGGCTCGCAGCAGGAGTTAGCTGTAAAGTTAGAAGGAGCACTGCACAGATGGGTAGGGTGTAGTCTGAATGTGAGCTCTGAATTGTGATCACCCTGTTTGAGCGTTTGGATAAGCCATTGTGAAAAGTCCTGGATTCGAGCCAAGGCTGTAAGATGGATAAAAAGAAGTCTTGGTGTAGTTTTTTTACGGCAAGCTGGAAGAATGGCACTTCAACGGGAAGACCTTGTTGTTTTATTTGCAGTAGTAGAAAATGTATCTGTGACAGTTCTGTCATGTTTGTTATCAGTACTGAGTTAATTAGCCTGTTGTTCTTTCCAGATCGGTGGTTTCATTTGGATCCAAAAACAGAGCTATTGGTGTTGCGGCTAAAAACCAGGTAGGTAATTTCCTGTTGAAGTACCAGTGTAAAAAGCTGGGATATAGTTAAAACCAAACAGCTTCATTTTCTTGTCTAGCCTTTTATTTTAGAAATGCTGCACTGTGGTGACATGCTTTTTTTTCAGAGAAATGTAGGATTTTTGTGCTAGAATGGTACTGCTCTCTCTTTCATTAATGTAATATTTTCTGGTTGAACATATTGCTTTTCTGACAGCTTATGGTCATTGGGTTTCTTTTCCTAATGGCTGTGTGTAGGATTTTCCTTCCACTTGAAGGAAAACATTCTAAATGTTGCATGTAATTTCTTAGAACTAGATGTAAGGGGAGAGGTTAGGCTCAAATTCCTAAAGCTATTTAGGTACCTTATTATCTTTAGATTCACTGTGCAGTAAATATCTCTGGTTTTGAAGGTGTGAGTCCTTATTTGGGGTGGGGGTTTCTTGTTTGTTGTTTTTGTTTGTTTGTTTTTTTTAATTGAGGTGCTCTGAAAGATTCAATTAATGTAGTATTTTCAATTTAGAAGAAGAGCTTAATTCCAACAAGTCTCAGAAAAATTAAATGTAATGGTTAAATAAATCCTTAGGTATTGTGTGTTGTTACATAACTGCTGCTGGTGGAGATCAAGTGTGCAGCCTCCGCTGGCCTGTGCATATCTCTCATGGAGTAAAAGGACTGCAGTGGGTTTCCATGGAGAGAGCACTAAAGGAGGCTTTTTTCCACTGTAATGTCTCTCCTCTTAATTTTGAATAGCTGAGATAATATAAATAATTTACATGTTCACAAGCACATGTACACTCTCAGTTACAGGTTAACATTTGCAGTAATAAAGTAAATACATAAAGTTTGTGGGTTTTTTCATTAAGTTTCATTTTAGCATTGCTTTTGTTTAGTTGACTGCTTTGACTATTAAAAGTCAGAAACTAGTATGATTCATCAGTGTGCAAAAATGAGTTGCTATTCAAAATGGCAAGTGATCTGAATCTATGTACTCTCGACCATGTTTCAGTATTGTTAGATGATTCCAGTGAATGCTGTGGAAAACAAGAAGCACACTGAAAGTGAGGCAGATTCCATCTCTCAGATTGCATTTACAAGTGTGTATTTGCAGTGATGAACACCTGTGACTTCAGTTACCTTCAAACTAACCTGTATGATGTTAGTGTATTGAGTCTTTCATGTTCGGTTGTCCTAGCAGTTGAAGCTAAATATTTTTGCCAGAAGAAAAGAATGTCATACTTAAAATGATAACAGTTAGTGGATCAATTATTACTCTTGCTGTAAGTGGTCCAGTTTGGCTGATGACCTGGGATGTAAATTGTGTTTCTTTTTTAATGGTAGAAGTTGCCTGACATGAACAACTGAGAGATGCATTTTTGGTGTCATAGAGTGTAGTCACTACTTAAATTAAGGAGTGCAACAAGCTTTTCATTTGAATGAGTTTTCTAGTTTAAAAAAAAAGGCAATCAAAACAAAGCAAACCAACAAAAAATCCCACACAAAAAAAAAAAAAGAAAAAAACCCCCAAGCTTTTGACTGATGACTTCTACAATGTGATTATGTGTGAGAGAGCCCAAAGTTGCCCTCTTTAACATTTGAGAAGCTACTGCTGAAGCAAATTTTCAGAGAATTTGTTACCTTTAGATAGGTCTGGTAGCACTGAAAATGAGAACAATATACTAGTTAACAGACCATAATTCTCAGCTTTCTTAATTATGACTAAGCAGGAAGATATTAAAACATGCTACAGGCCTAATGGCATACAATTACGCTAAAAATATCTTAAGATTGTTCCCTTAGAAAAGACTTTGAGGTTAATTCTAAATTAGGCTATAAAAGCTACCAGAGTGTTTGTACTTCTCTGTCCACTACATGGTAATAATTCTTGTTTCTACATTCTTCAGCAATACAGCTGTGAGTTACGTAGCATTCAAGTACCCTGAAGTTGTGACTGTACGAATAAATGAAACCATGCTGGGAAACAGTCTTGGACACAGGAACCTAAATACTTGATCACATTGAAGTGCTGGAATAGTTTCTGGCCTGTGCTAACTCATGCTCTTACTATTAATTGCTGAGCACTGTTTGATTAGAATAAGCCAAGGATGATTCTCAGGGAATTCAAGTGTGACATCTTTCCACATGCACACACAGAGCTATATGAAAGTTACTATTAGTAGGAGTACGGCCTCCTTTTTTGTCAGGGAGCTTTTCTGTGGGAGAGCTGTCCTAGTTGCGTAGTTTTCTAATACAAGATGTAACTCAAATTCTTCCATTTCATGATGGAAAGTTTTACATCCAATAAGGAACTGATGATTTCCTTTGATGGTAGTGAATGCTAGAAGTCTTCCTTCGTATGCTCAGCATTTGAATTGTTACACAGTTTGTGCCTACCTAAATCTATCCTGCAGAGAACAATACACTCTTTACAATTTCTCTCCAATAGAATAGGATTAACTTTATCTGAGATACTTGCAGTATCTCTTTTAGGCCAGTTTAGTTATCCAGTTTCTGTTGTGCTTGGTGTTCCTGATAATGAATGCTTCTTTAGGTCACTTGTGTCTGTGGGAAGCTTGCATTGAAGTTTAGCATCAAGCTGACGTTGTTACCAAAAAAAGAGTTTCAAGGTTTTTTGGTGTTGCCTGTACACTATTCTTCTTCAGACTAGTGCAAGAATTTGAGTTGCTGCTAGGTGAACATGGACAAGGAAATGATGTCATTTAAAAGTAGCTTAAGGGTAGAAAAAAAAGTATTGAAATATAAGGGGATGCTGAAGCTTGACACTTTGTAACTACAAAAGCAATTGTTTGTGCTTAATATAATGAGGTTTAAAGTGGAGGTGGGGTGGCTGGGGTTCGAGTGCCAATTTACAAATATTGCAACTACTTGTGAAGCTGGTGTCTATCTTTAGTTATTTGAATTTTATCTAAATTCTGTCACTGTTGCCAAGGTGAGTGGCTCTGGTTGCTGGCACGATCATCAGCAGTGTTCTAGTGCTGTGCACAGGGTGGGTTTACTGAACTGGGGGAAAGTCACAGGGAGCCAAGAGCTGCCAGGAGCCAGCAGCTCGAGTGGCAGTGGCTGATGGTACCCAAGTGGGGCCAGGAGCAACAACAGTCTCTCCCGAATATAAATTAAGCCCTTAGGGAGCAGTTGTGACCAGGGTGTGGTGCAGCAGTTTGCACAGAAGGGTGCTGAAGCAGTGCCAGCTCGACCAGGGATCAACGGTATCCACGTGGCAGAGAGCCATGGCCTCGCTAAGCTCCACACCCAGAACGACTGACACAGCTGCCCAGGCAGCTCTGGCAGGAACACGCTGCCACCCAGGTGCCACCTGCAGGGTGGGCCCTGCTCTTGTGCCAGTACCAGGTGGCAGCTGTGAGCACAGCTGTGGGAGAGCACCCAGGCAGAGGAACTCTTCCACTTGGTGACAGAGCTCCATGAGGAGGTGAGCAGGTTGAAGGGTGTCAGAGTGTGAGAGAGAGATAAAATACTGGAATTGCACCCTGCCTTCCCTGGGATGGGCCTGGGAGGCAGACAGGGCACATGATACAGAGGATTCCTTACTCTCCTCTCCACCTGTGTGAACAGTGACTTGAAGGGATGGGGGCAATGGGGACAAGTTCCTGGCCAGCACAGCAGGCACATCTCCTCTGTGACCACCACACCTCCCCTGGTGTCTGTCCCACCTCCTCAGGTGCCCTGGCTTAATTGGTATGAGACTCTGCAAGAGGAACTGAACAGTAATAAGGACAGTGGTTCATTCTGCATGGAGCTGTCACCCAGGTTAAATCAGCCTATGTCAAAACTGCTTCCATAAAGAAAAAAAGAGGAGTCATTACCATTGGAGACTCCCTTCTGAAGGGAACAAAAAGCCCAATATGCTGTCTGGAACCGCTTCTCAGAGAAGTCTGCTGCCTCCCTAGAGTCCAAGTTCCTACCCTAGTATAGTTTTCAGATTATTGTTTTTTCAGGTTGAGAGTGATGAAGTTGCATCAGGAAGTCCAGAAGCAATCAGGAGAGACTTCAGGGCCTTGGGATGACTGGTTAAGAGATCAGGAGGGCAAGGACTGATGTGTTCTCCCCTACTCTTCCTGTTTCAGAAAATGTGGGAAGAAACAGGAAGAGCCAGAGACCAATATCTGGCTTTGAGCCTGGTGTCACTGGCAGAGTTTTGAGTTTTTGGTTGTGGTTCAGTTTACATGACAGCAGGGCTGGTGGCAACAGGTGGGATACACCTGTCTCAGGGAGAAAAGGATCTTTTCCCAGGAATTAGCAGGGGTCATGGAGAGAGCTTTAAACTAGATTTGGAGGGGGAAGGGGATAAACCCAGGTTCACTAGAGATAAGCCTGGGGGCACTGGTGTTCGAGGGACAGTGTGCTAGTGAGGTCCTTCAGTCTGCTGTCTCAGTGGAGGTAGGGGATGGAGATCCATGTGGCAGGAATGAAACAAGGGTTATTATTGATGTGTTGGAAATCATGGAAGCACCTGAGAGTGGTCACATAGGAATTTAGGTTCTCCCCTCCAAAAAGCATCAGGATCAATAGCCTAACTGAAGTGCATCTACACAAACACCCACAGCATGGGCAGTAAAGAGGAGGAGCTGGAAGTCATTGCACAGCAGGAAAGCTATGACATAGTTTCCATCTCAGAAATGTGGTGAGTTGACTTGCACAACTGGATTGCTGCAATGGGTGGCTATAAACTCTTCAATAGGAACAGGCAGGGAAGGAGAGGCAGTGGGGTAGCCCTGTAGCTTAGGGCTTGTTGAGTGCTTGACAGTGGTGTTAATAGAGTTGAGTGTTTATGGGTAATAATCAGGGGGGAAAGCCAACAAGTCAAACATTCTGGTGGGATTCTGTTATAGACCCTCCAAACAGGATGAAGAGGCAGATTAAACATTCTGTAAGCAGCTGGGAGAAGTCTCACAGTCACGAGCCCCCATTCTCATGGGGGACTTCTACTTACCAAATGTTTGCTGGAACTACGGTAGAGCAGAGAGGGAACAGTCCAGCTGATTTCTGGAGTGTGTGAAAGATAAATTCCTAGCACAACTTGTGAGTGAGTCGACTGGAGAAGGGGCCCTACTGGACCTGCTGGTGGTGAATAGAGGGCTCGTGGGTGATGTGATGGTTGGAGGCCCTCTTGGGCATCGTGACCATGAAGTGATAGTTTTTGATTCTTGCAGAAGTAAGAGGGGTAAGCAGAACTTCTGCCTTGGACATGCAGAGGGCAGACTTTGGCCTGTTCCAGGCACTGGTTGAGACAGACTCTTGGGAGGCAGTCTTGAAAGGCACAGGACTCCAGGAAGGCTGAACATTCTTCAGTAAAGAAATCTTGAGGTGCGGGAGCAGATCATCACCATGTTCCAAAAGATGAGCCAGGAGGGAGGAAGAGTATCCTGTCTGAACAGAGAGCTTTGGCTGGAACACAAGGTAAAAAGGAGAGTTTAAGACCTTTGGAAGAAGAGACGTGGAACTCAGCAGGACCACAAGGATGTCATAGGTTATGCAGGGAGATGTGCCCAACTAGAATTTAATCTGACTACTGTTGTAAGAGACCACCAAAACCTGTTTCTATAAATACATTAGCAACAAAGGAGAGATAAGGAGAATTTCCACCCTTTATCAGGTACCAGAGGGAAACATAGTGACAAAGGATGAGAAAATTGCAGACATACTTAATGCCTTCTTTGCTCCAGTCTTTCATGGTAAGACCAATTGTTTGCGGGGTACCCAGCCCCCTGCGCTGGAAGACTGGGAGAAGGAGCAGAATGAAACCCAAGGGAAGTGATCAGTGACCTGCTGCACTACTTAGGCACATCCAAGTCTATGGGGCTGGATGGGTTCAGTTCAAGAGTACTGAAGGAGCTGGCGGAAGAGCTTACCGAGCCACTTTGCATCATTTAACAGCAGCTCTGTTAACTGGGGAGGTCCCAGTGAGCTGGAGGTTAGCAAATGTGACACCCATCTACAAGAAGGGTCAGAAGAAATATCTGTGGAACTACAGGCCTGTCAGCCTGACTTTGGTGATGGGGTAGGTCATGGAGCAGATCATCTTGAGTGCCATCAACATGACACATACAGGATACTGTGGGGATTGGGTAGAGCCAGCATGGGTTTGTGAAAGGCAGGTCCTGCCTTCCTGCTGTGTTGTCTTCCAGCTACATGGTAGCATCAAGAACCACTTACATTCCATAATGTGAGTGTGATGACAAGGGAAAAAGGTAAACTTGGAGATTTTTGTGCGTTTATTGGCTGGTCCTTACAATGAGTGTATGTGTTACATGACACTTCCATACTCCCCCTCTACTCCAAGCATATATTTGTCATAACTGCCATTCATGCTTATCCTTCCCCTTGAGTACTTTGTTGAATTCATCTCTAATGCCAAGTTCATCTGTGTTTTCAGAAGCATTGCTTATTAACAAATAAACAGACCACTTAACAGCGGCGAGGCTAATAGAAATTAGAACTTGCAAGCTACAAAACTGCTTATATTGAAAGAACTTGCAGCTGAGTTTAAATGATTTCTCAAGTCACTATCTGCTGAGCAGTGATAGTGACAATGTTTTTACTCACAGTTCCCTGTAGCCTGCATCCACTTAATTTAAAGCTTTTTCAGTGCAATCAAACTAAACTTCTTTACTTTGCAGTTGAGGTGGTCAGAGGGTGTATGTGTAGTTATGACAGCCCAGTTAAAATCAGCAACTTACTAAAAAGTCATCAGTTAATTGTGTTCTATTATGTGACTGTGCCCTGTTGAAAAATTGTTCTGGAAGTTTGTTTCAAATACATCATTGTGTTCTAAGCCTGACCCACTCCTAGCAAGGCCTGTAACAAATGGGCACTTCTGCTTTGTTCCCTCTCTAGGTTCCAGAAATGGCTATGTGCAGGTAGTTGGGATTCGCTGAGGATGTTGAGACTTAAATGAGATGGAAAGGAAAATCCTAGAATCATAGAGTGTTTTGGGTTGGAAGGGACCCTAAGGGTCATCTAGTTCCAACACCCCTTTCACAGGCAGGGATGTCAAAAATAGTCATCTATAATTTAGAAGTCTGTGACTGCTTTGGTGGCTAGGGCTTGTTCAGTCCAGACTTAATGCTCTTTGTTCTTTCTGAACCTGGAGGAGAAGGAAATATTAGGCCCTCTTAATAATACCATAATGGTCACATTGTTTACTAAAAGAGGATTTGAATTCTGGTCCTAGGCTGGGAGGAAAAGGCTAAAAGTTCCTAAGTAGGCATAAAACAGTGAAAAGGAGGCTCATTTTTGTTGCTTTTGGTGTATGCTGGATCTGGTCCCATATTCCACTGGAGCACTTGACTTGTTTTCCATGCAAAGTCATTGGGACTATGTGTAAATAGCATGGATAACAGGAACTAGAACCCAAGACTAATTTTGCTCTCTTGAAGAAGTGCTATTCCTCCTGTGACTTCTAAGCTAGATAGAAGTAAACCTGGAACCCAGATCTCCTACTTCTTGATTATACGTTCAAACAGGTCATAGGATTTCTTTTATAGCAAAAATGTTATATGATGGCTCTAGAAATGTGAGCAAGAAGTAAGGTGTGCAACTAGTTAGTAACTAAGAGACAAATCTTCTACACCATCCTGTGTTCTTCACTTTTCCTATTAAGTTTGTCCTGGAATTTGATTTCTTTGTATGCCCTGAAAATTGTTATCCTGTTTCATTACTGATATAAATGTTTCTATTTTGATAGATTGCCCTGTACATTTGGCAGAAAGGGGAAGGACCACATCTTACTCCAGTGCCGGAATTCTGCACAGATGATGTGAACTCATATACGGCGAATTATTGTGCAACAACCTTCAGTAATTTTCTGCCACTTTGCGTAAGTACAGTATTTTAATTATCATTTACATGTAAAACTCTTACTAAAATGCATGATACTTCAAACATCTCAAAAGTCAAGAAAATACTTTTTAATGAGTTAAAAAACCTAAAAAATAGTTTGTTCTGGCATTTATCTATTTTTGGATATGCTTTCAACCTTCCATGGCACAGGATAGTTCCTAGCAATTAATACTGCATATGCTTTGATGGGTCTTTCTACCACAATGTTTGATCAGCACATGATCTATAAAGTATTTACCCTTACATTTCTGTGAGATACTGAAGTACAGATTATCTTAATACAGTATTTGTTGCCCTAAAATACAACCCATCTCTTCCATCTCTAGGAGAATATATTTGAGTTATTATGAGTTGTGTTACTAAAGGCAAGAAAGTGTTTCATGCTTCCAGGAGAGCAAAATTCTAGGTGCCAAAAAGGATAACAAATAAAAAAAAAAGTGGTCAAATGATTTATTGCAGTTGGGGAAATTAAAAGATTTCTAGTGTGTAGCATTTAATCTGCTTTTTAGAAGTGTGATACAATTTAACATCTCATAGTGATTAATTTCAAAGAAATCAAAAAAATTTTTTTCAATTGAATCATTCTTAGTTCAACAAGTTCTTTTATTCATTGTCTTTTCCTAATGATAGGTGTTTTACTTCACATTAGAGTTCTATATCAATGGAAAAAATATTTCAATTATGTTATTTCAGGAATTTTAAACAACCAGTGACTTTTTTGAAAGATATAAAAATGTGCTTCCTGATGTATCACTAGTACACTATTCTTCTTGGTATTCTATATAATGAAAAAGTATTATCTGTTTTATTATATATATGGACATACATATCCTGTAAAATATCACAGACAGAGCGTGTGCTTAGAAGACTAATTTTTATTCTGTTCATGCAGGGAGAGCCAGTGAAAAAGGAAGATGTTTTTGTTGCTGTAAAAACATGTCGAAAATTTCATGGTGACAGAAGTAAGTTGTTGACTGGTCAACTGACTAGTTTTATGCAATATAGTTCATGAAATGAATATTTGAAAAGCAAGCTGATCTCTGCTGTCTCTGTAGCTCTTGGGACTCATGTTTGCAAAATCAACTGGGAAACAGGAAGGTTTCAGAACTGTAAACAGCTTATTCTTTAGGCAGAATTCTTTTGCTGTTCAGAGTCCTCAAGAGTGCTGTGTAACATTTAAGATGAAAAGTTGTGCTTGTTTGATGTTTCATCATTAGAGATTGTTGGCAAAAAACTTGAAATTGGATATCTAAATTAAAATATTCATAAAGTTAGCTTATATTGTAAATTGGAGCTGTTACAATATTAATTAATACAGCAGCTATTAATATCTTTCAGTGAATTTGCCTCAGATAATTGGTTCACTTCTGTTCTTTGTACTAGCAGTGACAACTGTGCAGCTCTGTAGTGGCTGATTTAGAAATTTGAACAAGCTGAAAGGTCCCTCATCTCCTCCTTCCTTTTGTTGTGCCCTCCCCTCCAGGAAAAGACTGAGCAGCCCATGCTGTCGTATTACTTCTAGCTGTTGTTATGCTATGCAATTCCATGTGCACGTATTTTATAATGTTGGCATTGGGAAATTTTGTATCTTGTAGAAATTTGGTCATATGCAATACTTTGTCCAACCAGTAGCCCAGATCAAGAGTCTCCCAAGTGTGTGAAACACTATATCATGTTTCATCTGAAAGTTGTAGTGTTATACAACTAATGATAGTCACCATGAAAATATGATCTTGATACCCAGGCTAAGAACAACAAACAAAAAAACCTAGCACACCCAACAAGATACGTGCAGTGAGCATTAACTTCCTTCTCAGAGGCATGAAAAATAAAGACACAGAGGGACACTCAGCTTCAGTAATGCTCAGATAAGTTGAGGTAGATCAAGTATCAACAAAACTTGGTAGGAAAAATTCTAAATCTGCTGATTTAACAGAAGACACTCTACCTGCTTGACACTGCCTACCAGTCCATTCTAGTTTACTTCTAGACATTTTATTAATAAGGAAATTCAGGAATAGATTTATTTCCAGGAATTTACTTGAATTTCATGTGCTTTTTAATACTTCAGGTATATAATGTTGTCAGTGTTAGGTTTAGTTTGTTTATAGGCATAATTTAAAGTGAGTGTAATTGACAAAAAGAAAATTTTGGTTAAATGGTTAGTAGTTGCACCAAATTTTGGGGAGGTTTTGCTACAGCTATTGTCAGAGGACAGGATGAAGAGGAAAGCTCTTTTCTTAAGGAAGTCTGATTAAAAACAGATGGCTTTTTTCATGATAAAATTTATTATATTTTTTTGAATGCTACTGCACTTGCAGGCACACGTGTAGTATTTTAATCCTCCAACCATTAGGCAGTCTTTAAAGTAGCTTTCGACAAAACAAAATTGACTGTCTTGTAATTGGAGTTCACTGAAGAGTTCTCCTTTCTGGATCCATGTTTATTTTCTTACACCAAAATTAAAAAAAAAAAAAAAAAAAAAAAAAAAAAAAAAAAAAAAAAAAAAAAAACCAAACAAAAACAACCTAGAAAGTTATAAAATAACAAAAGGCTTCAAAAAGATGGCATAAACATCCTTCAAGAAACACCTGTTGAAGACTGAGGAAAATTCTTGAACTTTCCTCACAGCTTCCAGTGTTATGCAATAGAGGATAATCTTACTCAAGATTTTGAAAGATTAATGGATGCCAGCTTCAGAGAGCTCTTTTTACCTGGTAAGTCATTCTTTATCGTATGCCAAAAACTACATTGGTGCAGCACTTAAGCTTGGAAATCAATGTGCTTTTAAAAGCAGCTAAATTTTGCCTCAGAATTTACTTCAGATACAACTTTCCTTACACATGCCATATGTAGTTACAAAAGAAATTTCTAAAACTGTAAGTATGCTTCAAAATTCTAGAAATCGCACAAATAAAATGTCATTAAGAGCTTAGAGCTGATCTTCTATAAATATCTCTAGAGGTAGTAAAACTTTGGTGTGATCACAAGTATTAATACATATTGATAAATATTTGCATCAACGTCTAGTCCAAAATTTCATATAATTTGTTCTTTCTTTGGAAGATACAAGTTGCTAGAAATTTCTAAGTATTGTGGGATTCAATTTACAATGGACATTAGTCTGGATGGTGACACTTCCATCAAGACAAGCAAGGAAAAGAAAAGAGAAGGACACTTTAGCTTGTAGCCTCCTTGCTAGACCATTTAACTGGGATAAGACTCAAGTCCTTGCTTCAGTGAGCTTATTCCATTTATACAAAGAAGGGCGGGGGGGCCACCAAAGGAATTGAAAGGCTCAGTCTGTAACAGCAAATATTTCGGTATGTTAAAGCATCTGCTGAGTTTCAGGTCCTTGTCTGGAGAAAGGTAAAACAACCTATACAGGTGTGTCTCTTCTGCCAGGTGAAGGCTGGACACTTGTGTATCTGTGATGCTTCGGTTCTGGGACCTCGTTTTCTGAAAACTTTCTCGTTTTGTTACTCTGAGACTTTTTTTAAATAGAGCATTTCCACAAAATAAGTAAATAATTTCCTGCCTACTTGTTTTCTTTATCTAGTTGGAAAAAAAGGTTTACATGGCATTTTCTGCCAATCCATGCCTGATTATGCAATGTTACATGATGTAGTGTGCCTTTTTATTACACAGAGGGTTGAGTTAATGCATTGTGAAATTCCTGGCTTTGCATTCCAATCTCTACTGTAAAGTTGTATGAATACAGTTTTTTGTACATAATTCCCTTTGGGGTTTTTTTGTGAAAAAAAATGAGAACACATATTTCTTTAAAAACTTTTAAAAGCAGAATGGGCCATTGCACACTGCTACAGAAGTGATTTTTTTTTCCAAATAATAAATAAAGCCTTTCCGTTAGTGTATTGAGATTCTGTTATTCTGTCTTAACATTAAAATGAAATAAAAGGTAACATCAAACTGGCTAATGGTCAGTCAAGAATAATAAATCCTTCAAGTCCTTGTGTGGACAGAGTAGAGAAAAGTCAGCAAGCAGGTAGGCAGCAAACATCAAATTGGCTGATGGATGATTCTCGCAAGAGGTTAAGACAAGTTGTTCATGAGCATCAGAGTTGTCTAGCAGCAGAGGGAAGTTATTTGAATATTCCTTCCATTATAGCACTAGCTGCTAACAGTGAGACCTCCTGGCCTGTGTCAGAGGACACAAAGCAGAGAAACAATGACAGCAGAATGCAGTGTGTTTCAGAGTACTGGCTCACCAAAGGCCTGACCACTTCATCTTTAAGATGGAAAAGAAATCATTATTTTGATCTGATAGTTTTCTTCCAGAAACCATGCCGATGGTTGGGTTTTTTTGTGTTACCCATAATTTATTCAATTCTGGATGTAATTTAAGCATTCATAGCATCATTATTAAAATTTTGTGTGATCGATTTTAAATGTTGATTTGAAATGGCAAACTAATAAGAAAAGGGTTGCTTTTGTAGAGAACCATTAAGCAATTCTCCTTTGGATAGAATCTCCATGGGATCAAAAATGGTTGTATGATATTTATAAATTATTCAAATATTTTTACTTATAAATAAAATAGTAAATATTTATACATTTATAACACCAATGGTTATAAAATGCCCTGTGAGTGTGTCTCCAGAGAGAGGTGCTTTTGAGGATTAATATGACATTGCTGTCAGATAGGATGTGTATAACACAAGTGTAGCATTTCAAAATGTGCATTTGGCCCGTTGCTGATTCAGAGTATTTTATACACTGTACAGTTGGACGTGCTGTTTTTAAAATCTGGCATTTCAATACTGGAGGAAGGATTGATCTCTGATAGTGTTTGTGCTGATGTGTGCTATGAAGTCTACCACAGCAAATGGAAGAGTAATGAATTCCATGCTTTGGTTAGCAAAAATGTAAATTTTGCAGTTTTCAGTGTAATATGGAACTATAGTCATATTTAAAAGAAATTTTTTATCATGTGTATAAAACTGCCCTGACTGGCTTTCCTAAAAATGTAAAATTGTTTTTCTCTAAGTATTATAGGAAAGAAAATAGAATGAACATTTAGAACCATGGTGTTGTATTTGAAACAGCATTTTTATGACCATGCAAAGGAATGTGGTTAACATAAATTTTTTGATCAAGTACTTATTTTAATCAAGTTACTTGTGTTTCAATATCAATCACTGTTTTGCAGTACCAGTTGTAAAGCAGACTTGGGAAAGAGAAGCTGCCCTTATTGAATACTACAGTGATTATGAAGACATCTCAATTCCTACGGTAGATTTAGGCATACCTAATACTGACAGAGGTGAGCTATAGACTTTTGTTGTCAGTTTGCACAGATAACTGTCTAAAGAAGTTAAGTTTTATGGATGATACGTGTATTTCATGTAACATATGTCATTCAGAAATTCTCTATTCTGGTAGCACACTTGTGCAGCCTAAGCTAAAAGAATGGGTTTGCCACAGGAAATGGATGGAGAGTACATTCAGAGTTCCCCTGTGTAGGTAACATGTTCTTTATAGAAGAAACCTAAATACTACAAGTATGAAAGCATAGAACACTGATATACTCCGAGACAAAAAAAATTGGTGTTATTACTTGGGGTAAGAGTAGTAACTCTTCAGTGACTGAAATCTTGAATAAGATCATCAACAACAGCAGAAGGCATAAATTTATTTCAAAAGACCTCAGGCAGTGCCAACTGGTTGCAGAGTATAAACTGCTTGTCATGTGGTATTCAAATATTATATGCTTGTGCTTCGTATGTCTTGGTTTAAGCACAAAAACTGAATGTTAAGATTGAAATGTTTTTTATGGCAAGTAGTGGGGTTTTAATTTACTTTGTGTTTGAATAGAAAAAAGCCTATGGATATGGTGTCTTTCGTGAGTTTATTTTCTTTTCCTTTCATCTCTTTTTCTTAGGTTTGTAGTCTACAGGCTATTGCTTTCTGAATTAGAGGTGTCCAAGGAGTGGCCCACTAGGTCAGTTGTTCTGATCTCTGGGTTATTTCAGCACCTTTCCTTGGCGGCAGTTAGCAGGACCTAAGTTGCAGTAGATTAATATAGATTTAAATTTTTATATAAAATCCATGGATCTGCCTCATGCATCATAAAATGCTATGAAAATATCTTGGAGTATTTTGCAGAACATGTTTCTGTCACAATCTCCTCATTTTGCAGTGTTTGAAATTAAGAGTAGCAGTTTGTCCAGTATTGTCCAATAGGTTAACAGAATAGCTGGGAAAAGGTTATTTTTAATTCAAATAATTAAGTCCTTCAAAAGTGTGTTCCTGCATAAAAAGCAGTGGTTGTGCTGGAGCAGTTTTTACAAATACCATTCAGCATAACAAAGGTTGTAATTTAAACTCACATCTCAAATCTTTTGGAAGTGATTTCCAAAATGTTTTATATAGTGCAGTAGAACTTTTATTTCATTCACTAATTATTGTTTATTACAAAATCCTATTTTATGTAAGTGTATATTCTCTTAATTTCTCTTTATTCAGGTCACTGTGGGAAAACTTTTGCCATTTTGGAAAGGTTTTTGAATCATACCTCTCCCAGAACCCCTTGGTTAGTCATAGTGGATGATGACACACTGATAAGGTACACACTGCATTACTTCAGGAGTTACCACTGTTCACTTCAGTAGGAGTTTTAGAAATATTCAGCTATTCTTCTGTATTTAAGAGATACAGGTGTTTTTATTAGACACGTATCTTTATATTCCTTTAAGAAAAAAATTATCACTTCAGCATTCTTTGATGGATATAAAAACCAGTGTAATTTTGTAACTTGGTTAAATCTATGCATATTAGTGTTTTTATGTAATCATATAGTCTGAATATGATTGCACATTGGTTCCTCAGTGTGGGTATGTTTGAGCTGATTGGTTTTAGTCATTTGTTAATATGCTTTCTGAGATGTATTCCTCACACAAATGTGTCAGAAGAAAGATTCTGTAAGTTGGGGTCAGTTGTCCGTGCTACCCAGAATGGTGTTCAGAGACTTGCCTTTTTTAGAAAATTGCATTCCATTCACATAAAATCTGACACTGCAATATATGCAAAGGAACAGTGATGAATGAGCAGAATCACATGGTCATGAATGGTTCGCGACAATACTTCACCTTCAATTATGTGACAGAAGAATTTGGAAGAGGATGTAACTGCAGATAAAGCAGTATTCATATAACTAAATCTACCTTTTTGTTTCTCAATTTGTAAATGTTCATGATAATTTGCGAAGATCTTACCATTGCTTGGAAAAAATAATTTCATCTTCTTTCTGAGATGAGATGCAGTTTTGCTGACAAACTTTACCTACCTCAGAAGAATATTTTAAGCTACTTGATTTGTCACTTGACCAAATTCAGCAGTCATATCTCATAGTAAATAATCCATCATAAATGTCTGCTTAACGGTTTGTGTTTCTGGGAGGGTTTTTTGGTAGAATTTCTCCCATCACCTTTGTGCTATTTACTAGAATGCCATTTAGGCTAGCATTGTGTTTCAAAAAGGAATGTTTGCAAGATTTTTTTAATGGATTTTCATATTACAGTATCTTCAGGCTCCGAAAATTGCTCAGCTGCTATGACCCAAAAGAACCAGTATTTCTTGGAGAGCGTTACGGTTACGGCTTGGGAACAGGAGGATATAATTATATCACTGGAGGAGGAGGGTAAGGTATTTAAACTCCTACTGAGATCTGCATTAGTTTGTCTTTTGAGTGTAAATGTTTTAAATGACAACACAAATCCATTTCAGCAGAAGCAGCTGATGTTTTCCCCAAATGTGTGCAATTTAGCTCACACCTTCTGCGTAGCAACACATGCTGGTCACAAGTCCTCAGCTCTTCCCCGTTGCCCCCAGGCTCTAATTTATTGTTCCCTCTCTGTGCTGACTACTGAGTACTACTTCTTATTGTACTCTCCATTGTTTTTATTATATATGCAGTCTTCAAAGTTGCAGTTATATTGATGGAGTCTCTTACAGCTTTAATCTGACAATATTCTCAGGTCAGTCTTTTTGCCTTAGCAGTCAGTATTTGTAGAATTTTTACCATATCCCAGTTTCAAGTAAAGGATTGTCATATAGTGAGTGAACTCATGAAGCCCTGTAACAATTTCAGAGTGAATCTTTTTGTTATAAGTTGTAGTAGCTAGAGTACCCTGTATTCTGATGGGACTGGGTGGATAGTGGGACTTAAAGGCATCCATGGAATACTAGAGAAGATTATATTCCCTCAGATGTTGAATTTAAGATATCAACGTGTTTCTGGTCTAATGAAGACTTATTTTAGTGATAATGATCTAACAGCTCCAGGCTCTCGTTGATATTTAGATGAGCAGCAAAGTCAGGATGAACAGAAAAACCTTTCAGTGGCTTACAGGAACATTTTTCACTTATGGAAAGAAATCTGTGTAATTGCTGATTTAAAGAATGACAGTTCAAGTTTATACTTCTTTGCATTTAATGGCTACATGATAACTAACTAGACAGTACATTTGAGTAAGACAGGGGAGAACATCTCTTTGCGTCTGTGCCAAATTTAGCAGGAATTATCAGCCGTGGCAAAAATGGTGGGTAACTAAGTTATTGTTGTAATAACTACAATTAGCATAATTGTTATAATTAATTTACATTATGTAAAGTAATTATCTTTCAGGAGATGCCTCTTGCACAATTTGTCAGTTTTGACTTCTGAAGTTTTGAGATTTCCAATATGTCGTTTCAGAGGGCTACATTTGGTCTTGCAGTTTTATGTCATTTAGCAGTATTTATTAATTATGATTACTTGGCTTGTTTAGTAGTTACTGTCTTATACATTTCATATGTTTCTTTTATTCAGGATGGTTTTCAGCAGAATAGCTGTTCAGAAACTACTTGCCAGTAAATGCCGGTGTTACAGCATGGATGCACCTGATGATATGGTCCTTGGGATGTGCTTCAGTGGCCTGGGAATCCCTATAACACATAGTCCGCTTTTTCACCAGGTCAGAGCGTTCATTTTCAAGTATTTAAAAATGTATTTTATTTTTTAAGTATACATATGATACAGGACTCATAAATACTGTAAACTTGAATAATATGTAATAACAATAACCAAGGTGCTGCTATAGCTTTTGCTCTGCGGAACAAGATTGATCAAGCAAATAAGGACATTCTCAAAGCACGGATTACTACAATGCTTTACTAGTCTATATGATACTTCAGTTAAGCTATAACTACATTTTATAAAAAATGCAGAGGTGGGTATTTTGAAAGACAAATAGAATTAGGAGCCACATGCTTTGAATAGTTGTCATATGTTATCTAAGAAAAGAAAAAAACTACAGTACAATACTGTTTTCTTCAGGTAGTAGAGAATTGACAATGAAATTTTTCAAATTCAAATCTGCCTTGTCTACCTACCCAGTTTTTCTATTGATTCAGTATTTACTATTCTGAAATATCTCATTAGTGAAGATAGACTCCACAATATTTAATAAGCTAACTGTAGTGTCACAGTGGAAAACATAATGCATTGAGGCCTATAGAGCTTTTCTGCCTTGTAAACCAAATAAACTAAATTTTTCCATGGTGTTAAGAAGAAGCACTAAAGATTTTTTTCCCAAACAGTGCACAACTTTTTTTAAAAAATCAGCATTTAAATCAGTTTACTGTTTGATGTTTTTCAGGTGTTGATCTAATTTAAAAGCTGGGAAGACCTGTGTATCTGCATATCAACTGACATTAAGATAATGGGCTACTTGAGAATTAGTAGATTACCATTTAGTTCAAAGCAACTGTCAGTGGACGCGGGGAAGCTTATTTAGATTACCAGTTTTTCCTATGTTAAGATACTCTTTCTGATCACATTTGCTAATTAGAGAAATGGGAAGACTGAGAACATGCTATTCAATGCATTAATTCCATGTCCTTATAAAAAAATTTTATCTGTTTACTTTTGTGTTTTGTTTATCATTGCTTACTCCTTTCAGTATAAAAAGAAAGCAAGCAGTGCATCTTATAAAATCAAGTTATTGAATAATTTGTGCTTGCACAGATGTTTAAAAAAAAACCCCAAACTGACCTAATTAAAGTGTAGCTGGAAAGAACTGAACTCATTTTACAGATGAAAAAAAACAAAGCACCTCCTTATAATCTGTAATGGTGTGCATATGATACTGAATCACTTTGAAAGTGATCTCCTGGCAGTTTTATTTTCCACATAGAAAATTATGCTTGATTTGTAATTCATCTTTACTGTTGCTTATAACAAATTCTAATTTTACATACCTTGAACAAAAATTAACCCTGGGGAGAAAACTACTGAATAAAAACTGAGTGTGCTTATTCTACAAATTCCACTATTATGCAAATGAGAAAGAAATGAGAAAATCAATTTTTGATTTTCTGTCAACCAGAAAATTAATTTTTTAAGGCTTGAATGAAATTTTATGATGTGTGATGTTTCTTGAAGTACATGAGTCCAAAATTGTACTGAGATATATATTATGAAACAGAAGGAAAGATATCTTCACCATTAGGGTGTCTGTGATGTAACAGTGTTTGCTCACTCTCAATGGTGTCCTGTTGGCTACATGCTAAGGGAGACACACACATGTTCTGTAACTTGTTCCAGAGGCTATCGATGTGATGAGTCTCTTAAAAGGAACCTTCACATGTTGAGTAGCAGCCAGGATTGTGGCCTTAGATATAAAATCTGTCCAATAGCAATGTATTTGGCTTTTCTAGAATACCAAATATGAATTCTAGAAAAAGGAGGGGAAAGTGCAAATATTACAATAATAGATTCCACAAAATGTAGGAAAGAAGACATTTAGGGAATTTATATCTAAAGGTCAACCACCTATGAAGCTATATGATTCTTAGAGAACAATGTAATAGAAATTATAGTTATTAGAATAGGTCTCATTCTTTTAGAATTATCAAAACACTAAAATTTTGTGTATAGCTCAGTACAAAGCTGATTGATTTTCAAACAGCAAAAATCCTTGGTCCCAGATATCTAAAAATTGTCTCTATCCAAAGTAACTTCGTTAGGTTTTTGAAACCTGAATGTTCTTCGAAGTATGGTTAACAAGTCTTGAGGGATATAGGCTCCCTCTTGATTTCTCCAGTGGAATTTTTAAAAATAAGCACTCAGTGGTTTAAATGTCAAAATTGAAAAAGCCACCAGCAACACACACTCAGATTTCTTAATGTCAAATTCTGTTGCCTAATTTTGTGACAGGAGTGTATACAGAACTGCACGAAGAACACTGTATATAGAATTCATAAATGCCACTGTAAGTAGCTGAAGTGTGCAGTATTAAATCAGCTTAGGCATCAAATCAATTATTTGGTATCTAAATCACTCAATTTTCTTCTTGTGCTTTATTTACATCTAGGAAAATAAAAGCACAAATGTTTGCCTTTCATGCATTTTTCTTGGCAAGGCTTTATTTACAATGACAAAATGTAGTTAATTTACTAGGGACCACTACAGGTGGGGCTTTTTATATGATGATGCACTCAGGAGGCATTAAACTGCCAGAGAGAATGAAACGGCTGTGGTGCATTAAGGCAGCAGCTGCATCACGTAGCTGTGTTGTAATTCTGTCTGGTTTGATACAGCCTGATAAAGAATAACAATGCAGGTTTCTGATGCTGCAATTTGTCCATATCCGATGCTTGAAACCTTCACCTATCATAAAACTTTATGTACTTTGGCTGCTTATGGCCTTGTTAGGACCCTACAATCACACTGGCAGTGCTGGCAACTCTCATTAAGAGGAGGAGGAAGAAATTATTACTTACAATTATTTTGTCATTTTTGAGCCAAACCTGCATATTTAAAAAGATGCAATACAAACTACACTCTTTATCACTTGTTTTCATAAATGGTGACCCTTTAATCCTGAGAAATGGGACATATCTAACATCAGTGTACTTCATTCATAGCATGATAACTGCAGTGCCAGTTGAAGATTTAAACTAATGCCTATCAATTGATTTAGTAGAATGATGTAAAAACCCCTTTGTTGCCATCCTGCATAGTTTGTCATTGCTACATTGCTTTGTTCTGTTTCAGAGGCCATAGAATGGTGATGCTCTCTCGTTTCAAAATGATTCTTCATCATTGAGTAATAGTGATTTTGGTTTATTCTTCCATCATAGGCAAGGCCAATGGACTATCCAAAAGACTACCTTGCTCACCAAATTCCAGTATCATTTCACAAGCATTGGAATATTGATCCAGTGAAGGTGTATTTCACATGGCTGGCACCAAACACAGAAGAGTCACATAATGGGAGAAAAGTTGGCTATAACAGAGAGGATTTATAATCAGTAGAAGAATGTAAGTGTTGATTACCGTTCTGCAGATGAGAGACAGTCAATACTGTGATTTTTGTTTTGTTTTCACATTGTTCATCTGTCCACGACACAAGAAGACAGTATGTGGTTCCTGTTGGTTGCATCCCTTCAGAACAGTGGAAGAAGGCACTTAAACCTTGAGATTCCTTTGCTACACTTGTTTTATTTTTAAAATGATTTTTGGTCTTTTTATACCAATGAACTTGACACACATTTAAAATGTCTTGTACAACTTTACCTGTGTTCTGGTTTGGACTTGGGTCAGACAGCATCAATTTACATTTCCTTCCTTTATTCTCTCAAAAGCTGAAGTTATGTATTTGGGAGTCTAATACTGAATATGGGTTGAACATTTATTGAACATCATCTCTCATTGACCTACAGAAAATAATTCTCTAAAATATTCTGGAACAGTTTCTTGATAAATCATAGAGGAAACTTGATTTTTTTTTCTGTGACCAGGAGCTGGATTGTGTGAAGACTGTGCTCCTTTATGCTCATTTCAGATAGAAATACTGTAGTTTCCTGGGGTAGTTAGACCAGACACGAACCATTGTTTTTACCTTTTAAGTTTATTGGCATTTGTGTGGAATGTCGTGTACAAAATGGAAAAAAATGTTAAGGACAGGGATTTCTTAACTGGCCACGGGAGGTCACTGTGGCTCCTTTAGAAACCTAAGTCACTGTGCATCTATTTGGCAAGTATAAATGTGGCTCTTAAGGATTTTTGCAGAACTAACACTTCAGTATTTCTGATGTGTGCATTTCAATAGCATATGGATGCCAGCTTTAAAAAGTTTGTAGTATTCCTAATTTATATCATCAAGATAAGTAATTTTATGCATACAACATGTAAAGTGTGATTCATATTTAAAATGTTCTTGAATATTTTTTTTTTGCAATTCAGTTTTGTAAAAATGTTTGTACAAAAACTGGCCTTAGTATGTTCTAAACTAATTTTTATATTGTAAAACTACTTCTTTTAAGACGACAGTATATGGTAGTTGTATGCTGTTATTTAACTTGGCTTGCTATATTGTAACCAAATACAGGGTCTTAAAGCCATAATGCTGAAGTAACTTGTGTTTTGGTTTCTTTTAGTAGGTTATAAAATTGATTCCACTCCAAAGAAAAGCAATACTTGCTCGAGAGTCAAAGTAAAGGAGCCACTGATTCCTGTTTCAGTAATTATCAAGGTTGTATAAACATTTGTTTGTAAATGTAGCTTGTGGAATTTTAAGCATTGAATAGCAAGCACATATTCATAAGAGATTCAAATTCTGGTGAAGTAGGAGCAATCCATGTTTTTCTTCTTCCCACTATCAGTGCCTTAAACAGTAGACATTTTACTGATACCAGGACTATGTTCTGCAGTACCATGGGTGAATTGTTAATTATGTTTACTGTTTAGAACTGTGACAGCTGAAAGCTGAATAAAAACATTCTTTAACCTTTTGCACCTCCTTCCTCTTTGCGAACAAAGTATGGGAATCTTTAAGAACCAGTGAAATAATTTTATCACTTTAATTGTATTTACTCTCAGTTGTACCTTAAAAGGCAACTTTTTTGTTTTTTTCATGTTCTATCCTGACATACTTCCCCAGATTAGGTTATTTTCAGTTATTCTCTGGTTTTGTGCAAATGGAAAATGCTTTTTCAATGAACACCTCATGTGATTGGTAGTCTTGATGCTATCACAAAATATATGTCATTATCAAATTCTCCAAGGGTCTTGCAACGCAGTCCAGTCAGTTCCAACTTCCAGCTGGTGATATTTAATTTCTTCCTGGGCCCAGTGGAGGCAGACTAGATCAAGAAAAGATTATTAGCTTTGGGTCCAAGCTGTTTTGTTCTTGTAGGCTTCTGTCTTCTTTAGAGCCGGGGAGCCATTGACTCATTGATTGATTGCTTACTCAGACTTTTACTTCTGATCTGACAAATGTAATAGTAGCTATCTTAAAATCCATCTCTTCCCTTGCTTTTATCCTGGGATTTACTTCAAGGATTCCAGACTTTTGAGACACTAATGCTAATGATATGCAACCCTGGCAGCAGCATGAAAAAAGTGACCTTTTAGTTCAACAACTAAACAACTTTAGATTGTTTCAAGCAGAGGATCCCAAAGACTTTCTGTAAACAAGATGTGAAGCGTTCTATATTAACTTTATTTTTAGAAGACTCAGGATGACTGTTAATGTCTGAAACCTAAAGACAAAATTGTGTGTTAATGAGCCTGAATAGTACTGTTTCTAATGAAAATCAAGTGGATTATAAATGGTGTTATGTTATAGCAAATCAATAGAACAGGCATTCACAACTCACTTTGTAACAGGCAGATTAAAATGGGACTGCAAAGTTGATTGAAGTTTCCTTTTCTGGGACATTCCAGGATTGTGGTGTGAAAAAGAAAATCGGGGAGTCATTACTGACTGCTTAGTTTTAATGTTTATAACATAAAAAAAATTGCTATGTATTAAGATCTTTCTTTCATGGAATTCCGATAATTTGGTTGGTTAGTTAATCAGCTTTCGGGAGCAAAGGAATCCTTGAAATCCTACTGAATGCCTTCAATATAGCATATATATATATAAATGATGAGTGATTAAGTACTTGAGGCCCACATTTGATCACAAGTGAGAACAAGGACTTTGAATCTACGTTATTTCCCTACATCTGCAGATGCCCCAGCCATGGAGGGACCCAAAAGGATCTGATCTTCGTCTCTTCCTCTGCAATTAGAAAGCTGGGCAAGAGTCTTGAGGCAGCTTGTAAGCTGAGTAACTTTTCTTTGTGTGCAAGGAAGGCTTTGCCCTAACACCAGCTCTAATGGCTGCTGACTGGAGAGAGGAGTCCTACTTACCTTATTTTCAGTTCCTTAATTTCTCATGTTTTTTGTTATCATGGCTGTGACTAGAATGTCTCTGCCAGAGGCCTGAGACACCATTCAATCAGATTCTGGGAAAGTGAGATCAGCACTGTGTAAGAACTGCTGTAACAGTCTGCTGTGAAGTGCCTCCAAAGCCAGCAATGTCACTTCATTACCAAAACCCATGGAAAAGTAATAAGAGGTTTGCTTTTTGCACCACTGTAAAACTCTGGAGGCTTTTGTTCATTAGACTCCCATTATAGTAAATATATTTGAGTTTGCTTTAATGCAATTGCTTCTGGTTATTGTTGATGTGAAACTAAAGGAGTAATTTAGAATTCTGAGCAAAATGGTCCCTGATGATGTCACCTCATCATACTGAGGAACAAAGAGCACTTGACTCTGCTCCATTATTGCTGCCCAGTGCACCCCTGGCTCTGAGGTCCCAGGTCAGAGCAGCGTGGTTGCTTCATCCTCTCCACTCTCCTGGTGCACACATCTACCATGTCAGCATAGAACAAATTCACCTCCTCAGTCATGTTGATGGTTATATATTTAAATAATTATTTCCTTTGACAAAAAATAGATTCAATTCTGATTTGTAAGTAAATAATTTTTCTCTTTTGATTTGTTTCATATTATGTGGATGTATAAAGAGTGGTTTTTTAATACACAGTCTCAGGTGGTAGCCATTATGTAAGAAAGAAAAGTCCTCATGCTTTCCAAATCTCAGTTTGTGGCTTACAGGAAGAGACCTGTGGGACTAGAGGCAGCAGAGAGAGGTGAACTATCTGTTTGCATTTAGCTGCTTTTGCTGATTCCCTTGACTTGTTTGTTTGTGCCCTTGTCAGTCAGGAAGCAGCAGTGCCTCCACTGAAATCAGTTAATGAGATTTCTTCTTCTAGGACATGCATTTGCATGGTGAAAGCAAAACAGCCTTGGTGGGGTGTCTGTGCATTGGTTAGTTTTGAAACCAGGGAAAAAGACACAGTAGAAATCATTTATTTAAAGATGTAAAGTAAGGCATTATGCAAATGCTACAGGGGCATAAAGGATTCACAGTCAAAGGAAGAACTGATTTGGAAACAGGCTGTGGAGAGAAGTGATAGGAAGTTACATCAGTGGAGTTCAGTGAAACATTCTTTATGGGAAATCTATAGGCATGCTGCTTTTGTAAGCTAAAAAAATAAGGCTAAATTATTCCTGTGAGAAATAAAATTTTAAAGCAATGTTTCTGTGAGTCTGAAGGCTTAAGAGCCTTACTCTTACACAGAACAACTCCAAGAAAGTTAAAAGCACTAGGTTGTTAAAATTTTACAGACTTGACTTTAAAAAAATAAATAAATATAGTGTAAGTAATTTGTTAATTGTCATAATAAGAAACCAGTAAAGAAAATTATCTGCTGGGAAGATTATTGTGCACCATCAACTAGTTTGTGCCCACTTCTCTTGGATGTATTTCCAACAGTTATAACTTTGTAGGAACACCTGCTGCTCATTGATGCCATGGGATAAGTGTTAAGGTGTCTTCTCTTCATATGAAAACATTAATGAACTGGGCTGGTACATATGCTGTGCATTCAGATCTAACTCAAATAGTAGAAAGAAAAGACACTGAAATAAAACCCCAATGTTATAACACATGTTCTCAGCTATCTTTGTCATTCACTCTTGAAATTCCTCTGGAAATGTAGTAATTGTGCATCATGGGCAAAGACAAAAGCGATGGGTTGTGTGAGGTTTGGATAACACACTAGGCATTTCATTGGATTCTAGTTGGGACATCTTCCAGAAAAAGGCCTAATCAGACAGTTTATACTGAAGTCCATCAAGGTCCTCATACTGCATCTTCACAGGGGTGCTGCATGATAGTGTCTGGTATCTGCTCCCCAAAAGCCTGGGAGAATGGCAAGAAATATAGTACATATCCCTCTGGAAGGAGGGAAACACTATGACTGAAGGCCTGGTGAGTTCCTTGATTGTCCTCCTTCGAATTAAGTGTTCCCTGGCTAGCAGGGTAGCAGAAACTATAAAGAGTGTAACCCTAAGTAAACATAAATATGAGATAAAGCCAGTAGAGGTCAAACTCAGTTGTAGCTCTGGAGGCATTAGCAGCTCTTTTCTTATTAAGGACATTTGACCACAAGTACTAATGGGTGGTGGTGGCTAATTCACCAGCCTTTTTTCCCAAAGACTTCTTATGTTGCTAAGGTTCTGTTTGTAAGCTCCTTTCCCTTGCATGCAGAAACACGTGGCTGTCTTTATCAGGGATATTTCCTTGAAGTAGCCCTTCACAAGAAACAGAGGGGAGCTATGCTCCAGGTGCAGAGGACATTCTGAGCTATTTTAGTAGCCCTGATAGGTCACATCTTTATTACAGACATCCTTGGATGAACTATTGTTAACTACTGCTTCCAAAGTGGTATCCAGAGTATACCCAGAAGTATTGAGGAATTGGGTTGGGCTTGGCAAAGCTGTGCTAAGCTTCCCTACAGGACTGCAGAGTCTCCTTTCATGTTGCTGGTACTCTGGTAAGCACTGCCTGGCATCACTCACATTGTTTAGGTGGCTGTCTGAGGACCAAAGAAGCAATGACTTACCAGTTCCTTGAAAGTTCTCTTAAGTCTTAGAGCTCCACATCCCACCTTGCCCACCTCCTACTTTTTCTTCCTTGTGCTTTGCTATACCATGGTTTTCTGACTTTGAAGGTTGAAAGGAATGGACATTTTAGGCTACACATCTGGCTGAGACCAAATGTTCAGCAACCTCAGCACAGCTCTGGCCCATATGGCACCGGGAGACCTGTCTATCTACTACAGAAAACCCATGGAACAATACTTCCACCAGCTCCTGCTCCAGGCAGTATGTGGGCTCGTAAGACCTTAATTTACATGTAAATATTAATTCAAACAACTCTGGCAATTCAGAAGTGATACCTTCTCCCCAGGGTTTGTGATGTCTTTTGGTGCACTGCAACTCCTGGTGCCTCTTGGCTCTCAAGTTGGTAAATTACTACTAAAACCATGGCAAACCAGAAGAGAGATAAGGGAAGCAGCTGTGTGGAAGCACAGCCTTGGACCAGTGCAATGACACCATTGTCCAAACGTTGCTTTTGGGCACTTGATGCTTGAAAGCTGAAGCTCCAAGCAGGGAAGTTTCTTCATCTTGTCTACAATTTTCTCATGTGCTCTGTACTTCCTGCAAGGCCCCTTTACCACTGGACCTGTGAACAGAGCCGTGCCATTGTTTCTGTCTTGAGAAAAGGAAGATGAAGCCCAGCTCTAACTGGGCTGAAATAGCTACTCCAGGTGAGTATTTAATGGCCTCCCATCAGTATTAATCATACTCAAACCCTGAAAAGAATGAAGGCAATGCTGTACTACCTGCTTCTGGGTGAGCAGGTTCCTCCTACTTCACTTCCTTTGGGGAGGGCCCATCAGAGCTGTTTCTCAACAGAACAATGCATTTGCACAGAAATCAGAATGGAGGAATAGCCCAGGCTCCTCTGGAGGTCACCTGGTCCAGCCCCCATCCTTGACTGTGGCTTTTGAGCATCTCCGAGGCTGGAGACTCCACCACCTCTTAGGGCAACCTGTGACAGTGTTTGACCATCCTCACAGTATAAAAGGATTTTCTTATATTTAATTGGACTTTCCTGTGTTTCAGTTTTTGCCCACTGCCTCTTGTACCGTCACTGGGCTCTGCTGAGAAGACTTCAGCTCCATCTAATCTACACCCTCCCATCAGGTACTTATTGAGCCTCTGCCTCTGAGGAGCCTCTGAAGCTGCATAAGTGGGGTTCAGATCCAATTTATTTTTACTTATTTGACAGTTTAACATGGCAAGGTGACTCCAGGCGCTTTCTGCTAGTCTGTTTACAGGTTTTTAATAACTGTCACAGTGCCAGGCATTTGCTGCATGGTGAGAAGCTGCTGGGAATAATTAGCACCGAGGGGAAAATGTCAAAGAGATTCAAATGTAACATTTATACAAAATGCTACTGCTTTTTAAAGTTCCTGTCAGCAGCAGCACAAAACCTCTGTGAGCCCCTGTGCCCTGGAGTTCATCCCACCCACATAGCTATGCAAAGCAAGTTCACAACTGAGAGTCCCATTTTTCTTCCCTGCAAGGCTGGTGTCAGCGGCACTGGGAGCTGGAGAGCCTCATGAGCATCTTGATGCCCTGGCACCCTGCACATGGCACATTTCCACAAGCTGGGTTATCCCCAGATCATGCCCCTGTAGGAAGCTGGCTTGATCTGTCTGCATCACTTACCTCACATCACTGCTCAGGCTGTCTCCCCTATTGCCTCACTTTCCAGCTTGGTTTTGCCTCCAGGCACCCCATCACTGTTCTGAGCTCTCCAGTTCTGGGCATCACTCCCCCCAGTACCAGCCATGAGTTGTGTGAAATGTTCCTCCTGCTGTCCTCATCCCACTAAATATCAGTAGGCAGTTACCGCTGTCATCTGCAGGTTTTAAATTGCTTTCATGTGAAGCAGAGTCAGTGTTCAATTAACACGTTGCCCCCTGCAGGGGTCATTACCAGTATGTAGCATAAGGTGTTATTGCAGCCGTGCCAGGGCTTGCATTGCTTGGACAGTGGAGGTGTAACACTGGAGGTGCTGGGGAAGATTTCCTTCAAAACCCACTTGCTCTGGTGCCTTCCCTGACACTCCCATGTGGAAGTGTCCTTGTCCTGCCAGCACACAGGCAACCTGCTTGCAGAAGTGCACACTTTGCCTAGTCAGCTATTTGGGGGGGGGGCAGATGGAGGTTTCTCTGTGCTAGAGCCTGTCTCCCAGTGCAAAGAATAGAAGAAAAGTGTTTGCTGCAGAGGCTGAGCAGAGGGTTCAAAACATCTAAGGGATCGGTTCACAGATACCTTCCTAAATGTTCACACAAAATTGCTTCCGTGGTGAGAAAGAAATGAGCACAATTCTCCAGCAATGCCCCAATGGGACTGAAGAACCAGTTTCTAAGTTCAAAGCACTTCAGGAGCAATTTTCTCCACAGCAGCCCCATTGCAAAGTGCAGAGCATACCAGGACCAGCAAGCAGGCACTTAATTGCTGCCCTCTTGCAAGGAGTGTGCTTTTCTTCATCAAGTCCTCCTGATTAGTGAAAAAATAGTTGTTAATTGGGGATTGACAAATAATCATGATATGTTCTCCTCCTAACCACGAATTTAAAAAAAAAAAAAATCAGCAGCAATCTCTGTGGAGGGTGTGCCCAAAGAGAATTTGTGGATATATGTTCCTCTACAGTATATATGTACATTTATATGGCCTATTTCAAAGACCTATGATTCTGTCAAACCTTAGTGTTAGTGGCTCCAAGGACTGATTTTACACAGTCACCACCATTAATTTCCCGTATTTACTTTTTACTATCCCTCAGCTGGGAAATAGTACAATACAGGGGAGCATAGAGATAACGATTTATAGTGTCCTGTTTAATTTTCTCTGGTGTTCCTAATGCCTTGGTTGGCCAAATCCCTTTCTGAAGTGCCCTCTTTACCTGTGCTGAAGCACCCCAAAGGGATCCAAGCATTAAAGTTCAAGGTTTTATATTTTGCACTGCACTATTTCTGTCTTAACTATTCAGATACTCAAGTACCTTTTAGTGAGAACACCCAGAGATCCTCAGTTGTGATGGTGTGGCGACATGAAGACTTTCAGCCCTCCCCTGGGTTTTACACACAAGATGATCCAGCACCAACTCATGATGATAGCAGATGCTCATACTGCCCCGAACACAAAGCTTTCCATTACCCAAGCACGTGGTGCTGATAGCATTACCTACAGGCTGGGGAGTCATCTGAGAAGGAGCCTGACCACCCATCTCTAAGCCTTAAGAGGAAACCCTTCATGCTACCTGGAGCCTCTGGACTCACGGAGCTGCACTGGTTGCACGGTTTGCTGTTGAAGATGTTCTGTTTCACATAAACATCCAGAGGAGCAGCCTACAGATCCCAGGTCTTCCTCCCTACTGGCTGAGGAACTGCTGTATATGTTGAGATAAAGAAACTTAAGAGGTCCATATGCGGGTGACAAGGTTGCAGTTAGCCCCTTTCCTATTGAGAAATGTTTAGCAAAGTTCTGTTTGTACCACTGTGGACATAAAGCATCTCTCTGCAGTAGAGGGTTGTTTATGCCCTCTCACAGTAACTGTGAGCCAGAAGTAAAAAAATAAATCTGGTGTTCACTAGTGAATATTGGGCTTTTACATAGGAGGTACGTGAGGAACTTTGCAAGACTTTCTTAATTCTGTCTTTTTAGAGTTTATTTGTAAGTGCACTCTTTATAATTTATCTCATTGAATGACTATTGCACAAACAGATATATCCCACATTAGACAAATACAGGTCACATTTGAGTTGACCAAATCATCCCTTTCAGGGTGCAATTAATTATTAAAGACACACACGTATCCAAACATTGCATAAGACCTTTCTTCCTTCTGAAATTACCAAATATATTTAAATATTTATAAAGGAGGAGACAAATAGCTTCAAATAACTTTGGGAACGTCTCATTGTTTTCAAAATAGGTTCAAAGCCAGTATAAAACTTTCATGTGTAATCTAACATACTGCTACAAGCTATGTGCCTGCAGGCATGTAGAGATCCCCTGGAAAAATCCTACCATTATCCCTGCATCCTTTATTATTTAACAATTTATCCCTTCCCTCAGAGCAAGTGTTTTTGACTTCTCTGGGAGCAGAACTGCCCCTGAGATCACCAATGGCCATACCTTGACTCCCTGGTGCCTGCAGCACCCTTCGAAGAGCAAGCCTTATGCCTCTGGCATCTGGGTGCCACCTCCATTTCTGAGCAGCACCATTCTGCCCTGGCAGCAGATCTAAGCCCATCGTCTGATTAATAAAACAAACAAATCCAGGGCAAAGCCTTATCTTTGAATCACTAACTAGAAGAGATCATTGAAAATCATGAGTTTGTTTTTCCTAGCAGCAGGAAGAAGGAATTTAAAACAATAATCTATCAAATAAAAACATTATCATCATTGCTGGGCAAGTGTCTCAATTTTCTTTATGAATAAGGGAGATAAAAAAGAAGAGTTACTCACAGGCTGAAAAACATAACAATTTTTATTTTCTCTAGTTATTTGTCAAGGGTTGTAGATCAGCCCTGTCAGACAGGCACAGGGGAATACTCTATAAAAGCAACAAAGGCGGATTAACCTGGTGGGGCTTCTTCACAGGCGTGCTGCAAAACTACACATTTCATCAGTCCCGCAGGGATAATTGTGAGTTTGTCAGGTCCTCCTAAAGCACTTTAAACTTTCACACCACTCTGCTCTCAGAACTGGTGTTGCTTAACAAATCTCACGGCATGTAAGATTCTTAGACACTCCTTGTCATGTAGTCTTAAATTTTACTTCCCTGCTCTTTCCTATTCCTCCCTTCTTTTCTCAATGCTTTTTTCCCCCAGCATATTTTACCACATTTTGCTTCCACAGAGACGACAGATGTGCCATTGGTTGACAGGGGCAATGCAAAGAAGCACCCCAGGTCCACTGTGTATCAGTGCCTGATGCAAGGAATATTCTGGAAAAACAAAACCTTGGTATTTTCTTGCACTCAGGCAGCACCTTTGTAAATCTGTCTTCTTTATATGTAATATCCAGTCCCTTACCTGATATTAAGGTAACTGGACACAGGTAGGACATTTGGCCCAAGTGTTACCAAAGGAAGAGCTACCAACGCTTGGTGAACACAGTCAAAGCTGAAGAGCTTCGCAGGAGGAGGCAGAACTCAGTGCTATAAAAACCCAGGGAAAAGGGAGGAGTTTTGCAGGCTGTTAAAGACCAATACACAGTTGCTATTTTGTCTTTAATTAATTCCTCTGCACCCAGTACCTGTGAATACTGCAGTGGTATCATTTCTCTGAAAAATTGGATGAAAAATTCTGCACAGCCAGTGTGATTCCTTTTAACATCCTTTTCCCAGAAAATGAGGCTGTTTTGCTTTCTGCCGTGACTAAGACTCTCCAGCTCAGTGCACGAAGTGTCTGTCTTCATTCATGAGTGCTGAGAGGACTAGTCAGGTGCTATAGGTTCAGCCTACATAAGCCTGGCTTTGCCTGGTGCCACAGCAGCAGCTTTGAGTACTCAAATGTACATGACATTCTCATGTCCAGTTGTCTTCTCCCTATGAATATCACTGCATTTGGCCATAGGCTTTAAGGCTGAAAGGACCCAGTTACTGTCTGGTCTGATGTGCTGCAGAATTAGAGCCCCATGCCCCACTGGAGGCTTGGGTGCACAATTGGGGTGAAGAGTGAGGTGGGCAAGGGAAAACCCAGTTGGGAAGAGATGTGGCAGTGTCTTTTGGAAGGGCTGAATGGCATACATGGACTTTGTGGGGCTGAGGGGTCACAGAAAGAAGGGAAAGGAGGGGACATGTGTACTAGGGGCAGCAAACAGGAAAGGGGACTCAGGCAAATGGTGTGAGACCAGCTGCTCTGTTGCTATGGTAAGATCCCCTTAAGGGATAATTAGAAAAAAAAATGCAGCAGTGAAGGGACCAATTTATTTAATTTTTAAAAAAGTAATAACAATTTTCTGCATATCTTGGAGTTCATGTCTTTCCTTGACATTTATAAACCAAAAGGTTACTGTATAGATAAATATGTATCTTTACTCCCAATCATGCCTGAATATTAGAAAAAATTTACATAAACTCAAGTATTCAAAGTCTGATGGCATCTCAGTTGTATTTCATCATGTACTGAAATCCCTTTTTTGTGATGACTTAGTTATATAGATGTAAGGAATTTTCATTCCAAACCAGGCCCCAGTAATGGTTTATCATTGGTCAAGGTTTCTAAATAGCGGTCAGCCATAAAAGTTCCTTCTTCTCTCCATCTGCATGAAGACACAGACTCTGTCTCCTTGTACATTTTGGGTCATCCCATAAAATGCCTTCCCAGCTGATTTTCAAGACCTGTGGCAATTTTTCCTGCATGTGCCTATTGCTCAGAGGTATTTAATCTCTTTCTTCCAGAGCACTGCTCTGTGTGTACATCCTGGCAACAGTGATGAAACTGCACAGAGACTGAGACAACATGAATCAGGTAAGTTTTGAGGGTTTTTTGCAAAACCCTGCATGATCTCATGCAGGTTACTTTGTGCCTGGTGAGATGGGAGAGCTGTAGATGCCAGCTGGCACCACAGTTTCAGGGCTGTTAAAGTATAGGTCAGTCCATGGAAAGTATTGGACTGCAGCACATTTGGAAGTAAAGCCACAGATACCTAAGGCTAGACACCTGAAATCAAAAATCCTTTAGTGAAATGTGGTTCTCCATTTCATTTTACCTTGGTTTTCTGGCCACTGGAATAATCTGTAGCTTCAGAAAACTATGCATTTGATTAAAGTAAATTTTATTTCTGCTTGATAGATGAGTCCTCAGGACTTGTTCGGAACACATATACATTTGTGTACATATACATGAGCAGAGTAATTGCACAACTCCTGCAAAAAAAAAAAAAAGGCTTTTTGATATGGCTTTTTTTATGAAATCCCCTGAGAGGCACTTTACATCACAGACTCATTTTGGCTGACAAATGTATTTTAAATACTGCTCCTTATATCAGCTCTGCCAGCTCTTCTTTGCTAGTAAATTTGAGGTATGGGAATCGAAACAAACAGAATGTACATAAATGAAGACCTATGTGATACGAAGAGTGTCAGGCACTGAGTCATAAAGCCTAATGTAATGCGTTAGTGGTAATTCTAGATGTATCTGGCTGTTGGAAAGGAATAGATTAAAATATTTCAAATGGCTAAGGAAAGACAAATTTAAACTCAAAGATTCAAATCCGCGGTGAATTTTTTGCATTCAGAGCAAAAAGAGGAGGATGGATGGAAGCTGCATCTTCAGCTGTGCATAAGGCAGTGCTGCCCGAAGCTCTTATCCCACACGACAGTGTAAGGCTGTTTGCCACGACCAGCACTGTGACAGCCTCATGGCCTGTGGCAAACTAAAATCAGGCTCAGAGAATGCTTTGCTTTGAGGAGCTGGTGGGTATCGTTCTGCCACAAATGTAACACGCTCAAACCCATCCCGGGGCTCCTATTTGGGTTCAAAGGGAGAGGTGCTATCTGTTCAGTTCACCTCTTAGAGGCCATGCAAGCTAAGCTTCTGCTCAAACGGTATGTGTAAAAGACCCTTCCAGAAGATTTTACTATGAGAAGATAAAGGTTTTTCACTTAAGAAAGCTTTCCTGCCTGAAATGAGGCATCTTTCCCAGAGACAGTTTTAGATATTTTCTCCTCCTGCATTCCAGAGAAGCTGATTTCCTGGTTATGAGAGGAGATAAGTTCTTGCAGATATATCTGAAGGCCCCCACAGCAGGGTGGGGCAGGGACAATAAAAGCCCTAAGAAGAACAGGGGGTGTGTCTTTTTCTAGGTCTGGTGCAGATTTGTGCCGAGAAGTTGCGTTCTCGACTCTGAAAATAAATTCTCCTAAATCCTTCCACTGCCTGGTATTTCACACTTCACTCTTACAAATGGGAATTTCTATGAATGTCATATGTGACTAACCACCTTCCACCTTTACTGGGGTCAAAGGAATAAGCTCAGGGTCAGAACCCTTTGAGGAAGCCCTCTTGAAACCTCCTTTGTGCCTGTAGATGCCTCTGCAACAGAATTTATTGGAGTTATTTTGAAATGACCTTTTATCAAGCAATGGAGAGCAGAATATCTATGGCCTGATAGCTTTGAAGCCCTTTTTATCTCTGAATGCTGTTCAAGCTCTGGAGTGTTGTGCAGTCCCTCTTACAGTATGCCTTATGGGAACAAAGTGAATCTCACAACAGTTCCTTGGGTTTCCTGCTTGTTTCAATAAATCTGAACAAAAGCAAGGGATTTTTGCTGATTTTCACTGAAGACTAAATCCTTACTGTTTAAGGCACTACTGGAAATTTATTGATTTAGTGATGCATTGGCATCTCACATCTGTACATTCAATTCTGTACATTCATCTGGTCCTGGAGGGAAGATGATGTTTTGTCTAATGGAGCAACAGAGTTGATGTTTTTATTTAAATATAAAATTATTAACTTGAAAATAGGCTTAAATTTATATATGTTTCTGTTGTTGGAAAAATTTTCCTCCCTTATTTGAAAGTCCAAGTTGATAAGTCTGTAAAGATTTCCAAAAATTAGATGTCTTATACTTTTTTTTTAAATCCAATTTACAGTGTTCTGTGAACTGCTGTGACTTGTCTCAAGTTTGCCTTCTTTTTCCTTTTCTTTCCTGTCATGGGACAGGGTTTGTAGAAAATTTAGAAAATGTCCCATTGAACAACCTTTTGGACATGTTACACAGCATGTTTGGAAGTCACACAGCCCTGAACTTGTTCCACCTTCTTGCCCACAGAGATCAATCAGGTAATCATCAACCCCGAGCTGAAACTCCCATAAAGCAGTGGAAAATATCAAATGAACTTAGGGACAAGATCAATTCAGTGTGCCAAAACAAAGTACTCTGATGCTGCAAATGCTGAAGTGATTCATTCTGATATCCCTCAAAATTGCGCATCTCAACTTTTTCCCTGGAATGAGATGACAAACATAGATTTAAGGCCAGCATTTACTGCAGTCTAGATCTTCTACCTTGGCGCAGCTCAGTTCGGTGGAGCAGCACATGGAGGAGTGCAACATCCTCCCTCACCACTGCAGTGCAAACTGGAGTGAATCCAACCCTCTAAAGGTCACTGAGCTTTTCTCAGTGCTCAGTTATCAGAGATCATGTAATTTTTGTGCTTTCATAGTGAGAAGTGATGCCTTGTGCCGGACAGGGTGATAAATGCCTGTGCCTGGGGCTGCTGGCACTGTACTTCAGCTTGTACATGGTCATGCAAGAAACTGTCTCTCCCAAGACCCCTACAGGGATCAGCCCTTCTCCTGGTCACTTGAGTGACTGCTTGGTCTTCGATTTCACCCAGAAAATGCAACAGAAATAGTCACTGGTTTTCAGTGAGCAATTACCTATACAGCAGTGCCCTGGGCATGGAAATCTGAACAGATTTTTGCTTTTTTTAAAACAGTACACAGAGAGCTCCCTTTTGGAGCTTTCATCAGGAGTCATGTAAGTGGCACTTCTAGTGCTTTGACTAGTACATTTTTTACAATCTTCTGTCTTCTGGTGGTGTGTCTGCTGTGTATTTTGCTCTGATATGCTGCTGAGAGGCACTCAGCTTGCTGCCTCTGCATTATCATTACATCCGCAGTGGGAAGCTCTGTGCCTGAATGAATCAATATCACATATGGCCTAATTCTAGGGAGGTACATTTAATTAGTGCAAGCCATCACTGATACTGTGTTTTTCCATTGTTAGGCCAAATCTATCCAAAAACTGTCATTGTCAGCTGTCTGGGACTCAGTGCATGCGGTAACAGTTTTCTCAAGGTCCCAGAATAATTTGTTGATCCAAATATTATAAGCCAATCTGGTTGTCAGTGGCAAAATTCTCAGGGCTGGACTGAACAGAAGGAAGTAAGGGGGAAACTGAGTTTTGGACTTCAAAGTGATAAAACCATTGGATGTACTTAGTCCCATTAGGCTAATGGGGTCTTAGGGTTACATCCACAGAGACTTCCATGAGGATGTGGTGCTTAGGGTTTGTGGCTCTGTTATGCTTTGCACGTAGTCATTACTGCAGCAGCTGTCCTTAAATAATATATGTCTATTTGCATGTTTTATGGGTTTCTTTTGAAGATGTGGATCTCTCTTAAAGCAATTAATAGGGCTATGCAGAATAGAGTTTGACTTGGTTACCCTGTAAGAAAAGTCATGGAAAAGACCCTGATGTTCTCCAAGGTCTGCAAGGCCAGTGTTTGTTCCCTCAAGGTAAACTGAGCCCAGTGAGGGAACAGCAGGCAGAGGCAGTCCTGATGCAGAAGTTGTAGCTGTCCTTCATCCAAATCAGAGAAATACTAAACACCATCCTCAGCTTGCTTACATCCCCACTGTCCCAGTACCAGCACCATTGGCACACTTGGGTTTTCATCATGAACTGCGTGGGTAGCACTTTCTGAAAAAATCTCTGCTTAGAAACATTGTGTAAAAGAGGATTGGTTTTATGTGTTGGCTTAATTTTATTATATTATTATACTATGCATTACAAGGGAATATTACACATTATAAAGGAACAAATGGATAGGACTCACTAAACTCTGACTTACTTGCTATATGATCTTTCAGTTTAACTAATATGTTGTTTGGTTTGATTCCTGGGGCAATGCTTGGCACATGCATAAAAAAGATTGGTTACTCTAAGTGAAGAAGGTGCCAGTCTTGTTTCTGCCTCAAAGCTGGGTGAAGCTTCAGGCCAGCCCATCCCAGCCCCAGCCTGTTCCAGTGCCTCAGGAAGGATCCCCATGGGGCATGAGGTGTCTTTCAAAGCAGAGTTCAGAATCGGAAGGCAGATGGGAAGGTAAAGTGTGTCTTTAGTCCCAGCTGCTCTTGAGAGGCACAGAGAAGCTGGGTCTCACGCCCTTCACTCTGGGCATGCAGACAGCAGCAAGAGCCTGGCCAGAGCCCTGGAAAGCCCTGTCTCTCCCAAGCCCTCAGCAAAACAGACGGATCTGACAGAGGAGGGCATTAAGAAAGCAGAAGAGGAACCTTCAGTGGAGTGGAGACTCATGCAAAGTTTTCACTGACTGCTGTGGGCACCCTGCCTTGGGAAGTGCACCCAGGCACCAGGATTTCTTGCCACATGTGAGACCTCCAAACCACGCCATGCAGCCCCCAGTACAGCCTGCTGGTCCATGCAGACACTGTGGGCCAGCATGGCACAGCAAACCCAGGCTATACACCTGGATGGAGGTGGTCTGTACTAAAGCCAGGTACAAAGGTCTCTGTTGGGAAGAGGGAGATCACCATCACAATGTCCCATAGCAAACTGAAGGCTGATTGGCAAGGACCCTGCCTGGAGTTCATCCATCACCCACCTTCGGCATTCAGCCAGGGTACCTCACTGCCTGTGTTCACCACTCTGTTTTGCCAGAAAAGCAGTAAAATATGCAGGGAAAAATTACTTGGAGGAGTCTCACAGGAGTTCACGTGCAGGGATTTCATTAGTGAGAAGCTGTAGCATTACCAAAAAATTCACTTGAAGGGTTGTACATCAACCCAAGCAGCTTCCATGTCCAGCAAACCAAATGGCTATAAACTTAAGTGTCCATTGCCTGCAACAAGCTGTGCAGGGACTCCTCACCCCTGGTGTGAAGGGCAGACATCCCACCCACAGGGTGAGTGGGAGGAAAAAGAAAGGAGGAGAACATTTAGATCAAAACATTCTCGTCCATGGCTGGGCAGCAAAATGAGGAAATTAGTTTACTGAATCTTGTTAAAATATTATGCATGAAAGCTAGGGCCTTCTTAACATGAAGAGAAGGAATAGCATCTAGAACTTGATTTTCTCTTTCAGAGGGCTAAATGCTTCTCCTCTCTGTTGGCTAAAAAACCAAAAAAACTCACTTATTACTCACATTTGACTTAATTTGAATAAATGTACTGTCACTGACATGATTGCTAATTATCCTTGTACTCAGTTACTCAAATTAGCATCATATGACACGATCAAAACAGAAAAGCTGTGTGGGGGAAAATATGTTTATTTGCCTTAACCTGCAATCTTACTCTCATACAGATAGCAGCATATAGGGGAGGTTTAACCTTTGACTGGGTGAGTCTGACCATGCCACTGTTTCACAGCACTTTTCCTGCCTCATGGAAGGGAACAAGGCTGCTCTCCCTTCCCAGCAGATGGCAAAGGGGCTGATGGTACCATTTTCATAGGACCTGACTGGAAAAATGAGGTGGACACACACAGCTGCTCAAGCCCTTGTGGCCTTGTGTTCTTTTTCACTTTTTTCTTCATGTCTTAATCGCATTATTACCTTTCTTCCTGAAGCAGCATCACTGAGAAAGAAAAGAGGTTGAGTGATACATGAGAGAAACATCAGGAAAAGAACCCTGGAGGTGTTTTCTCTTCGTCTGAGGAAAAGGGCACAGTTTCCTCAGCAACAAGAAATACAGAAATGTACTGAGACAAGACAGGAGAAGGAAAAGAGGAAGAAATAAGGATTGGAAATGTTACACCGGGATAAATTAATGTAAGAGGTGAAGATACAGATGCAGTTGATGTGAAAATGAAGAGCAACCTGCTAGTTGTGGGATGGAAGTGACAAGTGGGGTGGAAAAGGGGCAGAGACGGGGAGCCAGAAGTGAAGACGATGTAATTTTGGTGTCCCTGGAAAAGCTGGAGCCTCACATAAAATCCAGCAGCTCTGTTTCCAATGTGCCCAATTTACTTGATGAGATCATCTAGATTTGGGAGACCTTTTGTCATTTTTCTTCCCCCCTCCCCCCGCCCCACCCTAAATGTATGAGATCACTTACTGCAGAGCTCTTCTAACAAGCTTGAGACCTACAGGGCTTTGACAATAGGAACACAGTCTCACACAAAATTTATTCATAGGTCCATAGATAAGTGACATTCTGAGTTAATGCGTGAAAGCAAGAATTTAAACATAAGGGAGACTTCAGAAAACAAAAGTCCTCCTATTTCCTGCAAGAAAGAGCAGGCCCCTGACCATGGTTTTTTTGCCAATTCCAGTGAGTCCCATGGCAAAGCCATCACTTGCAGCTTTCAAGATTTTAGTGAGAGCTGCACACAGATGCTTAGGATCTTTGAGGACTGCATCCTTAACAATACCCCAACAAAAATATTCCTACAAGTCTATCTAATTGACTCTTCACTGGGTTTTTTAGTTTTTATTTAACCTGTCCTAAGTGAGAACTTGGCCTGGGGTTCTTCAACTAGAGCTCAGATAAAGAATAATGCTTGATACAAAGTAAGACCAAAATCAGCTCATTTTCACAGAGTATCTTGGCTGCATACTATGAAAAGAATTAAAACTTGCTGCTAATTAGCCAAGGGGAAATGTCACTGAACATGTCATGAAGAGCATATCCTTTCTAAGCCACCAGAAAAGCCTCTGATAATCCTATTAGAGGATTACAAAAAAATCTTGCAGGAAAACATAATCAGTGGTATATTTGGACTGGTGTCCTGTCATGTGTCCTGGCCTTTAATGTTGAGTGTAAAAACAGGCAGGGCATTGATCATCCCCTCCATTTGGTCTGACTCTTGGCTGATACAATGCTCAGCTCAAGCATAAAATGCCTCCAAATGGTTTCCCAGTAGCTCAGTTGCCCATTTTCACATGGAGATAATTATAATGAAAACTCTATGAAAATAAATTTGATACAGAGCAATGTTTGCTAAAATCTCATTAATCGGTTTTGTGTTGGCTTTTCTGTAAATGTCTCAGAGAACTGTGAACATCCATCCACTAAAGCCTAGGGAAGCCACCCAGCACAGGCCAGGCCCCCCATTAACAGTCCCAGCCATGGCAAGGAAAGCAGACTCTCAACTTCTCTACTTAAACTTTTCATACTGCTATTAAGGTATTTAGGATCTTTTCTTCCCTCCATTTTCACCTCTCTCCTTTTAGAATCACTAGTAGTCCTCAGCAATATTTCCTGGTAGAGATCTTAAAATACATCACAGAGGCACAAAATGTATTATCCCCCACAACCCTTCTACGCCTCAACATACTCCTTTAGCTGAGAGGAGAAGTTGACTCACACTCTTATAATTAATGTGTCTCCCATATTATGTAAGCAGTCATGAAACTTGAAATACAGCATTGCTAAGGGATTGTATATAATCTGTTCACTCAATTTTTTGGCTAATCCAATTAAATCTGCTGATCCTGCTGAAGTGTGTAAAGCCTTTTGCTTGAGCAACCTTTAATGTGCATCTAAATTATTCTTTGCTTTGTGACCTGTGCAGCCTTTGAGAACGATAATGCTCTTTCAGCCCCACAGTGACTTATGCCAGTGTCTAAGTTGACTCCCCATTTCTACACATAAATCTCAGCTCTTAGGCATTACTTTAAGGCCCCAAATAAACTCCCGGTCATTTACCATTTGTAATTAATGTTCACTACTCTTTTTAAGTAAAACAGTCAATTAAATTAATTCTATAAATGGTACTGTGTTTGTTAAGTAATGTCATGAATAAAAATACACTTTCAGGGAATTATGTCAGTGCTTTTTCCCATTAGCTTTTTTTATTCTCTAGAAAGCATCTTTCCCCCAGGTGGTCTAAGCCTGCCTTTATCTCTTCTCATTCTTGTCTCCTTTGGTGCTGCCATTGCAACCACGCCAGGGGAGCCATGGAACAGATTGGTGGTGATGCACACACTCACTGCGCTCCTCCTCTTAAAAGCTCTTCTGTATCTGTCCTTAGAAACACAAGCCTTTTATCTCAAAGCAGGGAAATCAAGCACTCGGGGAAAAAACAAACAAAAACAAACAAACAATCAAACAAACAAACAAAAAAACCACCGAACCCAAACAAACAAAAAACAACCACCTTTCAGTAGTATATGTCACAGCTTTAATTGAATCCCTGTCATTCAACAGGGCCTTTCAACAGCTTTGTGGACCCAGTGAGCCGATGAAAACTTGATCTGGAAAAAGAGCTTAGTGTGGCTGTTGGCCAGGACAGCTCTCCCCCTTGATATGTGCCACATCGCTGTGTTAAGACAGCATTAATTGTAACGGCAGCATCCTGCTTGTACCAGTGTGGCTGATGTGTAAAAAAGCCACATGACTTCATTCAAATGCAAGCCCACTTCTGCATGTTGTATAAGATAGAATTCTGAGTCCTGGAAAAAAGATCGGCTTATTTGAGTGAGGTAAAGGTAATACTACATCTGTGTTAGCCCAGCAAGTAAAATTGCAAAAATCAAACAGGTTTTCAGGTACACTAGTTTCTAAAGCCTTGAAGGACAGAAAGAGCCACTTCAGAACCCAAACTGAAGGGTTTCTGTCCTCAAAATCTTCTTAGCCTTCCAATTCTAACAGATGGTCTCCTGAAGGACAGTTATCCTTCCCTAGAACAATTTGACTCCCTTATGTTCCTAGATAGTGACATCTCTATTAGTACTTGGTATTACTGATTCACTTGTGCCTCACCCTACGAGTGCACTCCATGGTGTTTTTTTCTGGACTGCCTCATACAGTAAGGTCAGAGTCATGCCTGTGTTGACCAAGACCATCAAAACTTCTTAACACAGTAGTTTCCCTGCGTAACAGAGTAGGTATGATAAATTGACTGGGGCTTTCAGAACAGCTGGAAACTCAATGACTTGGGAGATCTATAGCTGAGGCTGCTATAAGGGAAATTGTCCAGGACTTTATGAATGAACTGGAGCAAGTTGCTCACTTGCCATTCACAGAAAGGCGGGATGAGTGACAACGTTCCCCTGAGTTCAAATGTACATCCAAAATAAGCATGAGTGCGTCATCCTGTCCCTACTACCCCCAGCTTTCAGATCTGGCTGAATAAAACCTGTTCTGGTTGTAAAAATGCCTTTTACGAAGATCATATGCCTGTGGGTTAGAGTGTAACTTGACTGCTCCATAAATTTCCTCCTATTCATCTCCAGGCTAACTTACTCATGTAAGTAAGTGTGTAAGTGTGTAAGACTGTGCCACCTATAGCTGTCTACAGAATTTCCCCCAAATATCAAATTGAAATAACTCAGACCTGTTGAAAATATGGAGAAATACAGAAACTACAGAACCAGATTTCTAGTGCAAAAAACCACTACTAAATCCAGAACGTCACAAAACAAACTATGAAGAATAATTTTCTTTCCATAAGGCCATATCAGGATGTGACATCAAAAGTCCCCAGAATAATACATGGGACTGCCCATCCCTGCAGGGGAGAGGATGGACTGTGCAGGGGGACTTCTAGCTGGAGATTGAGGAAACAGTTGTATAACTGTTGAATTAAGTAAAATTACCCTAAACCTCCTGTGCAGAAAGAAAAACCATCATTTGTGGCATTTATAAAGATACCTAAATATATAAAATGATGCAGAAAAAATTGATGACTGAAGGCACCACAATGTCGAAGTATCCTGTGTTTATCAGAATACCACAGGGAGCCCCCTGCTACCACTATGCAAACAAAAGCTTTTTTTTTTTCTTGTTACATCCTTCCTCAATGCCTATTCTGTCTTGAATATCAGCAATTTATGGTGATTCGCAACCTGGGGTGTAACAATGTGACTGAGACACCACATAAGTCTTCTTTGCTGAAGAAGCATTGGAGAGAAATGCAGATGTGAGTTCTTTTGGTTGAGAGGATATTTTTTTTATGGGAGCAGATATTTTTCTAACTGAAGTTGCCAGAGATGTTCTTTAGTACATGAACATGCCAAAAAATTTGCTAGGACTGTTAGACAGCTGTCATAGTGTTCAGATTTGGGATACAAAATGTATCCCAATGTAGCATGGGTTTAATTTTCATCTGAGCAAAATGGCTGGATAACATTCTGCAGTAGTACAGCATATAAATAATGCAGCTGCTCAGAGAGTTTTATAAATAAAAGTAGAAATTATTTAATACCACTTTTTAATTTGTAATAAGAACAGCTAGCCACTCTTATAATCCTTTTTTAATTTTTTTTTTAAATAAAGTAATTTTTAAATTTAATACATAATTTTTTCCTTGTGTGTCTCTTTTTTAATAAATTATAAAGACAGGATTTTTCCTTCAGGAGTTATTGTGCTTGCATTGTCATTGATCTCTTTTGTTAGATTTTAATTAAATCAGTAGAATATGTCCTTCCATCTTCGTTATTGCTGCAGCTTCCTCCAACATTCACTGCATCAGAAATGCAGGATTGTTATCAGAAGATAATCTGTTATTGTTGTGCTTTTTACAGTTTTCATGACACTTCAGAAATGCAAGTAATATCACCAGGTAGTTTGCGTTCTAATTTTTTTTGCTTAGATTTTCAGACCCTTAAGGAGTGGGCACTATATCCAGATAAGGTACTGCTTCCCACCTGTTTTTGCAAGGTACCAGCCTGATATTACTCCTCTGCTTTACCAAGTCATTAAACGCTGCAAGATGCTAGCTGGTGTTAACAATCAAGTTCACACAGCTCTACCAACAGTGGTTCAAATGGTTATTGTCACCTAGAGGCCATTTCCTCCAGTGCTGAAAACGTTAAATCTGACTGGGTGAGCTCTCCAGGCTGCCTCACAGCAAAGCAACTGTAAATTAATTCAAATCATCTTCAGCAGCAGAGGTCGAGAGGCACTGGGATAAGGTGAAATGCCTAAGGGTAAGATAAATTATAGCCTGCAATTACATTTTCTTAAGTTACACTGAACAGAAAGTACTGCTTAACTAATATCAATTGAAAGAGTAAAACGAAAGATACAGAATCACCAGCACAGGGAGAGAGAGGCAGTTTGAAAACATTTTAGGCATGGTCCCTGCCTAAATGCTTAAAATTAATTTGTTTTGAATACCTCTGGAGTGTGATGGCAGAGGCAGAATGGATGGTCAGAAACAGGCTACCAAAAGAGAAATCTGAGGAAGGAACAAAAATCAGCTTAATGAGGAGCAACATAAATCCAGTTTGTGGAATGAACTGGCTTCAGAAATAGTGGCTATGAGAGCGAGAATTTCAAATAAATCTCTTGAGCTGGGAGAGGTGATAGAGAAAGTGAGCTTGGCAATTGAAAGTGCAGCTTAATACTCATGCCAGTTTTTAAGTGCCTGTGAACATTATTTAGCAGCACACAGCCAGTGTGTATTGCTCTGCTGTGCTAAAGGTGAGCCAGCTGTGTCCCTGCCTTTGCACAAGCTCAGCAAAAGGCTGTCGGGAGCACAGGGTATCCTGGGTTCATGGGCTCCTCGTGGGCATCCTGCTGTTGTCTCAAAGGATGCACTGGCATGAAAGGATAGGCCATGGAGCATATGGCAACTGTGGTGCCACAGAACAGATTGAATTTGCCACTAGAGAAAAAAGGCAATGAGGAGGAATTGAGGAGAGCTGCTGAATCTCCTTACTAGATTCTGCACACTAAACACACCAACAGACATCTTTTAGGCAGTTAATAATGTTCCACTCACTAAGTTTTTACAGTGTCATTGCAAAAGCATCGAATACCAATTTATTTGTATAATGCACTCGCTGAGATACATCATATCTTTCCTGTGCCGTTGAGGCTCATCATGCTCCAGCCTCTCCTCGTGCCACCATGTAACTGATGGTAGGAAGGTTTTCCTGCCATCCTTCAGTCTCAGGATGTCTCAAAGCAGGAGTAACCCCTTGCATATCTGCCTTGTCTTATTTGCATTCTTAAATCCAGTCTGATGCCTGTCTGGTTCACTCAGAAATAGCACAGAAAAATCCTGTTTCTGCATCAAATTGTGCCCGTTTTCCCCCAAATATGAGATGATCCTCCCCTCCTCCTCTGTGTTCTTTCTCAAATCTGAAAATTGTCATCTCGGTTGCAAAGGGAATTTTCTGGTTTGCACATCCTTGCCCTAAAGGTGAAAAACTATATATGTTCAGTTTGTGCTCTCCTAACTGTGCTCATTCCTTCCCTTTCCATTACATGCACGCATCCTCTGCAAACTCTCTTTACTAACCCATAACCCAAGTAGAAACCCTCCTTCTCTCCTCAGACTGTGTTTCAGCCCATTTGCTGTCATGAGTAACTCCTTGGTAATGCTTGAGCATTCCCATCCCCATCAAGGAACAGATGGTTGGAGTTTATAATGGCATGAGGAAAGAAAACTCTATTTATGACAGCGTGTAACTTTGATTCCTAACTTAGGGCATGTTCTAATTACATTTTCCATTTGCAGCCCTGTGTTTATTTCCACATTCAATTCTAAATTGGTTTTACCATCAGTATTAAAATGTCACCTTTTCAGCTGCTCAGCTGGATTCAAGAATCCCACTTCTTGTGGTTGTCATGGACATGTATTATGCTTTCAGTTTATGACCATATATCATAATTCAGAGAGACCAACATTACCTTAGTAACATTCTGTTTAACTGACATTATTATGACATGTTGCAAAATAAGAATAACAGTACAATCTCTTTGAATGCAAGGAATTAGTTACTAGAGCAAGATGAAGACCACACAAGCCACTCCTGATCTCCTTTCTCTGTTCTGCTCAGTTTTTTATGCACAATGAGCATGCCTGCAGCCCAGCTCCAGCTGCCTCAGGACCTTTTGCACTATTTATATAAGTAGCTATTGATTTTAGGATTGTAGATTGATCACTGCTGACTCTGTGTGTGGGAACAAGGCATCAAAATCTAATTTAGGGAGGTTCCAGGCAATCTGTGATGGGGTTCCTTTAGTTATTAGTGGAAAGCAGTATTTTGATTCTATTTTCTCAGGTAATCACTCTTATCTATCACAAAGTTTGTTTTCATTCATCCCATTCCCAGAGGAGAATTGTGTTTAGTCTCTTATGCTAGCTGATAGACATGTATACAGATATATATATACATAAAATTATGTTTCAGTTTTCTTTCCACAGAAACATAGAAATTTCAGCTTGGCATCCAGATGTGGAGGAAAACAGATGTTTTGTGCAAAAACAACAAAGAAGTAAACTGCATTTTATGTGCTAGTGGATACCTGATTTATGATTAGTTCTAGCAAGCTTCTGCAAGGTGATGGAGTCTGAAAAAGTCTGCCTTTCTCAGCTGTGACACAGGCAGCACAGCCACACAAATAACCCCAGCAGCACTAATTGCCTTGATCCTTCCATTTCAGCTGCCACTTACTGTCACCGTTTGAGGACCGTCTTCTCCCAGCTTTGCTCTTGGTGACAGTAGTTTCCTTTAGTACAGCCTCAATATAGATGAACATTGTACAAAGCCTAGATGATGAGCTAATAGAATCCAATTGATTTTATTCCGTTATTCATCACTAAGTTGATGCAAGAAATTTTGACATCAGAAATTTAGGCAATTCAGCCAGTGGATTAATCCTCAAATTCATTCATGAACAAAGCCTTTAGGACCAGAATATTGAAAAGCTCTCTCAAAGATAAAAGCTCAAGAAAAAATGGGCATGTGTTGCTGCGTAACTACACACATTTCTGAAGAGAAGAAAATTACATGAGCAGCTCATAAAACTGTTTTTACAAAGAAACTCTTCTTAGAGGATCATGGGTAGAATTTCATAATGATTGCTACCTGTTCTAATGCATTTTCTTTGAGGTAGAATGTCTCACTTTTTAAAAGAAAAATAAGTTAGTGTCAGAAAAGATGAATAATATAAAACTGTGATCCCAAGTTCAAGTGAAACCAGTAAAACCACAATGAGCTTGTAATGTTAGTGTCATGACAGTGAATCCCTTTTTTCTTTTTTTTACAATAATGCAGTAATTTAGGATATTCCTTGTAAATAAGAAATTTTACTAAAATGGAAGTAGTTGGCTATACCCACTGTTAAACTTGTTGCTCTTCAAAATTCTCTAGCTAAAGGGATTTTTATTTCTGAAGGTAGATGTTAGATCAAAACATGGCAGTCTTCAGAACATAATAGGGATTACTGACTAGTTGAAAGCTTTCTTTTTCTAAATTCTTCCACTGAAGAATATTTAGTTTCTTCAAACATTGTGTCAAAATCTTGCAATAATTACATCTGAGAAACAGAGACATGAAGTGTATAGCTGAGGAAAACCATATTCTTTGCTAAAAAGTCATGTTTTAAAATTAATAGATACAGATAGTTATCCACTGAATTTTGGTGGGGTTTTCTGTCTCTTCCTGTGCATGTCATATGACAACACGGTTTTAAATATTGAATTATTGCAGTATTTTATTTACAGGTCATACAGCCTGCTTCCAATTACACCAGCCATTGCAGATGAAAGAATAATTTTACCAGTGATATACTCCATAATGAGGATGTGAGGGAAGTAAAATGTGTATCTTCTCAGAGTTTTTATTACAGGATATCCCCTTTTGAAGATCTTCTAGGAATTGCCCCTGAGGAAGACTAAACATCATGAGTGGGACAAGCAGTGCACATAAAACTCATGAAGAATCCAATGTCCTTGTCATAAAATGACTTATTTTACCCATTCCTGCATTTAGAGGTGTCTACGCATGATCTGTATGGTGAAGGAAATGGTTGTTTACTCATTCTAGCAATCAGGTTGCTCTGATATATGAGTGATCGTGAATAGAAAATGATAAGCATGAGCATTAATCAAAACTATCCAGAGTTGCAGGGAACATGATGGAAGCAGGAATTACTGCCACTGCCACCTGTCATTTCCATTCCTTCAAACTGGGCATGTGTAGAGACAGCTGTCAAATTCAGATTTAAGTACCTATGGCAAATCTAAAACTGAGTGAGGTAAATAAAATAGCTTATTCTGTTTATTATTGAATTTGCCAGCTGGGAAATTGGCCATAATAATTTGGAACTGCTACAAATTTGTTTCAAATTATAGGAGTGAAGTGGGAGGTAACTGAATCACCATTTCAGCTGGAGGAAAAAGCGACTAGCACATCTGGGTCAATCTGTCCCAGATTCAGCTATGCATGCACTGGCTGCGACAGGGGGATCCAGCTTAGGTTTAGCTTTGCTGGAATTGGGAATGGGTATTTTCTCAAACTCATAATTCTACACTGTGTTTTCCCACTGGAATAAGTCTTGATCATGTTGAGCCTGATCCTCACCATTTTTACAATAATGCCTCTAAATAGATACTTCCACCTTTATTGTGTATTTCCACTATTTAGAACCACTTTCTCTGCTGCACCATATGCCTTTGGGTGCCTGTCTGTGTGTAGATTTGTATTTGAAGTGGGCAACTTACCTCCTCTTTTCTCTTTCTCCACCATGAATGAGACTTCCAGGGACTTTGTGAAGAATAGATACCTGATGGTGGCTGAATCTTGACAGAACAAGAACCAGATTCACACCTCGCAAGTCTTGCTGGTGGGCAACCTTCTTGGTGCGAGACCTTAATCCTTACCCAGCTTCCCTGCTCAGCCTGCCTTTGCCTCCATCTGTACTTGCTCCTGTCCCCAAGTCACCACCTTCTCCCCCTACAGTGACTTTTTCACGCTTGCTACTGCAGTTAGATATGGGCAGGGTGTTCCTTCAGCTGTTTGGATAGCAGTATTGTTGCTGTATTGGGTGAATAGAATAATTTATAACCAAATTTCCTGAGCAAAATCTTGTAATTTAAAACAGGCATTTTCTGTAGATAGTTTGAACTGATGTTCAAGTCAAGTGACTCAAAAAGATTTTTCCTATTAAATTTTGTTACAAGTATACCTACAAAACGTGAACAGAAAAAGATTATGAACTCAGCCAAAGCAAATCTATTTAATAAAAACATTTCTTGAACAGATTCTGTGGTATTCATGCTTTAAATATTTCTGAAAGGAGATGTAATGAAAAGAGCCACATCAAAGGCATTAACAGTCCCCACAAAGAGAGTTTGGAAAATGTAATTGATAACTCTCAAATTATTTGCTTGCCAAAAAAAGTCTATTCATATTTTATTCCTTTTATGGAAGACTATTACTTAATGTCATGATGCAATAAGGTTAATTATCTGATTGATAATGATTTTTATCCTGTTTGGTTACTGTTTGCTGGGCCCACTGTTTCTGTGAAAAATATGCATTTTCTGCAGTCAGAAAAGTGATATTTGTAGCAGTAAAGTAAGTGTGTGTGTATGATAACAATTAAACTTATTATTTCTTTTTCCTTATCTAATTTTTTTTCCTGCATTTAACTATACTTTACAACTTATTTCAATCATTTTTTAAAGCTTTCACTGCTCACTTTCATTGCTGGTAAGAAGAGGCTGCCATGGCTGGGTGGTGCCAGAAGCAGCCACAGGAGATTTTAACTGCTCTAGGGAGCACTTTTTCCAGGAGAGTAGGAACAGCTGAGAACAACAAATACTGAGGCTTCCTTTAATACAGATTGATGTTTCCATAGTTATTTTCCTTTCCTTCTCCCTTTGTGTAAAAAATTCATATTAAAATGATGTCAGATTACAACAGCCCTGGAAAGTATGTGCATTGGGAGGCAAAGAAAAATGGCACATTTCCTATTTCTTTTGTTCTGTATGATTCATTTGCAAGCTGGATTGAAAAACTCTAAGCAGAAAAGTAATGCAATGAAAATTTAATCAGAAAGTTGCTCCAATTGCAATATAAAAATTATAATAAATAAAAATAATAGAAGTGGGCTGGAAACACTCTTTGGGAAGACAGGAGCAACGGTTGTCTTTTGCAGAAAGAAGCATTTCATAGTCATAAATGCATAGTTTTGCAGGTTTCACCTCCTTGACCCTGCATCTACCTCCCTGGATGGCAGGTAGAGCTGAAACACTGGCCTTCCTTTGTGCCCTGAGACCTATTCCACTTCCTGCAGTCCACAGAGAATTTACACCTAGGAGAGACATTGCATCCTATGCATTCAGCTTTCCTAGGGCACTGATTGATCTCCCCAGCACACAGAGAGTTACATTCCTTGTTGTGGGGCCTTGAGTTTATCAAAACAGGCTTAGAAGGAGTCAGAATTAATTTTTTATTTTAATTTGTGACCCGATTAACACATTACCTGCTTAAAGGCTAAATGCTATAATCCCAAAGGCCCAGCAAGAATCAGTGGATGACTGACAAGTGGAAACTCTCACAGCGTGTCTCAATGAGTTGAAGCCCCCTGCCCCAGCTGCTCCCCAAGGCCATCCCAGGGGAATGATTCAGGCACTGTCCTCAGTGGGAGGCTGCCAACAGAAGTCAAGGAAAGAATTTCTCCCACAGAAAGTTGTGCAAAATAAAGGATGTCATTGTCTAGCAGAGACTTGTTACTGGATGCAGGGACAAGAGAATTTGGTAAGGGTTTAAAACTGATAGGACATTTTAAGGGAATTGTGAGAATTTCTGAAAATTATGATTAGGCAAAGGACCAAAGGTGAGGAAAAGAGAGATCAAAGGGAAAAGGGAGAAAGACATGAGAAGTTTGAGGGGGAAAGGAGATAAAATTTGCTGGTCACACATAAGCCAGATTGCTAGTCTGGATGTCTCTCTCTCCAGCCAGCCTGACAGTCTTACTATTACACTATTTTTATTTTCTGCAGGGACATGCTCTTCATTTTGTATATTTGCACATGTGAATGATCCACTAGTGAAATGCAAGTTGCAGTAGCTGGAGAGCACAGTAAGAGGTAGGTCCAAGCACCAGTCAGTCACTGGAGGGGGACCCCAGGTCTAAAGGGGCCCCTCAGTGCCAAAACCAGGAGGTGACTGGGCAGTGGGGGGCTGAGGCTGGGTGAAACTATGGTCAAAGGACAGCTACTGGAGAGCTGTACCTGTGCAGAGGGTTGGGGGTGTGGGGGGGTGTGTGTGTACAGTGCCTCAATACCTGCTCAGAATGACTGCTGGCCAGCCCTGGGGAGGCAGAGCTGCAGGCAGAGTCAGGTGGCAGTGACAGAACACCTCTGGGTCCTCAGGTTCACCAAATGCCACAACCTCTAACAGAATCAAAACGCCAGAAGCCATGTATCTTTATGAATGTTTACCACACATTACAATTTTTCATCAGCTTGATTCTAAAGTAACAAACATAAATTCAGAAAACTCCTGTAATCAAAGTCAGCATTAGAGGACAAATTATTTCATTTGAACCTATGGTATGTTAGTCTGCAGCAGTTCCTATGTTAAACTATATTTAAATATATCATACTGAGATTGGGTTTTAAATAGTAATTATAGTTACACTTTTGAACATAACACCGTGATGTTTGTCTATTTATAACTTTATTTTGGAGTCTGCAAAAGAAATAAAATGAATTTTTCATTAGTTTCATCTAGATTTCAACATGAAAGCCAGAAGTCAACTAAATGGCTACAAAATTATATACTCTGAATTGAATGCTTCACATTCCCCAGGAACACAAAAAAGATTTTCCTATAATGTTCAAAGTCACCTGGAAAGTCTTTGTAAAACTGAAGCATATTCAGCTGCCTGATGTGCCAGATAGAGAGAAGAATTCATCTTTTGTCCTGGATTTTTTGAAATAAACTGAGTGAATTCACAGAGGCAGCAGACACATACACTAAACACAAAACCAGGGCACCAAGTTTATGAAATGGTTGTTGTTCTCCCTCCTGACAATATATTGTTATCTCTATTTGCCAGGATGTTTTTGCCATTTTGAGATTAATCTTGCTTTCAGTTTTCTGACGGACATTAATACCTTCCTTTTACTATCTTGGCTTCTAAGGTTTTCAACAGCTTTTCAAGACTTTCAGGCTGCATCATCTGAACTTTTCACCTATGTGAAGGGACCAGCTATTTGCATTATAACTCTCTCTTGTTTGCAATTACCTTATCATTCAAGAGTGTGATTGCTGTAATTTTTTTTTTGTGAATAATATCAATATTTTTCAGACTTAGAATTGAAAACTGAAGACCTGCATTGATTTTAATTTGATCGACATTACTTTGAGCCATCATTTAGGCAATAACCCTTTGCTTAGAAATAAGTACCAGCACTCCCACAACTACAGTGTGCTTTAGGGCTCTGGCAGCAGCCAGGAAAACTCACTGTTTTGTCTTGATTTGAATTTAATTATATTTGTGAAATCACAAACTTTATTACAGATGGCAAAATCCCCTGCTGTTCAGATATCAACTACTATATGAAAGAGATGACAAATGCAGGTACATGTTGCAAATAATTGTGTAATCAAATAGGATTTCTGGCAAGCACCTGAACAAATGATGAGAACAAGACATGCATATACAATATGTCTTTCTAATATGCTCCAAGATTCCAACTGTTTTCAGCTCCAGAGACCTCCGTAGGCTAATGTGGTTTCTGTGTAGTTAGGAAACCTCTAGTTTACCCTTCCATGAAATTATTCTCTCTTCGAACCCGTATGAAGCAAGGAGTTCAGAGATTTACTGCGTTTTCAATTAAGAATTCCATGTACAACTGTCACCTAATCATGCCTGAATGACACACAGCTTTTCCAGCTACTGTCACCCAGAACAGCAGAAGAACCATAAGTGCAGCAACATATGCAATTTCTGAACTGCCGCTACAGTGGCAATTACACTCTAAAAATCATGTAGTTCCTGGAAATCTTTGAAAATTTTTTGTTTCCCTAACCATTCAAGAAAGCTGTGGCATTTGTAAAAAGTTGATTTCTTTTTTGACTATACTTTATCTTCCAATGCTTTGGAAGGCTTCACCAGCACTGCCTCTCAGATAAGGGAATGGATGAAGTGCTGTTTACTTTGAAAAAGCATAGATAATACATCCAGACCTAGCACATTGCCATTTTGGTTTGTAATTTTCTTTTGATTCTGTGTTTTTGCAGCATCATCTAGTTTGATGTGATATGAGGATATGTCTGCTAAATCTGAGTTTGCTTTACCAATCATAGTAATACTGCAGTATTTCTGCCTTAAAATTCATCTTTCATACAATCTATTTCTTCTGGTTTTTTTTTTTTTTTTTTCACAGTGCAAATTCCTTACTTGTTTTTCAGAGCCAGTCTCACAAACCAGCACTGCAATTTTTTGTAAGCTGTATTGTCTGCATCCTTGACATGATCTTGTCTCCTCTTGGCTGACTTCAGGGCACAGATGTTGATTATCAACAGGGCAGCCTGCTCTGATACACGTGGGCTAAGTTAAGGTGAAACACTGCAAAACAATCAATTAGAAAGTTTTGTTTATGGCAGTAACAATGTGAACCTTAAACTTTATTATTGGCTGAACAGCCTGTAAAAAAAGAGGGCGGGGAGGGAAGGAGGGAAGGAAAAGATCTGGATCAATACCCTGAGTTCCAGTGCCATCTCTGATCCAGTTCCACCAGATGGTGGGTGCACACACATTCTCTCTGAGTTGTAATTTTCAGAAGGAGGTATTGCACCACCTCAGCTCTTTCAAAAAATTTCTTTTATAGTATTTTGGGAAAAGATTCTGAGGATTACTCACAAGTTGGGATATGACTGTAGAAACATCTGGGAACTGCTGGTAAACTGCAGAAGTTAGGGGTTTTTCCCTGGCCAGCTGTGGCACCTGTGTCATTTCAGTTATTTACGTTATTGAAATGTATACCTAAGTCACTATCCTCGTTGGTCAGAATGGAAAATAAACATTGTTTTGCCGTAATTTATCTGCTGTACACTAGAATGGCCCCATCAGGACAAGAGCTGTGTTCTGGATGTCGTCTGGATTGTCTGTTTCTTTTCACTGATCGTAAAGGGACCCAGCAGTGACCAGCTCCAATGCAGATGTGCACATTTCATTAGGTGAATTTCACCACTACTTCTCACATTCAGCCCTTGACATGACCTTAATATGTTACAGTAGTCACTCCCAAAGAGAAGGACCCTGACGTGTCACAGTCCCTCTTGTTCTTATTTATATCATTGCCATGAGCACACAGCAGTAAGAGTGAGGTGTGTTATCATTTATGAGATAGCATCTAAGTCTGCCACAGTCCATTTATTTGGGGAATAATGCTAAGCTTGTTTGGAGAATATCCAGAAAAATATTTCCTTTACATTTCCCCAGGAGCTGGCTGTATTCTTATCTGCATTACTATATATCTACAGAAAACACCTGGTAGAATAATACACAATAAGGCCAATAGATACTATCTGAAACAGCATAGCAAAGAGAGCAATGAGAGCGAAGCATAGAAGGTGTGCCACCAATGCAAAATGTGCAGGGTGACTTGCACTGAGCAGGGCAGGCATGCGAGGCCAGCAGAGTGGGTGGCAGATCTTTCTGGCTAACAAAATATTTACCTCCCTTCTCAACCAGTGGCACCTGTTGTCTCCTACCCCTGATTACAACTACGTCATGCAGAAGACCTGCCTAATCTACCCAGGCTTACTCAACTGCTGTTGCTGCCAGAACCCACAATGATGGGACTCTGGGCAGCTTCAGAGACATCCATTTCCTTTGCTCCTAAGATGTGCAACAGAAAGTGGGCAAAACATTAGTGCAGTGCATTTACATTACTGAAGTGACATGAGCAGTAAAATGATTTAATGCTTGGAAAGTACATAATTGGTTGCAAAATGAGTCAATTTGATATACATAGTTCTTAAGCGTGTATTTAAAATGAGGTGCTTTTGAGACTGAAGTGCCTTTTGAGTCACAGTACATGTTAAATGGGCTTAAAAGAAGTGTTTGAAAGGCTTCTAAATCAGTGTTTAGCCAAAAGCATTTTCATTTAATTTAGATTTGGTCTTGAACAAAAACCCCAGCATCAAATTTTTTAATGTCTTATAACTGAAACCCTTTTTATCTGGATTTAAGTGGCCCTCTGACTGTTTATATCACCTAGGAGTCTACCCTTCAAAATGATGGGCTGACTAAATTGTAGTGAGGTATTTATTCTTAAGAAGTCCTAATATGATTTAAATATTGTTTTACTATATATTCAAGTACTCCTAAGCAGAGAACAATTGTACCTGTCTGTCTTTATTTAGCTATCCAGCTTGGAATGTAAAAATCACTATAGGACAATGTCAGGCTGAACTACTAAATAATGTCAAGGAGTTGGTAGAAATTTTAATAAGATATTTTCCTGTAAGAAAGTGGGATCTCAGTGAAATTTTCAATTAGGAAGGTACTCTTTCTGCAGACATTTCTGTCAGGAAAGTCCAAATGACCCATTGCATGTGTAAATCCTCATGTCTGCCTTAGGTACTTCAAAGTACTGTGCTCATAATCCCATTTCTGTATTGATTCAATTTTCCATTCCGTGACCATGAATTGTTTGGTCCCCATCACATGGGACTCAGTGCCATCCTCCCTGCTTGCGAGGGACTGCTGAGGCAAGGCTGCAGATGACACTACAGCTCGCCAGGGAAGATGTGCTGCAGGAAGAGGACATCTCATGGTTTCCTGGGCTGTGATTCCTACAGGGCAATGTGCTGGCCCTAGAGGCTCTGCAAAGATGTTTACTAAACCAGAAAATGTTAAAATGTAGCTGGTTTGATAGGTCACGTATGAAGGCAAATAGACTTTTAGTTCATTACCTATTTCTGTATTTTGAATTTGTCCCTGGGACAGAAAATAGAATACAAAAAATATTGGCATGCCTCACAAAATGGAAATCTTGGAAGGCTTAATCTTACGCAGTGGTATCTTTGCTGGATGTATGTATAGACTGAGGAGTGAGATGCTGGAAAGCAGTGCCATGGAAACGGATTTGGGGGTCCTGGTCGCTGGCAAGTTGAACCTGAGTCAGCAGTGCCCTGGCAGCCAGGAGGGCCAACCCTGTCCTGGGGGGCATCAGGCAAAGCATTGCCAGACGGGTGAGGGAGGGGATTGTCCCGCTCTGCTCTGCACTGGGGCGGCCTCACCTTGGATATTGTGTGCAGTTTGGGGCACTACTATATAAGAAATATGTGAAGCTTTAATTAAAGATTGTCCAAAGTAAGGCAGTGAAGATGGTGAAAGGCCTTGAGGGGAAGCTGTATGAGGAGTGGCTGAGGGCACTTGGTCTGTTCAGCCTAGAGAAGAGGAGACTGAGGGGAGACCTCATTGCAGTTACAACTTGTGTGTGAGGGGAAGAGGAGGGGCGAGCACTGATCTCTTCTCTGTGGTGACCAGTGACAGGACTCAAGGGAATGGCCTGAAGTTGTGTCAGGGGAGGTGTAGATTGGATATTAGGAAAAGGTTCTTCACCCTGAGGGTGGTTGGGCACTGGAACAGGCTCTCCATGGAAGCAGTCACAGCACCAAGCCTGGCAGAGTTCAAAAAGCATTTGGATGATACTCTCAGGCACATGGTGTGACTCTTAGGGATGGTCCTGTACAGGGCCAGGAGTTGGACTCAGTGACCCTTTTGAGTCCCTTCCAACTCAGCATATTCTGTGATTCTGTGAATAATAGCATTCCAGCCAGGGTTCTTCTGTGCTCCTCAGACAGTCACTCAGACACTGTAATTTGGCTTTCCTGTTGCACATCACGGCACCTTCAGAGAACTTCACTTTTCTATATAAGTATTCTGTGATGACAAACCACTGGTTTGTATGGTTATCACATTTACTTTTAAGTCATATTTATAAACTATTCTGGTAATGTATTCTTTCTTTAAAATAAGAAAACTGAATCATCCCAGGAAGTTGCCTTCACCTTCATGTTCTCTTGAAGTCTATGCTACAAAATAACCCTTGCAATCAGCTTCTGTTTTGGCAAATGGTGCTTGGCAAGGAAACCATCAGAGCAGAAAATTATTACATGTATCACAAAGATACTCTGATCACACAATTTATACTTTTACCTGGATGTACAAAGAGAAATCAAGTACTGATAGACATTCAGACTTATGCTTCTTGATATTACCAAGATTAAAGAAAGAAGAATCCTTCTTAAAAAGTATTGTACTTTTACCAATGAAAGAATGTTCTCAGCACTATGTTTTCTACTTATGTATTCAACAAGTCATAAATTATACAACCAGAAAAAACATTGTGTCATCCAATCTGTGCTTCTCATAGAACAGACTTTATGGCTTCTCTGAATTAATTTCTGTTTGAGACAAAGCATGTCATGAAAAAAAAATCTTAATTTAAAATTTCCAATAATGGAAGAATCAGCACCAGACTTAATAGCATTCTAGCGGTTAATTTCCCTCCCTTCATATTTAACTTCATAATGCATTTGTCTAGTTTAAAATTCCAGACGTTGGATGTTACTGAATGAAAAGCTGTCTCTTAGCAAATTTCTGTTCACAATATTGATGCTTAACGGGCCTGGAAGTCATCTCACCTAACTTTCAAACATTCTTAAGTGTTATATTGCATCTGACACAGTCAAGCCTTGCTTGCCTGATAGCCAGTGAAGAGAAATATATATTTAGGGAGTACAGTTCAGATGGACCGCTTTAGTTGTGTTTATTGTAATGAATCACACCTTGGAAGTGCCTGAGTGTTTGTGTTGTTTAAAAAAGGTGAGTTTTGAGTTGAGCGGCTCCATGTAAATGTTTTGCAAGTAGGTGCCATTGTAGGTGCAGTAAGTGCAAATTCCTGCCATTAGAGGATATGACTGTGTAACCTTCTCATGGTTAAACTAAACTAAACTCTAGGACAACTTTTGTGGTCATTATTTATAGTCTCCTTTCCTGAATGTCTTCTAGTTCATCAGCATCTTTTCTCAAGTTACAGACATCAGAACAGGACTGAGCATGCAGCAGTGGTTGCAGAGACAGTGGCAGAGAAGCCAGTAGAGCTTTTCTGCTTTTGCTTTTGTTTATGCTGCTTGAAAAGGCTCTCCATAGCTCTTCAGGTCACAAGAATAGCAGCCTGTTTTCAACACGTTAGTCATCCTGGTCTTGGCCCTTTTTTCATAATTGGTGTTTCCCAGGAATAGAAAGCCTTTTTCTGTCTGTGTCGCCTTGTCTCTGGCAGTGCAATTCTCCATAGGCTAGAATTAATATCTTGTATATTATTTGCTTGCATTTGATTTTCCAAATGATATTCAGAGAGATAGAAGGACCTTTTTGCTGTCTTTTCTATCGCTCTTAATTTGTGTTTTGCCTGTAAACTTTATAAAATAAAGATTTTGTTTTTCTTTCAGCTCATTAACAGTAAGGGGATAAATAATACAGGACCAGGAACTGATCTCTGTACTTCCACTAGAATTACATTTATTAGGGTATGATTTCTCCCTTAATCCATACTGAGAAGTACCTGTAACTTATCTTTTAATCGTTTTCTCTTGTGAGTGTTGATCTTTTGGTTGTAATTTTACAGTTTGGTAAGATATTAATCCAATTGCCAAGCAGAAATAGAGGACTACACTTTCAACCTTGTTAGCCAAATTTATGATCTCATAAAAAGATACAGTTACTTTCATAAAATCTACTTTCCATAAACCTATGCTTATGGCATTGTTTTACTGTACTTTGGTTCTTTATTAATCAAATGCAGCCATTCTTGAATGAATATCAGGCCAACTGTACTGTGATTTCCTGGATTGCCCTTGCTGACACTTGAGAAAATCTGATACATTAGTTTTGTCCCTGCCCTCAGGAATACTGAATTTCTCTTTGAATATCCTAAAAAAAGGATTTTTTTTTATTATTTGCAGATGTAATAACGTTCTTCGGGGGTTTTTATTAATTACTCTGTTTTTGGAGGGTTTAAGCTGTTGATTTGAAAAATCTAATATTAACCTTAGGTTTCTTTCTTTATTTTCATATTTAAATTATGCCAAGTTCATCTCTATAGGCACTTGTTCCTCTCCAAATTGAATAACATGTTTCTGGCAGTCAATTATTCCAAAACATTTCGACATTTCAATATATAGAAGGAGTTCTCTGTCGTGGCCCACTGACCAGCATGAAAGCAATGTCCTGTCCATGTTGTATTCGGTATTTGCAACTGTCTGGTCGTGCAGAAGGTCCCTTGGACAGCAGCTGAATTCCATGAACTCCGCGTATCTGTTCAAGGGAAAGTTTTTTAGTAGGCAGCTGTGCTCAAGCCAAACTTTCAAAAACCTTCACTGAGCTCATGTGAATGGTAAAAGTCATTGTCTTGTATTTCAGAGTCATCACAAGAAGTGTTTATGTCCTAGAGTCTCAGTCTAGTAAAGCAGCAAACATTTACATTTGCATTTAGGTTTGTGGCTAAGAACCAAATGAGCCCACTTTCAAAGAAGAATTGTTAATGTAATGTAATGAAGGGTTGTTAGATACTACTGTATCGTAAAGGTCTGTGGCTAATAAAAGATGGCTGAACAAAGAGGCCAAATAGCATTTAATATGGAAGGTAGACAATGTTATGAGTGTGCTGCTGCAGCCAGTGTTAAGTAATGACAGTAATGATTCAATCAGACATAGAGTAGGGGATTGATAGTGATAATTACCAATGCGGATTTTGGCTGCAAAATTTTTTCTCTCATTTTGTTTTGTATAGATGTTATTTTGTGTGCTCCACGGTAGAGGGAAACATGAATGGATGTCTGTCTCATGTTAATCTTTATTCACAGAAATCTCTCCTGTGGTTTCATCACAGAAAGCTTCACAAAATTTTGGTAAAAGTCTTATTGGTTTGTGAAGCTTTAGCTTGCCAGTTCACAAATCCAGCTTGTGGCTTCGCTTATTCCTGGTGTTGTGTCATTTTCCACCCACACAAGTAAGGGTAAGAATTCTAGCCAGCAGCAGCTGAAATGCACCACAATGCAGTTTAGTGCATATGAGGTGCTCTTGAAGGGTCTGCAGATTTAAGAGTGGAAGTCATCGCTTAGAACCTTGGATGTAGATCTTTGTTGTCAGTTCTCCTTCAGTAGTCACCGATGAGTAATAGGCACCTTTAGAAAGTGATTTTTTCTGTCTTAAACTAAGAATCCAAGAAGGGTATGAAGGATCACCTAGAAATGTTGATCTCTCTTCATTTACTCTACCTGGAGCCTGGATGGCTAGATTAAGTTTGATATTTGGTCTGTACGTGGCTAAATTTGTAACTTTTCCTAAAAGACAGCCATAGAGTAGTTCAGAAGAGTGCATCAGAAGATGAGGTCAGAAAAACAAGTATAGTTTTAAAGATTTTTCTTAGTACTACACATTGAAACGTAACTAGACATGACACCTTTATTATGCCATGAAATAAACAAAACTCTGGGAAATCAACGCTTAGACATTGAACAGTGTTGTATCACTAGAACTGTTCAGACCATTCAATTTCAGAGGTTAAATGAGCAAGTCTGCATTTTGTGCATCAGTAGTAAAATATGCTTGTTTGCACAAGTGCATTACAACTTGCTCAGGTTTTCATACACATGTGTACATTGCACAGAAGACACGTCATCCACAATTGGATATGATGTTTTCATTCCAGTGAAAGACAGGAGCTTTTAACAGCGTGAACTGACATGTCAGTGGTTTGCAGGAGCAAGTGTGAACAGACAGACAACAAAAATTAAGGGATGGTTCCAGTTCTAACACCTGAGGTAGCTATCGAGATTGAAATAGGACTCAGATGCAAGCATTTAATGTCTTTTTATTGTAAAAAGTAAACCATTTAAGTATCTTTTTAAAATTCCATCTTATCCAGACTCTGACAGTTTTATTGGAAAATATTTAAGGAGAAAAATATATTGCCTCAAAGAGAAAACGTATAGATGTCGTGGTTTAAACCCAGATGGCAACTAAGCACCACACAGCCACTCGCTCACTCCCATGGGCAGGTAGGTGTTCAGCCATCCCCAGGAAAACTGGGTCTTCATTCCACCTAACAGCAACTTGGGAAGACAGACACCATGATGCTGAATGTGTCCCCTTTCCTCCCCCGGCTTTATATGCTGAGAAGGATACCACATAGTATGGGATATCCCTTGGGTCACTTGGAGTCAGCTGTCCTGGCTATGTCCCCACCCAACTTCTTGTGCACCCCCAGCCCACTTGCTGGCAGGGTGAGAAGCAGAAAAGGCCTTGGCTCTGTGCAAGCGCTGCTTAGCAACATCTAAAACATCCCTGTGTTATCAACACTGTTTCCAGCAACCATCCAGATCACAACCCCGTATCAGCTACTGTGGAGAAAATTAACTCTACCCCAACTAAAATCAGCATAGGAGGGCAGGAAGATGCAGGTCACCTCCTTGCTTGCTAGCCAGTCCCTCCTCTGGAAGTAGCTATTCTTTCTCCTTTGGACTCTTTTAGTCTTGTGCTTCCTCGGCACTTTTCCAAGTTCCCTAAAAATAATTCCTCTGCTAACACCCATCAACCACAAAATGACAAGAATATGTCCATCTCCCTGTCTCTGGGAGAAAAAAAAAAAAAAAAAAAGCAAATGCAACAAAACGCGGTCTAAAAATCTTACAGGAAGCTATTTTCTGATCCAACAAAACTGAAGTGGAAGTTAGCCTCTGCCTGTAGTACCTGAAAAAGTGTAAAAGAAGAGTATGAATGTCTTTACTTAAAATAAAATGGTTTTCAAGCTACATTTGAGCCCAAAGAAATTCTGGTGTAGTTTCAGTAATAAACCTATTTCACTGTTTTAATTTTTTAAAAACCCAACCTACTCATCTGAGATATCTTTTCCTACTTATTTGGAGTTTTTACTTTTGGAATATCTGGAAAAGGAAAAAAAAGTACACACCCCACAAAAACCCTTTTGAAGTGATGTAGAAAAGATACTAGGATTCTGAAATCTTTTGAAAGTATATTGTTAATCTCAAGTCAGCTTTCAAAGAGGCAGCATGTCATTACCATAGAAAACACAGAAACTGAGAAGCATTTTTGTTTGATTTGTATCCCATCAGAAGCAACGCAGAAATTTCCTTTAGTGAGAAGTCACCCCTAAATGAGGCACTCAAATGTGAAAATTGTTTTAGACTTTCTACAAGATTTTCCATGTCATTTTGGTTTTTCAGTTTTTAATCTCATAATAAACCAAACAAATTCTAGAATTGGTGCAGCGAAAAATCTTTATGTTATATGCCCAGATTCCCAAATATCTTCATCACAGTAGTATATGTAAACGGGAAAATAATGATTTACAGGAAAAGAAGCAGAAAAATAAATGGTGAGCAAAGGGAATGGGCAGGAAGGAGAATTGCTTTCCTGCCTCACTCAGGGGTCTTGCAAGGATTTGGGATAAGAATCTAGGGAACATTGTTAAGCTGCTCGACCCCTGACCTGCCACTTAGGAGAAAGAGAGGAGGAAAGTCTACAACTTAGAGGATCATAGTTACTAGGAGCTTTGCCAAGTCAGTGAAAAGTCTTTAGACAGTGGATAGACACATATGACAGGATTTCCTGTTTGTTTGTTTGTTTGTTTTGGCAGTCATCATTCTTGAATCCCCTGCATGTGCAAGAGGACAAAATGTGTTCCATTCACTGCTTTCCTCTACCGGCTCTCACAGCCATTACCCTACTCTTGCACAGAATTGCAGTGCACCTCTGAGGATGACCAACCTACCTGCAAGCAGCTGTGATGTGAGGGCCAGAAGGCTGCTAGTGGCTAATAAAGCCAAACAAGCAGTTTTAGTCTTTCCAAGGTACCAGGTTGATCCTTGGCTTCAAAGCTAACAGGACCTTCACCACATCCATCTCAAATAAGACCTGTCAGTGTGTATAAAGACTGTTCTAATGTTTCTCTAAGCTTGGACAAAAATATCTGTATTAAACTGATGATCTCAGAAGATGCTGCTTCATAAGCATCTCTGAGTGGAATGAACATCTGAACTCTTTTCAGATGTGCAGAGGAGAGCATGCCCCACAAGTGGCATTTTAGCATCCATAAGGCCTAGTGAGTGGCCATATACTTATTTTTATGGATGCTGCATTTTATTGCTGTCTTGATTGGATCTGATTGTTAAGAAATTACCACATCTGGGACTTGTTCTTCAGTTCCGTTCTGCAAACTATAGTTCACCGCTGGGTTCACGGAAGGGTTGAATGGGCTTACTACAAGTTGTTAGTTAGCAGCATGTCCCGAAATGTTCAGTCTCACTGAGAATACTACACTGTCTGTTTTAGTCTTGCTTTTCTATAACATCCCTGAAAATACTGAAAAACTGAAGAATGGCAAGCATGTGCTCTTGCACACACACAGACACACACAAAGTTTAAGCCTCCTTTTTTTTGGATGAGTCATTGGGTTGGCCAAAGTTTATACTTTATTGGCAACTCTGCCACTTCTCAGTGGATGCAAATTAATTTGTCTCCTGTTTCTGACTTTGCTGTTCCTTGAGTTCACATAAAATCTGCATTCTCTTGTTATTGTAGAAGAAATAGAAAGTTTGGGCAAAGATTGCTCAAGCAAGTCTACAGGACTTGGAACTGTCTTCTGTAGTTCTGCAAGTATTTGGAAAATAGTGGAATAAATATATCTAAACCTGGCAACAGCATTTTTTCACTAAATCCTCATACAGAAATTACTTAAAATGTTAATCTTATCGCAGTTAAATCAGTGACCAAGTCCTAGAGCACCTTTCATCACTGAAGATATCTCTTTCCTTTCTCTTCTCCATGCCATTTTACATAAATTACTCTCCTGAGGCATGTCTCTTTAAAGAAATGAATGAATCTGAAATTTATAAATTAGCCTGTTCTCCTTCTTAGTTTCAGCATAATCAAGTATTTGAGGGTATCCATTTGGGAGAGCTGAGGTCTTCTCAATATTTTATTGGACCTCCTCCCAAATCTTACTCCCTTTAGATTTGTTTTCAGAAAATGAGCTCTTTTGCTCCAGTATCTTGAGCTTCTCCTGTACTTTTCCCCACTGACCTCATTGCCTCTTCCATTTTGACTTTTAGGCTAGATAGCATTTCCTCTGGTATAGGGATTTCCAAATGTTCATTTTGCATGTCGTTGTTTGGGTTTCATCTTTGCTGCTTTGCAGGCCGTCTATCTAATTGACCAATCAAAGTAACTCTTACTGAAGAATCCTGTATTTGCATTAGATATGCTTTTTATAGTCAGGATGAGTTGGGATAGTTTTATATCATGTTCTTATGTCAAGAGAGCTGCACGGAATGACCAAGTGTCTTCTCCCAATAGTTGCTTGAACAATTCTAGACAGTTTTCAATGTCTGAAGTTTTAAAATACATGTTTACTGAGATTTCTGATTTTTGGAGACAGCCTTGTTCTACTAAGAGGGAAAATATGCTCAAGATTTTTTTTCATATAGACTCTCTCATATATTCTTACTCTTTGTATGTGCCTGTATCTAATGTCCATGTCTACATACTGCAGTCAGTGAGGGAATTTGTCCCTGTAAAGAATTCCCTCAGCTTGAAGGAAAGAGCCTTCACAGGGAATCAGTTTCATGCAACAGGAATATTTGCCTATGTGTTTTGTTTACTGCTTATTTTACACTTTTTATTAAAATAGAGGAAGCTTTGCCAGCAGTATGTTCAGTTGAGTGAAGCTTTCTGTCTGATACATACACATGCAAAAAAGTTATTACAGATCTCTCCATCCCTGCGTGAATGCATGCCAGCCTCACTATAGTTGGAAGTCTAAATGATTTCCAATGCCAGGAAAAGAAAGCTATGTCTGCTGTGCTGTTGCTTATGGTAGATCCATGCAGCAGCTTTTATATGGACCTTAGAAATCGCTATAGGCCATACAATCAGATTTTCTTACGTTCATTTTAATAATTAATTTGAATTGTATTTAGCTAAGAGTGCAGCTGAGAACAGAGTCACAGAATCACTTAGGTTGGAACTCTGAGATTATTGAGTTCAACCTATGACCAAACACCACATTAATCAGACAATGGCACCAAGTGCCACGTCCAGTTGTTTCTTGGAACACCTGCAAGGACAAAAACTCCACCACATTCCTGGGCAGCCCATTCTAGTGTTTAACAACCCTTTCTGTGAAGAAATTCCTCTTGATGTCCAACCTGAACCTCTCCTGGTACAGGTTCAGGCTATGTCCTCTTGTCCTGTTGCTAGTTGCCTAGAAGAAGAGGCCAACCCTCACTTTGCTACAACCCTCTTTAAGGTAGTCATAGAACAGGGAGAAGTATCTTAAAAGGGGTATATTTATTTCCTGAAGTTTGAACTCTTTTCATAAAAAATGGAAAATAAGCAGTAAACAAAACATGTAGGCAAATATTTATATTGCGTGAAGTCCATTCCCTGTGAAGTATAAGGCCAACACCAATACCACAATAACTTACATTTTTACTTTTCAAATAGTCTGAATGTGGGACTCAAATGTGCACTGAGTTCTTCCTGATCTCTCATTTTTTACTATAAGTCCTCCTAAGAAAGGATCAGAAACACAAAAAAGAGCAGACATTAGTAGCATCTGTTTCTTGTTGTAAAGTCCTGTACTTTAAATTTATTTCCTATCCTATATATTGCAAGTCATTAATATTATGTTTTATTACTTAGCTCTCTACCTTTATGGCTCTTTTTGTTGAAACATGCAAATGAATTATAAGAATAATGCTTACATTAAAATAGTGCTATTACTGCATCTTGCTAATGCACTGGAATAACATTTTCCATAGGAATCTTACAGTTTATTTCAGGAAGATAAAAATGGATCTGCTGGACCTTTACTTTCAGGAAAAGTTTCCTTTTCATTCTTTCAGCTCAAATTAATTGGGAATGTTCTCCTTCAAAGGTAGAAAAAAACACCTTTATTTTCACATTAACCATATCCTGGTAAATTAAATTCTTTGTGCTTCATTTAATAATGTGTTTTCCTTTTAATGTGATAATTGCAGTTTTAAAACAAAGCAAATTTTCTCAAGAGTCATTGCAGCAGAGGTACAGTTATCCTTAAGAATTTATGATTTCTTGCTCATTCTTGACATGGGAAAAGAAGAGATACTGGGTTGGTTTTATCACAAGGACTTTAAACTGTATGTACTTTTGAGCAGAAGACTTTAGTTACAGAACAAAAGCCATTCTGTGTTGTCTCTGTGCTTTGCATTTCTATACTAATTGGTTTCAGCTTGGATTGTATGATAATATGTATGTTTGATATGCGTGGTTTGTTTATGTCGAACTCCATTATCCTGTCTCATGTTCTTGGAGTGCCTGAAGTAGTTTCACTAATCTGTCAGCATAGTATGTACTTGTGGATAAATATAGACATGCAGCCACTCTGTGAGTGGTCATCATCATATGCTGAAGCTAAAAATTACCCCTTTGGTTATGGAAAGGCTGATCCGACCCGGAGGCCTGCTCTAGCTCCCACACTGCAGGTCTTCAGCATTTGTCTGTTGAGAAACAAACCCAAAAAATGGAAAGAAATTTCTTTCTCACAAGTAGTGAGGAAGTATAAAGTAGGATTATGAAACAATTAATTTATTTTTTTATTTTAGTTAGAAAAGGATTCTAACTTTTCTAACTAAAGGAGTGGAACATTTTGGGTATTCACAGGCTCATGGATATTACAGTAGCATGTTGGAGAAAATCCAGCGTGATCGGCTTTATAAAGGGGCTCGGTAAGTATGAAAATACTGCAAATATATGTTTGCTTTCATGTTGTTAGTTTGTTCATTATTGCTAAAGTGTAAATTTGACAGTTTACTGAAAAAATGCAACTTGTGTTTCTCCTGCTTTTAAAGATACTAAAAATTTACTAATTGCGTATGGCTGAAGTTGTATCCAGCATAGCACAGAGTCTTGGTGTGTGCATTATGATTGTTTGGTTGTTTTGATTCCTATTAGAGCTTTAAGAAAAATATCTGTAGTGCAGATCATAGCAGAGACTCATGATAATTTAATTTTGTATTCATACCCATTATCAGATTTGTGACTGTGTGTGTGTGCACTAAAACTACTGTGCTTTTTTACAACTGTTTCTTTAATCATTAAATGATCCATACATGGAAAAATTTAGCAGTGATTTTATGTCAGTAAGCCTTTCTGTGAAGATAGTATACAGCTGTGACAACAACCATGTGTGATATTGCATTGCTACTTCCATATTTATTCCTTGTTTTTAATTTTTTAAGAATACATAACATTGGGAAAATAGTGTGGTTTTAGCCGGAACTAAATGAAAATATTCTTTAAGAAAAGAGTCTAATTTGAAATACAGCTTACTGCACATATAGTAGAAAAATAGGGAATGTTGGAAACAAGAAAATGCATTTCAGACAGAATTTCACCCCAAAACGGTACAGACATCTTAAAGTTGATCAAGCATAGTTAATCTTTGTTACAAATTTTCCTAGGATAGGAGCTTTAATAAAATATGTATACAACTTTCTAAAATTGATCTGTGGAATCCCTGCTATTGCAGAATCCTCAGACATCAAGTTTGCCGTGGTCTCCTGCATATGCATCACCATTCATTCTCCTGGGGAATGAGCTACTTTTCTCTAGGTGAAGCATTTATCTTAATGTAGTACTCGTGTGGTGACCAGTATCCTACAATATATAGACATTTGAACTAAATGCTTCTGTGGTCTGTTCTGGTACCTCTCTTTGTATGACATTTATTATTTTGAAATCAGGTAGTAAAATCTAAATTTGTCAAGGAAATCAATATCTCTAATCAAGTATAACTCCTTCTTCCCACGCACCCACCCCAGATATCTTCTGCATGAAAAAACCCATGCAAACTGTATGTGGTGATTTCTCATGTTAGAAATTATGCCTTTTTTATTTAATGGGGCAATGTTTCACTGGCGTAGATGTCAAAACTGGGCACATCCTTTTTATTGCTATTTTAAAGGCCCGCATTATAATGTGTCAACATAAAGGGACCAATCAGGGGTGACTTTTATGCAGCTATTTCTTAAATTTTGAGTCCTTGTTTTCCTTTTCATATGTCTCAGAGGCAACTTCCTTTTTAGTGAGTTTTATAGACCTCTCAGTCTAAGATTAAAAACTGCTTTCTGTTACAGCTCATATGTTATCAGTATAGATGTCAGTGATAGTCTTGTCACTTATTTGCAATGCAAATATCAAGCATATGCAAATGCTTGAGATGATGGAGCTGAAAAAATACATTAGAAAGCCAAACCTGTGTATAATAGTTCATGACCAACTCATGATCAGCTCTGAACCCTCACAGTGTTGACAATATTAGTTTTCACACTGAAGATGCTTAAATAGAGTTAATAGCTCCAAAATGGTCTTTTAAAAATTTGAACTAAATCAATGTCATATGTCAGTAACTTCTCTAGCTGCTGTAATTTCTGTAGCAATGATAGATGTTAACCCCCAGGATATGCTCTTTTCTATATTTGGGTGAAAGGCTGTATGATCCTATCTTTCAGAGAAGAGCTAGAATAAAAATTTGGGGTGCATTGGCAAATCTCACAGATAATTGCATTTCTCTATTATGGTGTGCAAATGAGTGATTTTTCAGTTAGATGTCTGGGGAAAAAAATCAGATCAACCTGTGTCACAAATCTAGCAGAATCGTTGTTAAAAGGCTTCCTACTGGTAATGACTATGTGGATTTAAATTCCAGTCTCAAAATCCTGGCTGAATGCCACAGTGATTGAAGATAAGGGTGGCAGCTCCCAGGTAGCATGGCTAAGGTTTCTTAAACTTAATTTTGTAAGGATGTGAAGCATACATGATCTCACACACCGCCTTCCTACCTTCCTTCCTTTCATCCCTATGATGTGTCCCTTCATAGCAAATTTTGAACTTAGTAGCCACTTTAAACTAAAATTGCCCGGGGAACAGAAGGCAAGTTTGTGTTTGCTTAGATTCCTGCAGATTCCTTCAAGAGGGAGTCTTGGATGGCTGCCTGGCCAGCAAGCAGCAGGCAGCCCAACCCGGGTGTGTTGTGCTTGGCAGAGGCTGGCTGGCGAGCAGCCTGCCTGCCCAGCCCGGGCACAGTGCTTGGGAGGGAGCTTGGGAAACAACTGGGATGAGGACGGGGGGAGGACAGGGCTTTTACTGCACAAAGGACACAGTTCCTGAAGAAAATCAGTTTCACTGCTCACAGAAGAATTTTCCTGACTGAGCACTCGGCGGTTGAACTGATTTCATGGATAGATATGAGCCAGTCGAAAGCATGCATTTGGCAGATATATTCGTAATTGTAAGAATATTGTCTGACTCCTTCCTGAAGCTCTTTGTGGAGGTATTTCCATTGCCTAGTATATTCAGTAGGCCATAAAAATTTGCATCTGATTCTTTGCATACCACTGTCTTCATGCTTAAATTTTAGGAGAGCCTAGGTGGTGACAGAAGGACAGTAGAACTTCTCGGGTCACTCTTTTTTCAGTACTTTGAAGTAGATTATTATTCAGAACAACAGGGTATTTTTAGAACCACTTTTATGTAATATAAATGTAGGACTTCTTTATATACTTTATTTTTTCAAAGAGTCATAATGAGAAAAAGATTCCATGATTAGAATCATGCTTTTGCCCTCAAAAATCAAGTGAAAATTTGCGTGAAACAAATCTAGCAGGAAACATCTGTCTCAGTGGGAGAAGTGGTGCTGCTGTGCTGAAGAGTGATGCCATACCTTGTCAATAGAGGGTTATTTTCAAAGAAAAGTAGGTATGTGTTACCATTAGAGAAAAATAGCTACATGAAGAAAGGTATTTCTCTCTTCTATTAAGTCATATAGTGAACTTCTAAAGTGATTTTTCTAAAGGAAAACATGTTCTCTTTTGTCCAGTGCATCTTTTTATTTTTCAATGCATGATTTTAGGGGATGATTCTACCACATCTTCAATACTCTCAAACAATAGTCTTGGATGTTTGGGGTTTTTTTTTATTTTTTTCAGCCATAAAGTGCTAATGTACTTAGGAAAGATCTCATTTATTGCGTTCACATGTCATTAGTAATTGACAATTACATTCAGTAGTAGTTGCAATTCTGTTCCTCAAAAGGAAAGGCTAAAGGCATTAGATGTGAGGCAGCAATCATTGTAGTTCATTCTTCCTTCTCCTTTCTTTCTTTGCAACTTGGATACAACATATAATGTAACACTCTGGAATGCAATGCAATGGGGAAATGCTGTAATGGTATTAGTTCACAATATTTCCATGCTTTGTATTACATTAAAACACCTCTGTCTCAATCACTAGCGGTATTCATGGGCATTCTGACCCTTGTATTGCGTTCAGAGTGGATAGTGGTTGGTCTTGCCCGTACTAATTTTAAAGTCTCTAGCAAAGCTAATAGAGGGTGCTACCAGTACCTGCCTGAAGACTGAAAATTACTTTTATTGCCAGTGAGAGCTTAGCCTGAGGATTTTGGCTTGGACGTTTTGTATGTCAAATGACAATATTTGAATTAGTGATATTCTGTTTTGTAGTGCTTCAATTTATTTTTCCTTTGGTTCCCAGAAAAATAGTAAGTAGAGCTCAGTCTAATACATGATACCTTGGTACTCATGATGGGGAATTCACAGAATCATAGGATAATTTAGATTGGAAGGTATCCCTGGCAGATGATTAGTCCAACCTCTGCTTGCTCACTAACTAGAGGAGATTTCTCAGGGCCTTGTCTAGTCAAGTTTCAAGTTTCAGGTGTATCCAAGAATGGAGTTTCTGCTGTATCTGCGGACAATATGTATCACTGTTGCACCCACGCAGTGCAAGTTTTTTCCATATATCTAATTGAAATTTCCCACATTCAAACTAGTGTCTGTTGCCTCTTGTCCTGTCATTGTGCTCAAAGAAGAGTCTGATTCCTTGGCATCTCTGCTCTACTCCTGTGGCATATTTGCTACACTCGATTAAGTAGCTGAATATTGCAATAAGATCACCCTTTAACCTTCTCTTCTTAAGGTCGAACCAGTCCAGCACTAATGCCTGTAATAATAGCCTGTACTAATCTAGCAAGCACATAAGCCCCTGGCCATCTTCATGGTCCACCCTTGGCCTTGCTACAAAATAGCAAGAATGTCATTCTTGTATGGGAGAGCACAAAAGTGGACGCAATACACCAGGTGTGATCTCAAAATTGCCAGATGAAACTGCAGGGTTTGGTACTTTCAGGAAAACTAACACATGAGGAATACTTTTTGGGCATGGAAAACATTCCATGTCTGACTCCTCATTTAATGTTTATACTGATGGCAGGATACTGATACTGTTTTTTAAAGAGGCATTCTTGTCTGACCTCAGTATAAATGGCAGGAGAATAAGGCCCTTTACAGCTCACCATAGTCAAAAGACTAGACTCCTGATCTTTGCAAGGGTAGGCTGGTTTGAATAGCAATAAAGAATAAATTCTTACTACTTTACAACTGCGTTACAGATCTGGCCTGCAAGCAAATGATAAGAAATGAGGATGTTATTCAAACAGTAGGGTATCAGCAAGTTTCACCATGTTAAAAGAAAAAGAGGATTGAGTATACACTGCATAGTAAACACCACTCAATTTTAAGATTTCATCTTTTATATCCTTTTCCATTTAGATTATGTGTATTTTTCCTATGGTACCATGGAAGTTGTATTTATGTGTTGTATGTTTCTTTGATTAACAGCTAGTCTCCATTTTTGCTTTGACAGTATAATGGGCTATTGAGGTGCTCTGGAAAAGTGAAAACATGGTGAATTACCCAAAAATAAATGTGTCTTTTCCACGTTTCAGCTTCTCCAGTTGGTAACGGATATATCAAGCCACCTGTCCCACCTGTTTCTGGTACACAGAGAGAAAAAGGACCTCCAGCCATGTTGCCTATCAATGTTGACCCAGACAGTAAACCAGGCGAATATGTCCTGAAGAGCTTGTTTGTTAACTTTACTACCCTGGCTGAACGCAAGATTCGCATCATCATGGCAGAGCCTCTTGTGAGTAAAAAGAAACTCTAGTATATATTTACTGTGCTTTGAATTTATTTTAAAATCAGGCTGGCTTGCTGTGCAACAAAGAATATTTTGCTTGTCATTTGCATTGGAGTTTGATAGTGTTTCCCAAACTGTAAGACATGCTACTATGTAAATTAGAACGTTGTGGGAGAGGGCAGAGGGATGCAAGATAGGCCAAAGGGGTGATGTGAAAAGGAATTAATATTTAATTTCTGTTTGCAATATGGGCACTTGTTAATGGGGTTGAGAGACAGAAGGGATGTCAGCCAGCATGGATTTCACAGCTGGGAGAGTGGTCACTTGAGTCAAAATAGATTAGAAAATGTTGAAATGTAATAAAAGCAGTATTTCAGAACATCATGAGTTTTCAGCTAAAACATGAAAATGAATAGCACTGCTGGCTCCTATTTTAGTTCTGGTAGCAGTAGATTTATAATCTAACAAAGTGCTACAGCACCTCTTTTCCAGATATGAAAAAGCATGCAGCCTTTGAAAAAGGAGCTACATTATAAGGTCTTGCACAGTGAGAGAGCCATTGTTATTTGCATTTTAGGCAAATTTAATACATAAGTATGTCTGTTGCAATTTGTCTTAAGTAACTGAACTTCTGGGAGTCTGCAGTTTCAACTTGAGACTGCATTTTGTATACATTCTTGTTATTTTGATTGAAGAATACTTTTATAACTTATATTTTAGTTCTGATGAGGTAAAAAACCCCTCAAAACTCCTAAAAATAACTAGAAACCTCTACTTCTGTGCTCTAAGGGAATTTTTATAAAATCTTAAAAGGTTTTTGTTACAAAGTTCAGTGTAGAATACTTGGTTCAGTTCTCCATTTTCTGATCTGGAGCAAAATTCAGATTTTTGTGGTTCTGATGGCATCTGTTTAGCTTTGATTTAGATTCTGAAGCATTTGATGTTTGAAAAGTTTTACCAGGCTGTCTTCTGAAACATTAGGTAGATAGATGATGACAGAACCATCTTACGTAATTGGAAATAACACAAAAAAGCTAACAGTAAGGAATATTTTACAAAAAATCCAGTTTTTTCTTCTCTGATGAGTACCCTCCCAATCACAATAAGTAGAATAAACTGAAGGTCATAGTGAAGGTTCTTTAAAAAAATAAAATACCAGGAGCTATTTATTACCATCCAGTTGTGTGGCACACAGTGAATGCCTTGAAAATTTTAAATCAAAATGTGTGTAGAATTACTTGTCCAGATCAGAAAACGAACAAAAAGGTCAGGACTGAGGACATAATTTCCTTCTAGCACCTCTGTTACTCTTAAACATTAGCCTCTACATTTTCATTTAAGATTTCAGGCGTAGATATGAAGCAGTGGCCATGATTTATTCACATTTCACCTTGTGTTAAGATGATTTTGAATTGCTGTGTGGTAATATTTTTGTCACTTTGTGAAACTATGAATATCTGAATGTTGATCTTAGTCTAGAGGTTGTTCAGTGAAACTTCATTTGTGAAATTTAGTGTAGAATGTAAAAATATGACAAGAGACCGGAACATCACCTTCTTCTGGTCATCATTTTCAGAACGTATTTTTTACAGGGGTCTGGCCATGAGACATTAACAATAATTCAATTGCATTCTCATATCTCATTAATACTAATAAAACTTACAAGTCGTGGCATGCTGCTCTTTGAGGGTGACTGTGACAAATGAGTAAGCAGGATTCAGTCAAAATGATCTTGAAATAATTAGGTTGTAACGAAAGAAGTGACAAGGCAAAATGACAAAAATTATTCTGGAATACTGGACAAGAATTTAAGTCCACCCTTTTTGTGATGTAACTGTTAGATGTTTAGCAGCTTTGTTCCCACATTTCTACTCTACTGATTAGAATTGTGAGCAGGAAGTTCCAGGGATTTGGGAAACGAAGTTTATAAATTGATGGTGCCAAGAGCTACCTTTTGGCCTTTTTTCACAATAGGTAGTCAAACAGTGAGCTCTTTGAAGATTCTGTTCTAATTAAACTCAAATGTACTTCAAAGAAAGTCAAAGTTGCAAAGTGCTCAACACTGAGATATTTCTAGTTTGAATTCTCTAAGTCATTACAAGATATGACAGTTTAATTTTATAATGAGTGATGAATACTTAAGATATCTTTTAGAGAAGCTAAAATAATCTGCTTATATCGTTGCCTTTTCATTTCTTTTATCACCAAGTCTACCTCACACTGAAGCTCTAAAGTTGCTATGATTAAATTAAAGACTTACTGATATATTTTTTGCCTACATACTTCTTGTCGTACACATATTTTGCCTGCTTATTCTTTCTGATTATTATTACTGTTGTATTTATGAATTCTTCTCTCAATGTCTTTGGGTTCCATATGCCCATGTGATATATCCATCTCTTTCTTTTGTGTTATATACAGAGCCTGACTATAAATTACATTGTTCTGACACCTCTCTTGGAAAACTGTGTTTGTGTCCCACCATGAGTTGCAGATACTAGCAGGGCACTAGAAACTTTTGCTATTTTCTAGGGCATCAGTGAAGGGCACAGCACCTACCCCCTTCTGCAGCTCCATGAAATCTCAGCTGGAATAGCAAGATTCCAGTGGCAGAGGAAGCAGAGGACAATGTCACCTACTCCTCCTGCTGCCTTGGCTGTCAACCAAGTATCATTTGGCATTTTGGTCACTGGATCAGGCAGTGATCATCATAAAAAATGCACTCCCCAGTTAATATATTTTCTAGGCATGAATCTAATGTCAACTATGCACTGCTAAGTCTTTAGCAAGTTAAAATGGAAAATTTCTGTTTCCAGATTTGATTTTTTCCTTTGTCTGGAGAATATTTTTTTCAAAATTTCAGGTGAATTTTTTCCCCCCTTTTAGGATCTCTGAGATAAAACAAGCAATTCAGTAATTACATTAAGTTCACAATCATGGGGCTAATTTTTAATGATTAATTACCGTACCCAGATTGTCAAGCTATATTCATCCAAATTAAAAGCATTTGACAGCAGGCTTAATTGAAATGGATTGTCCGGTTTATAAAATTAAATTCACATAAGTGAAATGTAAATAATTTCTTCCTGATAACCTTTAATAATTTTCTGCTTCTTTTCTGTAGATTATTGTTCTTCTTTATAACAAATATTAAGATTTTTTCTGCAGACCTTTTTTCACAACTTATTTAATTCATATCTAACTTTTATCAATTTGTATTCTAAATCTTCTCTGCATTGCTTCACTTGCAAACACAATTTGATATTTTATTACTGTGGATTCCTTTCAAGCAGTGGTAACCTTAAAATTAAGTTAGAAAGAGGAAGCTGGGGAAGTATTCTTGCCAGTACAAATGAAAGAATATGTTTCATCGCTCTGTAAGAAGAAAACCCAGAAAACAGTTTCCTTTTTTAGGACTGTTGATTATCACTTTGGGTAATAATTCATCCTGTGCATACTGAGCAGGCTAATCCTTAAATACGGCTTTCAGCAGTACTTACACACAGCTGTAGACATTGATAAAACATAGTGAGCTACAGGCATTGACAGTGGTTAATGGTTAATTTAGCTGTTGGTAAACTTTCATTATACTTTTCTCCTGCAAGCATCTTCTTTTACTGAGCTTGTCTAAATTCAGGATCTCTCTGAATACTGAAGTCAAGAGCAGAATTATAGGATTAGGGCTATAAGCATGTTCATGTATTCTGCCTGCAACTTCTCCTTTCATTAGGCAGGTTTCATCTCACCATTGGAAAAAAACCTGAAAGTGGTGATGTGGTTGATACTAGTGTATTTATTACTTCATTTCATAGAAGTGTGAAGACATTAAAATATAGATCTATTTCAAAACAGAGCTGTTGGTAACAGCCGAGCAGGTGATTAGGAAGACTCTGAAAGGGAAAGAATACACAAATTGCAGAGGTTGACCAACAAACACAGGTAATGGCACTGGTGTCTGATTAGCAATTTGTCTGGGCAAAAGAAGAAATATGCTCAGGACAGACTTGGAAGGAAAGGAAGTAGTTTTTTTTGTTTTCTGAGGACTGGGCTGTGATAACTAGTAAGATTTATGTATGCTATGATAAATACTAAGCAGTTTTATCCCACAGCTGTAATGTAGAATTTTCTGGGTTACATGGACTAAAACTCCAGCTGCATCACACAGGTGTCACCTATAATGAGACGCACTGTCATTACACATTTTTTACCTTTGAAGTCCTAATGAATAGTTTGGCATACATAGGTATTTCAGACCCCATTTGTTCACAGTGCACATACAGTAGTTATAAGGAACAAGAGGCAAAGCAAACTGTCTACCTCTGTTCTAACCTCTTCACTCAGTTTATGTATGCTCAGATAAATTTAAAAGAACTTTCTGCAAGTATATATTGAAAATGCTGTTCTCTTTTCTCATACAAACTATCCTCCCTGGGACCTTCCTCTATAAATACTACAAACATGCCAGCTTTCCATTGTCATCTGTCCCTGTCCACCTCTGTGCTACTTGAGGATTATGCCACTATCATTAATCTAATTATTTTATTCCGCTAGTGTTCGTGGTAGTCAAAATGCTGTAAAGCATGCAGCCATCCATCCCAGCTTTAAGGACCTCATAGTTCATAATACCATAACTCTGTATCTAGTGTCTCATAGTTCTTTATTTCTCCTGTATTATTTATTTAGCATTTAAATTATAGAAATAAATATCGTTATGATACAGTTGTGACAAACAATGTGTAGGTCACTAAGAATAATTAAGTATTCTTCCAGTAATTGTCTATGAAGTACTTAAGATGCTTCTTTATGAAATTCTGGGTCACTTTCTTATACCATGCTGAGGACTGTCCTCTCACCTGATCATAAGATACACCATCTTACTTTAACTATTCAATATGTAACCTGAATGTATACGATCCATTTGTTGTACGGAGCCCTATAGATCTGTTACAGTGGATGCATTAAGTGGCTTGTTGAATAGGCAGGTCTGTGTCAGTCAGTCATAGGATACACTGGAGGACTGAGAACAGTAATTCATCTCAGGAGAAGGTCTATCTCCTAGTGCTCCCAGAAAGTGTCAGCTCAGCAGAGTTTCTTTCCTACAGGCCACTGATGGGATCCTGGGTCAACTTTTGAGATGAATAGTTGGTCTCAGTGTTTTATTGAGCTCCTAGCCATATCTAAAGACTTAATGTTGCCCAGAGAAGTTGTGAACGCTCAATCCCTGGAAGTATTCAAGGCCAAGATACAGCAGCCCAATCTAGTGAAAGATGTCCCTGTCCACGGCAGGGGAATTGGAACTATATGATCTTTAAGTTGCCTTCTAACCCAATCCATTCAGGGATTCTGTGAGTCTAAGTTTCATTTCTTTGTGGATTGTCCCCTTTATTGTGGTTTTTTTTCACTCAGACTTACCAGCAGCTAACTTCTCTGTTTCAAGAAATCCATTAAGCAGAACAATAGTCATCACTCTTTCCTCCACTAATCAGCTTTCCTTACAAGTTCACTGGCTGTCCAAGGATAGGCCAGTCCACCAGTGATAATAAAGCCCAAGCTGGGTCAGGTAAATCTTTTCTAAGCCTGGGAGATATCATCCATGAAATAAACAAGCTCTGCTCATGAACTCAAAGGATGTGAAGGCAGAAAAATGTAGGAAAAATCAACCCTCTGTACTAAAGAAGGAGCACAATCAAATATAACAAAGACAAGTCCAATGATAATGATCCCTCGCTTCCTCTTCCACTCATCACCTCAGAAATAGTATCCTCATTCAGTTATCTCAGTATGTATCTTAGGCTGAGACCTGTAGCAGAAGCCAGGCACTGAACAGTATGAAGCTAGGGTGGCTTATCTTGAACCTCAGGACAAGTATCTTCCAAAAAGACCTAGAAAGGGTTATGTGATTGAAGCAGTGGCCATAGATCTTCTGTGTAGTTCAGGGGGACGTATCAATAGTATTGAAACACAGAAATTGAGGGAAAGAGTATGAAAGATGCAGTTGGGAAAAAGAGTGAGAGGACAAGGCAAATGTAGAGTGTCAGAAGTAGTCATAGGGAGTGCAGCAGAATGGAGGCAGGATTGCAGGGTAGTCTGATTCCAGCATCCGTATGAGATTGAGGGGAAAACTTCATGCCATTTTAGTAAGGCAAAAAGGAAAAGGACACATTTTTGCATAGACATTGGCATAGGCATTTGAAGCTAGATACAGGTCCATAAAAACACTCACGTATTTCACAGTCAGACAATGTCAACAGGTGCTTTTTCAGTGCTCTCGGAGTTTCCATAGCTGAGCATGTGGGCAGAATGCTCTTGGAGGCTGCAGAGCTCATTCCAGTGGCAAGACGGTCCAGGATGCTCACTGTCCCTGGGCCTCATTACTGCCTGGGTATAGTCGGAGGATAGTCAATGGCACATACGACAGTTCAAAATGCTAACATTGGAAGACAGATTCAATCCAAGGTCTCTGGGGCTGTCACACTACATCACACAATGGCCAATGCTTGCAAATATAGCAGAGAACCTACCACATACCCCTAATCACATTTTTGTATCATTTAAGGATATTGGCTATTTCTGCTATCCAGAAAATGAAAGTCAAACTACAGTCCTTTCAGGCCAATCTTATCACTAGTCTGTCATCTTGAAGGACAGAATAAAATCAAGTATACACTTTGGTAGCATTCTTTCCAGATAAGTAGCAATTAATTAATGAGGTATCTTTCCATAGCATCATAACAGCTTCATCCTTTGCATGCTTTCAGAGTCACATTTGAAGTCAATGAGGAACTGCTTCAGCAAGATTCTCTCTATTTTTGCATTTAAATTTAGATGCTCTTTTCTGGGCTTGAGTCTGGTGCAGTACAGTTTACACATCAGACAGTTTGAATTGTTCCATATTTGGCCCTGCATCTCTAGTGCATGACAAATGTGAGAAAAACTGCAATACTTCACATAACTACCTTCCCAGCTTGGAAATCCACCTAGTAAGGTCTTGTTTCACTAGCTGGGCATGCAGTGTGTGTGGAAGCTACAGCTTCTATGGCCTATGTACTTGTAGCAAAAGAAGAAGGCCAATGTTAACTCTGCAAGGGCACCTGGCATCCTCCTTGAAAGTCTATCAAATCAGTACCAGTAACCAGGAGGAAAAGGCTGTAGATCAAGTGACCTGGGGACATGTTATGGTACAGTTACAGCCTTTGAGATAAACATATAGCCAAGAAAGCTGCAAATAAAGGAAGTTTAAAGAAAACTACTGGCAGTAGTTCTCAAGTTCACTATAAAAATACACTTTCCTGATCTCTTGGCCTTTTCTATGAAAATAGATGCATAGTTGGTGATAATAAGTAGTTACCTGACATTAAACAGCAGTGGCCACCAGATAGCAAACCATGGCCAGAGTCATTTGCTGTGGTTTATTACTCCCAGCTGTCTGAGCCTTGAGAGGAGTGTGGTTCCTTGAGAGGAGTGTGGTTCCTGTTTACAGAACTGTCTGCTGTGCCTGGAGCAGCCATGCAATTACAAATTTATGCGACTCAACTGATAAGGGCTTCCTATAGCCTTTATTAAATTAGGTCACATTATTCTGAGTGGGTAAGCAGTGGTCAGGGCCCCGAGGGCATAAATAAGCCTTAATGGCTCTCACCCACCCCTGCCCACAGCCCAGGACCCGTTCCCAGGTTTTGGGGCCATTAGTCCCTGCCACAGCAGGGGTGGTCTCTTGCTCCCACAGCCCTGCCCTGCTATGGGCCTTGCCAAGCTGGGGCCACCCATATAAAATACATTAAAAGAAGGAACCTTATCCACTGATTGGAAGATGGAGATCCTCGACATCCTTGTGGCATTGCTGTCACCATGGGCAGGAAGTTTGACTGAAGGTAAGGACAGCAGTCTCATAATAACTCGGGGAACCAGTTGAGCTCAAGAGGGAAGCTGTGTTTTCCCCATTCTCTGCAGGAAAGAAAGGCTTCCTGCATTTTTCTGCCATTTATGTCCTCTTGCATAGAAAAAATGGCTTTGCTCCTCATAATTTCATTGGTGTAAAACTCTTTGGATATAGGACTGAGGTGTCAGTTAACTTATCTGTTTGGGAAGCAAAGATGTACCAAATGACCACAGTATATCAAGAACAGGGAAGAGCATCTTCTCACCCTCTTTGCCAGCTCTCAAAAGTAATGCCAAAGAGAGGGAACAGCACTATTTGAGTTACACACTTTTGACTGCAGTGACTTTGTTTCTTAAATCTATTTAATTCAACACTGTATCTTTCAGTGTTTTTATTTCACAGCAGTCTGCTGTCACAAAAACCTTCATAGAAGTAATCATTATACCCATACCCTTGTATTATTTATTCTTAAATACATATATTGACGGATGAGCATCACATACTTGAACCACCTTGATAAACAGTCAGAATAGGACTTGGAATAGCAATTTCATACAAAGGTCTTAACACGGACGTGGAAGTCTAGATCTCCATTGTCTATGTTCTTATTATTACATGGAAGTTACTGCTTCAAATGCTTTTTCAGGACATCATGTTTATTCCAGTCCAACAGACTCATAAATGAAAGATCTTGGACTCTCATACTGCGTCCTATGATACCATTCTTGACTGAGTCCTTATACAGAGTTTTATTAATTACTAGAATGTGACTACAGAAAGCCTTCTTCCAGACTTTGTGGTGAGAGCAAGACAGTGGTTTTATGGAGTATAGCTTGATTTGGGTGTCTCTATTTTGAGCATGTTCTTGTTCCTGTTAGGGAGAAACATTTTTGTGAAAATGCATTGTAATGGTTCCCAGCATAAAGAACAGAAAAAGAAATCTGTATTTACTTCTGAAAGGTTTGGAGAAGGAAATCCCATATATCTTACTCACCTTGAAGAAAATGAATCATATGAGCAAAAAAAAGACTGGGGTTTTCATGTGTGTCTTGTGCAGTCAGGCTTTACAGTATAATAGCCATGTTGTTTTCCAGCTCCACTATTGCTGCTGCTTCCTTTAACAGGCCTTTTTTAATTTCATTAATACCGGTCTAGTTTAGCAATGAGCAACTAATAATGGTTTTGGGGGTTTTTTTGTTTCTCAAATTTACAATCAAATACAAGTAACTGTTTTAGGCATGTAAATCACTGATTCTCTAGTAATTGATTATCACTACAGAAATTGGGAATATTGATAGTGTAATGTAAATCATTGGTTGGACTTGGGACTACTAAAAACTCTGTCCTGTACCTAAAATTCCATTAGTACTGTTTAATTAATCCATTAAATTAACTTCATATTCCTTCTTCAAGCTGTACATCATAGTCCTTAATGAATTTTGATCTTAAGTACAAATGCCACTAACAGTTAATATATTCCCTGCTCCAACACATTACGTTCCAATTAACAATCGTTTATCTTCGTGTATTGGAATTTTTAAGTCAGAATCACACAGTCTGCTAACAGAAAATTGTTTTTAGATGCTCTTTTTAAATTTATTAGACTTACAGGTTGTAAAATTCACCTCCTTTTCTGTACACTGTACTACTGGAGTAAATAAACTCAGGGAAAATCAAGGGATAGTGATATAATACTAGCCCATCTTACAACTTACCTGTATTCAGACAGAGAATTTTGATGTGTTCATAGTTACAATTTTGAATAAAGCTCTGAAAACAGTCAACAAAATTTCCTTTCTCAGCTGTGCTAGAATCTACCTCACATTTCAGTGAAGTTATCCTTAGTACTCTTTTCAACTTTGTAGGTTTTACAAAGGCACGTATTTAAAATATTTCTTTCGGAACTGGTCCACTAGTAGCCATCAGTTTTTTGGGCTTAAAATACCATAGTAAAAGAAACTTTTTTAGTTCCTACCTGCAATAAAGTACCTCACTTTGCAGTGGCAAATATTAGAGAAGATACAAATGCTGAGAGCAGTACATTTATTGTTTGGGACTTTTTTGTTGGCTTGGTGAGGTTTTTTGTTTGGTTGGTTTTGTTTGTTTGTCTTTTGGGTTGGTATGATGGGTTTTCTTGCTGTTACCTGTGTATCTGTAACAGCACTTAATCTTTGTTAAAAGTTTGTGACTGTCTATTGTCAACGTTGGCTGAGGGCATATTTGGGAAATTTTTTCCTGTTCAGGTAAGTATGTCAGAGTCCTTGAGTTATTTGCTCAAGGTAAGTGAAACAAAATTTTCAGTTTCATTTTTTGTGAGTGTTTTATTTATGTTCCGTGTTATTTTGGGAAAGTTGCAGTGCTAATTTTTGCACTGTGCATCTAGTAACAATCTCTGAGTCAATGGGTTTGCTTCTCTCTTCAGGCTACTTGAAATTTACTTCTGTGGAGTATTACTTCTGAAAACCAATTGGCTATTTTTTTGGCCTGTTTGGCCATTTTTTTCTGATATATCAGTTACTTCACATTAAACACTCTCATGACCAAAATGTCTGAGTGTCCACATTTTAATTTTCTTGGTAGACACCATAGGTCAAAGCTGGCTTTTGCAGAGAATGTGGTAATCAGACAAAAATTAGCCTGCAATACCTGATGCGATGATTTAAGCTGTCACCAAATCAGAACAGCACATGACAAGGATGCCAAAGAGGCAAAAGACAGAGCCATTGAGTGAAAACCTGTATTTGAAGCTGAACTGATGTTTTGTTATAGTTTTGTATTCATCAGTACAGCAGTACAGGGCACATCCTTTTCCACGTGAATGAAACAAAAGAGCCATTACAAAAACACACGAGCAATTACATAAAGAACAGACTGAGCAATACTGAGCCTGTCTTCTAAACATGCACCTTTCATTATTTTTATGCACTAACTGTAATGACAAGTAGGTTTTTAACCTGAGCTTGCTAAAATAAATTTTTTTTTGAGATATAGCACATTTTTATATATTTTTCATAGGCACTTGAAATATGCTTATTTCTTCTCATTGCTTTTTACTTAATTTTCAACAGTTAAATGAAGCCTATCAGCGTTTTTATTAACATTTTATGAAATCTATAATTTTGTCTTATGCAAAGTTGTGGTGTTTACTTGAAGCTATACTATCATATCTATATATTATGTTTGCCTTTAGAATCTCCTTTTGCTGTATGCTTGGAATTTCAAAGGTTAATATGGGAAATCTCTTTTTCTCTTTATTTTGCTGTCTGTGTACCATGGTCACTGACACAGTTCCTTAAAAGAAGTGTCTAGCAGTTAATTGATGCTGAGCAGAGCAACAAGAGAAATCAAAGATTCTGTTGTCATCCACTGAACAGACAGTTTATGTGTTTATGCGTGAGGACCTGCTGACTTGCAAAGAACCATTAATGAAAACAGGACACTAATTGCCTGTTTCATAGAAGTTCCAGGTGGGAGACATTTGGGAGATGGTCAGATTAAACAGATTATCCTTTTCAATGAAAAAGCTTGGCTCTCTTAATTGCTTAGGTATAAATTGGCCAGGCTTCCTGGGGTCGTGGTGGGAATTCCCAAATAGTAAGGAGGTTTATAAGACCGAAAAATTATTTCCTGAGAAATTCAGACCTATATTCAGTACTAAAGCTTTCTTTATGGGACCACAGACTGTTCTATATCCATTTTTGAAAGGGCAAAACCAGCGTAAAGACTTGCAGGTTCAACTTCATGAACCTGCTCAATGCAGGGTCAGCACAGATCAATTCTGGGAAGGGGAAGGCAGGAGCACACCTGGAGTGGAGGCCAGGGCCAGACAGCAAACTGGCCATTTCAGAGGCTACTGGCTGGTAGGGCAGCTGCACCTGGAGGGTAGGTGCTCCTCTCTGGAATTAAATTTTGTGTGCCGAGCCTCCAGAAGTGAATTGGCATCATGGCCTCTTCTCCTAGATGGTACAGAACATGGTTTACACATCACGTGAGCACGAGATTGACAGCAATATGTTTTGCAAGTTTTGTATATACTAAATAATCAAAGGCCAAAAAAAAAATAATTAGAATATTTTGGAGCAGACATTTTCCTACGAAGGCCAATTTTCTTTCCTGCTGAATAGTATGTAAGGCAAAGATGTTCATTCAGGGTGAGGGGGCTTATGTGGTGATTCATTGTAAGTAGGAAAGAAGTACACTTGGGGATTTTTTGGTTCATAAGATTGTGTTTACATTCATTTTATATATATTGTAGCTGTAGTACTTGAATGTGGTCTATGTCCTGTTCCATTTTATGTGAAAAGGTCCATTCTTCTGCTCTTTCTTTTCGGTGAGTCTTCCACCCCAGCAGACTACTCAGTAGAGCATGTGTGGCTGCTTTTTAGTGTGCAGTGCAAAAGTTAAAATTTGTGTCAAAATATCCTTTCATCCTCCATGCTTTTTTTTTAAAAAAAGCAAACTGATGGGTTTTATCTCCATCAGTGATACAGTAGCCTGTCACAGTTCAGTAGGAATAAGGTTCCTAATGGTTGCTGAGATTAGAAATGGCTTTAAGGGGCATTATATATTGTTACAACATGATGACATAGTGAGGCTTAATAGGCGCTACAACATCCTTTTGTTTTTATGTTTCCCTGAGCACTCAGTTCTGTGACAGGTGGCTATTCCTGTGTAAATTTACCCAATTATGTTTGTGTAGCAGCCCTGAAAAAGCATTAATATATTAACCATTAAAAGTAGCTGACAGTTTGGAGAAATGTTTTAGTGTGCTTGTTTGAATAGAGAGTTTGAATGATATGCTGGTTTTAGACAAATTATAAATACTATATTTAGTTGATGCTTGCAAATATGATAAAATATGCATTTACCATTGCATATTTAGCATATTCTATTTTATTCTACTCTATACATGTTTTCCTAACAGCAATAAGACAGAGGAAGGAAATTAATTTTTAGGTGAGCATTGTGTTTTGTAAGCATTGGCAACCTGAAACTTTTAGATGGTTTTATTGAAAACAATAGTTTCAAATATTAAATGCTACACTGTCTTTGCTGATCTTTACTGCTTATCTCTAACATGTTTATATCATGGGAGTTTCCAGCATGAACAAATACAGAGTATACAATTGTAGGCAGCACTTCAAACAAGAAATAAGGATGTTTAACTTAGTGATTAAAAATGGAAATGTTATTATTGAGAGTCCATTCTTCTGAATTTTTCTGATGTTTTTTGTAGTCCAGAAAGCTATGGGCTCTTTCATATTAACCAAAATTTTCTTTTTTCTTATTTTGTGGTTGTAATCTTTGGCTCCAAATTCAGCCTACCTATTCATCCAAGATTTGGGCGATATTTCTGTAGAAAGTAGAGACTCAAATAAGTCAACTGGTAATACAAAATGGCCTCTGCCATTTCTGAATTGGGTGGGCAGTAAAATAAATAAAAATAAAATTCTACCTTAAGGCTATAAAACAGTTTTAAGATTTTTTGAAAACTTTAAAGTAAGTGTATCCCCATGGTAAATAGACTGCTATGGAATCTATTATTCAGAGGCAGTTTCACTTTGTTGTATATTTTGACCTTTTCTCTGCAAGTCCTGAGCCTTGGGCATATAGTGAAGAAGTCTACCATAAGAACAAATACATTTTACATAGCAGCTGCCATAACAATGTTGAAAATACTGCTCAAAATGATGGTAAGATTAGTAAGGATATTAGAACCAAGTGATACAGAATAGGCAAGTTGCTTACAGTAGTTGAAAAGAAATTATCTATTGCATAAATTGCTGGGTTTAAAGGACAGTTGAAGCACTTGCATGTAGTTGAGCTATCTTTGCATTTACTCAGCAGTGTCTTCCTGACATGATCACTTGTTACTCTCATCAGGAAAGCAGTCATCCTTTTATATTTTAGGAGCGCTTAGAAAACAAAAACCACATTTGTCTCTGGCCCTTCATTTTTATTCACTTCATTATCTATTTAGCACTCATCACTAGTAATAGAGTAAATACTAATAACTTCTACTTTGAGTTTTCTCAAACCTCCAAGCCCTAAATAAAATTTTCTGTGGTTGTTGCCATTCCCTGCAAGGGTACAGTGAATGGCTCTGGTGTGGACACCCTTCTTCCAGAACTGTGGGGCTATTGTGCAAAGACACTTGTCCCATGACCTTCATGGGGTCAGCTTGGGTCCATCCAGGCTGAGCCATCGCTGTGGTGGCTTCAGGCAGTGTCAGCAGCAGCATCATTCTTGGATAGAGTTGAGGAAGAGCCAGCAGCAGCAGCGACCTGAACAAGGGGACGAAGAAGAGGCAGAGACAGCCTGGCTGGAATGTGAGGGGAGGGGAAGCAGCAGGAACAGAAGTAGGTGCAGGATGGGATGGAAGGGAGAAAATTGAAGCCCTAGACTGGAGACATTGAGAAGATATGGCAGCAGAAGCCTTCCTGGCTTTTTGGTAGATATCCTTGGCAGTTTTCCATCCCAGGACTGCCTTCTCCTGTGACCAAGGCTGCTGCATGGCCTGTGGATGGTTTCCTTAGGTCAATTTAGCATAGTTTGGGAAGCCCTGCTGTAGTCACCTGTAAGAGGGCAAGAAATGACTTTTTGGCCTTGTCAAAATGGAGGGGTCTTCAATAACTCAGAAGTGCAGCCCCTGGCGATCATCATCATCAGAAAGTGAAGTATTTGGGAGGTGTGTGTGCTTCCAGAGATAGGTTGCAGATGATGAGGACATGTCCAGGATTGGAGTTCCAACCTGGGTTCCCAGAGCATGGTTTGTCTCATTTACTTGTGTCCTCCGTACAGATAGCATGTGATGAGAAATCCCACACCTTATTTCTGCCTGAAACACCACTCTCTGAAAGCCAAGCATTGTGGTGTTGGGCATAGAAACACAAAGCTTCTGCATGCTGAAGCCCTTTTTGTTGAAACAGACCTTAAGAAGCTTTGCTATGGTAACACAAGTCTTCTGTAACAGAATCAGAAATTTCATAATTAAAAAAAAAAGAAAAAAAAAAAAGGTGTGTTGGGTTTTTTTTCCTAAACTCTACTAATGCTTAATATGCTGATGGTGTCCAGGACTCATGGAAGCGTAAGAATGCTTTTCCTTTTAAGTAAGTTGAATACTAATTTTGAAAGATTACCTGCTGTCCTTTCCAGCATGCAGCAATAGAGAAAAGAAGTACTATCCTCCCATGGGACACAACTAGGGAGGGTAGCATGGATTTACTGATAGAGGAGGAGGAGGACTCTGGGTGGGGTAACATCCTGTGTTTTTCTCAGGGCTGCAAGGTTTTACTTCATCTGTTCATTACCAATAAGCTGTCATAAAGTTGTAATTAATAGCTGTTGTGCCCGCAGTGTAACCTGGAGGAGTCACTTTAGATATTTGAGAAAACAATGAAAAATATTGATGGCTGTTCTGGATAAATCAGTGACTCAGTAGAAAACATTTTGTTGATTTTTGTATTTGGTAGGTAGTCAGGGGATACTGCAGTCACCCCACACTTGGCCTCCTTGCCAGCTGGCATTGCAAGTGGATCAGCATAATTAATTTCAAAATCAGTCATCAGATTAAACTGGGCAACATTTTCTCCAGAGTAAAACATTAAATAGTAGAAATCTTTGGTCTGCCTAAGGTCTCTCCATTTCCTTATCTCAGCAGCTTTACAGATTTCTTTGTTTTGCATCTCACATCCCCTGGCAATGATGGTATTTTGCCTGATACAGTAACAGATGCTGATGAGTGTAATAGTTTGCTGAAAGCTGAACAGAAAATCTCATTCTGAGCTGGTGGGACAGCCCCAGTCTTGCAGCTGTAGGAGAAGAAAGATTCATGATTTACAGAAGAATAAAGTGCTGGCACATTTCAGACACCAGCAACAGTAGTGTAATTCATTGCAGAAGTGTGATGGTGACAAGTGATGTGTTTTCCAGACTGTCATCTGCCCTGATGTATTGTTTATTTTCATTGTGGTTTAGGAGATTCATGTTTTTTGTACTGTTGTGTGTATCTGGAATAATGGCCTGTGTACTTCTCCATGTCTCAGGAGTTCAGCCTGCTTGACAAAAAAAGCCAAAAAAGTGAATGGATGTTCACACATGATGACTCTTTCTGAGTTGGGCAGTTCTCTTTGGCTTTCCCACTTACTCTGAGGACATGTCCTGAAAATTTACTTCCTTTCCAAAATTGAAGTAATAATTTTTTCCATAATTGTCTTCCTCTAAACTGAACTCTGTGGTCTTTGAGTCTTGTAAAATCACCTTTCTTTCAGTATGCTCTGCATGATCCACTGTATCTGTGGACATGTTTGTATTGCCTGGTAGTATTATAACAAGAAAGTACATCATGTAAGTAAATAGAGCCCCTTGGTTATGTATTAGAGGAAATACTGGGTGTTGTCTAGGATGTTGTATTTATGGTCAGTGTGAGTGCCAACTCAGATATAATAAATGGTCAATCCTTCTCTTTGGTGGAAAGACACCAAAGTCACTAAAGACACAATGTCAGTATTGTCTGATACATATGCAAAGGTCTCCTTTGCATATGAAACAAAGGGTATCTCCAGCATGAGATCAAGAGGCACGTTATGTGAGTAAAAATATCCAACAGAAAAGTAATAGAGTTGATAGAATATATGATAGTATTGATCTTAAGTAATACATATTTAATATATTTTCTTTTAGGAGAAGCCACTGACCAAATCCCTGCAACGAGGAGAAGATCCCCAGTTTGATCAAGTAAGACACTTGAAATTAAATAATTTCAGTTTCTCAGGCTAAAAGACAAATGCTTGAAAGGCATTCTAGTGTCCTTATACTATCATTGCATACTGCAAAAACAATGTTTCTCAGTGTACTTAGCATAATATAAGTGCTTTGCCTAACCATTCTCGGGTTTAAGTTGGGAGAATTTGTCCACTGTTTTCATACTCAATATTTTCTGTCGCAGAACTTCTTGTTTTTTACAGTGTATTAGGCACATGTTTTATTTCCTGGCTGTTTCCCCGATGAAGATTTTAAAGGAAACTTTGTATCTTTCGCAATATCTGGGTTTTGAAACAGATGCATTGCCCCCAATCTTTCTTTTATGGTGTTTTTCTTATAGTTAATATGAGAGCTTACAGAATCACTGTCATTGCTATCAGTCTCATCAGTCTAGTTTGTCTCCGTAGCTGTGACTCAGCATGACTTCCATGTCTGCTTCACTTTAAACAGGCTGAGCCAACCTGTTGTATTTAAAATTAAGCATAAGTTCAATTGTCAGGATAAATGCCTGTATATGACAAAGTAGATAATAATTAGAAAAATGGTTGGCAGGGAAAAAGTATTAAAAATAAGATAGAACTTAACGTAATTAATTAGATTTCATTTGGTAGAACAATAAAATTGTAATTAATAAAATGAAATTTATATCTGGCATTAGATTAATAAATTTATTATGTAAGGAAAATGGGAAAAGTACAAAAATAAAACCAACAGTAATACATACACTTTTTAATAATGGTATAAAGCAATTAATTTTTGTTGGCAGTCTTTCTTTTAAAAAAGAAGGCAGCTGAAAATAATTCCAAAGTAAGTAACATATTTTGAAATAAAGAAAGATAGCTGGTAAGGAGTTGAAGTTGCATAAAGGATGCCAAAACTCAGTCCCAACAAAGAGGAACTATAAAGTCTAGGTGCATCATAAGCAACAAAAGTTATTTGCTGCTCCTCCATTCCTGCCTCAGCTGACACTGCTGTCACCATTGCTGCTGAGACCAGAAGCAGCAGCAACAGCGACCACTCTGAAAGCAGCTGTGACTAATGCTGTGACTAAAGCTGCAGGTACCATTTTGATTCACTTAACTTTGGGAGAAGAGGTATAAGTAGAACTTCAGAACATCAGGTGAACATTTACTGAGCGTTCTGAGACATTACACCAGGAACAAAGATGCCTTGTGAGACTCCACTGGTGTTCACTAAGGTTCACTTCATAATTTTAGCTTGATAAAGTGACACATTCTAGATTGTTCTGTAGCTGCTTTTTGGGGAGAGGTAGCCTGCTTGGAGGGCTGTGCAGAGCAGGAGGTGAACAGAGGAGGTGAGACTTCTGCACTACCTCGCTGACCACAGAGACCCCGCTGGGAAAGCAGCCACTGTAGGCTAAAGGAGGTTGCTTTGTGAGTACTCCTTACGTGCCTAATGAAATTCTTTGTGGTATTCTGACCTTCATTTTACATATTTTTTTTTTTCTTTCCTGTGGGAAGAGTGTCACACGCAAATGGGAAAGTAAAACAAATTAAGCCACCCAGATGCAAACTGTTTGATACTGTTCCTGCAGTGTATTGAACAAACAGATAATGGGTGGCCATGATTTGATTAAATATTCACGGTTAAGCAAATTGTGGCCCTTTACAAAGAAGAATTGGAAGACTGATGTTTCTCCTAGTTATTTGTAAATAGACAGAAAATTGAATTAAGATCATTTAATGAGAACAGCAAATGCTTCCTAGAGTGAAATAGCTGTGTATTTACTACTGTAGTAATTTACTCTGCATGTTGGGGGGGAAAAAACCCAGATACAGTCAGAAAACAAAGGTAAATTTTGTTATTCAGAACATCCATATACCTTCCTATCTGCATATCTAGAGTCCTACTTATGTGCAGAGTTGACAGAGAAGTACAGAGATGTCACATCAGAAAACCTTGCTTTTCAGTTCCTTGAAATCTTCAAAAACAGACTGTTTAAACTGAAATTTTCAAAATTATTTGTCAGCCTCAGCCCAGGTTGTTGCCAATGCTTCCCTTTTCAGGTTTTGCATCGTTTTTTGCTTAAAAGCACTATCATTTTGAGATGTTCTAGTGCTCCTGGGATTGATGTACACCCGTGATTGGCAGATGGGACCTGAACCTGGCTTATGAGCCCATTTTCAAGAACATGGTTCACTCCTACCAAAATAATTTTAATATGACTAAATTCATACAAGCATGCAAAATTTTGTAATACACAGTAGACATTTGATAGAACTGAGCTAGAGTAGAAACAAGAAAATAGAGCAAGAAGTCTTTCTTTACTTGGTGTATTTCACTCAGTAGATTGGTAAGTACATCTCATTATAAAGCTCTTTTCCAAATCATAATATGTCAGTATGATAAAGTTGTCATGAAAGTATGAGTAACTTTGCTGATATTAAAAATTATGGGGTGGTCTACTTGGAAAACTCTGAAGACCATGATTTGACATGATACTAAAACCCAAATAAGAGGTTATTTACTTTGAAGTGACATCATTTAAGTTTTATTTTTCAAGTTAACTCAAATATTTAGCGAGTCTCTGGGATGCAGGAAGACCAAGTTGATAATCCCTTACTTCTCCCTTACAATAAGGTGTGGAAAGCTTTGGTATTTATTCCTGAAACGCATTAAGTCATCTAGCAAAAACAGAAAAGGCCATACATGACATTCCTGACATTTTTACTACAGAAATGAAGGAGGAAAAGAGAGAGAATCCCCATGAACAAATGTTCTCAAGGAGTGTCTAATAACTTTTACTTTCAATTTTAAGTCATAAAAAGTGACACACACTCAGAGGAACCTAATTTTCTAATTTTGACATTACCAAAATTATCTCTATTCAATTTGAGTGAAAGTGATAGGTAGGTCACTAGTCACTTGTGACTTCAAAATATCTGAGCTGCATCTTTTATCTGTAAATGAGAAAGCATCAAAAGTAAGGCATGACCTGACTTAAAATTTGCTTTTTGCAAGTCATCTTCAGAGGTGGAAAAAACCAGCCCAAAACCACCTTTACACTAACTTACCATGGGCAGAATGGAATTTTAGCTACCCAAAGTAATCAACATCAAGTTTTACAGTGAAACTGCCAAACCATTTAAGATGGTTATGAAAGCATGGCTTACTATGCCTAAGTAGCTCTATCTCTGGCTCTCTGAGAACTGGCATTTTTTTCCTGCCCATTATCAAACACCATTCTAGGAGTGCTAGTTGTGATGGTGGTGAGGGATCCAATGCCTAGGATCTGAGCACAGACAGGAGTGTTTCTCTCCACATAGGTGTGTCTCCTGTTAGGCAGACAGTATGTCTGGCTGCCAGTTGAATCACCTTCCTCAGACTCAAAATAGTATCTTGAGCGATGTATGAAGTGATCACACTTATCCTGACTTGCAGAGTGTCTCACCATTAGCCCAACAAACTGGATTCCTTACACTGACTGTGTTTTCCTTTTTAGGTGTGCATGCTTATAAAGAAAATATATACAGGAAATTATGTAGGGTTTTTTCACATGTTTTTAAATAATCTTATAGTATATTTAAAACCATGCTTTAAAAGTTCTTGGTTAGACAACTCTGGTTGCCTATTGGCAAAGACCATTACCACTCCAGCATTAGCATACTCTGTGTTCCCGATTACAGAAATGTTATTAAACATTGTACTAGTGAACTATGACTTAAACTTCCTATTACAGGAAACCATAAAGTTGTAGTGCATGAAAAGATCAAAAGCTAGGGTGGAAAAACTTGTAATTCTCCAAGAAGCTTATCCTCACCTAAGGAAACATTTTTATTACTCTTGTTCTCAGCCTCTGTTAACATATCTTCTGTTCTTACCACGGTATGTAAATGCTTATGAAGTGACAACACTGGAGGCAGAAAAAGGGCATTGTGTAATCTTGGACTGAGCTACAGACAGTTTTCCATGTAAAAATACAAAATGAATGTAACGTTTGGGCCAGGGAAGTGAAAACTTAACAGCAAGGCTAACTTTTCCTGTGAAGCTATCTCTGTGATGTGCTTGTTGCAGGACTTGCAGCATAAACTGCACAAAAACTTGTTTTGATTGTACTGCTCTCTTCGTAGAAATGCAGTAGGATGGAGAATACAGGTTGGAAAGCTAAAACATTTCATGTTTTGTACACTTTTAGGCGACGAAAACAAAAAATAGACAAAGGTCAATAATGGAAACTAAAAATAAATAATAATAAAAAAGTGAAAAATGCAAATGTAAATAGACACTAAACAGCATACTAATGTTAATTGTCCCTTTTTTATAGCAGCCTAAATATGATTCATCATATGCTGATAATTATCCAATATTATATTTGTTAGATGTAGAAAGTGAGTATTGGTATTTTCATCCTTGCCATATCACTGTATGTATCACTCCCTTTTGAGTTTTCCCTTTCCCTGAGTTTTATGCATTATCCTTCTTCACCAGCAAAGGACACATGTTAGAGGAAGTGTAAGAAATGGTGGTGGTGGGGTCATAAAAAACCCTTTGTCTCCTGGTCAGAGGTTTGGGTTCAAGCACTGTGTAAAGAAGTACATTCAAAGGCAAAATTAAAGGTAACATCTTCAGAATGAACCTGCTGCCCAGTAAAAATAAATGGATTTCTTGTGCTGGCAGTAATATAGCTATAAACATTGGTAATGTATAAATAAGCTAGATGAAATTACCCAATTATGATACTAAAAAATTCTGCTTTCTTTTTTTATTCACAAAGCCAAGGCCACAAATGAAAACTGGTGAGTCCAAGCTGAATAGTTACCAGTTTGAACCATTCCTAGGGAGATTTAGCTTCACAGCACTGTCCCAAAAAATGCTTGTAATGCAGGTGTGAATGAAAGAAGATCTCCACAAACAGAACTGCACTACTTGCTCCTAATGTGTTGTTTTACAGATTTATGAATTAGAGTTGACTTGTCTAGAAGCCTGTCATTAGCAGAAAAAAATGTTTTGTCTCAAACAGTCCAACAGAATTAGTGCATGTAGCTGTTTTGATTAGACCTTAAGGCAGCTTGTCTCTCCACTTTCCCCTTCCCCCAGTCCAGAATATTTGAAATACAAATTGCTAACTTTATGTCTGCAACTTCATATCTTGCATGTATAAAATCCTGGTCTTACTGTAGTCCATGAGAGTTTTGCTGTTGATTTGAAGGAACAAGGATTTAATTACAGCTGTTATTTTCCTTGAATCCACGTTGTTCGGAGTCATGGGGCTTTCTTGCAGACATGCATGCAGTGTTACAAATGTTGAAAGAAGGGAAGACATTATTGCATGTCGGCGGGTAACTGTGTTTACCAAATTCTGCTTTCAGAAGCATTGATAAGAAGTGTAAAATCTCACTCCTAATGTTCATTATTTAGGATCTACTCAACTGCAATTTGAAGACAAAATATGCAGACACTGCAAATAATAAATTTGCAAAAAATAAACCAACCCTATACAAAAATGAAGTAACTGCAATTCTGCATTATTAAAATGGCAATAAAATGCCTATTCAACACATGTACTGACATATATGGTATATGAAAAATAATGCAGACCCAAGAAATTAAGGGTACTGTTGAGAATTGGATGCAGTTTTGAATATATTTGCTGTTAAAGCACATATAAATTCATAAGTAAAATGTAAAAGGTAATCAGTGTCTATCTGCTGTTAGTGGAAACATTTCTTATATTTGTTTTTTGACAATATAACTAGACTTTTATGAAAGTATATAAATTGTATCAAACTATCTGGGCAGAATTTCATTAGATTTACTCTTGCATTTTAGTCCAAAACAAATATTAAGCATTTGCATGAAGTATATTTAATGCTCTGTGAACACAGGTTTTAAACAGCTCCCTGCTTGTGCAGCTTTCTTATTCTTAAGCTGTACAGTAGGTAGTTCATTTATGGTGGAAGAACATGATCATTTGTCCAACAAGGACATATTTGTACATCTGTGCACTCCCTTTAAGGAGCAGCACAGAGCTAGAATTCATCTCATTCCTGGACTTCCAGTAAATGAAAGGGTTGAGTAACCAGCATGCTGGCAAGCTGGCTAGACTTCCCTCCCTTCCTGTTCCCTGAAAGCCAGGTTTTTGCCCAATCCACCCTTCCTTCCTGTCTTAAAAGTGCAATGACAGAAAGATTAAAAAAAATAAAAAAACAAACCTATATTGACCTTTTATCCCTACTAAAGACACACACTGTAAATTCAGCAGAGAAGATTTAACAGGAATCGCTTTGACTTTTTCTGGGGAAATTGTATAGCTGGGATTTAGAGAACAGCAGTGATAAATATGTCAGTGAACATGACTGAAACAACTTTTTATTTGGAGTTATATATCATGATTTCTTAAAAGATATTTAGGTCTATTTGGGGACAGACGTTTTAGTAGGGCATGTTGCAATAGAATAAAGGGTAAGGATTTTAAGCTAAAACAGACACAATTCAGACTAAATAGAAGAAAGATATTTTTTGTGATGAGGCTGGTGAGACACTGGAACAGGTTGCCCAAAGAATTTATGGTTGCCCCATCTCTGGAAGTGTTCAAGACCAGGTTGGACGAGACTTTGATGAAACTGGTTTAAGTGGAAGGTGTCCCTGCCCATGGCAGGGGTTGGAACTAGATGATCTTTAAGGTCCCTTCCAACCCAAACCATTCTATGGTTCTGTTCTTGTCTTCCCTAGCAAACCCTTTTCCATTGCATCTTATAATTAACAGCCAATGTTCTGTCAGCTTCAGAAAAATTTTGGAAAGCAATAAAGAGTTGGGTTAGTACTGAATACTTTGTCCTGACACCTGGTGATTCATGTCTTCTGAGTATTTATCTGGAGCCTTAGGCTAGAAGGCTTTGGTATAATTGAGCCTGAAGTGCTATAGTAATTCTTCATGAAAGGCCTTCTGTCACTGCTGCAAGTAGTGCCTTAACGCCATCTTCCACAGCAACTTGTTTCATATTTTCGGTAATAAAATATATTGCAAACACTGAATTGAAAGGTTTCCTAACACAATATTTTAATAGAAATTTTTAATTTTGCAGGGGCAGTTGTGACAGCTTTCTAATGCACCATGTTTAATTTTAGGCCATAATACCTGAACAGTAATATACTTCATCCTCGAAGTGTCTCATTAACTTTAGACTAAAACATCCCTGTGAATTAGTTAAATCCTGAGGCTGAAAAACTGCAAAAGAGATCAGAGTTATTCATCTAGACTAACTGTCATCCACAAAAGTTCTCATTTAAGGCTATAGTAATATTTGGAAATTATGTGTAAGGTACTTGGCCTGCCAGTTCTACTCTTGTCTTAGTCACAGTGCTCACACAAGCTTGGTCTTATATGAGGCATTAAATTCCATTATTTTTCCACAAGCGTTGAAACATGCTGGTTTAAGTTTAAGCAGGTAGATAAACCTGACTTAGGTGACATAATCGGGGTACTTGACATGAAGTACACACTTGAGCTCTTCACTCCTGATACTAAGAACTTGTTTTCTATTTTCTTAGAATGTCCACAAATGCTGTAGCTGTGAACATTTTATTGCAATGCATGTAATATCTTCTTGTATAAAAATGGGGTGCTTTTTTTTAATCTTCTCACGTTTTGTAGCTTTATGGTTTCCAATAATAGGAAGTATAAGTCATAATTCAATAACATTTCTGTAATTGGTGACACAGTTAATACTGAGTGAGCAGAAATCTTTTTTTCCAGTATGCCACTGGAGCTGTTTAATCAGGAACTTCCAAGGAACTATAGTTTGTTTGTGCACACAAAGGCACAGGAAACTATAAATATTTTCCTATATATAAAAGGGAAGTCTAAGTTATCAGGTCTTTGAACCTAATAGTAGGATGGCTGCTTCTGCATGATCAGTTGATTAAAAGTATTGCAGAACTTGTGGGGTTTCTCAATATATTCTGAGTTTCAGGAGGGACATCCAGCAGCCAGATACAACCCCCAAAGACAGTGCCTCTGATTCATTGCTTTTTCTTTCCTTATAATGTGCTCAAACTCAAATCAGCATTATGTAACAAATCAAAATAGCCCTCTTGCAGAACTACATAGTTTTGTGGTGTGTAGTAAGATGTGATACACAATTTTAGTGCATTTTAGTATCATCAATATAAAGACATTATTGACATACACTCCACTATTGTGTTTCTGCTTGTGTTTTATAGAATCATAGAATCATTAAGGTTGGAAAAGACCTTTGAGATCATTGAGTTAAACCACAAACCCAACACGGCCAAGTCCACCACTAAACTAAGTGCCACATCTGCATGTATTTTAAAGACAGGAAATGTAGAATATGAGGTCACTGATTTTAACATAGTTCTCAAAAATTAGATGAGAACAAAAGGAAACATATCTAACCATTGAGTTAGTACTTTCGTTTAAGGATGAAGGGAAACTTGAACAGCATTTGATTTGTTGCATTTTCCCCACAGGTTATAAGCTCAATGAGCTCACTTTCAGAATATTGTCTACCCTCTATCCTGCGCACTTTGTTTGATTGGTATAAAAGGCAGAATGGCATAGAAGATGAATCTCATGAGTACAGACCAAGAACAAGCACTAAATCCAAAAGGTATGATTTTGAATCTGCATACATACATAATTGATAAATTCTAAGGTAAAAATTACTCTTTTTTTAGGTAACAGTTTCTTGGAAGTTTATCTTTTTTCTACTTTTTCCTGCAACTCTTCTCTTGGCTTCTTGATGGGTGGAATAATTGTGTCTTTGAAGTTACACTCCTGATACTTCAAACGCAACAGTGCTGTTACTGGTTTGCATGCTGTAATTTCATTTAAATATTTATTTGTATAAATGATGTCTTCTTTACCTATGAGATCAGGCAATAATTCTGTGTCATTTGGAAGAATTTTTTTTTATATAGCGTTCTGCTTAGACATAGAAATTTCACAATGTCTCAATCTAAAAACTTGAGAAAGAGTTTTTAGCATCATTGACTTTACCTCTCAGAAGAAACAAGCACACAAAAAGGATATCAGTAGTTCCTCAGTGATAAGGCACTAGGTTGGTCTTGGTTATATTGAGGTCTGGTAGTTTGGTACAGATATATTCTTTAAACTTACAGTTTTTCTGAATACTTTAGTACTGCATTTACACACTTTAATGAAGCAGCAAGAAAATCAACGCTGTCAGACCTGGTGTCAGGAAATGCATTGGCAATTCTTCACATTAGGATTACATTATAATCCAATAACTACAGAAGGCAATAGTTGGTGGAACAAAGGGATAGGAGCCAGTTTTAGATATCAAGGTAGAAATGAACCTGAATCAGAATCTTTCAGACTGTATGTCAGTAGAAGTAGGCAGTATGAAGACATGATTCATCAATTAGGTGTCTGCTTTTGGATGAGATGAATCCTTGCTTTGAATTGCTTCTTTCTCTTTACTTGTTGCAGGACCATCTGCTCATAAATAAATATCTTCAGGAACTCCACCCAAAATTTAGGTTAAAGTCAGTTTAGCAGTGAAACAAGGCCACTCTGTCAATCAGTAGTGTTACAGAAAAGACATATAACCAGTCTTTTTTCCACTTAATGTGAAACCAAGAAAACCAAAATGCAAATAATTTATTTCATTGCTGATCAAGTAGTACTCTTAAATGCATGTTTTATTATAAGCACATGAGTACAATCAAAATCACTAAAACTCTTAATGTTTATAAGAATCGTGCTGAATTGACACAAAAATCTCACTGAAATCAGTGTTGAATGCTTCAAATGGACTGCAGAACTGTTCCCTTAATATCTAATTTTATAAAAGGGAGTGTATATTTCATGCTATTTTTCAGTACACTTTGAAACTCTGATCAGGTGATCCAAATGTGGGGAGTTTTGTATTTATATTGCAAGCTACTCACCTCTGACTTTTGTTCCTTTGTGTTATTCTGCACAAGGAATGTGTTTTAACATTTGGCAAGTGTTGGCAAAGTTAAAAACTTAACACCAGAACAGTTTTTAAAAGAGAATGTAGTTTGGTTGTGAATTCTCCATCAGTGTTTTGAAGGCATTTTTCAAAACTCATCACAAGTCTAAATAAATATTAATTTGATAGCACAAAGTAATTCATTACATTTTTCACCAAAGTGAATTAAGAATTGTCTAAATCATGCCATCAGCAAGGAATTTGATATTAAAACCATTTGTTATGACACAGAATCCATACATTTCCTTGGTTTGGTTTTGGTTTGGGATTTTTGTGTAGATCTTAGACTAGAAAAAAGAGGGAGGAAATGGACAGTTACATTTAAGCATTTGAAAGAAAGTCACAATAACAAGTTAGATTTGGTCTGTTTATCTCAGATTTTAAGAGCACAACAGTACATTACTATCTGAAATGCTGGACTGCAGTTTAAAAAGTAGAACACAATCCCCTGTTATCTGTATTTGTGTAATTGAAGAAGGCATATAATACAAATTATGACACATCTTTGAAATACTGTGTTTCTTGGTTTGATTTTGCAGCGATGAACAGCAGAGGGACTATTTAATGGAGAGAAGAGATCTGGCTATTGATTTTATTTTTTCTTTAGTGTTAATAGAAGTTTTAAAACAGGTATGAGTTCTTAAATTATCCACTAACTAATAAATGATGAAAATTACTAATGCAAGTGAATTTTGGGATTCTTCTTTCTGTTTGCTTCTTTAAAAGTATATTAGAAACTTTAAGTACATTCTCTATGTTTGTTCATTGCTGTCTTTCTTGCACGTGTAGTATACATAGTACTCTGTGCTCATACAGATTTTAATTTGCCATGTCTTTGGAGCTAAAGTGTTTCTCTTCCATACTAAACAGACACTAAATGGCTGGCTTATTCCAGCTGTTTTGTTAGCTCCACGCTGTTTCAACTGATACTATATTTCTGTATGGATGATACCCATGAGTAATAGTAGCATAAAGTATTCAACTTGAAATGTAACATATATGTACTTGTTATGTTTTATTTTGCGTTTTCAGATTCCACTTCATCCTGTAATAGACAGTTTGGTAAATGATGTGATTAATTTGGCTTTCAAGCACTTTAAGTACAAAGAAGGGTAAGGCTCTTTTTCGTACCAAAATTCTATGAGAAAAACATTTTCTTATTTTTTTAGCAGTTGTCATTTAAACAGTATTCTTTCTCACCTGAGAATTCTTTCTTGTCTCTTGCTAGGTACCTTGGTCCTAACACTGGAAATATGCACATTGTTGCAGATTTGTATGCAGAAGTAATAGGTGTTCTAGCTCAAGCAAAGTAAGCAAAATGGAATATCTTACTTCCCCCATAAATCTGACAAGTTCTACTTGCTTAGCATGTGAATATGCTGATTTTTCTCACTTTCTTTAAAAATACTGTGTGAATAAGTCATTTCAGTTCATTGGCCCTCTATTCATCCAGGTGGTCTAGAGCATAGACCTCTAGTGAATCACAGGCTTTCTGCATCTAGTCCAGTGATACTGAATAAATTCAATTTGACTACAGCAGCATTATTTTTGTTATCTCAGCAATGACGTCTGTGGAAAGCCTAAAGGGCTGAAGAGAGCTATTTTAATTAATCTTTTTATATATACTATTTTTTCTTTAGCTGGGCAAACCTATAAATTGCTATCCTCCTACATAGCAACAACTCTTAGGTCTCCCTGCCATTATTTCAGCTCAGAACTTAATGTAACTGCTTCTGAACCTTTCATCCTTCTTAGAACAGATGACTTAAAACACTTTGTGGGTCAGATCTTAAATTTTGGGTCTGGAAAAAGACAAATGCAGAAAATCATGTACCAAATAAAACATCTCATCGTATGCTTGCACCTCAAACAAAACAAAGGATGCAATTTAGTGCCCCAACGTATTGGTACCTGTCTCCTGACTTTTTGGTGTTACTGAGTGAGTCTGCTCTACAAAACCAGTCAACTTAGTTTAATGTAGCCAAAACAGTTTGAGTTTCTGGAAATCGTATAACTTCAGCTAAGGCCTTACCTAGGCTGCTAAATTGTCTGGGTGAAACACAAAAGGAGGAGTGGCTTCTGGATACAAAGCTTCATTTTGACTGTCAAAGATAAAATATGCATGTGCTCCATAAATGCAGCTTTTCTTCTCCACTTCTGAAGGGTCTTGGTAGGGTGTTTCTGCTTCTTCCTGCCACTCTGTTTCTTTCAATTCGCTTCCATTGTCTATCAAAGGTGATAACAAAAGGGTGCTACACCTGCCCATAAAAATGGCATTCTTTTTTCTTTGTCTCAAAAAGGACAGGAGGTCCTTTTCAATTATCTTTCTGTAGGTTGTTTTTATGGACAATGTGTCTCAAAAGACACCTTCAATAGATTCGTGGGGAAGATCAAAAATTATCCCAAGAGTCCTCCATCCTAAGTTGTAGTTATTAATGCTTAAGTGTTACTGTAATGGCTATTAGATAAAAAACTTGAAGTGAGAAACTGCCTGTCTAAATATTTACATTTTCGTTTGAAAGCTTTGCATGTACTTGCAAGAAAATCATTGTCCATCATGAATTTTTGAAAAATATGTGAGGGGATTATTTTAATGATATTATTGGCTCTTACGTAAAAGAGATGCATGGTAATAAAGTAAATTGAAAGATTTGGCTATCTAAAGGGACTAAGATCAGGCTGTTTGCTTCATTTTATGCATTTATTAGAAGTGAAAGAAAACTAAACAAAAAGAAATCTACTCCCATACTGAGTGAAATGGTATTTTACAATCAATGTTTAATCTCCTTTAAGTTTTTCCCAATTTATATGTCTTACAATACATTTGAAATATTAATTTTGAACTTTTTGGAACTAACTTATCTGAATTCATAGATTTCCTGCTGTAAAGAAGAAATTTATGGCAGAGTTAAAAGAGTTGCGGCATAAAGAACAAAGCCCGTATGTAGTTCAAAGCATTATCAGTCTTATAATGGGAATGAAATTCTTTCGCATTAAGATGTATCCTGTGGAGGACTTTGAAGCTTCTCTTCAGTTTATGCAGGTAAAATTCTTAAGGATATAACTGTGGTTTCCATACCTTTTTGAGTGGGTTAACTTTTATCTTTCCTGTAACATTCCAGCAGATTTTCCATTTGTCATTGTCACATAAATGTATGTGCAGCTCCATTTTGCTTGTTCTGGACCTCAGTGCTCCAGTCTCTGGAGTGTGTCATTCCATACGAACTTCTCACCAGTCATATACCTCTAGTCCCTACCTCTTGCCCTTCAGCTAGAAGAGGTTTTGTTCTGTAGACCCCAGACCTTCCGCCCTGCAATCCACAGCTGTCCCTTGCCCTGTGTCCTTGCCTAGCTGTATCTGTCTAGCTGTTCACTGCCTCCAAAGGGAATCTTCCAACACTGACATAGTTGCCAGAAAACAGAGAAGCTTCTGATGGAGAAAAACACTGAGCAAAGACAAAGAATTGAGGGAAAAGTTGGATGGAATTTCCCTTGGATGTGTTGTCTCCTTCCAACACACCTTCACCCTGCTTCCTGTAAGGGTGCCCTCCTGGTTTGAGAGTCACTAGTGCAGAGCATAGTTTGGTTATAATGAATGCTTTAAATTAATAGATTATATCATTTTGTAAAAGACAAAGAACTATTTAATGTTTCAGCATTCTTGCTGGTAATGTACAATTGGTTCTGTTCCCATCAGCAGGTTTATTTAGCTTAACCTTTCTATTTCCCTGTTTTAATTCGGGATCACCCTCATGGTTATGTAGTTTGTAGCCACTCATCCATTAAAATACATGTTTTACATAAACCTCCATGTAAAGATCAGCTTATTGATAGTGTAAATGGAGAAAAAAATCAATGTTAGATGCCCACAAGTAAATTTTTGACATTGGAATACTAATACACAGGCATACAGACTCACTGAGCCATTTCTCTAAATCCTGAACAGGAAGCATATTATACTTCAGCTATTCAATATATTTTAAACCATATTTAATAACATATTTAACACCACAGAAACAGTTCATTTTTCTTCGTAATTATATAGAGACATATTATTATGTATCAACTTTTAAGTTATCCAGAGCTGGCAAAATATCAAAGTAGTGTCTGTTCATTGCACATGACTAATATAAGTGAATGAGTTTGTGGCACAGCTTTATGGCACAGCACTGCTGGGATCCAGTGATCACTGCTATTGAAATCTGTGCTGAAACTCCCATATAGCAGAACTGAAAATTTGGCTGCAAATGATCTCTGTCTTGCCCTACTACAATATCTTAGCACTAAATTAATTCTTATATATACTACTGCGTATCATAAGGTGCACTGTATATGTAGGCAAACCAGTTTTGCTCCGTTTGGTGAGACACATTTCCATTCTTTGGGCACTTTGTCTGTTAGTATGAGTATCTGCATGCAGTGTTTCATTTAAAACCTGTCACACCAGTGCTGCTGTAGTAGAGGGAGACACTTTCAAAGGGTGAGGTAACTTCAGGAGTGAGCACCAGGAGAGTCTGTCTTCCTGCAGATAGTGCAGAAGCAGCTCAGGAAGGCTGGTTGGAGTAACTGGAGCCATGTGGTGTATAATCCTGTTTGCACACAGAAAATAAATGTGCATGATATCAAGTGTAAACTGCTCTGCATGCATGGGCAGGGAAAAAGGTCAGTGGGGACCTTCCTTGTAAAGTCAGTGGCTCTTTGGGCCTTGTACCGGGAGAATTAACTGGAGCAATAAGATTTGTCATCCTCAGAGAAGTTGTACAGAAAAACAAGTGGGTGGATGCTTATCTCCCCCCCCTCACTTCCTGAGCAGCACAGCTGTGTGGGTAGTAGTTTGCTGCATGTTTAGGACAGAGTACATTTTTGCCTTCTCCCTTAATCCCCAGCTGCAGGCTGGAAATTGTGATGGTTCTTCCCTCATATAGCACAGTTCTATATTGACCTTTAACATGCAACAAATCCTTGCAATGAAATTTATCCAAAAATATTTACAGTAAGAGTGTTACTTGCCTTCAATATTGTATCAGAGAATGACATTCCTTTTCTGGCCTCTGAAAGCATTGTGTAAAGCAGTCCATTTTGGCTAGTAATCCTGCTTCTTGAAGATATACACAAGGAAGGCATAAGGTCAACCCCATTTCCAGCTGCAAAACACCACCAGGCGCAGCTGGAGTCAGTGGACCGTTTCTGGATCAGAGTAACAAATCCTTGGTCTTGACTTATGCCCTGCTTTGTGCTTGCTGCAAAATTCAGATTTAGAAGTTAATAGGCAAATGTTTTCAGTGGGATTTGCAGGATAAAAATAGTCACTGACACTTGATGTGCATTCAGCAAACGTTTAGAGGTCTTTATTCAGTCAATATGCAATTTCTGTTCTGTTTTGTTTTGTTTTAGGAATGTGCACATTATTTCCTTGAAGTTAAAGACAAAGATATCAAGCATGCACTGGCAGGACTGTTTGTTGAAATTCTTGTCCCCGTAGCTGCTGTGAGTTTATTTTTCATGTTGTTTGTATAATTTCTCTAGATTATATTAAACAGCTTGTGAATTAGTATTTTATTAACATTAACTTTTCTTTCAGGCTGTTAAAAATGAAGTGAATGTCCCCTGTCTGAGGAACTTTGTTGAAAGCCTGTATGATACAACGCTTGAACTTTCATCACGAAAGAAGCACTCACTGGTTAGTAACCCTAAGAAGCAGAGGTTAAAATTCTTCATCATAAATATTTCTGAGCAAGACTCTTGGGAAATTGCAAACTTTTTTTCAGCATTTGTCTATAACCAATACATTTCCATTTGCAGGGAAGGTTATTGCTATTGTGTTCACAGAAAATAACTGAATTTATTTTATTCAGAATTTGATTTAAATTAGTCTGAATCGAAGAGATGTTGTCAGCTTCTGCTTCTGTGATTATTAAATGGTTAGGTTTTCTCATACTTATTATGTGTAAACATTAGGAGAAGGGAAGGAAGAATGGAGTTCACTTCTTGTCAAGCGAGAACAAATGAGGCATGTGGGAACAACTCTTTCACAGGGCTTAAATAATACGTTGTAGGAAGGGAAAAATGTATAACACATGCCCTTTTAAATCCTTAACTTGGCTACTGTGCACCTCCCTATTTCATTTTTTTTCTTGTAAGATGAACAGTGGCACTGCAATGTATTTTTGGAATCATGAGCTGATCTGAATTAAATGAGGATCTGAGTCAGTTTGATGCTGGCTGCCTTAAGCAGTCTGTCTCTCCAACTGGGTCAGCGCACGTCAGCAGCGTGGCGTTAGCTAATTCATTTTGAAGGTTTGGACCTTTCAAGTGAAGAAAGTTGTCGTTTGTCCTCCCTCATTCTTTGGGAAAGTCAAAAAGACTTCTCTATTCCCAGTTCTCTTGGCAAATGCTGGTCACAAGCACTAATGAATCTGCTGGGGGGGACTGCAGGAGTATGCTTGAGCTCTCTGCCTGTTACAACATTCCCAGAGGAGAGTCAGAGCATTCCCTGGGGCACAGTCCTGATCCAATTTGAATTAGTGGGAGTCTAGAGATGGATTTCTGATTTCACTCTGCCTGTATTTCTGGGTCTCCATTCCACTCTAACGAGTTAGTAAAGCATTGTTGAAACTGCAGCAGGGTAGAACTTGGCTATATAGTTTTTCTGTTAAATAGAACTTGCCAAGCTGGTGCCCATACTTGCCAAAGTCAATACTGCATGCTAGAGAAAGGATTGCACAGCTGGAGCTTTGCATTTGATTGCTTGACTACACTTACCACACTGGAGGCTACATAGTTAAAAGTGACAAAATAAAATGGATTCTTGTGAGGGTGTGATTAGAAATACAAATATTGCAAGGAGAAGGAGGAGGGGAAAGGCAAACAGTTGACAGAAATAGCTGCAGTGCATATTTCCAGGCTTCCAGGAAGAAAGCACACTCTTTAAAGTCTGAACCAGGACCAAGATCAGTTTTTTGTGACTCGATGCACTCACTGTACAGGCAGGAGGAGGGCATTCATCTGCTTCATTTTCTATCTAAAAGTATCTTGTGTGAGCTAGTTCCTGAGGTTCTCTTGGTAGTGAATGGAGAGAATTAGGAAATTCCAGGAGATGGTTTGTATCTTCCCTCCTAGGGTTCTTCCTTAGGATGGATTATAACACTCTTGGGATATTACTAAACTCTGTGATCCCATCGAGTACTCGACTGTATGGTAAGAAGGTCTTCTATGAGAAGATTTTAGTTATCCTCTCCCATATGTATTTTGGATGTGAAGATTATAAAAATTAATGTACATCTGCCATTTGCTCAAGAAATTAGGTCTAACCTAGGTATAAACAATTTATGTTACATATTACAGGAACAGGAGCTAGGGTTTATGATGTGTTTGTACTTCAACTGAAAGTGTCAGTCAAACACAGTCAGCTTGACTGAAGTTAGAATTTTAGTTAATTTTGAGAATCATTGGTCTCAAAGATAAAGTTACCTTATTTTTGATTAATAACTTTCAAGCTCTGGCTGAATATATTAGCATGACAACTAAAACCCTAAAGTCTTGTTGAAATAGCAAAGTCAGTTTCAAAATAAATAGGTGCATTTTAGCTTATTTTTTTAGTGTAACATTTACAAGGTGAGTGTCCAAGTAAGTGTTGACAAAGAGACTGGGTTCCAGTACTTGAACTTGTGTTCTGCTTTGCTTCTTTTTATTTTTCACTTCACACAATATAACTCCCAGTAGATCCAGGCATTCCCTGTATTTTAACACAATTCTTCAGGGTGTTTGACACGTCTCTCAGTAAATATTGTGACTGCAGATTTTGAGGAGTAATAGGCGTCTGAGAATTCACAACTTCCAACAATCTCTCTGGGTCCTGTTGTTATAATAAAGTTTAGTTATTTCCGTGCTATCATATCTCAGTAAAGTGACAGAACTTAACCCTGAGAGTCTGTAAAATTGTGCCCTATCTTTGGATTTATTATACTGTCATAAGTAAACATTTGGTTGGTTTTAGTTCAGTCAGTAACACATATCTGTAATAGCTTTTGAGAAGGTTCCTTTTAAATTGTACTACTTACCAATGTGTTATTGTTGGGTAACTTGTATTGCACAAAATGGAGGAGTTAGAACTTCAGGTTGACAGTGGCTCTATGAAGTTACTTTGGTGTTGTGTAGACATGCAAATAACACTATCTACATCTATTTCCTGTTTAGGCTTTGTATCCTTTAGTAACATGCCTGCTTTGTGTCAGTCAGAAGCAATTCTTTTTAAACAGATGGCATATTTTCCTCAACAACTGCCTATCCAATCTCAAGGTTAGTATCTTTCGGGGTTAATATTGTATTAAAACTTAAGTATGAACTATTGATCTGTTACAAATCCTTCTTAGGTAAATGTGCTGAATTATTGTTATTATCTGATTCTATACATAATTTTATTCCTGACAGGCCACATTCCTTAGCTGTTTAGATTTTTTCAATAGCAAAAGAAGTATTCTTGTGCTTATTTGAATTTCTGTTATTTCTCTAACTGAAACCAAGCCTGAGTCAAACAGCAATGAAGCAGAAGAGATTGATGATGAAAGTTATTAGCTTGAGTGACATACCAAAACTGACCCAATAGTAATGTGCATTTTCACAAAAGCATTCGGAACAAAGAATTTGTTATTACTTTTTCAGAATGGAACTACTTGTATTACACTGATTCTGTTGCCTGTTTCACTCTGTTAAGTTGCATTACAAAACCCCTAAACAGTTTTCAGTTTCCCACCCACATCCATTCTTATTCCTGTGCCATTTTTTAGATCTTTGAAGATTAACTGTCCACTGCAATCTGCTGTGGTTCCTGTGCAACACATACTGTTCAATACACATATACTTGTTACCATTACTACTCCTCCTTTTACAAGTCTTCTACTTGTGCAACAACTCATGTCCCATACCATACTAAAAGTGCATCCATGTGAAAAGGTGGTCCTGTGCCTACCTGAAAAGGGCAATAGGAGAAGCACAGTGAAGTGGTTTGCTCAAATCAGAGGGCACTGAACTGTGACTTGATGAACTAGTGGTTAGGAGCCTTCTGCAAACAGCACAAGTAGAACATGCAGCCACTTTCTCAGCTCATAGGCAAATATCCGTTTTCCAAAAGTTGAATTCCCAAGCTTGTTAAAAATGTCTCTATTACATTCTTTATTGCTGTTACTTTCTTGCTGTTCTCCCCCTTGGTCTTAATGAAACAATTTGTATTGACTCTCTTCATATGGATCCTACTGTTAAAATAACTCTTCAAAACGTTCAGTCTGCCAGAAGATTTCTTTCCACCTGTACCTGAATTCCTTACTTTTGGTGAAGATGTATTAGAATCTTATTTGCAAAGAGATTGAAAAAATAAATGTGTTGGTTTTGAAATTATTTTGTAGGGTTTTATGCAGACTTGTACAGACTTTAGAAAAGGCAGCTACAGCTGTTAGATTTCTGAGAACCCAGCTGGGAATAGAGGTTTTTCTGAAAATTAGGGAGATCCTGACAAATTATTACAAACAATTACAGAAAATATATGTAAAGTTGCTCCTACCTTACTGATTGAAAATAAAATTGAAATTTGCCTTTCAACATATAATTAATTGATGTACTTTTCTTTATAGGGCTCATAGATTAATATGGGGGGACATCTTTAGTTTGGGGAGAAGGTAACGTAGCTGAATATGTGACTAAATTAAGAAAATGGTTGGCCACTCTTTCTCAGTACAGAGAAAGAGATGCCCCAGTCATTGAAGCAATCAGTTCACCAGACAGAGTGGCACCTGAAAACCCAAGCTGAGCTCACACAGCTGGAGGAATAACTAGAAGTCCATCTGTTAGAAGGACAGTTGTGCACACCACCACAGTAAATGGAATTTCATAATATGTGGGCTGCCTCAAACCACGTAATGTATCAGGTGTCTCAAGAGCCTCCTAACTCCATAGAGCACTATCTCCTTCTCAACACAAGGTCAAGCATACACTGGGAAAGATAAATTTTTGTATTCTAATTATATTTCTGATTTTAATATAGACTAGCAAATCTCTGATTTTACAGAAACAAACTTTTCTCTTGATTTAATAAAGGAGATTTCTGCCAGAGCATGGAAATATTTGACCATGGCCACATTCTGGCCAAAGGACATTTCCCACTATCCCACTGAAAGTGGTGTAAAAGTTAATAAGTATCCTGGTTTTGAAATGGAATGTTTAATGTTAACTAAACTTTATTTGCAAAAAACTATTCAAGACAAGAATTATATATAGGGGAGAGTCAAAGCTCTGTGTTTCATTTAGAAGGCAACAGTTCCTTGTCTCTAAACCACCTGGGACAAGGAGAAAGCTTCAGTACAATTTGAGTCAAGAGTGCAGAACTTACTTGACAGAGAATGGGGCAAACAATGCCTATTTCAGGAATGAATCCATAGGTACCAAAACAGTATCCCTTTGGTCTGAATGGACCAGACTTAACATCCTATTATTGGAAAACAGAAGTGGAGGAATTAAAGAAAATGGGCCTCACCCCTGGGAGTCCAATTACTCCCCCACCAATTACAGAAGAAGAAGCAGAGGCATTGAAAATAAGTTTCTAGAAGAGCAGGAGCGATGGATAAAAGCCAGTGGCACTTACCAGTCAAGAAACAGAGCAGATCCTGGCAGACCTCACTCAGCAACTGCTCCTGTGTTCAAAAGGCCTGCATCAAATTGACAAATTCTTCGGCACCAGCAGTGAGTTTGGCACTGCCAGCAGTGGTAAAGGAACCACATCCAGTGCCAATACGTCCTGTTGGGAAAGTGAAGATGTCAGACGTATTAGACCAAATGCTCCTTGTTCTAATAGGATTGCTGGCTGGGTTTTTCTTTTTGACAAAAATCTTGAAATATTAAAGAGTCTGAATTGGTGGTGGGCTTCACTTAGTTTTCCAAAGGCTGACACTGTGTGTGCTTTCCACGGTACTGGGAATTTCCAAAGTACCACCATGAACTGAGGCAGATTTTGGTCTCGGACATGCCCATGATTTCCCTGGATGTTTCTCAGACTTTTTATGATTCTTCTTAATCCTGCTTCTTCTATGCCGCTTGCTGTTTCTGATGGAAAACTGGTCTGCTGGTTTTGGAATACTCCAGTGATATTGATCTCAGCCCTTTTCTCTTCCGTCACTTCTCAGCTGCCCTCACAGCTGAACTATCTCATCACTGGAGTATTTGGATGTTTGCTGACAGAGATAGCTTCCTCCTCTGCTACACAGCCTCTTGGTACCTTATCTCAGTTAGCTACAGTCTGTTGTTTTCTTGAAAGCATTGGGGTAGGAATAAACCTTGATCAACATGCTTCATCACCTGTTGAAGAAATCAAATTCTTAGGTCTGAAGCTTACAAGGACCAACATGATTATACCTGATGAAAAGTGGATTGAAAGTAAACAGGTTAATAAAGAAATTGATTGTAACAAATGTTATGATTGTAAAATTCTTCAAAGATTAATGGACAAAGTAAACTTTGGCATTGCTTTTGCTTTTTATTCTAATCACATGTAACAACCATTGTTTGCAGCTGTCATAAACAAAAATTATACTCAGTTTTCTGTCCGTATAAAGTTTTATTGCAGAAAATGTGTTGTCAGGAAGTTAAATGGAAAATGCAGCCCAAGGACAGTGTTTCTAGTCCTAAATTTGTGACAGGTGCCAGGTTGAAAGTTGAAGTTATCTCCCATATCACTGGCAAATTGCCTTCCCTCAATTTTGGAGGTCTCAGACCAGTATACATTCAAGAATTACAGATGGCATTGGTTGCAGGGTTCTTTGATCAAACCACGGTCTTTGATCTGTGACATTTGTATGCAGACAATGTCTCAGACCTTTGCCAGGGAGATTTGCAGTGGGCCAGGCAAATCTTATCTCAGGCCAAAGTGTACTGGACTCCTTCAAAGTTTAACCCAGCAGATGGCCCAGCATGTGGGAGACCATCTGATTGGACGGCACATACTTGTCCCTACTCCGAAAGCCCTTAAAACTGGCACAGAAACAGAAAATTGCATATGACTGAAAAGAACCAAAGACAAATGTTGTACTAGTTCAAAAGTTTCCAAAAATAAACAGCAATCCAGACAGACAATCCAATTCAGTCCAGCTGATACCAGATGCCATGTTAATTAGGCCAGCCTAAGCATCCACAGATTTTTGTCCTTTCACTTTTGAATATGTATGGCACATTTCTTTATCTGCTGTGTTCTTCATACCACGTCTCCATCATAGGGCAACAGCTTTTGAATTGATGGAATCTACTGAGTGTGAGGTGTTCAGAGTTCAATTAAGGGGGTTTTCAAATTGAGATTTTAAATTGCAACATGTGTCTAATTTGACTAGATACTTGGGCTTTTCAACAACTTAAGTAATAATGGGAGAAGTAGATCAGATGCATAAGCATCCTGCAGGCACAGGAATGGAACACTGAGCAGCTGTGAGGCAGTATCTTTTTTGTGGTTTCATTATCAAAATTCTGAACCTTGACATCTGTGAAGTGCAGGACTTCCTTTCTAATTTGTTCCTGAAGTTTGTTCTTACGTTATATGTTTCTCTAGAATAAGGACCCAAAAATGGCTCGAGTTGCACTGGAATCTCTCTACAGACTACTGTGGGTTTACATGATCAGAATTAAATGTGAAAGCAACACAGCTACCCAAAGGTAAAATGCTTTATTTGTAGTGAAAATCCAGTGTAGAGTAGATGTTGCCAGTGAAGAGATTTTATAGTTCTCCTGAATTCCTTTGAATTGAACCTATTCCTATTGTGAAAGAAGAAACTCAACACAACAAAAATATTCTCACTGCCAGCTATTCTGCCACTTATTAAAATTATATATATAAAATTATATATATATAAAATTATATATGTATAAAGTGTTTTTCTGCTTTTAGAAAAACTAAAAATCATTCTTTGCCTGAGGAAAGTTAAAAATCTTTTTGTAGTGGTCATCGACTGGTTGATTGTTACTTGTCATATAGTAATGAAATAAAATAATGACACTGAATTTGTAGCAAAGAATCAGAACAAGGTACCCCATTACATTTTCATTTCAAAGGAAAAACTTTCTGGTCTTTTTTAAGTGGAATGTCAAGGTAAGTGAAAGTCTGCAAGGTCCAGAAATGTCTTAATTCTTTTTTTCTTTTGCAGTCGACTGATTACTATTGTCACAACGCTTTTCCCAAAAGGGTCCCGTGGTGTTGTGCCAAGAGATATGCCCCTGAACATCTTTGTGAAGATAATACAGTTTATTGCACAGGTATGGGAGGACCACGTGTGTGTCTTTCCATGTAATGAACAACTTGTTTTCCCAATAACAAATGAACAAATAAGTAAACTTCTAATGACTGAATTTTTTGCAACCCCATTGTCTGTATCTTTCATCTAGGCAGTGATGAAATTATGGACTGAGCTGGGGCAAATTTCTTTTGAGCAACAGATTCCACTGAAAAGAGATAAAAATGTATCCTCTTCAACTCAATTGTAAATTTTGTCAGTTTTTTCAATTTCCAGCAAGTCAGAAAAATGCATTTGTTGGCGGGCTGTGAAAGTCAGTAAAGTTCAAAATAGTAAGCTATGTTTTATCTTGGTACTGAATCATCCCCAGTGTATAAGACAGTAAACTGCACTGCTTTCCAAGCCATAAGCAGGACAAAGTTCAGCATGTAGTTGGTACTTTAGTTTTCATCAATTCAAATGGGAATTGATAGAATAAAGTAATCTGCAGTGCTGGAGATTTCACCTCTTTTGTGACTTAAATTCAGAAAACATTCCCGTTGAACAAAGCACTTAAGCACATACTTAAAGTCTCTGAATAAGAACGAGTCAAACAGATGCTTAAATCTTCCCTGAACTGTGCCATCTGTGAGCAAGCTCCTTTTATGTAAAATACTGTGTTAGTACCATCATTACCACAGTTTAAATGAAATAATTAAACACTTTATTTCCAAAATGGATCATTTTCTATTTAAATGCTATAAATTTTTTATTTTGTCAATATAAGGCAGTGTAAAAAGCTTAGATCTGATAATATGTTCTCCATACTTCTGTTTTTCCATATATTTAAATAAATCCTGATTAAACTGATCTTCAACATACTTTTGCCTTAAAGAAAATAAGTAGCAGAAGTGGGCAGCTTAATGATTTACAGTATTTTTACTGTTTCAGGAGCGTTTAGATTTTGCAATGAAAGAAATTATCTTTGACTTCCTTTGTGTTGGAAAACCAGCAAAAGCTTTCAGTCTCAACCCTGAGGTATGATGTACATCTGCTTTTTTTTTTTTTTTTTTGAGTTAGTGTGTATTATATTGTGCTGCATGTACTTCCTGGTTTCATTCTAAGCATGCTTTCACTTTTGTCCATTTTTTAGGGCAAATCTTGAATTTTATTTATTGGTAAAATACATCTGTGGACTTTTACGTGTAAAATGTCACATTGTGCCTATCTCATGTTTTCTCAGTGAAGAATATCAAATGGGAAGTAGTACAAATGTATAAAACAGAAAGGAAAATATAAATAAATATAAATAAAACTATTGATGTCCTTATCACTGTCACTGTTATGTGCAATGCCTTAAACTATTTTAATATAACAATATTTCTGTAACAATTTCAATGTTTTTCAAAACAGTTTTGCTCTAAAAGAGTATATTATATAACAAGAATTGAAGATGACAAAAAATAAAATATTCTAATAAAGTTTTACTTCTTTGACCAGCAAAGCTTTGCAGGCGTTGGTGTCATGAGTCACCTTCCTAGTGCTTGTCCTAGAGAAAGCAATCAGAAATTTAAAAAACTTTCAGAAAATCAAAATATAAATAAATAGGGAAAGAATGAAAAGTTCTTTTTTAAAAAAATAATTCATTTACTTATAATTTTGAAAAAAAATCAATAGAAAATAAAGAATAAACACACAAAAAAATAAAAATCATTTGTGATCATAAGAACGTGTCCATAGTAATCTTGAAGTATTAAACAGTCGTATCTATTCACTAAAATGTTAAAATAGTTATCTTACCAAAAATATAATTGATACAAAAAATGTGGAAAAGCAGATTAAACTTTTTACTGTTCAAAACAGCAGAAGTGAAAGGCAAGCTTTACTCTGAGCACAGCTTTCATCTTTCTGCATTAAAGAAGAATGAAACTGAATTTTTGAGCAGGTAGTGCCTGCCATGCTCTGGGTCAGTCACCTGCAGTGACAGAGGAAGGTCCTGCAGAGAATGTTGTGCACTAGCATTGCACATAGTCAAGCTGATAGGGGGTGGATATAATACTTAGCTTCTTAATGAAGAAACATCTGAAATTTTAGTGTTTCTCAACAACACTGTAAATCTGAAAACAGTGAAATTATGGGGCCACTTTTTTATGTACATAGATTTTAGCATTCTTCAAACAAGAAGCCCATGATCTATGTAAATGCATCTCTGGGAGTCTGTCAGTAGGACAGCCTCTGAGTTTTTGGAACACATTCCTGAGAAACTGAAAACATGCTGGTCTTTCAGTCATTGCAATGCAAAGCCTGAACGTTTCCTGCTGGTGAATTCCCACAAGGCATTCAGGTCACTTAAACTCATCTTCCTGATGTTCTCACATTGTAGTTTGGCACTGAGCCTCATTCCAGACTTTTCTCTCAGTATGATCGACCCAGGGGCCTTTCACAACAATTATTGATCTTTTCTCATCGTGGACCACGTAGGATGTTTGTGTTTAACTGGAGGTCTACTTACAATGCATTACCAAACCCCAGGTCATATTCCTGTGTTTTATCCTGAAGATAAAAAGATAATGTACTAATGCAAATACTCAGAAATAAAGTTCTGACAGAGTAGAGCACTGCTCATAGCAGAGATGTGAATTCACTATTTATTTCGTGGGCATTTTTTGTTAAATAGAGTAGCTAATACAGTAAAGATACAAAAAAAAATTGCTGGATAATGCATACTCAAAATTTCAAAGTGAATGAAGAATACGAGGAGAATATGATTATTTTATTATGATACTCATCCATCTTCTGAACTTTACAGAGAATGAATATTGGTCTGAGAGCTTTCTTGGTAATTGCTGATAGCTTGCAGCAGAAAGATGGTGAACCTCCAATGCCGGTGACTGGAGCTGTCCTTCCCTCTGGAAACACTCTCAGAGTGAAGAAAACATATTTGAGCAAAACTCTTACAGAGGAGGAAGCTAAAATGATAGGTCAGTAAGAGAATGGACAATATAGAAACTTGGATGAGAATGGATGTGAAAAAGTCTTCAACACTTAAACAGAATAGTTTATTATTGTTAAGTATTCAATTGATTATTCTGGACATTTATTTTATTGCGCATTCTAATTAAATATATGGTTTAGATTGAAAAATACTGCTTTTCTTAGGTTTTTCTGTAAGTCGTCAGTTGTGCCCCACAAGTGGTGGCAACCCTGTGTTCTGGGAAGGGTTAAGTACACAGATATTTAAGAATTAGCTTCTTTCAGTGCTGAATAGCTGTGTTTATTCATGGATATTCATCCTGTTAGTAACAGTGCCTATGCTCAGAAAATGTACCAGCTTTGGAAACCATCAAAGATTCCCTTGATAACCTAATTTTAATTTTAGAATCTCACACCAAGTAAAACTTTCAAAATTATGAAACTCTTAAATGTAAAATAAAGTGTCTAAGTTAATAGCACTATTACCTTGGGCAATGGAGAGAGGGAACCTTGTGCTGTAGGAGAAGAGCCTCTGTATCATGCCTTGTTTTTGTTGGCAAAACCCTAAGTTTTGCCTGCTCAGCTTCCCCAAAGTTATGTGAATGAAACAGTCTACACTGGTGGCAAAGACCTGTGTTAGATCACTGCAGTAATATCAAGAAAATAAGCAATGTAAGACCCACTGCTCTTGAAATGTACAATATAGTATTTGATAACAAATGTTTGCACTATTAAATTCTTATATTGTATTAGCCATTTCTTTGCTACGTTATGATACAATATTCTAGTTTCCATGTATAATATGTAAGCGTTCCTTTCGGAGCAGGCAACATATTCTGTCTGAATCAGGGTATCATTCCTAGTGGAATATGCTATCTCATGAGGAAAACATTTCTGTTATTTCCTTCAGCACAGCATGAGTAAGCAGCTTTGTTTTTCAAAATACGTGTTATTTGTAAATATCCCAAATGATACAAAAATGCATATTATTGCAGGTATGTCATTATATTATTCTCAAGTAAGGAAAGCTGTGGACAACATACTCAGACACCTTGACAAGGAAGTGGGTCGGTGCATGATGCTAACCAACATACAGATGCTTAACAAAGAACCTGAAGACATGATTACGTGAGTGCTAAGGAACAGTAAATCTTATAGAACACCAAGATGTAATTTTGGAACTATTTCTCTATTTCTGTCTAGCATGAGTCATCAGAGAAACAGCAAGAAACTGGAACATTTAGCTTATTTAGTATATACTTGGAAAAACTGTTTATGCCAAGTTGATTGTGCTTCTTTGCCTGTTGCAGTGTTTGGAATTGAACAGATGTTCTTGATGTAGGCAAAAAAATGTGTGAATCCTGCGGATGTTTCGGTGGTAGAAGCTGAAAGCTCAAGTGGAAAACCTGGCAAACTATGCTTCAGAACAGTGTCTCAGGGTATATTTGCATCACTGAACTTCAAAATGAATGGAAAAAATTCTATAAATTCCTATTAATAATAATCTTTCAAGATTCCCATTACTATTAACGCATGTATCAAAATCAAATCTCAATTAAAAACCCAAGTAATTCTGTGAGAAGTCTTGGATTTAATCAGTCCCCTGTTGGAATCAAACGAGTACATTTCAAGTTGTGTTGAGCATTTTACATTCTTATCTAAAATTAATAATGAGGGAAGTTTCCTGGAGAGAGTTCTAATGAGGTGGACATATAGTATTGGTTAGAGTTAGAGACACAGAGACATCATTTGACACATGCAGAGCACGGATTGTAGAGATCTTAACTCCAAGGAGACCTTTGCATGTCTTACTGTTAGAGCAGTGGATGTGGCAGTTATTCTAGAAGAAAAACAAGCCCTGGAAAAAAAATTGGAGTTGTAATGAAAAGGACGCTGGTCTCTTTGAGATTGTTTTTTCATTTATTGCCTCAAAAGTCAACTTGTTAAGAATACTGTGAGTGATAGACAGGCTGTGACGGCAGGCCAAATTCAGCTACCTTTTACAACAGAGAGAATCTTTACGTTTTAATATCATTCCTCTGCCCTTGTTTGTTGCAGTGCCTCTCAATGAGACCATAAGCTGTGTTGCCAGCGTTGTCTTATTTATTTATAGTCAATGCTAATATTACTATCCAATAGTATTTCATATTTTTCTTATAGTCCTACCCCATGTCCTGTTCAGTGCTTACAGACAGTTTTCATAACCACTTTGGGTATCCAGGCTTTTGTGGTAAGGGAAAGTGAGTTTTGAAACTCACATTTTATTCCCAAAAGATAATTGCGTAGTAAAACCTTGAGCACTTAGATAAGAAGTCTACTTAACCTTAGCTATAAATACCCTTTTGATGGTTTCTCAGCATCACCAAAGTGTTATTTTTAGAGTCAGTGAACAAATAGACTTTAAAGAGTTTTAAATTTCAGTAAGTCTTATGGTTTGGTAGTAATTATTGTCAGAAACATAAAGGTTGGAAGACCTGGATGTGTAAGTTACTGTATTTTGTGTTGTACTTTATATCCAGATGAGCACCACTTTAATACATGCACTTAAAAGGCCACATTATAACACATTTTTACTTGTTCTTCCAAGGAAAAAAATTATCTGGGATGCTTAATTATCGGTTGATCTAAAATCAAGTGAACTCATGAAAAACATCATAGGCTGTTACTATGAGCACTTAAAATTATTCTTTCAAAACCTGTATTGTGGATATGTGGAAAAGCTAACATACTGTTTTTATGTAATTGCTTACCATTTTATCCACAGAATTCCATGCTTCACTAGAGTTACATATTTATTTTGAATTCTTACAGGCTTTAATTCATAGATGCCACACTAGATTTACCTACTTTATAAAGTTATTACTTTTGTCATAGTTGCACATAGTTTATGTATGAACTGTATAAAGTGAATATCATAGCAGTATTTTGAATAACAAGAATCAGAGGGAAGTAGCTAGGCAATTAATAGACATAACATTTTAAATTATATAGGTTCTTGAATTTTTTTTTGCAGTGTTAGACTTATTACTGAAATTTAATGACTCCTCTTTTAAGCTTTTATTGTTGAAATAATAAATGGAGAGTTTTATTAAAACCCAGAGTAAGGAGCATCCTTTGCATACTGCACTGGAATATGAATTCCAGTACTGGTTATAATTTCTTTCCAACATCTAGTCAGAATAGGACTTCCATTTTTCTAACATACAAAGCTGTCCTTGCAAGTACTTCAAAGGTTTTTTGATGACAATACCTAACTAAAATGTGGCATTGCTGGTGTGGAAACACAAGTGCCCAGGTGAGGACATCTCGTCCTGTTGTATCCTGAGTCAGCCGAAGATGATTGCAGAGCTCTGTGAGACCCCGCTTGCCAGGCTCTGCATGCTGTGCCTGGTAGCTTAGATGATAAGCTGGGAACTTGAGCCTTGGCTTTGGATCTTCCCCTGCCACTCTTCTGAGCAGCTGATAAGCCACAGAACACCCACAGATTTTATATTTATAAAGAGTTACTCATTTGCCTTCAGAAGAGTTTCCTCTCAAACTATTATTTTACAAGTCTTCCTTTGAAATATACAAACTGTTTACCCTCACTGGGGACTGAGAGTAAGGTAACCCTGCAAAGTTCAATTTCCATTTCAAGTCAGCAAAGAAGACTTGGTTTGCCTGTAGATAAAATTACTCATGGCACTTCAATATTTACAACTGTAAAAATGTAGCATTTTGTACTAGTTATTAATCCAGCTGGCATTTGCATTAGCAATAATAAAGGGGTTTGTTTATTTCCAGATTCTCAGTGAGATATTGTATTTCATTCTTTTTCCAGTCAGATACTGACACCTTTCAAGTTCTAGCTGTTGGAATATAGATACAGTGAGACAGAGATAATTCACTATGAAAATAGTTTCCCATACTGTACAATTTAAGACAGTTGATTAAAACAATATCAACATTTTATAATGTAATATATATCCAAGCTGATAAGTATATAAGGTGTTAAGAGACAGAATGGTATTCACTACAAAACTGTCTTTAATCTTTGAATTAAGTAAGTCTAATGTCAGTTTATGCCTTTTTTGTGCCCATTATTTCAGTGAATGGTCAGTGTTACCCCATAATTCTTACCTTACTGTTTTCCCCCTCATTCTTTTCTAGTTCTATTGGAAGCATATTAAAAGATGAACAGTCTTTCTCTACATGTTTATAGTACAGTCCTTAAATAAAACCTTGCTGGTTTTGATCCCTCCAAAGCATATTACAGGCTAATAATTAATATTATTGTGGGAAAGACTGCATAGTTTGAAATGCTGTTACGCTTCGGTAATTTCCTCTACACTCAACCATCAAATAATAGATCATTGAGATAAAAATGAGCAAATAAAAAATCCACATTTTGGGGTCTATCTGAAGGACTTATTTAATCCTCACATTTACCAAAATATGTTGGAAACAAGTCAGAAAACAACGGCATCTGTTTTGAAAATAATCAACAGCTGAAACTTGAGCTGCTTTTAGAAGACTTGTAGAGTTCCAGCCTAGTGTTTGGTTCATGCTGAACTTTAGACTCAATGACTTTCCCAGGCTGCTGGGGAGCAGTTAGAGGCATTCCACAGATTGGAACAGCCTGGGGGCAGCTAAAACATGTTTTAGCTGATAAGAGTTGCCACAGGGCTGCTATCTGTGGCAGCAATCAAGAGAAACCCTCTGGTCATACCTACCTCTCAATTATGTACTTTTTTCAGTGTAATAATGTATTGTGGTTGTTTTCCATAGTTCTGTGCCCTACTGGGAGAAACTGATTGGATCTTCAGCCATGTTATTTGAACTTGTTACATATCTGGTATTTCATTTATACAACTGGTGCAATATAGCTGCATGGTGATGGAGAACACCCCAGCTCTTTCTTCATTGCCTCATCTGAAGCTTGCATCATATAAATGGGGATCTTGTTGGAGGAATTATTCCTCTGACATTACACCTCCATTTTTTATATATGTCCCAGTTTCTCTCAGAAAGAAACAAATTAATCATTAATAATTGATTTTTTCAAGTACTGTATAGATACAATGGATGAAAAATGTCAAAATCAAACCACAAAAATATATTTGTGTTTGCTTCTTATTTCATTATAGCATCCAGCTTTCCACCACAATGTTCTTAGTAGGTCTCTGGCATTTCATTACATTCAGCCCTTTTCTGAAAAATTGGAGATTGATCATTTGACATAGCTCCTTCTCAAGCTTAGCCAAAATTCTGGTTTGATTTTTCAGTGGTGAAAGAAAACCAAAAATCGATCTGTTCAGAACATGCGTTGCTGCTATTCCTCGACTGCTTCCTGATGGAATGTCAAAACTTGAGTTGATCGACTTGCTGGCAAGGTGAGCTGTTCAAGCATTAAATGACTGCCCAAGGGGAACAGTATGAAAAACTGAGCTGCAGAATGTGTAAACAGTTTCTTAGACAAAACCATATGCTTATAAAACATTAATAGCTCTTAATAAGGCATAGAAGTCCTAGCATCTTTTTACAGCTTTTGTGTTTATATTATGGCCTCCTAATTTCATAAAAGAGTCAGTGCATCATCCAGAATTCATTTGCATCAGTATGCAGGTTACATGATATTCACTATTCTTCGTTATATCACTATTTATTAACTTTTTCTGACCATCACAGCATTCTGATTAACAGGAGAGAACATCTTTTCTATGCAGTGGAAAAAGATGGAGATACCTGTTTAGTTTTGATTTATGGTCCCCCCATGTCTCTTTGGTAAAACAGAATATGCCAGATGTGGTATCTTACAAAAAAACTTTAAAAATTATTATTATTATTATGATTACTGCAACCATTACTATTATTACTATTTTTACAAGACATAAAATAAAAATGTAAGTTTAAATATAATATCCTTCTGTTTAATTTCTCTAGATAGACTGCACGGAACAAGGTAGCCTACAACGTGATGGCTGAACCAGTTAGGTTTTAGGGCATCAAATCAGTGACTTAAAGCAAATTATTATGGTAACAGGTACTGTTCAGTATAGAAACATCTGTTAAATTTCAGTTCAAATGTCCAAGACTTGGATGTTCAAGTATCCAAGACTCCAATACCTCAGTTCAAGTATCCAAGGTCCCGGCTTGTGTTATTTATGTAATTGGATTGTGGTATTATATTGAACCATGAGGCTTTTGCAGCATATTGCTCTCAGGTAACTGTGGCAAAGCAGTCTTTGCCACTCTCTTCTTGCTTTTCAAACATCGGTGAAGAATGGCAGCTGTGGGAGCCAGAGGGTTACATGCAAAAGCAGTTTTTTCTGCTCTATGAACAACCAATTCCCTGTGATGTGATAAAACAGTGAAATAATTCTGCTAGTAGTAGAGAGTGCAGACAGCCAAACAATCCAAATCATCAGTTTGCAGTGTAGCTTGATTTCCTTGTGTTCACATTGTCTGCTGCAAATGACTTGGAGAATGTTTTAACTCATTACATTTTCAAATTATATAGATACCCTATTACGTAGTTGCATCAATTCTGCGTAAGCAAAGTTTAGAAGGACATGTTTTTCTTTAATCCAATACTGTGACTAGTGTTCTATCCTTATTATTAGCCTAAAGTGAGCTGGTAGATAGCACATACCTATTCAGGTCACAGCTCTTCAGCCTCAGAGAATTGTCCATGTCAGACCTATCACTACTCTTAAGAAAGTTTGGAGACCAATGTGGATTTTGTTATAAATTAGTGTTCCTCCACTTAAGTCTCACAACTGTCAGTGTAACCACTGGTCTTTATTCTGTCATGAAACTTCATGCAGAAAAGGTCAGCCAGGATTCTGAGCATTTCCTGGGTAATTGTCATGCTGGGACAATGCAAGCAGTAAGTTTGCTGAGTTATCTAACTCTGACTCTGAGAAGAAGTGAGACATCAAGAGGAGCTGAGGAAAGCATCTCTAGAACAACTCTGGAAACAATTTCATGCTCAGCCTTTCCCTAACAAGGGGACCTTTGGGAATCTGTTCTCTCATACATGTACTCCTGTTACAGCATCTTTGAGTCATTGATACTGTTTTAAATCAGATTCTTAAGTATAAGCAAGGGAAACACAATTTAGGTAAAATAAGTAGGTACATAATAGGTTGGAAAGCAATTAAAAAGCAGTTGTTGGTTCAGGAGACACATAGAATGGTGTTCAAATAACTGGGTAGGGTCTCAGTATTGCTGAGCAGGATAAAAACTGAACAGATACAAAGAAGTGATGTCTCTATGAAAAGACAAATCTCATTCATGCATATAAATAGGACTAAGTCTAAAAGGTTTTTGAAAAAGTTCTTCTGGTCTAATCAGTATGAAGGATGCCTGATTTGGAGAACAGTGTCCAAGCTGGGGCATTGTAGTTGAAGAAGAGGCTTACCAGAGAACAAGAGGGAAAAAAAATCAATAAGTTGAAAAAATTAGGTCTGTTTAGCCTGGGACAGTGTGAACTGAAAACTGTCTAGAAAAACATACATTCAGAGAAGGTAATAAACTGTTTAAGAAATTAATATCTGGCCTAATCTTAATGGAAGTCAGCCGAGTGCCCCAACACCAGAGCTGCTTCTACATTCCCTATACTGTCACATGTTTATTTGAGTCCATACTGACTACTTCTCCCAGTTATGAAAAAGTAGGCCCAGGAGGTAAATCTTTGCTGTTCTAGAGAACACTGTGGTACAATATTTTGTCTTTTCTGGGTCAGAGACTGAACTCAATACAGGGATAAAAAACTTTGAAGAGGTAAGGTTTCAGTTCCTACCTGTTTTTCATAAGAACCTTGGAAGCTGTTCTGCCAGTGGGACCACAGGATGGAAAGCTGTTAAATATTTTCTTTTCACTAAAGATAAAGTAACATCTTTGGGTTAATTGGCTCTTCTATTCAGTTTGGTTTGAGTGTTTCGTCCTTACAGCAGATGTGTCTTTTGGCAGTTTCCAGAAGGAGTCTGTAAGTCAGCAGATAGACTTTCTTCCAGGACAGCTGTATTCAAATTCTAAATCATATAGCAGATGTCAAATATATACTGTACCTTTTGCCCTTTCACTACCCACTGCAACTAGTCATTACAAACTCCCAAGCAGATCTTAAATTTAACTGTCTCAAGTGCAAACAAACAAACTTGTGCTTGCTTCCTCCTCTGTCTGTCAAACAGTGGTGATGCACAGAGGCATTCTAATGCTCAATTTGACTTTCATCTCATTAGATAATGCCATTGGGCAGTAACTTGGTCTTAGGAGATGTATGTCTTTTGTATCCTCTTTCCTGTTATTATTTTGTATCATTGCGGAAGTCATTTAATGGATTACTTAATCATAGTCTCAAAAGGTTTTACTTGTTTTTCTGGGTTTGGCATTCCAAAAAGAACGCAAAAATTATCCTTTCTTAGCACAACAAAATACTGTGTTTCTAAATTTATATAGAAAGGCACGTGGTTATTAAAGCATAACAGTTATTTTTGGAGTCGTGTTTGCCATGGGTGAAATTTCATGGCAGTTGTTTTCCTTTCACTTAAATGAAATGTCCTCTGCCTCCAAATTGTGCAACTACAATAAACCAAATTTTTTATGAACCACGTTTCATCATACACTTCCAACTGAATGGAATTTGATTCCATTCCATTTGCTATTTTGTTTTTTTCCTCCTAGCTTTCTGTCCATTTTGTTATAACGAGTCCTCCTTTTCAACTATGTAGATTAGATAAATTACTTCAAAAATGAGTTCTAACACACTGCAGAAAATTACAGTCTCCTGGGTAATTAAAACAAAATACATCATAAAGGCAGTGAACTAAAAAATGTAGAACATGCTAATCTGAATTTACTTTATTCTGCCAACTACTAACACAGAAGCTATTTTATAATTTCTTTGTCAGAAGAAAATATAAAGAATTTTTATGTTGAAAAGAACTTCCAACATGATGCAAATACAGAATGAGATAAAATTTGAAAATGGGATCAGAAATGTCACCATGTTTCAGAAGGATTTTGGGGGTGTCCAGTGGTTTTTCTGGGGGTGTTTCTAAAAGTCCTGAGGCTGTTTTTCCCATTTCCCTAAGCTAAGTTACTTAAAACATAAAGTAGGGGGTTTTTAATTCAAATGTGTCTTTTTAATTTTTTCTAAGATTTGCTTTCAATAATTTTGATTTGCCTCTGGGCTAAAGATTTAACTGTTAGGCATCTGAGGTGTTGTAATTCTTTTATTTTTATATTTAAATTTAACAAATAAATATATACCTTGTGAAGTTATATATTAATTTGTAAGCCTTTTGTTATCAAAACTAAATAGAAGTTTTTTATAAGTGAGTAAATAAAAGATATACTTGGTTTGAGGAGACAGCAAAATTGCCAAATTCTGTACTTTACAGATACTATACTTTAGGAGAGGAGCCCACTTCTTTTGGATCTTTGTATATCTTCAGGTGTTGGTATAGCAAGAATTACAATATAAAAACAGGTCAAGGATTTAACTGTGGTCAGTAATAATGAAACTATGACAGCATTGCCAGTGGGAATCTTCCATCGGTGTTATGTTGCTGAGAAACATGTGCTTCCTACAATAGTAAACACTCCTTAGATTTTTTGTTATCTGACGTTTACTTTCACTTCCAGGCTGTCAATCCATATGGATGATGAACTTCGACACATTGCACAGAATTCTCTTCAGGGTCTACTTGTTGACTTTGTTGACTGGCGGGAGGATGTGCTCTTTGGTTTTACTAATTTTCTGCTACGTGAAGTGAATGATATGCATCATGCCCTTCTTGATACTTCACTGAAGTTGCTGCTACAATTGCTTACGCAATGGAAGCTTGTAATACACACTCCAGGAAAAGCTTCTGAACAGGCCAAAACCAGATCTGGAGAGGTACGAAATCAAGAGATCATTTGCACTAATTGAAGGCAGAAATTATATTCCTTGATATTGCTGTGGTTTGTGTGTTTTCTATTTACTCACCTGAGAAGAATTCACTATGTAAAATTTTTCTAGGTAATTAGTTCACGTGTCTTTTGAGGACAGCTACGTCCTTGTGTAATACAGCAGATGTTGTTGTTGAGCAACATAAGAGAATGCATGTCAAACTAAAATATGCACATCAGCAAAAGCACATAAAGTGAAATATGCGTATTTAGATATGGCAGAAGGACATTTTCCCAGGACTGAAACAGATTGATAATGCTAGTGGGAATGCTGTGAAGAATGAAATAGATCTTCTTTTCCCATAGCTATTTCATTTGGTTGGTTCAGAAACATCAAAGAACCTGATTGTTACAATAGCCTGCTGTCTCCATGTGTTACAAACATTTCTGGGAACTGAACCGTTTTCTCCTGCTCCTCCCATCTGCAGTGTCCCACAGATATTTTCCTTATGAGAAATGATTTCTAGGCTTCTTATCTCCTAAACTAATCATGCTGTAAAAGTGGTCCTTTGGGCAAGAATGAAGTCTGCTTTATATCACAGAGGTCCATTAATTAATAGGTAATAACAGGAGTACAAAAAAAAATGTAGAAAATATAAATGCTCACATACTTTTCATTAAATATTGTTACACTTTACTGGTGGGGTCAGGTTCTAGAGGCCATCCACCTAAGGATTGGCTGCTGCAGGATCAAAGAAAGACCTGAGGACCTGCTGTAAGTGTATGCAGTCTGACTTATTAATTCACTTTTTAATGGAGAATGGAAAAAAAGTATGTAGATTTCTTGAAAATTAGAGGGAAGAGTTTGGCCAAAGGACTTTACTCATAAATTGCTTTTATGGAACAAGGTAACATAAAGCAACAAAACCTAGTTGTTTGAGGGAATACTGTCAGTTTCCTGGTCCAGCATTTACATGACCTGTGCATTTTGTTTCTTTATATGTCATAGTAAATAGAATATTTCTTGCAGACCTATTTTTCAAACATCACCAGTCCGTTTTTTCCCTTGCACTGTTCTACAGTTGATACCAAATGGATCCAGCCACAGGATGCAGTCTGAAAGAAGCCCCTATTCTAACGTGCTGCATGCGGTCGAAGGATTTGCACTGGTTCTACTGTGTAGTTTCCAGGTTGCTACCCGTAAACTGGCTGTTCTCATCCTCAGAGAAATACGGTCTTTATTCGTGGCCCTTGGCCAGGCAGAGGTATGATTTTTTTTCTTCTGCAACTTTGAATTAAAATTTTCCAAAGATAAATTCAAAACTGCGATTACAGTTGCTTTTAACATAATTGCTGCAGTGTAGCAGATGTGCATTTAGTTTATAAAAAAGCATTTGATCTCAGCTTACTGTTTCTATTTGCCTTAACACTGTGAATCTTTCTGTGTACTCAACAATGTAGCATTAGTGACATACGCCCTCTATAAGAATTTGAATGGAAACATGTACAGCCACTTAATGTTTTCTCTTGGTATGATGTGAATGTGAAATACACTAAAACCTTTTTTTACTGTGTGGATCATTTTTGTATTGTCAGGATTATAAATTTATATTGGAAATTAAACTCATTCCTGTAGCATAGCATTTGTTAAAAAAACACCACACAAGACACATTTAAGTTTATTCACATACATTTGCCTTCTATAGTAAAGACCTCTAAGTCTTTTTTATGGGTATAGAAATATGGAGAGTCATGTTGTGTACGGGCAGTCACAGCTCAGTGAGCCATCTAAATGCCTAAGAACACAAATATGTGTGTTCACAGTAAAGGAATGCTTCAATAAACAGTAAGCTAATTTTTCAGTCTTTTGATACTGGCTATCCAAAGTCATTTGGGATTTTCTGATATGTGCTTTTGTTCGCTATAGCTGCAAATTAACTTCATTTCAAACCACAGCCTGGATTTGGTTCTGAGGTTCATATGGAAAAGACAAAATGTACCTGTCGTTGCCAATGAATACTTTTAGCTGCTTTAGATTCATGTCATAACTTTTAGATGATTCTGTTTCCAGTACCAGAAAAAAATAAGAAGGAAAATAATTTGGTCAGGAGAGTAGCTAACTTGTGTTCTCTGTGTTACACAGGATGATGACAGACCTATGATTGATGTCATGGATCAGTTGAGTTCTTCTATTCTTGAAAGTTTTATTCATGTGGCTGTTTCAGATTCAGTAAGTACTATTCTATTGTTACTGTGCTTCCATAACAGATATCAGACATGAAATACCAAAAATAAAATTGAGTAATCATAAGGCTTTAAGACTCCAACCATCTACCCAAGAGCTCCAAGGCGCCACAATGTCCCAGACAATCTGTTCCATGAAAATAATCATCCTATGGATATAGAAGTTGCTACATACAGAAACAAAACTTAAAACTACCTGGATTCTGGACCCACATCCAAAAGAACAGTTGAGAAAGTTTTATTGTCAGTACCACCTAATGCCTGAGTCACTTGGAAGTCACTCCCTGCTATCATCTATTCAAGAAACGAATAAGCTTTAGCTCCCTTTTGTGCTCAGAAGTGGCCCCGCCTGCAAATCTGAGCCTAAGCTCGGAAGCAATTCACAGCTGGGCTGAATCTCTGCTTTCACTCTTTCATGGGCTTCATGGTCTAACATGCACCAGAAGAGGCAGAGATTAAACATTTTGAATGAAAACTTATCAGTAGAAGAACTGATACATAAGACAACATTTTGCATGTTATCTTAGAGATTAGTACCCTTTCCTAGTGAGCAGAAACACTCAGTTTGGGGTGCTTTTCAGCCTGATTAAGTTTAAAGCAACAAGTGGTCCTTGCCATGTGAGTGCCCCCTTTCCAGGGTTGTAGGTTCGAGCCCCACATTGGGTGCCAAAAAGGATTGTTGGTGGTTTAACCCCAGCCAGCAACCAAGCCCCAGGCAGCAGCTCACTCACTCCCCCAGTCAGCAGAGAGGGGGAGAGAATCAGGAGGAGTAAAAGCTAGAAAACTGGTGGGTTGAGATAAAGACAGTTTTGGAAAGCAAAAGCCACATGCACAAACAAAGCAAAACAAAGAATTAATTCACCACTTCCCATGGGCAGGCCATCTCGAGGACAGTAGGGCCCCATCATGTGTAACAGTGACTTGGGAAGAGAAACACCATCACTCCAAATGTCCCCCCTTCCTCCTACATGAGCATGATGTCATGGTGTGGAATATCCCTTTGGTCCATGGGGTCACCTGTCCTGGGTGTGTCCTCCCAACTTCCCATGCATCCCCAACTTCCTCACCACTGTGGCAGTAGGGAAAGCAGAAAAGGACTTGGCTCTGTGTAAGCCTTGCTCAACAATAACAAAAACATCTCTATATCATCAACTCTGTTCAGCACAAATCCAGAACACATCCCCATACTAGCCACTGTGAAGAAAGTTGACTCTACCCCAGCCAAAACCAGCACAGAAGGGGACACTGAACTGGTGGTGAGGTGGGGCCTCTCTGTAGGTAAAAGCAGAAACTGAGCAAGCAAGATTCATTCTGACTTTGAAATACATGGATTAGGTCATTCATCTGAAATAAAAGCACCTGAGTTTGGGTGTTGCAATTTCTATGGGCAAAGGTTTGAGTGTTGTGCTTTCATTCTACACATTAATAAGAAAGTAAAGCAAATGTGTTGCCTGTGTGCCTGGTTTCTGACTAGTATAGCAAGGAGTCGTAATTTCTCTTTTCTCTCCACAGACAACGATCCCACTAACACACAGTGTGGATTTGCAGTGGCTGGTGGAGTGGAATGCTGTCCTAGTGAATAGCCATTATGATGTGAAAAGTCCTTCCCATGTCTGGATATTTGCACAGTCTGTTAAAGACCCTTGGGTTCTCTGCCTCTTCAGTTTTCTTAGGCAGGAGAATCTACCAAAACACTGTCCTACAGCTCTCAGCTATGCTTGGCCATACGCTTTCACAAGGCTGCAGCTGATAATGCCTCTTGTGGATCCAAAGTAAGTGGCAGTCTGCATGTAGCTTTCATTTTTATGGGCTGTGTGATTTTAATACAAGGTTTTTTCAGTCTCATGTTTTGGTGTCAGTCCACAAGTCCTGCAAGGTGCCACCGAGAGGTTAGTGTAGCACGATTTTGAGTTTCACAATTGTAACTTGTATGGTGGAAAACTCTAGTTGTCTACCTTCATTGGTTTTTCCCATGTATCATGTCATGTTCATTTGAAGCTGTTAGATACACAGAATGTTTTATTGCCTTTTAAAATACTTAAAATACTGTGTAATTAAGACTGGGAAATTATTCTAATAATTTTAATTTATTTTTAAATTCTAGTATTCCTGTTAATGCAAAGAAAACAAGTACAGCAGGCAGTGGAGACAACTATGTCACTTTGTGGAGAAACTACCTTATTCTCTGTTTTGGAGTAGCAAAGCCCAGTATTATGAGCCCAGGACACTTGCGTGCTTCAACACCAGAGATCATGGCTACCACTCCTGATGGAACAGTGAACTATGATAATAAGGTGATGCATCCTGCTTCAAAACAATTATTTATGTGGGAGAGTTTTAAACTGCATCTGCATGCAAAATTGTATCCTGATGAAAGTGTTCCAGTTAGGGGAATGTTTTGTTTTGATCTATGCAAACTACTTAACTCACATAATCAACAATTAAAACATCTGTATGACATAATGTATCGATAAATATTTGGCAAAAGCCATGGCATTCTCAAAATATTATTCTTTTTTTGTGTTCTAGGTGATATATATTTAAAATATAGAAGGTCTGTACATGTATTTTGAAGTTAACTTTAGTTTCTCATCCCCTTTCTTTCCTTGTAGAGTGCTCCAGTTTGTAAATTTATAACATTAAGCAGTATGGCAGGTTTCTGAATGAAAATTGTATTCCTGTTGGACATATGCCTGTCAGAAGGAATAATATATGAAACACAATTTCAAGCAGTAGCAACCTGGGAAAAACAGTAGCTCCACAAATGCAATTACTGGACTGTTTTAATGAAGCAACAATTAAGTAAATTACAAGAATCTGAAGTGAAGCAAAGAGATTTCCCAGATATATTAATTTGTTAGGCCTTATAGAGATGATTGTGGGGTAGCAGATAGCCAGTTAGACTGCTGTATTGTTATCCATAGTAGTAAAATCATTTCAGCATGTTTTTAAAATACATATTGATTCTTGGACAGTGTTTGTAAAAAAATTAAAATTTTATTTAGTTATTATGGATATCCTGACAATTAAATGTCAATAATTTCTTAATATATTTTAGGCTATTGGAACTCCATCTGTTGGAGTCTTACTAAAGCAGCTGGTTCCTTTGATGAGACTTGAAAGCATAGAAATAACAGAGTCACTAGTATTAGGATTTGGAAGAACAAATTCCCTTGTTTTCAGGTACTTCCCGTTATCATATTCTCAATTATTTGTCTCTAATCCAAGTGCTTTATTGTTGTTGTAATTTAAACATATTCAAATTTCCATTTGAACTTTAGACATTTGCTTTTATTTATTGAAAAAGTATTGATTCTTTTCAAAGGACACTAGATTTATGGGGTTTATATTTATTTTCTTTTAATTTAGGGAATTAGTAGAAGAACTTCACCCACTAATGAAAGAAGCCCTGGAAAGAAGACCAGAGGTTAGTTGCAAAAATTAAATGTACTAGTTTATTTAAACTGAAAAAATCAATTTAAAAATAGTAATTCTGTCTATTTGAAATACAAATGTATTCTTTTTTACTAACTAAAAAGTTAAGCTCTGTGTGCAACAAGAATTTTATTAATTGTATATTTTAAAATAATTTCTTTAAAACTAGTTTAATTTAAATCCTATCAATGATACAAAATATACAATATAGGACTCCATTCTGAGGAAAAATTTCCTGTCAAATATAGAACCTCCTAATACAGATCTTAGATATATTAGAAATTCACTTTCAGTATCTGGAAAAAGAGGAGGCAGCTGCCCCTTCATCCACGTCATTGATGAACAGGTTAAACAATAGTGACTGGACCCTTGGGCAACACCACTAGTGACAGGCCTCCAGCTCAAACCTGTGCCACTGATTAAAATCATCTGAGAGCTGCCAACTTAAATTTCAATTGACTACATTTTTTCATTTTCAATACAGCAGGTTAACTGGCAAATTCATTTGTGTTTTCACCCTCATTGTAGTACTCTCTTTTGTTACAGTAGAAAGTAGTGCTAGAAGGATTCTGAACAGATCTTTCAATTCATGCAAAGGAGAATGTTCTGTTCTTAAAAACCTTTGGTGATTGACTCTACCCTCAGTAAGCAGTTTAGTCTATGCAGCCAAACAGGAAAGCCATGGGGCAAGCTTCAGTACTGGACCCAAGTTGCTGTTCTGCTCAATTTTCCCTCCCTTGCTCATTTTTGGACCATTCCATATGGCTCCAAGATAGAAGTCTGAGATGGCTCTGGGGGTAGCTCACTCCCAAGAGCAAGCCACAGAAGGCCCCAAGCCACCAGGCACTGTATATTCACTACTCTGTCGTCCACAGCAGTTTCAATAAGGTGCCGTCACAGTGATGTGGTGTGTTGTCCCCATCCGCCAGGTCACAGTTTGTAGTGCAGAAGCCATCAGAGAATGATGGGCAGGAAAAAGTTAAGTCATTAATAGGTGGACAGAGCCTCTCAGCTATACCCAATATGGAAAAAACAATTAATTCATTTGTCAGGTGCTTCATTCGACTTAAATTGCATGAGCAATTCTTACTAATTCTGTGTCTGGCAAATGTCCACTACCGTATCCACTCTGTGTTGCTTCACACCTCAATTCACTTGTGTGGCTTCCATCCCTGTGAAGTCATGGGTTTTAAGGTCTCTTGTTTTGATGCTGGGCAGAAGTGGATTAATACATGTTAGTGCAGTCACTTGCCTCTGCATTTTGCCTGTGCATCATTGAAGACAACTTGGACTTGAAAGGCCTTTTCTGGAGACACACATATCCAGTCTACCCTCAGGAAAGGAACTGTGAGAATTCTGACATTTATAGTATGCTGTAAGAGCAAATGTAGCACGAGGAAATGTCAGTCGAGGAACATGAGAACAAGAGACTGCAGTGTTAATTCATTAGTTCCTAATGTGAGGAAATGGACCACCCTCCTGCAAACAGTGCCACCAGTAAACCCAGGAGTGACTGTATGGGTTGTGTAGCTGTAGGGAACACGGTAGGCTTCCATGTCAGCAGGCAGGTGTCCAACCCACCAGAAATAATGTCCTTGAACTGACATATGCTATGACAAGGAAAAGAATTACCAGCATGTCCAAGAACTGCAGGGGTAAACCAAAACGGACATTACAGAAGATCCGCCCTGTGGGCACTGGCACAGAGCTTGCCAGATCTCCTCCGACACTTGCAGGAGGCAGCTGTGTCTGTTAAACACCGTGTTACAGTAAAACTGCTTTTTTCTCTACATGTGCCTCTGGAACATTTAAGGTATAACAGGAGAAAAACAGGGCTTTGTATAGGGCAAATCAAATAGCATAATGATTTGAATAAAACCTTTGGCTAGGATGTTGCAGTTCTGGGTCAGAATACCAGAGAAAGCATCATTTTCTTCTCCCACGCATCTACTGCTGGCCATAGGCAGAGCCACAGTCCTAAATGAGATAAGCCTTTGATCTGACTCAGTATTGCCATTCTTCTGTTTTGAAGAGGAAAATCTGAGCTTCTCTGAGCTTTACTTGTTCTGGCAGGAAATTTCTTTGAGTGCAATAGTAGCTTTTTGACCTTCTCATGGGGTTTTTTGCTTAGTGGAGACGCAGGATACAAACAAGTCAATTTAGCCTTTCAGCAAAGAACAGGCCTTGTTGCATTCACATCTTTCCAGGCAGGATAGAAGACAGAAAGGACAGCTTTCTAAAAGACAAAGAGATACAATGAACCAGTTAACAACTGTTCAGTCCTGTTCTATGGGAGGAGTAGTTTAATGGTGTGTACAACCACTGCAGTCAACACACCCATGAGTGTACTGGAGTGATGTCTTCTAGCAGCTGACTTCAATATGGGTGATCATGTCACTGCAGCATTTCCAGGTTCAAGAATGGCTGATCACTAAAATATCTCCCTGGAGTTTGGATATATGTTCTGCACTCTACACTGCTTCCATCACCCAGACTAGGTGACATTAAGTTAACGTGAATATCCATATTACCTGAAGATAGCATGGGGTTTTGGCATGTGGATGTTGAATATCAGTTATTTTTGATTCATTATTTCATGATTTCCTTTCCACATTTTCAGTAAATACTAAGGTAGCTGTTAATTTTTTCAATAATAGTTGCAACGACAAAAAATTGATCATATTCAGCTCTTTGTTGATGTGTAAGCACAGTCTTATGGTGAAATATCCAAAAGAATTCGAGTTCCTTCATGAAGAGAATTCTTGAAGTGGAATTCCAAAATCTCACTATCATATTGATATTTCTGAAGCTACTAGTTTTTAGTGTATATGCCTAGGATCTAGGCATATAAAAATGGTTCTTATTTTAAATTCCAAGAACAAGAAACGTCGAGAACGCCGAGATCTACTACGACTGCAGTTACTGCGAATTTTTGAACTACTTGCTGATGCTGGTGTTATAAGTGACAGGTAGGACTACCACTCATCATAAATATTGATCTTTTAAGTGAAACAATTTTCAGTGTTTGCCACACTGAGATTATGTCGGTATGTTCTTTGAAGAATTGTGTAGTCTATCAGATATGGAAATATTTTTCTGCATTTCTTCAGAAAACTATAACTACACTGTTACTCTATACTAATGTGCAACTTTCCTTTATGCTAGTACAAATGGAGCCTTAGAAAGAGATACGTTAGCCCTTGGAGCCTTGTTCTTAGAGTATGTTGATCTGACTCGCATGCTTTTGGAGGCTGAAAATGATAAAGAAGTTGAAATCCTTAAGGATATGAGAGCACATTTCAGTGCAATGATTGCCAACTTGATTCAGTGTGTTCCAGGTATGCTGTTAAATTATCTCAACATAGTACAAAATTGCCTTTAGAATAGGTATTAGAAAAGTAATGTTTTATTTCTTGTTTGTTCTGTGCTTCTTTTTACTGCTTGTGAATTGTCACGTAGTGAATGTTAAGGGGATTGTGGACAAAAGTGTGTTCAAAAGTCTACTAAGAGTTAAATATGAAAAACCTGTAAAGCCTGACTAAGCTTGTAATAGCCACCTGTAATAATCAGCTCTTTAAAAGCCTAGCAAAGAAATTGTCTGTGACCCTTAAGGACTCCAGATATCTTTGAAATAAGGCCTTATTTTCTTCCCTCTGACTTGATGGCCAGACTCTTTATAAATTCTGACAGGTACTGAAGAATATAGGTAGGTGCAGAAAATGTACAATATTAAATGTAGTGAAAAATTTGCCTGAGGTTTTGAGACCATGTCACCTGAGTCCAGTTGTATCATGAAGATTTCTCCAATTGACTTCATGCTTTTTATATATTGCAAGATCACTTCAGAAATATAATGTAATTCCATTATCAAAGAAACAAAAAACACTTCAGCTTTAAAAGCCTTACTGGAGGATGAGGTCTGGAGCTTACTCAGTCTGTGTAAATCTGTTATGTCCAGACCATTTATGACAAGACATAGCAGCACTGGTAGCAAAAAATACAAAGAAATTCAAAAGAGTAAAGTGAGGGAATAAATAATATACAAATTCTTTCATGTAATTTTCCAGTATGCAAATTTTTTCAAAGTGGTATAGTTGCTTTCAGCTGGAAGATACATAAAAAATACATAATAGTTGAATAAAATAAAGAAAAAATGGCATCCCTGTTATTCTCTAAAAAATCCCTTTGAACTGAGTGATGTCAAGCTCTTAGCTACCAACAGCAAACAGAATACTGAATTTCTTTCCTTTATCCCTCTTTTAAATGATGTTCGTTAACAATACAGTATTTCTTTACTAAGTACTTTGCCATGAAGCCTTACTTTGCAAAGCCCTTCCTCTTTGCATTCATTCTCACGTTCTACAAGGCATGTGACTAATGACTGCATGTTGTATGAATTTTCCACAATGAAAGTTACGTTGTGTGTTTTGAGAGAATACAATAAGAATTGATACATTTCAATAGTTCAGAGATATATTTCTGCTAACAAGACAGCTTTAAAATGTATCAGTAACTAATAAAGCTGTAACAGCTTCTGGCAATCAAATGTTTATCGTTTCAAGATCTATCACCTTTAGTCACTGTTCATACTGATTTGCATAAGTATTGTTGGCTTCCAGCACAGTTTCTAGTTGAAAAATAATTGGCCAGTAGCAGTTTGCCAGTCTCTTTAATAAACATAGTACTACCTCTGTCATCATGTTTTGCTGAGGTGACTTAAAACTATGTTTAACTTCATTTAAAAGAATTATCTTTTTTTTTCCTCCACATGATTAAGAATTCATAGATATTTTTAATTTTGCTCAGGTAATTCAGCTGTTCAGAACATATACCACATCTTTGTCGTAAACATACAGGCACCAAGTTTCTTCTATTTGTTGTCCCTACCTATTACTGTATTAGAATAAGATGTATGTATTGTTTAGGCTTACATTTAAATATTTACAAGTAAATATTTGACACAAAAGGAATGCAAGAGGCAGTGAAACTCCTGATTTTATAATTAGATTCTTGAATGCTTTTCTAAAGTCAGATGTGTATGTTTATATAACTACTGATTAATTCAGAACTGAAGATTCTTAGAAATAAGATGCATCTTAATCTCTTCATTAGATTTTAAAGGAGCTTAGATACTTTGAAGTAAGTGTATATTGAACATATATAAAAACTTCCCTTTTTGTAGAAATTGGAAGTTCATGTCATCCTTATACCACATGAAATGTGTATTTATTATTAACAAATCATAACTATTTCTATTTCTATTCACTTAGTCCACCACAGGAGATTTCTCTTCCCTCAGCAGAGCTTGAGGCATCACCTGTTCATTTTATTCAGCCAGTGGGCAGGACCTTTCAGTATTATGTTCACACCACTGGACCGTTACAGTGATAGAAATCATCAGATTACAAGATACCAGTATTGTGCATTAAAGGTATGAAAGTTTCACTGTCCAAATCAGTAACAGCAATTTTTCAGTTAAAATGCAAGTAGCTATGGGGTTGATTTCCTTCTGTTTGACAGAAATTTTCATTGGCATACTCAATGCAAACTTGTATGCTCAGATGTATATGTACAGTGGTATCATACAATATAGCACTCAAGTTATGTATTTTTTTCTTTGTTGACACTTTTCAAGGCAAATTATTTTCAAAACCAGAATGCATTTTAAAATTTTACTTAGCTGTTCATTAGCAGCTTAGCGGATTCAGCAAGAGGATCTTAGACTCTGAAATTAAGCATTACCAAATTCAGTATCTCAGGATACTGAACCTGTACCAGTCTACATCTCAGCTCTGTCTCCCACACTTGCCTGGAGATGTGGTCACTAATAATATACTTTTGTGGCAAAACTAGTTGCAACTCCCCTGCATAAGTGAGCTGGGAAAGAAATAGCTTATGAAGTTATGTAAGCTGCATCACCCATTGTAAAAGTTTTAATTTTTGCAGAAACATGCTATTGAAACATCTGACTATATTTTAATTGTTTTGTAGCTTGATTTGTGAAGACTGGGTAAAATGAAAAAACATTCCCATTTATTGAATAGTTGGGAAACTGGGCAATAGTATTTCCTCCAAAATGCTTAAATGGAGCATGATCTTGAATCTGGTAAAACCTATAGCAACATAATTATTGAATTCCAGCAAAATCATCTGTTACCATTTTCACTGTAGTTCCCTCAAGACAGTAAACAAGTGGCAGTCCTGTCAGCCTGGATCTGAGCTAAAATCATTCTGAAAGGTTCATTATGTTACTCTTTTGTGTAACTAAAGTTTCATGTGTTTCTAGGCCATGTCAGCAGTTCTCTGCTGTGGACCTGTGTTTGATAATGTTGGTCTTTCCCCTGATGGATATCTTTACAAATGGCTTGATAATATTCTGGCTTGTCAAGACTTACGTGTAAGTACTCAACAGAATGCAACACTGATGAATAATTTTAATGTCTGTACTGAGTGAGGAAAGAGTTTGTAACTGTAAGAACTATGACTGTGTATTCATTCTAAAAATCCCTTCCTGTTTGGTAACATGGATGCTGATGAAACAAATCTGAGTGAAAGTTGTGTGGGTAGATTTTGCAAATAAGTGGTGAAAGAAATGATTCAGAAAAGGAAAGAAAGGTGCTTTTTTTCTTTTTAAAGAACATGTAATAAATTATTCTTGCTATTTTGTCCTCCATATCTGTGAAGATGGGTTTTGACTTGGTAACTACACAATCATAGTTCTGCATTTATAGCTAATTGGGCTGTCTCTTTGATTAACAAGGAGTAGATTGGAGATACACATCAACTGGAGAGAGAGAGAGAGAGAGAGAGAGAGAGAGAGAGAGAGAGAACACTTTCCCTTTGTGGTATCTTGCACCTTGACCTGCTGTTCTCCCTAAAATCTCATACCAGCACACATGATTGTTATTGCCAAGAAAAGCAAACAGCAAAACCTAAATGTGTGTGAAGCAGCTAGAGGATATAGGCTAATACAGGTAATTGATTAGGAAAAATAGGTCAAATTTGTTTCACTCCAATTCATGATTAATCATTGTAATGAAGGACTGTAACTAAACCACACTGCCTATTCAACTAGTTCACAGTTAGGTGAGAAGGATCCTACCTGGTCCAATAACAGTATCATTTGTAGTCTTTACAAGTAGTTAGCTACACTTGGTGACAAAATATTAGTAGGCGTTAGTGTTGGGTGTTCCAGTACTATCCTGTACAGTCCAAGCTTTACTTACGCTGTGTTTGTAGCAGTGCTGGTACCAGGATAAAATCTGTATGGAGAGTTGTTAGATTGCTGGGTGTAGCTGGATTGAATATACAAGTCTCATACGCCTGGACTTGGAAAAAGATATTTTTCTTTGTCTGCCTTACTTCTCTGTTAGTCAAAGGAAGGGTAAACATGAATGTGTGTCACTGTGAAATTCTCAGGAAGTAGGAAATCAGTTTAGAGTCAGTTATCAGTAAAAATGGAAGTCGCCCAAGAACACCTATCAAATGTCTTAGATTTTCCAAAGACTCTGCTTTTCTTATGTGTTGAATTTTGGAAACTTCATTTAATTTTGGAACATTTATTTCACTTATGTAGTCTTTGTACATACAATTTTATCTCAAGTGAGGAGTATTGAAACCTGAGTTACATTCCAACTTTGCTGTCCCTAAAATAAATTTATCATACATGTTCTGATTTCTGCTTGCATATTTAAATTTTCTGTTTTACTTATGTCACTCTAAAAATTTTAGAGAGTGAACATATCTGAGCCCACCAATTGTGTTTTGACATTTGCTCAGGTTCATCAGCTTGGCTGTGAAGTTGTAGTCCTGCTGCTAGAACTGAACCCTGATCAAATTAATCTCTTCAACTGGGCTATAGATCGATGTTATACGGGATCATACCAGCTTGCCTCTGGATGTTTCAAAGCCATTGCCACTGTGTGTGGAAGCAGGTATTAATTAATTTATTAACCTATACTTTCAGATGTAAAGAAAACTGGAGGTTCAGCTTGTGTTGTAAAGACTTGTTGGTCACACTCTTACGTTACATTTTCTCAAAGGGTTCTTGGGGAATGTATTGCTTTGTTTTCATGATTCTGAAAACAAAGTTATGTGCTTGGTGGAAGATGCTGTTATTGTATATCTATTTGGAATCTGTGGCATTTTGATGCTATTTTGATCAGGAAGGTAGAAAATAGCCGCAACACTTTAGTTTAAATGTAGGTCATAAATCTGGTTTCAAAAATTTGTCATGGTTTTTAGTTTAATTTATGAAAGGAAAAGTGTTTTAAATGTTAATAGCTTGAAAGTCGTTATTTTGAGATGTTGTCATCTACAAAGTCATGTTCTTTTTCTAACTGACTTTAATTTGTTTAGTTACTTTTCTGTCAACTGGTGTCATTACTGCTAATGCTAAGCAAGCACAAGCTCATGAAGACATGAATAGAAATATTGCTTTTGGGTCAGGCCTCCATAAAAATCTATCCTTTCTTTAATTTTTTGAAGACAAAATTTACAGAGAAATTCAAAAATGCAGTAATTTGCATCAAATTAAAATAAAGCTGAAAATTTGCTTTTGACAAAAATAATTTGACGGGATGATTGATCAGCATAGTTCAGTATAGGAATACTTGGGTTATAGAAAATGAAAACAAGTCAAATATTCTAGTATGTATCTCTAAAACCATTCTTACAGGAAGAAATAGAGACTGCGTTATACTGAGGTTTTTAAAATATGAGTGGAATTTTGTCTTTGCAAATTCAGTTATGTTAAGAGATGTTCTTTATTTAACAAACACTGAAAAATACCAGGTTTTAAGCCAGGCTTTTTTCCTCACATTGTGTTACCTATGCCACTGTGTTCTAAAAATTAATCTTTCCCATATACTTACAGTAAAAGTTGATAGTATGATCTGCATGATTTACTTTGAAGGGAAAGTCCTATTTCTAGCAAGTTGAGAATTTTTGTTAATATTTGAAAGCTGTTAATAGTTTTTCCTCTGTCATCTGTCAAAATGTATCCAGAGGCCACTGCTTAAACTACTTGTAAAATGATCAGTAATGTATCTCATTGATGATGCCTGTCGGGCTATGAAGAAGCTACTTTTTTTTTTTAATTTTTAATTTACTCTTTAAACTTAGTGGAAGGTCAAAGAGACAGGAGTATAGCATGGATTGCAGCTAGGATTTGGAATTACCAAGAATGTCCTATGTCACACACATATCTGACATATTAAAAAGTCCAAATAGGCATTCTGCAGCCATCCAGGAGCAGTGTAGCTGATATCCAGGATGAGAAATTGGTGGCTCACGATTGAATCAATTGCATTTACAAATCATCAGGGGAAAATGGAAACTTTAGTGAAAATCCAGATGCTCTGACATGGGAAAGGATCTTCTATCAGTATTCTCCTTGTTAACCCTTTGATATGTTTAACCTTACAATTGATGTTGCAGACTTTTTTAATCGGTTCTTCAAGTTTACTGTTTGAAAACAATTTTGATAGGATTGTCTAACACCTCAAAATGTTCATGTCAGAGATAGTGCCTTTTGTCCAGAAGGACTGTTTCAATTGCAGCTTGTCTTAAGAAGTACTTTATCCCTGGAAATTTTCCTGCTCCCCATTTTGTTTCATGTATATTGGCCTATTCTGTAAACAGTTTATGTTATAAATTAAAATTAATTGACAGTTATAGACACAGGTATTGCCTTTCTCACTGTGGGTAACTCAGTGCATTCCTAAGGTAATTACAAGTAATCCTTTCTTTCTTCCCATTCACCAGATGGCCCTTTGATCAAGCAGCGTGTATTCATAAGAGCTCCCTTTCCCGTATTCTGATGGGAGAACAGAGAGATGACGTTCTCTTTAGAACATATTACAGCGTAAATGAGTGAATATAATCTGCATTCCTGACCAACATTCACGAAAATGTACTGTTTATTCTTCTAGGAACTATCCTTTTGATATAGTGACGCTTTTAAACTTGGTGCTGTTCAAGGCATCTGACACCAACAGAGAGATTTATGAAATTTCCATGCAACTTATGCAGGCATGTATTAGCTACTTTTTTTGTCCTCCTATCTTTGAAGTTTTTGTGAACTTCTTATAAAGTACTGTTTATTTACATTTAGTTGTGTTTTGAAAATAAACAATCAGTTTTGTCTTGGCTATAAATACTTACAGGGTTATGTATGTAAAAATGACTGTTATGGTGTCTTTCATATTTGGAGGGTATAGTCTGAAGCATATAGAACATTTTCTGATAGTTTGAAATGCTGACATTCCCTGAATTAAGGAATTTTATTGTCTCATTTCTTTTTTTTTTTTGTCTTCTACAGATCCTTGAATCAAAGCTTTTTGTTTATTCAAAAAAAGTAGCTGAGCAAAGACCGGGCAGTATCTTGTATGGGACACATGGTCCACTGCCACCCCTTTACAGTGTCTCACTTGCCCTTCTTTCATATGAACTAGCAAGGATGTATCCTGAGCTTACCCTTCCACTTTTTTCAGGTACCTATATTTATTTGACATATTATCTACTTCACATTTTCGTACAAATGGTAGACTGATACCATTTTGAACCACAGTTCTATTTATAAATTTATCTTGACCTGTTTTTATTCTGATTCAGATTTAGGAATACAATATACATTTCCTAGAGGTACTTACACAAAGTACAGAAACCCTGTTTGGGGACTCTGTGCCACTTATGAGATCTTAGGGCAGCTTTGAAATTACAAGTGCCCTGAATGAGTTACAATTACATTGGCTCTACTGTAATGGATTCTCATGTGATTCATTCATTTATATAGGTGGTACTTGGATATAATTCTTTATTTTATATAAACATGACTTTAACTTTGGGCAGATTGATTGCCTGTGTTCAGTTGTACCAATGATTCAAATCACTCTGAGTGATCTCTACCTTCTGTTACATGCCACATCTGCATGCCTTGGCATTATTTTAATTTTATTAGAAATATATTTTTTCAGAGTTACTGAGAAAAATGTTGAAGAATGAGACCTGCAAGAGCACAGTTTAGAATATGTCCACTCTGAGACCATTCCTGGGAACAATATTTTGAGACATACCTGTCTGTTTTCATTAGTCTAATGTGTTAATCTGGTTTTTAAATAACAACACAAATGTCTGTATTCGTGGGAATTCTTACTGGCTCTTAAAATCCCATTATGTTTTTTTTACTCAGTCTGTAGGGGCTGGAGGGAGGGTAAAGGAACAATACATCATCCCTTCCTCAGTGCCCAAGATACCAGGAGTTATAAATAGCTGGTGCAGGGAAATTCTCATGGCTCCTTAAACAAATGTTGTTCACTATTACTGTTATCATCTGTTCATGTTGCCGTAGTGACTGTGTCATTTGAAAAAACCCTCAGATATACAGTCCAAGTCAGAAATCCTTTCTGTACATCTCGAATCATATGGAGAGAGAACAGTATGTGTCTTCAAGATTTCTAAAAACCAGGCAGTGAGTAAAGAAAGGAAATGTTTTCTGTACTGATTTTTCAGAAGAATTCTGGTAAAGAGAGATAATGTGGTTCACTTTGGCAGGAAGCTGTATTTTTTATCCCAGATTTTTCCAAATCCCTTTACCTCACAGTGCCAGTTCTTTTTTTATAAACTATGTAAAGTGCTGTATAAAGCACTCCTGTACTGACAGCCAACTGAATTTTATAGGCCTCCCCGCAGGAAATAAGACCCCAATAGATAGAAGATGTTTTTTGTAAACTCAGTATAATAAATGCCTTAATATTTAAACCATAGCTTAGAAACCTGGAGGCCAATGGGGCATTTTTAATTCTGCAGAACACTTTTCTAATTCTGCAGCTCTTGGAATTCCAGAGTAACCACCAGTAATTGAACTATCCTTTTTCCTCTTTTTTGGCATCCACTTCACTTAATACATAATATAGCACAGTAACAAGGGGTGACTTTCTGTGTCTAAGCCCAGACTATGTTAGTTATTTTAGACAGAAGCCTTAACCAGTCACTTGCTATTATTGAACATTAAATTAGTGTTTGTTGTCAGGAAGTTCAAGTACATGCTTTAGTATGCTATTGGTGTGCAAGATAAAAACCACCAGGTAGTCTAGCAAACATCAGAAAGGTGATTTAAACAGTGTATTTGAGGTTTCCTTCATAAATTAATATGTTGTCCTTTTCAACTCTTACTGTTTTAGAGGTAAGCCAGCGATTTCCAACAACACATCCAAATGGAAGACAGATCATGCTTACCTACCTGCTACCATGGCTTCATAATATTGAACTTGTAGACAACAGGCTGCTCCTCCCTGGTTCAAGCCCTACTACTCCAGAAGACGAACTGAAGGACAAGGATGGGGAAATAGCAGTCACAAGTGGACTAAAAGGCAATGGCTGGGGCTCACCTGAGGCCACCTCACTGGTTCTCAATAATCTCATGTATATGACAGCCAAGGTAAAAAAGTAAATCAAACAAAGAAACCAACCTGTAAAACTTCTGTTTCTTCCCTCCAACATCAAAACTATTGCACTGGAGCAGGTTTTTTTTTGTCAGGACAGCACTAAAACTGTTCTCTTTCTAAACATGGATATTAGATCTAATGGAGGATCTCAGTTCCCTCATATGTCACCTCATGGGTTAATGTTTAAGGCAACAGATGAGAGTTTATTTGGGGATGAAAATAAGCACGTGAAATTTGTCCTACTGAAGCTATGAAAATATATGAAAAACATATATTCTATAAAAAAGGAGAAAATGAGTATAAATTTCTAAAGTGCTAGTTAAAGCATTTTTTTTGTAAAAGGGAAAGTATTTTACATCCCAGATCCTGATGAAGGATGAGGGATTCATTTTGTCCTATAACTTTTTAATGTAAAATGCCTAAGGAGCTGGTGGAGAATCCATTTTTACGTTGTCTTTGCTGAGTTGCAGACTGCCCTACTAGTGTGCCATGCCTTTTCTGGCACTGCTTTTGCCAGGTTCACTAGATACATCTAAACTGCTAAATACATAATCTCCAGAAAGTAATGCCTGTCATATGGGACAGAGTGGTTCCTATTTCCTAACTTTCTCAGAGTTAATCCTCTCTCAAGCAGGCTGTCTGTATCCATGCTGCATAGCAGCTGATTCTGAATCTTGCCTCGCATTCAGGCCCTCTAAGTAAAATATAATCATTATTTTGTGTGCATTTTGTCATGTGACCACATCTGAAGTAGCATGGGGACTGGTCTTCAGCTCACCAGAATGTTTTTTTGATACTCATTGCATATCCAGGGCATGATACTGGCTTTGAATGATCTGATGGTATGGAGTCTCTAGGATATTGTTAGAGGAATTTTGTGGGTTGAAAACAGGTGTGATGCAGTCTCACCCTTACTGCCTATCAGCAACAGTCCTTGGAGTAAGTTGTTTCAAAACCACACAAAGTCTTGGTTCCAGAGTGATTGACCTAGTTTTGAGCCTACTTATGTGACAAAGGGACTGGCACCTGGAACTGTCAGTGTAGAAGGCAGTAGATGTAGATGCCAGTGACAGTGTCAATGTAGCTAATATGTATTACATCACTTTCAGTAGAATAGCATGACCTGGAGATTGCTTCTCCCCTGCTAGTGGAATGTGAACCTGTGCAGTGGTTAAAACAGACTTCTCAAAGTGGGAGGCAAAAATTTTGCATAGGAAACAGAACTGCTTCAATTCTAGCCTCCCACATCCCGAATGCATGCACTGACCATTTAATTGGTTGGACAAAAGGCAGTAATTTCTAGAACTGTGTCTTGCAAAAGAGAGCAAAAGCTGCTCATTTCCAATGTGAAAGCAAGGGTCCGTAAAATACTTAATTCTGCTGGGATTCACTTGGGAGAGAGGTTCCCAATTGATCACTACTGTGAAGACTGAAGCACTTAGGTACAGACATGCAGAAACAGAACTTTGGTTGCTTGACAGCTGTAAAGATGAAACTTAATAAAGTGCTTGAATTTAGGATCACTTTTTTAATTTATGTTCCTCAAGATTTTTATTTTTTTTATCATTTAAGTCCTGTGGATTTGAACCTAAATACTTTTAAATGGAATTTATGCTCTCAAGTCTGTCAGGCAGATATTGAAAATATCTTTTTGTAAATTTTTACATCATTTCACTGGTGCTTTTGCATGAGAAAATGCTCTAAAAAAGGATGGTTTTGTTTGGAGGTCCATATATTTCAAGAAATGTATGCCTATGGTTCTTTGCAGTATGGAGATGAAATTCCCGGACCAGAGATGGAAAATGTCTGGAATGCTTTGGCCAACAATGAAAAATGGAGTAACAACCTTAGGATAACACTTCAGTTTCTCATTAGTTTGTGTGGTGTCAGCAGTGATACCATCCTTTTACCTTATGTAAGTGTTGGCACTTTTTTTAATTTACTGTTGATTGCACAGGTTTTAATATAGAAAACAACTATCACCTGCAGAGCAACTTTGCATGTCAGTGTACGGAGACAGTAACAGAGGCTGGCCATAAATTGCCAGAATGAATGAGAAAAAAATGTAAGCAATATTTTTTCATTCCAGACTTACATAAAAATACGCAAAATATATATATATTGAAATTTTTTTTGTTAAAAAGACAGAATGGCTGTTCTGAGATTAAATAACTTGCATGAAAATTGAAGAGAAGTAAAAATACTAAATGCTTATTTTTTTTCTCAGTAATCAATTAGTTTACAAAGCTGTTCGTTAAATTTTGAAAATCCTTTAAACAGTTGATGTTGTATCATGAATGAGACATAACATGTTATGATCTTATTGGCTTGTTTATTGTAAATATTTACCTGTTCTTCAGAAAAGCATGCAGTTTTAAGAAAGTGCTACGTTTTGTTCTCCTTTAACCAACTAAGGCTTTCTGTGGGACATCTCAAGAGACAGAGGAGAGCTAACCTTTATAAGCTCCTTACCCTGTCAACTTCTGTCTTTGCATGGCTATCATAAATTATATAACATTCCTGTAATGTGCAACTCAAACTGTGCTGGATATTGTTATCATTCCAGTTAAAATAAAATCAGGGCTGTCTGAGAAAAGTAGGAGAGTTCCATTCCCATGGTCCTTATTGCTCAGTTGCTGGGTGAAACAAAATCTAAATTTAGTAAATTTTCCAGCACAATTACAATATGCTGTTTTATTGGCCTCTTTATATTGATTTCCCTGCAGTTGTCTAAAACAACTCTAAAACATACTTCATTTACACTTGCTGAAATAGTTTGCTTAAAGTGCTTATGATGACTGCTACACATAATAGAATAAAGAAAATATGAAAGCCCATAAAAATTTTCAAGATGTTGGTATTGTGCCATAGACATCCTGTTTGTTTCCTTTTATTTGTCGGGTTTACTGTTCTGTATTCTGAAATCAGTGTATATGTTTGTCTACCTAGTCAAAAGAGGGAAAATTTGAAAGCGGAATTGGTGTAAGAACAAGCTCAAGGTTTATATGAGAGGAAGACAGAAGGGTTGATCCCAAATATCTTGAGGGTAATTAAGATCTTTCCATCAGTTGTGACAGAGGCTCTCCATTCAGTGTTGACTATGCTTTGAGCAGGAAGTTAGATGAGAGGCCTCCCAGGTTCTCTCCAACCTGACTGATCCTACAATCTGTGATAGACTTGGGATTAGGCCCAAAGGTGGTCTCCGTCAGGAGGAGCTTTGTTGGCAGAAAGCAAATGGAAATCACAGAGATAAGACACAAAATGAGGGATCTTGAATTTCTGTCAGCTTACAAAATAAATAGGGGCAGTCTTCTAAGAGGAAATAGTCCTGTGCTGAGGACACACTCCTCACTCCTGAATCTGTAGCCTTACCGGAAATCTCTGATAACCCTGTCACCTTTTGCCCAGGAGCCCCTCAGATACATTATCCTCCTATGCAGATACTTGCCAGCCCAAAGCTTTCAGCACCTCCTTTTCCCAGAACTGTTGCCATCCCAGAGCTCTGAGCCACCAGCCTCCAAACCCTTCCTACCCAGAGCATTTCTTTCTTCGATTCTTTCCTTGCCCCGATGTCTTGGCTCTCACAGCTCTGTCCTCCTCCAGGACAGTAGAGCAATCTGTTTTGGCATCTCCAGCTTCATCTGCTCAGTATCTCCTGTTTTGCCTGTGGAACTTTTCTGGTCTCCCTCCCTGGCTTCTAGCAGGTTACCAAGACACTTGGGACTTCACCGGTGGCAGCAGCTGACAAGGTTCCTGTGTTTTCTGCCACCCAAATAGTCTGTGTTTTGTGATGTTGAGTTAAAAGTCTGATTCTCAGATTTTGCAAACTCTGGAAAAAAACTTCAGCTTCTGTGGGGAGCCTGACTGTGCTTATGAGTCACCCCATCACTGATAGCTTTGCCTGGAGTAGGAAAGTACACTGGGCTTATCACATGCATCTGCTCAGTGTTTTGCTAATGCCCTGGAGTATACAGATAAGAAATCATAGCAACTCTGCTAACTACACAAGACTGCTGATACCATAAACATGTGTCTTCCATTATCATGTAGGTAACAGATACACGTTAGCAAATAAAGATCAATTAGACAGTTTATCAGCACTGTTCCAGGTCACCTGGGCTCTAAAGACCACGGAGTTGCAAGATTGCCAGTTTACCCATCTCCTTCTGGAGCCCCCTGTGCCCCAAGGCAGTCACCAGCTGCTTCGTGCCTTCAGCCATCTGTTCTCCCTGTGTGGATCCAAGCCAAAAGGATGCCTGACTCACTTTATTTTTAGGTTTTTTTCATCAGCTAAATTAATTGCTTTGTCTCTTATGTTTTCTTTAAGCATTTTTTCCCAATGCACTGGTACAAGTTGCTGAGCTGTCCATTCTTTCACATTACATACTGAAAGATTTCTTAGAATATTTGCAGTTCAAAAACCTCTTCAGCAAAGACTTAGTGTGACCCCTTCAGGGGTGAGAGAAGCTGAAACAGGGGCTCTGTGAGCCCGAAGAAAAATGAGTGTCAGAAAGGAGATGGATCTGTATTTGGAAAGTCCCTGGGAAACCTTTAGCGCAGTAGAGTAAAAGAGACTTGTAGTGTGTGCATTTTCTCTACTTTAAGCAAAAAAAAAAAAAAAAAAAAGGAAAGTGAAGCAATTCAGAAGTTATTTTAATGGCAGTATTTAAGAGTATAAGAACAGCAATACTTGATGAGGCCAACAGGCAGTTCAGTCCTGTATATCAGCAGCCCTGTAAGCAACTGTTTAGGGGCATCTTTAAAAACAAGCAGACAAACACCGGGGGATGCTTCCCCATATGGGCTCCCAGCTCCAGCAGTTTATGAATCAGATGTTTTTGAGTTGGAGATGGTCTCTGCTTTTAATAGCCATCAGGATTTTTTTCCCCTCAGGAATTCAGCCTAATTTGATCTTTGAGGTTTGAGGCCTTGTTAAAAGTTTTATAGAAATTTCCAGCATTTCTATAAATGGTACTCTCAGATTTTTCAAATCAGGGCCCATGAAGTCTATATACATATTTGCTCTGTCTTTCTTCCATTTCCTATTACTCTGCTTACATACGTAAGTAGCTGCTCAGAGCTTGACTTAGTCTTTGTGGCTACAGCTATAGTTTTGTAGATGTTTATGTTATATAGTTATATACCTAAACAGCTCATTGTGAATGGTAAGCAATAACTTTAAGGTAAATAGATCACAGATTGACTCTGCTGGGAAAATGATGTTGATGTCAAGAGTTTTATTTCTGTATGAACTTTATGTGGTTGTGGTGTCTGTCCAGGGGCAACACTTGCATTCTGGATCCTTTCAGTACCACAGTGTAAAGGAGTTATTGATTTATTTGAAAATTCCCTTTAGTCAGAGTTTAATAACTTGTTTTCTTCTCTAGATAAAAAAGGTTGCAATATATCTATGTCGCAATAACACTATTCAGACAATGGAAGAGCTCCTTTTTGAGCTGCAGCAAACTGACCCCGTGAACCCCATAGTCCAGCATTGCGATAATCCTCCGTTCTACCGTTTTGCTGCCAGCAACAAAGCCTCAGCTGCAGCTTCTGGTATGACCTCCATGTGTTTTCCATGCTCTTTTGAAGTCTTCATCCCTTTGCAATAAACAATCTCTTAGTTTTTCACCCATTCAGATCTTCATATATAAAGTTTCAGGGCTTTGTTGCATGTCTAAATTACAGTTCTTTTTAATTCCTAATGTTGTATCTGCTTTGTTAATATATGCTTAATTATCTCAACTATTTTAATAGCATATTGCCAATATTTGGTGCTGTTCAGAACTCTACCAGTCTTCAGAACACTTTCCTCTCTGGTGGTTCTGGTAGTTTCTCAGAACAGGAAATCGTGAATGCTGTGATCACAGCAGATACCCCAAGCAGGGTTTCCTGAAAACTAAGAGCCTCAACTGTGTGGCAATTCTGCTTTCAAAGACCTAATGCTATTTCCTAGCTGCAGTAGACAAATATACTTAAGAACCAACCCCATATTTAACCTTGTTAGTGTTTTGCTAAATACTTGAAAAAAATAGGTTATGTCACTTGAGAATGAGCTTAGTTTAAGGAGTGCAAGAGCATTACTGTGTTAATCTACTTCTCTAAGCATGTAAGCTTTACACCGTTCAGCCATTCAAGCAGGTTCTGGTTTGTAGAGGTGGCAGTGTTCATTCATATGTGCAAGTACTCACGGGTTGATCACATTGACTGTAGCTGCTAAAAAGCCCTCTAAGTTGCTGGCTTTTATTGTTTTGCAAATAATGTCTGCTGCATGTAACAGGTGTTCTTATTGACGTCTCATATACAGGAACCACCTCTAGCAGTAACACCGTTGTAGCTGGCCAAGATAGTTTTCCTGATGCAGAGGAGAACAGAATGGTGAAAGAGACTGATGAAAGGTTTGTGGTTTGGGTTTTTTTTTTCTTGTCCTATGTAAGTTTTAAATGTGACTCCATAAAGGTTTCTAGCATTCAGATCTGCCAGAGACCATATGATAAAAATTACAGGAAAATCACAAAGTTCTGATGCAAGTATTCCAGTTTCTACTGAAAGACACCTCAGAAAAAATGGAAAATAATTTGCCTGAATTCAACGCTGGCATTTATGTTACCAAAGACACTGGAAGCTGTAAGTGCATCTGCACTTCAAAACCAGTGTGTCGGTCTTTAAATGTCCATTAATATTGACTTCATGTATCCAGACATATGAAATAATGAAAATCATAGACAGAATGTATTAAGATGGCTCCTGATGCAGAAGTGGTGATGACTTTAGATCATCACTAGTGTGTGAACCTTTAATGTGGCTCTTCTCACTCCCCCTCAGGCCTAGTTACCCTGAGAGCACAAGGTGGACAAAGTCAAAGGAGATCACCAGTAAAAGTCGTCAGAATTTTACCCATGAACATGATCTGTGACAAAATACTAGCTGTGGACAGTTTATATCTCAGTTCAGCCTTAGCAGTTTCTTCGAAATCACATCTTTGCAGCATAAGAATTTCCCTTTGCTAAATTTTAAAAGCTTGTGACATAGGAGCACACTGTTAGAACTTCTCAGAAGTGGTTTGCAACATCTTTCATGGAAAGAAACAGCAATGTATTTGCATTGCTGTCTCCTCTTGTCTAAAAGTGCAGCTGTCAGCTCCTGTGTAAAAGTGCATGCTTAAGAAAATGCTTTTTCTGTTTTTAGAGTAAGCATGTAGTCCAGATGTTTAATGTCAGTCTGTGCTTTTAATGAAGATTTTTTTCTTGTACTTGAAGGTTCAGTAACGTAGTCAGAGCACACACCCGACTAGAGTCAAGGTACAGTAATAGCTCCGGAGGATCTTATGATGATGACAAAAGTAAGTTTTATTATTCAATTTGATGGAATTTCTGGTGTTTAGGTGGGAGAGGAAAACATTCTAATGTCTGGTGGAGGCTCTCTGTTGCAGTTCTATGTAAACAGTAATGTAGCTTTACCATACAGGTTGTGTCCTTATTTTACATTCATACCTCATTTAATTAATTTACTTTGTTTAATCTGGGCTCCATCAAACCTATTTGAAGGCTAGAGAACTTCACAGAAGGCAGCAGCAGAGAATCCTCCAGACAGTAACACACTGAGTCTTTCACACATGGAAAGGGGAAAGACTTCGAAGAGCAAGTACTTTGAATTGTGCCAGTTGCCAGTATATCCCTCCAAATCAATTCCTGTTATACAAGCATGAAAAGAGATTCAGGAGTTTCCAAATATGAGATCTTATCTCCTCTTTGGCTTCCATCTGTTCTCTGCAGCCAGTTTCTGGCTGTACTGTGCAAATACGTATTAGAGAAGAGAGTAAGATAGGGCTTCTGAGCACGCTTGTTGTTCTTTATGTGTTTCTGCAAAATGGACTATAAGTGGACAATTGGTGTTCAGCAGATATTCCAAAGAAAACCAGTGTCAAATGTTGAATGACAGTATAAAATTGAGGAGCTGGATGCCTTGACTCCATTTTTGGACTGAATTGTAAAGAAGACAATTTAGAGATTTCAGTCAGGCCTTAACCACATGTAAATAAGGCGAGATCTTGTTATTGACTTTCATCTCTGGCTTATTAAAGCCAGGTCAAATAATATGTAGGCCACAATGTGTTGGTTTGGTACTGCAGACACCATTTTGGAACAGTATTTAGACATAAAAATTAAAGATTTACAGTCTTTAATCCAAGTAATTTTTGGCTATACTCTTCTCCAAAATACACAAGCACTGCCAAATACAATACAAAAGGATGTTTAAATGTGTATTAGCAACTATTATTCAAAAGTATGAAGCATGGTATTTACAAAATATTCTGTATATACAAACACCAGCATTTAAATAAACAAAAAAGTGTGCAACATCTGAAACTCAGTGGGGTTTAGTACACTGGCCTTGGTTTTTTTATGTCTTTCTAGTGCTGCAGCTACTAAAAATTCTTCACCAGATGTTAATTTGAGCACTGGTTCAAATCTAATCTGCATGAACAATCTGTCAAAACAGAACAATGTTTATATTATCAGGACAACCTTCACAAGTAGCTGGTTTTGACAAGAGCTTAGAGCAATAAAAGGTTAAAAAATACTGAAATTTTCCTTGCTCTTTTGGAATGTGTCCTCGAGCTGATGCCCAATTGTTTTCTTCCTGTGTGTACCTGCAAGCTTCATAGTACTGTGAATATTTATGCAAAGTGTTCTTCTCACAGGGATTCCTTTAGAAAATACATGAATACTTAGATGGAAAATACAATGCATTTTACATAGCTACTGACATTTATATAGAATTCTAATTAGAGTAATTCTTAAACCATTTGTCATTCTACAAGACACGTAATGGAACTTCCATTAAGAAAACACAACTTATTCCCTCTGACAGGCAGTCCAGGCTGCAAAGGAGTTGGTTGTATGGCTTTTCTCTTCCCTCTAGTCCACTTTTGAACATACATATATTGTTGAGGCTATGAACAGGGAACACAGCTCTGCAGTACAAAAATTCTTTTGTTCTGACAAGGATTGCATATTAAGCTTCACAGTGTTTCTTTTTTGCTTTCTCTGTCTGCACATAAAGCTGTGAAAACATGAGTGAGGATCTAGGTCTCAGTATGAACTTCATGAAGTGTTATGCTGTGAAACACTTAAATTGGTAGTAATCAGTAGTGCCTGGGCAGTGCTTTTTCTGTGAAAAGCATCTGGCAAATATTATCTGGTTAAACCTTAGAAGATGAATATGTGAAAATGCTGTACTTTGCTACATTATTAGGTCAGTTTACTCTTTATCTGTAACTAATCCATCATCCTCTAGAGGAGCTAAGTAGAGGTCTAAATCATAAAGATTTAAAATGTTCCTTGGAAGACCAGCACTGAAGAATGAGAATTCTGAAGTTGGTGTTGTAGAAATAATTGGAGGAGCAGCTCTAAGCATTGAAGGTCTCCTGAAGATGTTTTTTCAAAACTAAGAATTGATGTGCATTAGAAAAAGCTAGCTCTGATACTTTTGTAGGCATCAAAACAGTTTTGTTTCCCGTGGGAAAGCCAAAAAGCGTCAGATACATGCTGTTAAAAAAAAAGGAAAGTGCTCAGAGTTTCAAACCTACCTAAAATACAAAAGTGTAACAAAATAAAAACAAAACAAACAAGCAAAATAAAAACCCATTAAAAAACAAAAACAAAACAAACGAAGCAGAGCAAAAAATGACACTCATTAAAAATTCATAAAGGGCAATGTTTAGATGTATGTCAAGAACAAACCTGGAAAAGCTACTTTCCCCAGCAGTGTATTCCAGACTGGCAGACCTCAGAAATAAAATCTGACCAGTGGGAAAATCAAAAGGAATGAGAGGGAACAGAATACAGAAGAGATGAACAAAACCATGCAGTTGAGAGAAGACAGAAAGTGGTGGAAATTACTTCCTTGACCCACCTCATTGCAGATAAACAGGTGGAAGAAAAAACCCTAATGCTCATTAACAAACAGCAGCTGTCATAGTGAAGCAAAGTTAAATATGTCTTTGAGAAATTCAAGAGATAATTCATCCCTGTTGAAAGAAAATTGCCCTGATGATGTTTTTTTCATTGCTTATGCCTCCCTGCTAATTCAGGACGTTTAACTTTGCCTTTGTAGCATCGCTCAGCAGGGCACTGGTGAGGAGTTGCAAGAATGTGTCACTGGTGCTCCGCTCCTTGCAGCAGATGGCTTCTGACAGCAGCTTTGTTGGCTGAACTTTTCTCTCATTTTTGAAGAGAAAGGCTGTTGCTTGGTGCTTTGTGATCTGGATCCAAAGCTACTGAGTGACAGCAGGGATTCAGCTGCCGCTCCTACCATTCAGTGCTGTCTGCTTGGAATCTCTTTAATTTCCAGCAGCATGAAAGAGGGATTAAAAATGCATCACTTGTTATTGAACACAGGAATTTGCAAACCTCATGGCATCTTATCACACTATTCCAAACAGCTGAACTGATACATTAGCATAAAATCTATTTTAGTATTTCTCCAAAAATGGGTAACGAGCCTTGGTTTTCATGCACTCTGTTTTAATGCTTTTCTACGCAGATGATCCTGTTTCTCCATATACAAGCTGGTTACTGAATATTGTTGAAACCAAACAGCCACATCCCCTGCCCATGCCTTACAATGGAGGATGCTGGGCACCACTGGTGGACTACCTCCCAGAAACCATCACACCCCGGGGACCCCTTCATAGGTGAGCACATCTGACATTTCAGACAGTGAGATGCTTCCTCTTACGGAATTGACTAACACCAATTCAACTCTCCTACCACTCAGAACATCTGAAAATCATACAGTCAATTTCTGCTGGTTTCCAGTGCAAAAATCAGCATGGGATGAAAGCTCATAATTCTACCAGATTTCTACCAGACAGCCTATTTACAATGTAGGACATCACTGATAAGAGTCAGACTGAAGAAACAACTGAAACAGAAAAGGAATATTTCTCTTTTCAAAGTCCCTGTGCCTGTTATTCATAGGACTTTGATCTTTTATTCTGACTAGGCTATGCATATTCTGAAATTCCTCTTTTACATAATTTGTATTGACAATAATAGGGTTTTTTCAGTAATGGGTACTTTTCTGCTTGATAGTGTAAATAAGATGCTTCAGCATTAATCATGTTGAGAAGAAATGCAATAAATTTGAAAATTTAGATATTGTTTATTCCTTCAGAAATAGACATCATTGTTCTGCTTTCCCATTTCCAACACATATGAAATGGATACTGTGATTTAATTTTCAGGTGCAATATTGCTGTAATTTTCATGACTGAGATGGTAGTGGATCACAGCGTGAGAGAAGATTGGGCTCTTCACCTCCCTTTATTGCTACATGCTCTCTTTTTAGGTAAGACCAAAAGAACAAGAAACAAAAGTATAAATGTACTCCTATCCTTTTGGTTTTGCTGAAGCTGTAGAGCTGTGTTTCTTATGTGTTTTGATTATGACTTCCCTCTCAACCCTAAAAGAAAAGCCCAAGGGAATTACAGTCTGTGAATTAGTCTCAAATCTTTGAAGCTTTTGAATATTTTGTCCAATGTAACCCAAATTTGAGAGATGTGTAGAAATTTGAAGATAACTGACTTCCTAAAATATCTCTAAAAACACGTAGCATTCTCCCCTGTGAGAAAGGCAGGTAAAACTCAAGCCTTTGTACAGTCTGGTTTGTGATGGCAGCCTACACATGCCTTAGGCCTGGGCTACACACATTAGTGCTGTCTCCTGCCTTTGCAAAAATACTTTGTAAGAGAGCCAAGATTACTGTACTGCAGAGGTAGTGGAGGTAGGACACAGGCCACTGGAAAGTAAGCTTCATTAATTGCACTGCTAATGAAATACTTTATCATCAATGTCTTCTCTTATGTACCTCAGCACAGAGGCACTGCTTTTGCCTCACTGCTGTGTCTGTTCCTGACTGTAACACAGGTCAGCTGGAGAAGGTTACCTTCCTTGTCCTCCTGTTTAATGTTAGGAAGTGAGCGGCCTAATTTTTTAGCACATGAGAGTATTTAGTGTTAGAAAGCCATTCCTTAAATGGTTAATAAAGAATAGTGTTCACAAAAAACCACAGCCAGATAGTTGTGAAATAAATTTATTATAGCTGAGATTGCAGTTCACTTCTCATTCAGTCACCATAGTTACCACCAAGTCTTTTCATGGTCAGTCTGGGAAGTCTGCTGTTCAGCAGGCAAGAAAAGATTAAATTGGGAGGTTACAGCACAGTAGTAGAAAACAGTGTAAGTTGAAAAAGATGCTTCATTCTCCTTTTCTGCTACTCTGTTACCAACTGTTCTGTTTGAAATGTTTTCATTAAATAGGGTTTTGGATATCAGTATTTTAATTTCACAAACTTCTAATGAAATGCAGGACTAACAACCAGGAATGTGTTGGATGGGATTTCCAGAGTCAGTTTCAATTACATTTCACATATATTCTTCACTTAAAATTTAAATTTATTTTATAACTGCCCATAACAATTTTTTCCTTCTTTTTTATATGCCTGTGAACTTTCTAAGTATAAGAGGGAGCTGAAAGAGAACTGGAAAAGTTTATGGGTGAAATCAATAACTATTAACTGATCAAACATCTTTAGTGTGATTTGTAACAGAACAGAGGAAACTGGTGCTTACAGTTAGAAATTCTCACAACTTAAGCCAGGAGTAGTATGTAGCAGCATGACCACTTCAGGCAGCTTTAAGGAGCCATCAGGAAGTCATGCAAATAAATATATGCAGAAACAGTTAAGATACCAGTAATCCATTACAGAAATATCTTTTGTTGTTTGTGCACTGAGGTTTCAACATTACATTTTTTTAATAAGAAACAAATAGAAATTTATTAATACCATTGGAGACAATTCCTTGATTAAGAACTATCAATTCTAAAATGTGAAATTAGAGTTAAATGTAACTGCTTTAGTGGTAACTAAGGTGAGATCACAGCTTTCTGGCTTGAAGTTCAGTTCCCCTAGAGTTGTTATACCTCCTGAGGAAGATTTTTCTATGTTTTGTAGTAGAGCTCTTTTGATCTTGTAAGGAAGTTATGTTATATGTTAGCCAAAGGTATGAACATGATTGAAAATGAAGTATTTCTATCCTATTGGAATGTGAGCAGGCAGATGCATCTGATTGAAAAGGAAACTGGCAGCTAGGAGGGTGGCTAGCTGTAGGGCCAATATCCTTTAATTTATTGGAAGGAGTGAGAAAATACTAAAATGAAAGAATTTTGCAATTTATGGCTGTTTAGTAGGCTAATAGATAGTTTGTAGTACAGCTAGTGAAGTAGAGAGGCATACTGCTGCTGTGAACATGCCTATCTCAGTAGTGCATGAAAATCACTGCTGTTCAAAATCTCTTTTGCAAGCAATGTGAAATGAGTTGAGCAGCTAGACTCCTTTGCCATAGAAATGTGTCCATGGCACAGAAGTTTACCCTCTCAGGAACACTTCCAAATTAAAGAAGGGTCCAGCACTGGACAAGCACAAAGACTGAACTGTCCTTCTCATTTCATAGTTAGGAGATCTGTGCCAATACTTTCATACAACCCTGGGGCTTAACAGGATTTCAGTTACAAGTGTTGCCAGTATAGAATTTATTTTCAACTAGAAGAACTTTTTATATGCTTTTTGATGTATGTTAGAAGAGGGAAGGATGTGTCCATTATCTCCTGGCAGGTGGAAGGAAATGAAGAAAGGAGAATAGGAGCAGAAACCTGAAGAAGCTGAAAAAGAGGTGGATGGGATGGCTGCGGGTTTTTTTAGAAAAGGCTATGGGCAAAAGAGTAAGACCAAGGATCACAGGATCTCCAAAGAACTGCCCCTCGGAGGCAAAAGCACACTGTTCAGGCTATGGCAGTATGAGCAGCTTAATTTTTGCAGGCCAGGCAAGAACCAGCATGACTGGAGTATATTAGAAAACATCTGACTTGAGAGATCTGTTGGCTGCTGCCACTTAGAGTAATGAAGAGCTGCTTTTTAAAGAGGACTATGTCCTGAGAAGAGGGGAACTGAAGAAGCCAAAAAATACCTTTTTCACAAACATCTGTTTCCTTCATATTTGTAATTTGTGAATTATTCAGCCTGTTTTAAAATATTACAAACAGCAGCAGTGTAAACCAGATCAGAGTATCAGAGTCTTTCAGGGCTAACCTTCAGTTTCAGTTCTGCACCCTGAGCTAGAGGCTGATTTCTAATGCTACTCACTGGTAGCTGAAATTCTTGTTCACGTGATTTGTCTGTCAGTTCCTTTCTTTATAAGTCAGTATCTACCTCTTACAGTTTGCACTCATTCTAAAACTGGTATCCGTGCCAAGAAAGCCACATGTTGTGGTAAGCAATGTAATTACAACCACCATCAAGAATTCCTCATCTTCAGAGGTTTGCCAAACCTGTCAAATTAACACTGCAGTGAGACAGAATGCATAAAATTGTTTTGCTACTCATTGTTTGTACCTCCTGTGTCCACATACACTTAAGTAACAACACTAGTAACTGTGTCTGGAAATCCTACATCTTTTGTTTGTTTGTACTGTTGTCATGAACTTGCCTTGGAATTTTCACTATTTCTGGAATGTGAACTTGTTTATTATTACTTCATATTCAGAGGTTGCCGTAACCTTTTCTTGTAGGCCTTGACCATTACCGCCCGGAGGTCTTTGAACACAGTAAAAAGCTACTCCTTCACCTTTTGATTGCATTATCTTGCAACAACAACTATCAAGCCATTGCATCAGTGCTTCTTCAGACCAGAGAGATGAATGAGACCAAGACTCTGACGGTACAACCAGCATACTTACCTGAGTACCTTTACACAGGTAATGAAGCAAAAGAAGGAAAGAACACTGCATCATAATGTCAGGTGTTTGAAAGTAGGATTACTTTCCTAAAATATAACTGTTTTGATGAATCAAAGTAGTAAAGTGGAAAATACGAACAGTACCCATTAATATTAATTCCATGTACCTATCCTAGGGATGCATACTATTTATTATTAGATAACTTTTCATGATAGAAAGTTATCTAATGTAAGACAAAATATATAACATAGTATTTTAAAACTAATAGGCCTAATAACTTCTGGACTCCCCCCCACCCCAGGGAGCCAGGACTACTTTAATTGACGTCAGGCATTCCTCAATCTTCAAAAGAAAGGAATAAATAATTCCAACACAGAAAGAGAAGCAAGAATGTGCAGATCGGATTTTCCGTTATTAAGTTAAATTTCACCTGATATACACTCTCCTTTATATCACAGATACACTTCATTTCTGTCCTGAAATCTGTTTCTGCATTAAGAGGCGTACTTCAGACCTCTGCTGAGATCAGTGGTCTATTAACTCTTAGCAATTTACCTATTTTTAAGGGGTTGGTCGGGAACAGTTTGTAGAAAGCTGCTAGCTAGATTTATTGTTGTCATATAATACTACCAGAAGGAAGTGTACTGTTGAGATTTGAGGGAATCACACGACCGATATAGAATTATGGATGTAGGATTAGTTGTCTGGGAGAGAGTGAGGAACTTTACCATACAGTGAAAAATGAAAAGGTAACATTATTGAATTAGTGGCATTTCCATGGTTCTTTAGGAATATAATCAAAGTAATAATTAATTTGGCTTTATAAGAAATATTATGTGATAACTTTTTTTTTTCTGGAGATATAACAATATTATTTTAAAGTGAGGAACAGAAGGGATAGGTATTTCATATTAATGAATTAGTTTTGCCAAGGAAGTTTAATTCTGAATAATGTCTGTGCAAAATTACTTCATGTCTTGAGTTGTGTAGATTTCTTTTTCAGCACATGTCTATGGATTATTAAAAACAGAATAAAATTCTTACATTACAATCATATTACTGCTTTTCTGCCAAAATGAAAAACTGTTTTCATTCCTGTGGCTGAAAAACATAATGGGTACCCTGACTCTGGGCCTCTTAAGTCCAAAAAGTTGTCAAAACTTGGTATTTGGACTCTCTAATATAAAGAGCGAGAGTGTGGTTGAGTAGCTATAGCAAAGAATCCTAACTGAAAATATTTCAGCTCATGTTTGTTCCACATAATGTCAGGCAACTAAATTAAGAGCATCCTGATCTGCAATGGATTTTGTCCTGCTCTCATTCTTCTCACAAGGCCTTTTCTTTCTGTTGTAGATACAGCCTAAGATAACTAGCAGTATAACCTTAAGAAAACAGGTCTCAGTTTCTAATTTCACCTCTGAAACTGCATGTCAAGCTTTGGATCTAATAGAACTCTTACTCAGATGTTCAATCCTAGTGCTGAAAATATTTAGTATGAGTAGCCCAGTGTTTACAGTTACTAAAGGTGTTGAACAGAACCCTTAAACATTTGTGTCTTGGTTTCCATTACATTTGTAACATTAGGACATCATTGTCCTAAAAAGTCCACCCTACTGAGTTTTTTTCCTCATCAGACTAGCCCAGAAAATTAAGCTGAACTTTGCATGCACTTTGCCAGCTTCTAAATTCAATTTACAAAAAGTCATACTTCTGAATGTAAAATGCCCTAAAACATTTGTTTTTCCAATACTTTAGCCTTTGTACAGTAAAAAAGAAATCTTGACTTTATAATTTTTCATTTTATATTGGATTCCACACATTTAGACATACAGTACCATTTTCGCTCCCATCAGCATTTGAGGGTTGTTGTGTTCGGCAGGTTTTCCCCATTTCCCAGGAGAATGTTCCTGTTGCTGGCTCTGAAAAGAGCTGCTTGGCAGACACTTCCATCTGCAACACTGGCCCAACAGTGCATTCCAACTTTATCTCCTCCCTTTTGGCTGGTAGGTGGCTTTGACTTTCTACGGGAATACCAGTCCTCTCCGGTGCCAGACTCCGGCTTGAGCTCCAGCTCCACCTCCTCCAGTATCAGTCTGGGAGGCAGCAGTGGAAATCTCCCACAGATTACACAAGAAGTTGAGGACATGGACAGTGCTGCTGAATCAGATGAGAAAGCAAACAAATTAATTGAGTTCCTGACAACCAGGTAATGGAGATAAGCAGAGGATACGTTTGGACTCGAAATTCTTACTTTCATGTAACAACTCAAAGGAAAATTACTGAGCTTATACTGTAATTACAGACTCCCATTCCTCTTGTATTGTTACTAATAGTAGTAAGTAGGTACTTAAAAACACTACAGGGTTAGGAAAAACAGAAAAAAAATCTTGCCCAAAAGAAATAAAATGCTTAATTGACTCAGTATTATGTTCAGCAATGAACTAATGGAAGAAGACAGTTTTATTATTATAAAATAAGATAGAATGTGCACAGGGGGATAGTAAAAAGACAACAGTGAAATATTAACTACTGACTACAGCCAGCAGATTCTGGGCACAATGTTAAATTTAAAAACAAGGATTTGTTTATTCTGCTCTTTAAATGGTATAGCTTATATTTTAAGAGAGAAGATTTGTAAAATACAGCATAGGAATATGCTTATTTACTTATATTTAAAAATCTGTTCAGTTTCATGTTTTCCAGGTCATGGCCCTGGAAATATCTAAGTGCCTTTAGAGATTATATATTTTAACTGATTACATTTATTTCAGATGACTCAAAGAAACCTTGCACTTTGTTATGTGTTTCTTTAAGGGCATTTGGTCCACTTTGGTGCCATGAAGATATCACTCCCAAAAATCAGAACACCAAGAGTGCTGAACAGCTCACTAATTTTCTGCGCCATGTTGTATCTGTATTTAAAGATTCCAAATCAGGTAGTAAATCTTTTTCCTTCCATAACTAAAAAAATACTCCCTCACAGCCATACTTAATGTTTATCCTGTGACTTAGTAAATCTGCTCATGCAGAAGTGCAGCGTAATGTATCTTAACAAGGATGTATGACACATGAAAGAACTGCCTTGAAAAAGTCATGTTAGATTAAACTGTGGCTAAATGCTCAATTGAGTATTTCTTCAAGGCTGTTGTAAGAAAGCCTTTTGGTTGATTCTGCCAGATAGAATCACCTCTATGTCCTGTTGGTAAAATACATCACAACTACTAAGTAAATGTACTTAGGTAAATTTCTTCTGGCAATAAAAGTTTTGTTTTCATTTATTATGGTTTTAGAACTTAGGAAATGTACTGATTGTATTTTGAAAACCAACACAGTCACTAATTAAATATCTTCAAAGATCAAAGCAGAATGCAGCATCAGTATTTATATTAAAGATCTTATCCAAAGCCTTCTGAAGCTAATAGAAAGACTGCTAATTTAACTTGGCTTTTGCTTTGGGAGTCTTCAGAAGTTACTGTGTTTCTGACGGCAAGATTAGTGGATAGCTTGAAAGTTTGTCTCAGAACTGTAAAAAAAAAAAATCAGATTATTAATTTCAGATTCAGAATTTTGTTTTGCAGTTTACTTTCTTGCATCCTATGTGAAATAAATATAAGCAGCGAGGAATTCTCCAAAACACAGACATTTCTGCGCTTCCATTTCTCACAGGGTTTGCAGGATACACTCACATGCATATCCTCCTCACAGAGTAGGTTCAGCTGTTTATGACCCACAGTAAAGTCTGTCATTAAAAAAAAAAATTACATCCTATTCTTTTGCTTAGGTTTTCATTTGGAGCAGCATCTGAGTGAAGTGGCTTTACAAACAGCTCTTTCAAGCTCTTCAAGACATTATGCAGGTCGCTCTTTCCAGATATTCAGGGCCCTAAAGCAGCCCCTTTCTGCACATGCACTGTCTGACCTCCTGTCAAGATTGGTGGAAGTTATTGGAGAGCATGGAGATGAGATTCAGGTATGTGTACATAATGCTTCTGACTACTGTTGATTCAATGTATACTTAATTTAAATCTACCATTTTAACAAGGTGTTCTGAAGTGATGAAAAGTATAATGTGGCCTTAGAAAAGATTACCTCTGAGTTTACTGAATTCATATGTACCTTACCTAAGCCCTCATCAGGCTATTACAATCTTGCATAGCTCTAAAGAGAACAATTAGAAAATATCTAGTATTTGTCACTCAAAATGAAATCTTCATGATGACCATTCTTCCCTTCCAACATCATTAATCTGAGCTTAAGGAATCCATCACCTCTCTGCTGATACAATATGACAAGATGAAGTAGATACCATCTCACTCTTCAAATATTAACATCTTTTGAAATAAAGAAATCCACACAATCCATAATAATACAAAGCTTCCACTGACTTAATTTGATACAAACCTTTCACTGCACTATGATGTTCTCTCAGTTTAGCTAAACAAACAGAGATTTTACAAGCCATGTACTGTTTATTGCAAGATTCAGGACTTAATAAAGAGAAGTGGTAGCTCTTAGTAAGAAATATACTGACATCACCTCCATATTTTACTTAGGTAATGAAACTGCCACAAGATGACAGTAATATTCTGTCACAATTGCTTGTGTAGAATTTGAATCAGTGACCTGCAAGTCAGAGGTTCAGTGGGCCACTGCCAATCCCCTGATGAGATATGTGCCCTTCTTGCATACCCTCATAGATCATTCAGAGGCAGAAAATAAAACACATTTGTAGTGACATTTTAATGTTCAGGGCAGTGGCTTTGATGTGAATGTTGTTCTTTTCTCAGGAGAAATTATGGGGTTTCACTAGGTGTCTATTCCATTTATGAACTGAAGATTTTTAAATATTGCTTTTTTTGAACGTCTTTGTTTTAATGGTTAACCTCATGCATTGATAGGGGTACGTAATGGAGGCACTACTTACTTTGGAAGCTGCAGTGGATAATCTGTCTGACTGTTTGAAGAACAGTGATCTTTTGACAGTGTTATCACGGTAAGAACTTGTTCTCCTAACTGTGGGTTTTTTTCAATGTCTCCTGATATTAAGTGTGCAGTTCTGCAGCCTAACAGCAAAAAATAATTTTGATAAGAACAGGTTCATTTGAAGCGTACAGAGAGCTAGACTATGAGCACATTTCAGCCAAATTTTGCCATACCTGAAATAATGTTGATACAACTAATGAAACCTTACAATGTGTTGTAAATTCTGCCTTGCTGCTGTATAGCCTACTATACTGCCATATAACCTTGGCTATAACCTACTTTAACATCCTTTAAGAATACTGTATTTTTGCACCTTTGTATCATATACCTGAAAATATATCTGGAAAGGAACATGGTTTTTGTAATACTGGTTTCATACAATGTCATTCTCAGATGAAGTAGTCCCCAAGAAGTAAATGTTCATGGTTTATTCTCCTCAATAAAACTATGGAGAATTTTGTCCCATGTATACATGGATTTTGCCAGATACGTAGACCATCTTTATGAAACCCATGGCCTGAAAATAGACCTTCATGTGTGGAGGGAAATTACAGGCTCCTTCTGTAACCTGTTGAGAGTAGTGAGGGAGATTATTGTCTGACTCCCAACAGTAACAGAAGAATAGATAATGTTTTTAAATGTCCATAAGTCACTGTGCTTTACATGCACAGTCCTTTATGGAGGTAGTAGGCAGAGTGCTGTGCAATAGCACTGCCATGTCACAGAGTAAAGACAGGGAAATATGCTTCTGCTTTCTAAACTAAGAGCTATTAAGCTTTCTTTAGTGCACATTTCAGGAAAAGCAAGATGGAACAGAGAATATAAAGCACTCCAGAAAGCAGTGGGATGCAATATACTTTACCCTGACACTTGATTCTATTATTAGAGTCTCTTCAATTACTGTAGACAGTAGGGACTCCTAGTACGGAAGGGAGGAATGGAATCAAATAGACAGGAATTAGCTGTTCTGCAGAACAACCTTCCCTTGCATGTATCAATACATGTTCATCTGTACAGATAATGGATAGGTGTTGTCTGGATCATCACTTGGTAATCCATGAGGAGGCATTAGTCATTGAAATGGAAACACCTAAGCTTTCTGTAGACCATCTTGAAGAGCTCTTAGGATACTGGCAGGGAAGGATGCGATGACAAAAAGGTTTCTGAAGGACCTGTACTGGCAAGAACATAGGCAGTCACATGACAGGTTTTTTGAGGATAATGTGGTGTATTTGTTAAGATATGCTGTTTTTTCTGCCCACAGTTCTCACATTAATCAGTAAACAATTGTGTACTTTGCCTACCAGCTGTGCCAAGTTCTGGGCTTGCTCCACTGGTGAGGGCATTTTAAAGACCAAAGTTAATTTCAGTTCTGCTACTGTCCCCTTGTGTGGGCATTTCCACAAGTCACTTCACAACTCTGTATTTCCTATCCCCATGTTGTTTAGACCATAGGCTATTCTGCTCTGGTTTGGTGCAGTGCCATGTGAACCTCATTTCTGTCGTGTCTGTGGGCACTTCTGGAAAAAAAGGACATGCTTCAACAGCCAGTGTGGTGTTTTACTTTTCCTGTTTAAATATTTATTTACAGTTTGATAAATACTTAGCTTGCATCCAATATGAACAAGGTTCTGTGCGTTCACATACTGTAATTTATGTTATATATCTTGGTTTCAGTTCGTCTTCGCCAGATTTAACATCAAACACCAAACTGACTGCAAACCGGAAAAGCACAGGACAGCTGAATGTGAACCCTGCAAGTGGCAACACAGCCACTGCTGAACGGAGCAGGCACCAGAGGAGCTTCTCTGTACCCAAAAAGTTTGGGGATGTGGACAAGTCCTCGGACCCACCGCGCAGTGCCACACTAGACAGAATTCAGGCATGCACCCAACAAGGCCTGTCCTCTAAAGCAAGAAGTTCCTCTTCTCTAAAGGACAGTCTCACTGATCCATCCCATGTTAATAATCCAACCAACCTACTGGCCACCATCTTCTGGGTTGCTGTAGCTTTGATGGAATCAGATTTTGAGTTTGAGTACCTAATGGCACTGCGGTTACTGAATAAACTTCTGGCTCATTTGCCACTAGATAAAGCTGAAAACCGGGAGAAGTTAGAGAAGTTGCAAGGGCAGCTGAAGTGGGCAGACTTCTCAGGGCTCCAGCAGCTACTCCTGAAAGGATTCACCTCCCTTACTACCACTGATCTCACACTACAGCTCTTTAGTTTGCTGACACCGGTATCTCGAATATCCATGGTGGATTCCTCTCAAGCCATAGGTAAAACCAGTATGCTTTCCTGTCTTCCAGTTTCTGTTGCATTGACATTTGGTGACAGACCTCATTTGGCTGTCTGAACAAAACCAAAAATGGCAATTTTGATTTATCTTTTAGTATAGCAAAATGTGCTTTTTATTTGAGCTGGGTGGGCTTGTTTTTTTTTTAAATTTCATAACAATAATAGCATGTTTCCAAAAAGCAACTTTATTGCACAGTAAGGTTTTGGAGGAGAGCAATCATGTATTATTTAACATTTCATTTCTAGGACTTAGCAGCATATAAAGTTTCTGAGTGTTGACAAAGTAAACATATGTAAGGAGATGCTATCAAATTTTCTATAACCTATTTTGGTCACTTTTTCTGTTGAATTATTTTCAGACTACATCAAATTATTTGATTTTAAATTAGTGCTTCATGGAATTTTCCCTAGAAATACAAATATCAAAAACTGTTTTACACTCTCTAGGTAAACTACTGTATCACAATAGTGAGTTGAGAGAGAGGCCTACTTTATAAGGAAGTAAGTTAACATATTGAAATTCCCAATTATTTAGCTGAGGTGACCACTTCTTAAATATATTTCTTGAAGAGAGTTTCTGCATTGTTCTGGGGTTTTACTCCTCATTTTCAGTCCAAAACACAGATATTAATACTACTGTCCAGGCTTCACAACTAAGTCATAACAAGCTTAGACACAGAGTAAAGGGATGAATGCCATGAACAGCCTGCCCATCTTTAAGCACCTGTGTGGTGCCTGTGTTCCAGTCTTCGGCTGGGCCATTCACACATGGGCTGTGACAGCACCATCTGGAGGTATCTTTTCTTTTCCCTGAGTACAGAGGAAGACTAGGGAAATTGGGGTCCTAATTTAGGCAACATGTTTAATTGAGTAGAACAAGAGGGAATGAATGGTTAGAAAATTACTTTCATAGATCAGATTCTTTCTTTTTGAAAAAACGATGGTGTCCAGACAGCATTACTTGACTTCTGAGCTCCCACCTGAACTAGAGCAGCTCCTGTTACAGCTGCTGTCTGTAGATCATCAACTACCTCGAGCTATCAATTGGTGCAGAGCAGCTGAATCCCAGTTCCAGACAGCATTTATGCTAATGACAGTAGCCGGTGATTGTTGCAGGAGCCATCACCCAGCTTCAAAAACACCCACTTGAGTAGTCTTAGCTGACCTATTATATCAGAAGTTTAATTTGTTATTATTACCTTGAACAGTACAAAACAATGGAAGCTGTGCCTGGCAGCCAGATGAAAACAGTTGTTTATTGATCAGTACTCACTGAATTTCTTTTTGTGTTTTAGCAGCAGTAATAAAAATGCCACCAGTTAAGACTGTCAATAAGCCAGTTAAGTGGAAAAGATAAACATGATCTCTAACAGGAATGTGCAGTAGTGTTTGCAGAAAATAGGTTCATGTTTTACAACAGTATTGTTGCCTAAATGATGTACTGGATTTGCACATTAAGGCCCCTTTAAGACAGTTGTGGTATGGCCAGTGGTGTGAACAGCTTGACAGAGTCTGTGTAAGTTTACAGCTAATGTAATATTGAAACCATGACCTCCCACAAAACACCAAACTTGAAGATCACTGTGGCTCTTGCTGTCCAAAATATACATTTTGTTCTGTATTTTCCTGTTCTAGGATTTCCACTGAATGTTTTGTGTCTCCTGCCCCACTTAATTCAGCATTTTGACAGCCCAAACCAGTTTTGTAAAGATATAGCCGAAAGGATTGCTCAGGTATCAAAACCACTTACTGTTTTATACATCCTCAAACCCTGTAAATGCAGTTGCCTTGTTTTTAATATGTTTTGACATTTATATTTAATTAGGTTTGTTTGGAGGAGAAGAACCCCAAGCTGTCAAACCTTGCTCATGTCATGACCCTTTATAAAACACACAGCTACACGAGGGACTGTGCTACCTGGGTAAATGTGGTTTGCCGTTACCTTCATGAAGCATTTGCTGATATTACTTTGAGCATGGTTACATATTTGGCTGAGGTAAGTTTTAAATATCCTTTTACTGTTTTAACTCTTCTGTTGCCTAACAGCCCAAAGAGATGAAGTCTACTGAGGGCTCTCTGATGCTGTTATTTATAATTAAAAGTAAAGAGCAGAAATCAGCGGAAAGAATTGCTTTAAAAAATCAGTATTGAACACTGAAACAAAAGCTGTTGCATCTTCAAGCATCTTCCTTCATCAGATAGTTGGGTTTTCCACTGTGAAATTGAGAGGAAATTGGACATTCATTTAGATCCCACTGAGGATAAGGGAAGGACTAATTCCACAAGGGTTTTAGCAGCATAAGATATCATCTGCTATATGACGATCTGGTTCTCGATACAAATTTATATTCAATCCTTGAATACTGAATGGTTTCATCTTGCTGCTGACGTTTTCCCCTGTGTTCATTGCTTACTCCTAGCATTTTTCATGCCTGAATTATAGAGCTGATGCAGTGTTGCCTACGGGATCCAAGGCTCAGTTCTGCTTTCAGCATAAGGCTTCTTGATATTCTGCCTCTTGTGTCAGATCAGTATCAGGACAACATTTTCTTTCAGGGTTCTCAGATTTATCACTTTCCTGCTGAGTGAGATGCCTTCAGTCTCCCCTCCCATCCAGGGAGAAGACAGTTCTGTATTCATAGAATCACAGAACCATTTAGGATGGAAAAATCCTTTAAGATCATCAAGTCCAACCACAGACATAACACTGCCAAGTCCACCACTAAACTATGTCTCCAAGTGCCACATCTACATGTTTTTGAACATTTCTAGGGATGATGATTTCACCACTTCCCTGGGCAGGCTGTTCCAGTGCTTGATAATCCTTTTCAAGAACGAATTTTTCCTACTATCCAATTTAAACCTCCCCTGGCACACTTGAGGCCATTTCCTCTTGTACTATCACTTGCAACTCTGGAAAAGAGACTGACACCTACCTCTCTACATAAATTAACTAACTTCTTTAAAGCAGCTTTATTTTTGGGAGCAGATTTTTCCCCCCTCTGCCAAAGGATCTACAAAATCTCCTCAGGCATCTCTAATATTGGCTAATCACAGATTTTTCAAGAGCCTGAAAGGCCAGGTTGTGCTGCCACAGTCACTTAAGACTTCAGAGCAAATTAGGCTGTGCTTCCTCAAGCTGCAGTTCCTCACCTTGTTTGCACATGTAGGCTCTGATAGTGAAAGCCATGACTCTCCTGTAGGAGACTAAAATAGGACCTTGAGTTTTTTCGGTCTGATTTCAAGTTCAAAGACTCCGAAGAACTATTAGTTCTTTGAATGCTCTAGAGTCAAGTGTCTCCTTCACAGCAGAGGCTTGTATTCCTAGTAAAGAATCGCAATAATAGTTAAAATTTTGAAATTCTTTCTCCTTTGTTTTCCCAGGCCTAGAAAAGTGTTTGCCCCTCTGTTTTCCTTCAGTGCTCTACATACAGTCACTAGTGCTGCAATACCTCTGCAAAGGTCATTGCTCATGATCTTGCTCCCCTTAAAACAGGTTTAGACTTGCATGGGGAGACTCTTTCTGTGCAGTCCCCCCTTGCTGTAGATTGGCACCACACTACTGCATTAACAACAAGTCAGACAGGTGTTTGACCATAATTAAGACATTCCTCACATAGCACCAGCAGCAGCAGGATGACAGAGTAGGAAGCATGACTTTCTTTCTCTGTATTTACATTGACTGCAGCTCTGTTGAGTCATGTCTGGAGAATATTCATATGGGCATAGGGTAGCTGCCAGTGTGGTGAAGCAGCAAGAGACAAGAAACCATCTTGTTCAGCCTGTTGTGGCCCTGAAATTTTTTTTCCAGCATTCAGAATGTTTCATCTTCTTATTTAATCCCCAAACCATGATAAACAATGTGCCCCTGACCCTATATAGCAGCTGTGGGATATCCTGTCAATAGCTAAAGCCAAGTAGGTTAACAGCCCCTCTGGGCAATCTGCAGTTGAACGTTATAGGCATTGATTAGACAAACTCGGGCATTAACAGTCCTGGTTCAGTCCCTAGTGCTTGGGCAGGAGGGAAATTGTGAGACATCCAGTGCTTTAGAATAACAAAGGAAATCTGTATGCAACAGTGACCCCTCTGAACACATAGGTGTACCTTCAGGAGACATGGTACCATATGTTAAGGCTGTGAGAACAAATGGTCTCAGCAGAAGTTAGACATTACAATTATTGGCATTCAGACAGAAGTTTGCATTTAACCTGTTTGATGGTAGTAATTGCTTGTCATCAAGGGATATGATTCTAGTGTAAAATAAGAGATTTAAAATGTCTTATTATCCAAACCTTGCAGTGACAAGCAGTATTCTTTACTCAGTTTTTTCATGAGATCCATTAATGAAAAATTATAATTTATTCTAGAGAAATATGGAGACATTCTCAATGTACAGATGAGGAAAAATTACTACTTAATAGTGCAGTAGAACTTTAAACCTCCACTACCAAAATCAGCATACAAACACGTTACTGAAAGCTCACTTTGATTTTGTTAGATTTTTGCCTATTAATTTTTAAAATTCAGTCTTTTATCATGAGAGCACACTCATTCTAGGAGTATATCTGAATTGACATGGGTCACTTGCTAAACCAGTGATTCATTATGTCCAGGGCTGTGGACATAATGAATGGACTTCAATAGCTAATACTGTTAATACAGAGGAAGGGACAGGAAACCATAGTGCTTGGTAATATGCTCATGGTAGATTTTTCCACCTCCTCCTTGTTAGATAGAGGTTTGCTTGTGATAGAAGCATGAGCATTCATACGCTGTTCAAAACCAAGGAATCACTGGAGACTAAAACATATATATTGCAAGGGGAGGCATACCAGGCATTATTTCACTAATGGCTTGTCTATCAGACATGGCTTGTGAAATGCCTTCTTTATGTCCTCAAATGTTTGTTCAGCTAATATAATTACAAACCTTCAGAGATAAAGTTCCTACAACAGCTTTCTAACCAGCAATAGAGACAAAATTCTCATTATTCCCCAAGAATTCCTTTTCCTGTCCCAAAGGGATTGTCTGATGCAGTAGCTTGTCAGAGAAAAAAAAAATTTCTCTGTTGAATCCTAATAGAAGGTGAGAAAAAGTCTATACCTCTGTTTTGAAGAAGAGTTGCTAAGCACATTTTATCTCTCAATAAAGGTGTATGAGGGCTGAAGCTGGTTGCCATGTAGTACCTTTAATTTAAAAATTCTTGCTGTCTTTGTAGAAGAATAGACAAAACAATGAGTTCCATTTATTGTGCTGTTAATGGAATTTGCCCACTTTGTTTTATGAATCACTAATTACTACTCACTTTTACTGATGAAAGATATCTGAAAATATATAGTGGAATAAAATAGGTGTGTCCCAGCTGATCATTCCATTTTGTCTGGCATGAATTGTTCTCATTCAGTAGGAGGAGGAGCCTTATCATTCAGACCAGCAAGGATAGCTAAAAACCTACTAAAGTCCACTTAAATAACAGTTGAAATTTTTCTCTGATAGAAGACATAAGGCAGCATAGAGTTTTTACAAGTGTTCTAGGTCCTAATAACTCTACTAGCCAGTGTTAGACTTTTTTTGTCAGATGGTATTGAGCTTCTGGTAATCTCCAGCAATAACATTTGATTGCCTCTGAAATTTGGAGGGTGGGACAGTGCCTGATACCAATGAAAGAAGATGTCTTCCAGAGAATTTTCAAATGAGATATTTCACACATACATGAATATATCATGGCTGTCTGTACACATCCAGAATTACTGTCATGTACATATGTGAGCACAGTTGCATTTCCAAGATTCATTGTGGTATTCCATGATCTACGTGTAGGCGTCCCAAAATTCCAGGACTCAGATCAAGCCCTTCTTTGTATTAGTCTTTATAGTAAGAGAGCCCAGAGACTCCCATCTCCTCCTTAAAAGAAAATGTTTCTTTAGCAGTTACAGCCAGTGAGCACTGGCAGTGAAGTATATTTGCATAAATATTTATTGGTGTCTGAATAGTAGTAGTTTTGTTTCTTCAGCATGTTTTTTCTCACTGACTTTCAGCAAATGTAGACATAAAAAGATACTTTCCTGTTTTTACTGGATATGCTTCCACAGTTACAGTGTAGATTTTACCTACCAGTTTGCTCAACTGCTGATGTGTTCTGGATAAGTTAGGGCAGGCATATATAAAATTTAACAGGCTAACATTTCTCCCAACTTAAACTCTTTCTATTTCACACCTGTATCATTATCAGTTGTGAAATGATTGTAAAATGACATTGCAAAATCAGTGAGTGAAGAGAGATTAACAGTATAAATGCTATTCATGAAACTAGTAGCTTTTTCCATAAGAAGAAATGTCTCAAAATTCAGCTATATTCACTTTTTTTTAACAGCTACTAGAAAAGGGCCTTCCTAGTATGCAACAGTCCCTCTTACAGATGATCTACAGTCTTCTTAGTTATATGGACCTGTCAGCTATTCCTGTGAAACAGTTTAATGTGGAAGTGCTAAAAACCATTGAAAAATATGTACAGGTAAATACTTTTTTTAAAAAATTTAATATAGGAACTTAAGCAGTATTTGCTATCATAAGTTGATTTTCGTTATAAGAATTTAAGACTGGACTAGCAGGGAGGTAGTGTGGTACCTAGTTTATAAACATGATGCCTCAGACTGCCTTCCCAGATAAGATTCCCAGCTGTGTGGGAAGGGTTAAGCTTCAGCTACAGTACCTTGGAACAAGATTAATCCCATGCAGAGCCTGGATGACCACTCTTTAATTATTAGCATGAGGAAGATGTGGCATAAGCAGTTCCCTTCAGAGGCCTCTGTTTCCTAATTCTTGACAAGTGAAAAATACATGTCTCTAGTGGGAATTCACAGTTGTAAAGAACCTGTATCAAGTCAGCTTTTTTATTAAGTGGGGATTCTGCCATGACCCTTATATTCATTTGTACTGATAAAGGTATTCAGGTAGGAGATTTTAAATCCATTGCCAAGTTGGTCTTGCCCACAGGTGTCTCAGGCTGTAGACCAGTTCCCTAACAATGACACCTTGGGCAAGTCCTCGTGTCTGTGGTTGAAATGATTCTGCAAGTACATACCTTGTTACTGGCCAGAGGAAGAACAGGAATATTCCAATTTTACATGTTTATTAATATAAAAATATGACTATAAAATGTAAATAATCTTGAACATGTGTGTGTGAATCTTGCTTTCTGATGCTGATTAAATATATCTGTTTCTAGAGCATTCACTGGAGAGAAGCCTTGAATATCCTGAAATTGGTAGTTTCTCGTTCTGCCAGTTTGGTTCTACCTTCCTATCAACATAGTGATCTTTCAAAAATGGAAATACATCGAGTGTGGAACAGTGCCTCCAAGGAGCTACCAGGGAAGACTTTAGAGTTTCATTTTGATATTTCAGAGGTACTTTTTGTAATTTAGCTACTTACACCTTAATTCTGTTATTTCATAATCCTAAAACATGTTGCAACTATGCAAGTTTCTCTAATTCTTTTTGATGCAAAGTAACATATTTAGTGACCCATGTTGGGGAGCTCTTTCCAGATTTTTACTACTTTTTGTGAAGGAATTATTAGTTGTATTTAAAATTATCTGGTGGAAAAATCTGTGTTGCAGTTATATAAGTAGTATATAAGCACACTGGATGTATAAATTTCCCCTTCAAACATTTTATCCTTGGATGCCAGTGTTCTCTCTAACTGTTAAACACAGAGTATATCCTTTAAGGGAGTACTGCCTGACTTTTAGCTCAACTTCCTTACAGCAGTCTTTATCCTGCAAACCCTGTGCACCTTGTAACTTTACAGAAGTGAGTGGTCCTATAGACTTGAATGGGCCACTCACTTTATTGTTCTGAAGCTGCAGGATTGTTTGCAGCATTACAGATTTATTTCATATAGATAATAATGAGCTATTGAAGTTAAAAGGAAATATTAAAAGGCATCTGGTACTATTTGCTGTTCTTATAGGTATGGTTCTAGAAAATACTGAGCATCCTATTGTTAGTCCAAGAAGGCATTTCAATATTTGTTGGAAAAGGGTCAAAGTCTTAAGCACTCTTAGGAAAAAAGTATTAAAAAATATGTGCAAGAAGTGTGGATTTACAATAAATTTCATATGCTTTCTGGTTTTTTTACTGGTTCTCATGTCAGAAACTAGTGTGACAGTTGCTTTGAGTATTACCTATCCATGAACATAAGCACTAGCTACTAAATATGGCAATTGTTACTCACAGTGGAAAATAACAAACATACCAAGTGACATGAAATTGGTGCGCTCCTTGTTTTGTCCCTGTATATGATCTTTAGAGTAATCTTTTCCTCCAACTGAAGCAATATGGCTCTTGTAAGTTCATCTTGAGGCATGGTACTAGTGAATAATAATCTCTATTTAAGACTCCAATTATTGGGAGACGGTATGATGAGCTGCAAAGTTCTTCTGGACGAGATGGTAAACCTAGGGCAATGGCCGTCACCCGAAGCACTTCTTCAACCTCATCAGGATCGAACTCCAATGTCCTTGTTCCTGTGAGCTGGAAGAGACCCCAGTACTCTCAGGTAGGTTGCCTACTATTCATCAGGAAGTTTCATTTAGAGCAGCTGAATTAACAAACACTTAGGTTCTTAAATGCTCGTGCCCCGTGCTTCGCTCCTGGCTGGCTGGGGCAGTGGCCGCACAACATTTGACTGTGGGTGCTGAATGTCTTTCTTGGACTCAAAAATGGACTGAGTTATGTCTGTCTTCTAGCCTGACATGTTTGGTTTTCTTTCAGCTTGCAGGAAATGCATCTCTTTTAAGACCTGCTAAGTCTAGTTCAGATTTAACTAAAAATGACAGATGAGTTCAGATATTAGCAAGGAGAGCAGATAGATAGCATGTGCAACTTTGAAAGTGTTGTTTACTTGAGAAATTGAGTAAAAAGAACAATTTTCCTAAAAGTGATGTTTGTTTACCTTACTGTTTTTGGTTATTTGCCAGTGAGAATAAAACAGAATAAATGTATTTATTGCTCTTTTCTTTTTTTTTTTTTTTAATATGGCAGGTTATTTAGCAGTGACTCAGGCCCAATTCTGCAAAAATAAATTTATGCTTAATTTTAAGCTTCTGAACTGTCTTTTGAAGTGATGCATATCATCCAGTGTTTCCTTATTATGCTCAATGGAATTCATAGACTAATTTAAATATAATAAACAGCAAAATCATTAACAGCTATTTTTATGTTTCCTTGATGCATAGTTGCTCTGAGTGCAATCCTTTGAGCACTTAATGACTAATTCTTTGGTTGGTTCCTCCTAATTAAAAATTGCTAATGTATGTTTCAAGCCACCAGGAGAATGGGTGGTTAAAAAAATGCTCACTTGAGAAATGTCTTGTTTTCTAGAAAAGAACAAAGGAAAAGCTGGTGCATGTCCTTTCCCTGTGTGGTCAGGAAGTTGGGCTGAGTAAAAACCCTTCAGTAAGTAGCCTTGTATTGACCATTTCTTTGTTTCATCGTGTCCTAAACTTTAAAAGAGGAGAACTGTGTTTCCCAGAGCTGCTGAGCAGATTTGCCTAGTTTTCATGTCACATTACTGTCACTGTCCTCTGTACTGGCACAGGCTGAGTTTCTCAGCACACAGACCAGTGAGTGAGTGGCCCTCTTGTTTAAAGATTTACTTTCAGAGCGGTGTGTGGTTTTCCTGTGAGAGATCTATGATGCCATAGGTTTTACTTACGCCATCTCAGTGGGTAGAAAGTAATGACCTCTGGTATTGCCAATCTAGGAACTTTTATAAAGTAAAAAGTTAAATTGCAAAAATAAAATGAGGGGAGGGTGTGTGTGTCTGATTTTTCCATTAGACAGTAGTTCTGATGTTGCTCTTTAAAAATTAATATTATCTGCTGCCAGGAAATGGGCAGTAGATCATCCATGGTGGGAAGCTCTTAAAATAGTTACTAAATATTTTCTACAGAAAAAAGAAAATTTCTGAATGTTTTTGAACATGGTGTATGTAACTTGTATTATGGAGAACAGGTCCTTCATTTCTGCAAGACAGGAACTGTTTAGTTTTTGCAACTAAACTGAAGATACAAGTATATTCAGTGGGAAATAAAAAATTAGAGCTGCTTGTATTTCCTAATCCTGACATATTTCTGAACACCTTTTTAACTAGAGGGATTTTTCCATGAACTTACTATCTCACCGCCTTGACAGTATTTTCTCTGCTAAGTTCTCTGAATTTTGTTCCTATCTATGTATACAAACATCCAGGCAGCATCAATCTGCAGCCATTAGGAGGTAGCTGTAATGTTCTTGGACGTGTTCCCACAGTATGAAGTTGTTTCTTTGTACAAGTTTAATCTGAAGGCACCTGTCCAACATAAATAATAAAGAGTGTTCTAAAAATACTCAGTGAAGGAATTAGGTGTGTACTGGAAATACAGTCTTCTGAATAACCAATTACAGCTTCTAGGAAGAAACAACCGGAGGGAACAGTTTGTTACAAGAGAAATCCTTTGAATTGTAGGTGATTTTTTCTTCCTGTGGTGATTTGGATCTGATTGAGCACCAGACAAGCTTGGTATCTTCAGAAGACGGAACGAGGGAGCAGGAGAACATGGATGATTCAAACAGTGAACAACAATTCAGAGTCTTTAGGGACTTTGATTTCCTAGATGTTGAGCTGGAAGATGGAGAGGTACAGTATGTTTTCTCTGAAACAGCTATTTTAATTAAAATGCTTTTATACTTGTACTAAACACTACTCTTCTTGCAACATAAAACTTTAACTGGTAAGCTATAAACTTAGTTTTGAGTTTGGATTATTTATAATGTTCATTTAGTGTTTATTTGAGTAGCATAACAGTAAAAGGCTACCACACCCTTCCTTTCTGAATCTACTTTAGGAAACACTGCAAAACTGTTACTGGAAAATGAAGCCTCTGTTCTAGGACCTTTTCAGTGAATTTACTTTTAAATGGATTTATTTTAAATACAATTTTAAAGGTCTAAATTGCTAACAAAAATATATTTGCTCATTAAAAACCTATAAAATGAACTTGTTCCAAATCTGTTGGTTCATAAGTAACCCTCCAAAACATTAATTCAGGCCTTCAGGCTGCTGTTATTCCTGCAACTGCTGATGAAATCACTAATGCTTAGAGAGATGTACCTTCCACTCTGCTTATGTGTCTGTGATTTCATCATTTCCTGCATCATTTAGCAGGAGCTAAACAAAATCCTGAGTGCCCAGATCAAGTCTGGACAGGTGGAAGCCTGTCAGCTCACCTTGAGCTGAAACTGCTGAAGGGAAAAAAAGAACTGCTGAATTTTTGGGGGCTACATCCTTTAAACCTTGGTTATAACAAACTTGGAGCATTTCTGTCTATTTGATTGGGAAAGACCAAAAATTAGTACGATTTCCAAACAATATTAATAATTTTGTTTCTATTTAAAAGTTCAGAAATTGTTAGCTCTTTTGAAGGATTTAAGGTGCAGATGTTCAGCAAACCTAACAGTTTAATAAATTGTCTCGTCATAATCTGAACTCAGTTTTAACATGAATTCCCCCAAGCATCACTGGAGGATGATGAACCCTGAGAACATGTGTAAAAGTGGAAATAATCATTTTTCTGCCTATTTGTATTACAGTAGTAAAATAATTTTAAGGTAAATAGACCCCTCAGGTGTGAACTCATGTACATCTGAACTTTTTTTTTTTTTTTCCAGTGAAGAGAAAGAATGAAGGAATTAAAAATGTCACAAAGTCCTTATTTTTCCTAGTCAGGAATTTCTGTATCAAAATATAGTCATTTTGGCTCACAGCTGCCCATGACTTTGCTAAAAAAAAAAATAAAAGGGTAGTTGGCAGCAGTGGTTTAAAATACATTAGACAAATGCTGTGAGGCAGCACTAATGCTCCAAAACCCAATAAATGATAAAACAACAATGCCAGGGGTTTTTGTCAAAAATATATTGGCTGCAGTAATTTCTATGTCTTAAAGGCTTTCAAGATACTACAAGGATTTGAGTCTGCAGTTTTGCTGAATATCACTTGATGATTTTTTTGTCCACTGAAATTCAGGAATCTTTCTTTCTCTTCAGCAGTTAAAACCATGTAGAGAGTATATATAATTTTGCAGAACAATTCCTGTCAAAATGAATTTACCTTCATGGATTGTGACCCTGCAAAGATTTCTTTCATACATGTGGCTAACTTCAAGGCTGAGGCCTAAATTAATTGGTATCCTAATTGTCTTAAATTGGTCATGAAACAGATATTAAGCTTCTTTAGTTCTATGTGAAGTAAAATGAAAAATGTAGTCTTTCACTTACTACAGTTTTTAAATTGCCATGGACCTGAAACCTTGCATTCCAAAGGTCAGACCAGACTGATTTACTACTGTTTTAAAAATAAATGCATACTTTAGCCAAAATCAGACCTGGTGTAAGAGGCTACTTCTCTAATGACTGAGTTGAAACTGTTATTATTTATATATCTGGATTTGGTATATTCATAAACATGAAAAAACAGTGTTATAAAACTAAAGCTAGCAAGAGCAACATCAGTCTTTCAAAAACATCTGTATGAACAGGCCAATGATGCTTAAATCATTCTCAGACCACAAGATGTACTTGTTTGAAATGTCATAAAGATGTGAAAGCAAGTAGTAGGTATTTTCAAACTTAAAAGATAGGCTAAAGAGTTGAAGTTTCTGTGATAATATTTGTTACAATTATAGGCAAATGTTTGTCTATGATGTCTTTAATATGGTCATTTTACATAGATTCTTTCTATTTGTTTTTCTATCTATCTGCTACCCAGGAACTTCAGGTAAGAATGCTACTTGAACTCAGATGTGCCAGCATATGTTATGCCTTCTTGCAAATTTGTATTGTAGAATAACATCATAGTTTTGCTGTTGCCTCCCCCCTTCAGTGTGTGTGTGGAGTGGGGGGCAGGGGGTTCTTGCCCTTCTGACAGGTGCTTCATTTTTTGTCTTGTATTAGAAATATTTTTGAGGTCTTTTTCAAAAATTCTGCTTCATTTTAAGGGTTTTTTTGACACGTTCAACAGTCTTCACAAATTTCGAATTATGTTATTTCTAGTATCAGTGTTTTTCTAATTGAGCCATTTCTCCTTTTGATATCTTTGTGCTTGCATATGTAGAAACTTCATTATTTATAACAGAGTAAAGTTTGGGCCATTTGTTTGTAAGGGCAAATTATATATAATTTTTAGCTTTTCAGTTGTTCTATATTACCTCCTGCTAGCTGATGCCTGAGGCCTTTTAAGAAAGTTGCTTATCAGACTGAATTCAATTGAATAAATAAATAAATTAATTCCTACAGCTTAATTTAATTCAGCTGTATGATCCTACCAACTTTGCTGGACTCATTTACCCTGTGAAGAACACTGAAAAGATGCATCACTGGTTGCCAGTTTGGGACCTAAACTTGCAGTATGTCATGCACAGAGAAAACTAAAATGATAGAGAATTCTAATGAGTTGTACAGATGATGCAAAAATCAGTAATCACAGCATTTTGCATATTGGTTTCCAATAATCCATCCGTTATTATGCAAACACAACCCCCCAAAAATCTTTGTCTCAAAATGCCTGTGCTCTGAAAGACACATCCATACGTAAGTCTTGCCTTACTATGCAGTTCTGCAACACTTCTGCCTATACCCCACAGTATTTGAGTGATCCCACTAACTTTGCATACTTTTCACACCATGGTAAGGATGAAAACTGATGTGGAAGAGATTTTGCATTATTCTTACTGGCTCCACAGAGGAGCTTTACTGCTCTCCCCTACATAGGTTTACTTCCCTTTTTGCTGCACTCCTGTCTCTACTTTCCCCTGGGTTGTTGTAAAGTTTAGAGTAGCTGCAAGGGCACATTTGGTCCTTTGCCAGAGGGGAGGGATTGTGGGAAGTTCTGTCTGCTCACTGCTGGCCAGACACATTCATAACATGTGGCTATTTTCCTCTGAATTGGGGTTTATCAAATGTGACTTTCCACATAGGAGAGAGCTTTGCTCCTGCTGTAGATAAAAATGAACAGCTTCTCAAATACAGCTTTGATCTTCTTGTTAACTGTTAAAGAAAGATTGCTTAACAGGCAACAACTCCATCTTCATAGACCTGTGTTGACCTCATTTAAATTCACTGTGATTATGGGTGCCCCTGTAGCAAACTTATGCTATTCCAAATACTATGGGTATTTGAGTTACACTATTTCATCTCTCTTACCTTTTTCTCTCAGTTTTAATTCCCTATCCCTTCTAACGACATGCCCATGATGTCCCTTTTCACAATTTTTCTTTTTGCTGGCTTCCTTTTTTAAGACATTGCAGAATAAAATTGCAACAGGAAATATTCCTATAGACACGGGCTGTAGAGTTTACTGATAGCTTTACTAGGCATCATGAGGATCAGGGTGTGATGACAGTCATCTTTGCTTGCTTGCTTTTTTATGTCACTTTGTCATTTGTTAGTTCAGTAACTGATATGTTTGTGGAGGATATCTCATTGCTGCATGTGTCCTCCAGCCATTGTGGGGGAGGATGGACAACCAAAAGACTTGTTAAAATAAGTAGCTTGGAACTGAGCAGTGATTTTTATGATTTAAAGAGATCTAATTTCTTAAATCTTAGTTGTGTTCTGTTCTCTTTCCATACTAAACTACTATATGCTACCAGTCCAAGGATGAAAAGACAGGGTTCTTCCAATAATATGTCAAGCCTCATAAAAATTCCATGTTCATTTATTCTTTTTTATAGGGCATTCCTTAGTTTTAAATGTTCTTGTGAATTACAGTTCTTGCATTTCTGGGTTGTCTTTTTCCTAAAAAATACTTTTTTTTCTGTTTTCATCATGTTTGTTTATAAACGGTGAGCTTAGTGTCATGAAACTGGACTTCCCCTCCTTCTATTCATATTCCATGGTCCATCACATTAAAGGGTAATGATGCAAAGTAAGATCAATTTGTGCAATTTTGTTGATTGTCAAGGAGGTAAGATTGCAATTTAATTCGTTGCATTTTATGCAGTTTGGTCCCCATTCAGTAAATGTCTCAGTAGTTCTGAGTGGGGATTACTCAAGTGTTTAAAATTACACCTCTGCTTAAGGGACTTTCTCGACTGAGACCTCTTTCTCTATGATTGCACGTAATTTTGATCTGCATAAACCCAGGAAACGCTCATAGTCACTGATTATTTTTTAGGCAGAATCATACTTTTGTCAAATTAATATTTAAAAGATCACTGTCAGCTTGAATTGACTTACTTTTTTAAGAATGTTGCAACTCACAGAGTCTTGTTTTAAAGTCAGCCCTGAATCTTAGAAAGAAACATTTTTCTCTGTAAATTTCCTTCCCATTTCGATGCAGGATTGAAGGCTTTCACCTAGCTAAAGTACCCAAACCTGCAGCTGGATACTTCTGGGGAGACCTTCCTTTTTGTGCAGGGCCCCTTTTGCCTCTGCAGATCCATAGCAGGAGCAGTTGTGGACGTGGTCCTGCTTTTGCCAGAGAGGAACCTGTTAGATGTAGGAAGGAAGTGAGAATTAGGGAAAAGGCATACAGTCCACTGGAAAATATAGGAAGTACACAAATGGAAAAATGCTGGAAAACTGTCATTTTTATACATGAAAGAAATCAAATGATCTTTTTATCAGTGCACCAGCCTAACAAATGGTTATGCAATTTGCTTAATGCACTCAGCTTTATGTAACTGCATGTGAGATCAGAACTGAAAGTCAGTATAAAATGGTTGGTCAGTTTGACTGTGTCCTTTTTAAAATGTGAAATCTCAGGCAGTGCTATCAGGCTGCTTTCAAAATACAGTTTCAAATAATTCAAATAGATTCAAGTTACAAAAAGAAACAATACGGGCCTAGAATAAAAGTTAAAAAGGTGTGCTGCTTTAGCTGTTACATTTTGTGCATAAAGGAGGGGTTTGTTCAAATCTACTCACCATTATGGTTATGTATATAATGCAAATACTCTAAAATCTTTAACATAAGTCTTGCAATTGAACCATTGTTATGAACTGTGCTCCTAATGCTTTCAAACACCATGGAAAAATCCTCTAAAATTGCTTCCAAACCTTTCCTTTGCCTGCCATTGCTCTACTGGTATTGAGGAGTGTATATGTGGACTTACAAAATCAAATTCTTAAATTAGCAAATGCATGAAAAACATCTAATACTGAAAAGACCGAATGCTCATTTAACTGCCATTTCCATGCTTCTGCTCTTATCTCCAGGTGAACAAACAAAATCATGCTTATATCAAGTTTTTATTATATTTTTGCATAAAAATGTTTCTGGAGCTAACTTTAGTTAGGTGTTTGTCTGTGATTAGTTTTAAATCAAGAAAGCTGAGCCTATATCTGATTTCAGGGTGAAAGCATGGACAACTTCAACTGGGGAGTGCGCAGACGGTCCCTGGACAGCCTGGACAAGTGTGACATGCAGCTGATGGAAGAGAGCCAGCTCTCAGGGAGCACGCCCAGCCTGAACAAAATGAACCATGAGGACTCCGATGAGTCATCAGAGGAGGAGGACCTGACCACCAGCCAGATCTTGGAGAACTCAGACCTAGTAAGTTGCAAACTTGAGATTTAAGGGGGGAAAAAAGTGTGGTTTTTAATAAGGTGGGCTTTAATTTCCTCTGCCCAGGTGCAATCTCATCAGCTGAAACTGGTGGGTGCATTTTCCCTTATTTGCAAAAGTAAGCAGGAATTGTAATGCAAAGTTTGAAACACAGGAAACATATCTTATTATTTGCCCTTTTTTGCTATGTGACAATTTTGCACAATTGGCCAATAGTAAATCTTTCTGATAATGCTTTAATGCTTAAAGAAATGGAACAAGACTCCAGGTTGGTAAACTGTGTCAGATTTTCTTTGTTCACTTCTGGGATGCTTCTGATTAATTTTTTTTGAGAGAAACATTGAAAGGCTTGTGTCTGTGTACAAACGAAGAGAGCCATCAACACTGCTCTTTAAGACGTCTGCTTTGCATGTTCATGAAAGCAGTGTGTGGTAGGGTCGCTGTACACTTAGTTCTTCCGTGCTTTTGTTGTCTTTTAAACAGATTATAAATCTTTCCCCATCTGAGGATGCAAATAATATTGACTCACTTTCTACATCATGTGACACAACTTCAGCAGACCCTCATCATTTTAATATAGGAACATCCAGCTTTGATGTGTCTTTGCCTGATATGAATAATCTCCAAGTGTCTGAAGGAGCCAAGGTGAATACATCTTTTTCTTTCTTTTCCGACTGGACTGTATTTTATATAACACTTCTACAATTTTTTTTGCTTACACTTTCATGAAGGATTTGATCTGTGAAATCAAGTACATTCTGTGTAAATGTCACAGTACAATACATTCAGGTACTCCTGCACGTTCATACTGTTTCCTTTCTACTTATACTTTATTCATTAAAAGATTTTATTTATTGTTTCTTAAGTATGTTGTGCTACACATGCACCAAAATACTACAAGCTCATTGGAAGACAAGTTCATGAACTGGCTACAAGTTACAGCCCCAAGGGAATATTCTTTTGTTCTTCATGCTGATTTAAAAGAATGATATGCCAACTCATGTAGTGGGTGTTTGCGTGTATTCTCTAACATTTTTTTGTATGTGGGGGCCTATTGTACAGTTGTGTGTGCTGGATTCAGTCCTTGCCTTTTGGCAGACACTCAGAAATTTTAAATTCATGACCACAATATTAAGCCATCCTGGGGGGTGGGGAGGCAGGATTTGCAAGGATACAACAACCATGTTCAGCGCAGTTTATTTCAGGGAATTGTATCAGAAGATGAACATAGAGTAAGGTTGGTAAATTATTATCAACGTGGGGATAGTTTCTTTAATTTTCTGTTTGACAATACTTGCTTGTGAGACAGCAGGTGGACCTACTCATCTCAGTATCCCTTCAGAAATATAATCTGGGGTGGAGTCTGTGTGTGAATTAGTGGCTTTATAGTACTGTTGCCTTATGTCAGTAAAGCTCCTCAGTCATGTCTAAATTGTGTGACTTCTGCAGAAAGAAAGCACAGTGAGTCTGGGGCAGGGGAAGAATATGTCTTAAGTAATCATTGGCTTTCATTCCACTTCTTGCCCTTGATGCCCTCCAAATGCAGCCACAAAAAATTGATACAGTACTGCTAGCACTGCAGATAACAGAAGTAATGGAAACTTTATTGAAGAGTGCATAGAAAAGGAGGTTGGAACTGTGCTGAATATTGACCAAATTGTTTGTGTCAGAAACCTCTCCAGGAGGAAGAAAGGACAGGAGGGGTGAAGTGTGGATAAGGATAGGAAAGGAAGGGAACCTCTCCAAATAGCGGTTGTGGAGAAGGTAAACTCGTTATTGTTTGTCAAAACAACTGTTGGTAGACAAGTAACCACGTAAGAACCATAAACAGCAGAAGTTGGCAGAATTTCAGTTCAGGAAGCAGCAATCAGAACACATATGTTTGCAGGTGGTGGCTGTGGCTGATCTCGTGCATCCAGCTGCAGCAGCTGTTGGAGTGTGCATTAAGAATTGCAAATCACAGTTCAGGAGTTTCACATGTGTCTGGGGCGGTTTAGAATCTTTACTGTCTTAACTTCTTTAATGTTCCATGTGCCAACGTTCATAAAAAAAAATGAAAAGCTTTGATTAAGTAAAGAATGTAAAAGAATGTAAAATCACAGTAGTTTCTTGTGGGGTTGATAACCAACTTCAGCTAGTCCTGGTACAAGTTCAATATTGTAACCCAGCTTATCAGGGTTTCAAAGATGTTTGAATTGATAAGCAAAGATTGCCTTCCTATTGAGTTTTTTTTGCCCCAAAGATAATTTCTTCTAGTTTGCATGCTTCTGTGTTTTTACTCAAAACACATTAGAGTAACACATTTTTTAAACACAGTTAAAATGTCTGGGTTTATATTTATTTTAAGGAAGAAGTTATCCAGTTTTTAGTCAAAAAACTTGAAACTTACACCTAAATAATTTTAAAATAATTTGATAACACAAAATCTGAGCACTTTCATGTTTCTTTTTTCCTCTGAGTTCTTCTTTTGAGAAAGCTGATGGTATGACAGCAATGCAGAGGAAAATGTTTTACTCCTTTAGCACAGTACAGAAATGTTTAGTTGTTGCATCATAAGCAAAAACAAAAATATCACCTCAACCTTTAAATAGGTGCAGCAAATGAGAGAAACAGACTGATTATATAGGCCTCTTCTCAAATGTTTCAGTGTCAAAATCGAGATATTATTGTTGACAGCATGGAATTAGTTAAACTTATTTTCTATTGCAGATAGTCTTTGCAATAATTAATATAGTACTTACAAGGGATTAGAAGGCAGATGGATAATGGTATGTGGGATACAAAGATTCAGATGATGCTATGTTTTATATTTTTCAAGTTATCTAAACTCACAGACTTCTGGAAGTGTACTAGAGTCCACTTAATTCTCAATTCTAAACATTCATATAGTCTTCCAGACAGTGATTGTTTTCAATACATTTTGAGAGGTTTTAATACACTCTTGGACATTATCAAGTGTTAAGTGACAAGGACAGCCTGACAGTAACAAGAACTCTGTTGTTTTTCCTGGAAAATTAATTCCCTGCTATGTTGCCAGATGCATTGAAATCTGAAATTCTTTGCTAGACAAGTTGAAGAAATGCCTTAAAATAATATTTATCCAAGACAGTGAGTTAAGCAAATTAAAACAGTATTGTTGAGGAAATGCAACTTGATTCATGTATTTTTCAATTTGCGGCTTTATATCTGTGCAGTTTAACATATTGTGAGGTGAGTTTTTTCACTAAATGCTTTCTGTTTATTAGTGGAGTTAACTTACTAATTTGCTGTTTTCTAAGACATCATCATTCACTCCCCTAGGCTGAAGCTGTACATGAAGAACAAGATATAGCAGTCCATGAGGATGACCTTTCAGGGTCTACAAATGAACTCCCTGGAGCATTTGAATGCAGTGATAGCCTTAGTCTGGATATGACAGAAACTGAAGAGAAAGTTGACAGGCTGGAACAATTTGCTCTTACTAGGTACTTTTATATGCTATTATTCATACAAGTTCTTTTACACTGCACAACAAAGTGGTGGTAAATGGGATGACTGTTTTGGCCGCCACAAGAGTTATAAAATTCTCATGAGTTTGGAGCAATGAGAACGCAATGTCCTAATTGCCTGCATAATTATCACACAACTGAAAAAAAACAAAACCAAAACCAAGCTCTTCTTTCTAGGGAAAATAAGATACAATGTTTACATACATCTGTGCAGTTAGTCATTATGTATGTAATACATTTAATCAAAATAAAAAGAAGGATTTTAAAAGATTTGCAGTAATGGAGATGTCACTTAGCTACCTGTTCAACAGATCAGACATGTATTCATCCTTTTGTTTTCTCATGAAAAGAAGTCTCAATATTGTCAAAGATCCCAACTATATACTCTTAAGGTTGCTGTTGAGTGTGACTAGACCCCAGTATATGTTACAGAAAGGCATTAAGATTTTTCCCATGCCGTATTTTTTTCCATGCAATCTCTTTCAGATTTTGGATGGTGAGTTAGATAGCAATTAGCCTGTATTTAAGGACATGAGAGAGAAAGGAGGAGAGGAGAGTTTTTCCTCGTGGGCTTTATCCTCCTGTGAAGTTTCAGCCTTCTTCCTCCAAACAATAGTACAATAAAATAATTCAAGTTTTCTGGGATGGAGGAAGAAAGGCCTGAAAACAGGGATTCTCATTTGGAGGTTTTGTGGCCAACACATCTTGTCAACCTTCAAAAGTAACTTGAAAGTTCATGAATATTTTTAGAAAGGTGCTGTAATTGGTCCTGTGATTATGTGTCTCTGTTAGAGCATATTTTATCTGCCACCTTCTTAGCATTCTCTTTTCACCACCTTCTTTTTTCTCTGTCAGTTTTGGAGACGTTGACCGAAATGCCTCCCCTCCTCCCTCCCCGTTTTTCTCTGCCATCCTGGCTGCATTTCAGCCAGCAGCATGTGACGATGCAGAAGAAGCCTGGCGTAGCCATATCAACCAGCTCATGTGCGACTCTGATGGGTCCTGTGCAGTTTATACTTTTCATGTGTTCTCTTCCCTGTTTAAGGTGAGAAAATAAGTTTAAGATACGAAATCAAAATGTTTATGTTGTGTGTGGCAATTAGTAGTTCTTGAAAGCAGTACCAGTAATGAACCATCTATAACCGTTGTAACTTTGCATAGTGCAGCACTGGCATAGTGCATTTGCATGCAGAACTGTCTTCTATGACCTGTTTTGTCATAAAAATAGTATGTATCTCATACTTTCAAGTCATAAAATATGGATCCACTTGAAAGAGTGGTTTCTTCAGTACTTTACAAACAGCCTGAAACAGTAAATGCAAGAGACAAGTAACCTTTTTAATCTCAAACTGTTGTTAATCTGTTCTTTTATCTCCAACTCTTGAAATCTGAGCATGCCCATGTAAAAGTCAACATTAAATGTTTTGTACCTGCTGATCTGAATAGAAATATCCATGTGCCACAATGTAACATAAATTACAGAGATTGAGTCTGAAAACTAGAAATACATTTCTCCTTTCTAAAACTGTATGCTCACAAAGATAGAATCTTGCACAAAGATAAGGAAAAAAATAGGAGTCAAATATACATGATGTTCTAAAGAATGACTGACCAGTTTTACCTGTAATTAGTTTTAAAGCCTTTTTTAATGGTTTCTCCTGCAGCTGCAGGGTGTTTAGCATGCTCCAGCAGTTTACACAGCAGCCAGGTAACTTTGTGCAGAATTTAAGTACCCATTATCTCAGAGTACACAACTTTTTATTAGCAATTAATACAATTATTACACCACTGATTTATACCCAGTTTCAAGATCTTTTCATATCTCTTAGACCATCCTTATAAGAAAGAAGCACCATACAATAATAATCTCTTCTTTATTTTGCTTCCGTCTTTGCTCCACTGGAGTTGAACGTCTTCTCTAGCTGCACATTATCCTCCTTTAAACATTACACCACTGTACATATGGGTATCTTATAAGCATTCGTTTAAACACTGATAAATCACCATTTGGAAGGAATAAAAGCCAGTGCTGACTTACATGTTAGTCCTGTGTTTCCTCATGATGTCAGCTTTTCTGCCCTTATCTCATTCCTAGAGGTTAATAGCCCTGTCTAAGTGTTCTGAGTGTTATTTGTTCTTTTTTCTTCTCTCTGAAGAGCTGAAAAGGAACTGGTGTCACACTTCTGAAAACTAAACAAATAGTACTGTGTAATGAAAGACCTAAACATTACTTGTAAAGTACCTGTTTAACTTGAAATCCTAGTATGCACACACTACATTTGCTGTTATTCTTGCCCTGTATTCAGAAGATTCCTCACTCATTTTCTTCAATTGATATTGGAGGAGTAAGAAAAAGGTGTTAACAATATCAACAAGCCACAATTTTTTAGCTGGCGTCAGAGCCATGTTTTTAGTTTATAAAAGTACCTTTGTTCTTCAGGGTTAAATCGTGGAAGAATTATTTTCCCTCATTTTTTTCATAAGATCCCAGCTTATCTGGAATTGTATTGTGTTTTCACCATCAAACTTTGCTACTCATCCACTAGCTTTGACTTTTCACCCTCACCAACAGGAAGTTTCAGAATCAAGCCCAGCATGTGCTAGGCTTGCAATGCAAAGTACTGTCAAAATATTTAACTGTGAAACAAAATGCTTGTTTGGAGGAGCTTGTCATCTAAATATTTGGTGAAATGAAAGAAGTGCATTTTCCAGGGCACCTACATTTCAGTCTGCATCAAGTTAATGGTCTCTTGGATGTTTGCCCACAACACACAAAACTTGTTTAAAATTCCTGGAATTATTGAAGTACTTTTCCTATAAACGAGTCATAGGTCAGAGATCTCTGGATTATCTTTGCGGTTGCCTCTTTGTGTTCCCTCAAATCAAATGAGGTCCAGCAGACCAGACACTTCCAAGACAAGTATATTTGAGATCTAGCACATAATTTCCACAATCAAGCCATACCAGTTTTGGTAGCCAAGTTAGCAACCCAATGCAGTTTCACTTTCTGTTGTACTATTTTTGCATGAGTCTTTGCCCAAGTGAAATATTTGTGATTTAGCCTGTTGTATGCTGTAATATATATTTCTATCTTTCAGTGGTATAAAATGTACTTATTCCCTCTTCTTTTTTTTCCCCTAACAGAATGGCTACTTCTCATTATCTCCTTTTTCCATTAAGTTATTTCAAATGGGCTCTTTCCTGCAGATTCTGAATGCATTGAAGTTGGCTATTATTTCTGTAATCTGTTTCCTTCACTGCCTCAGATTTATACTCAATTACTGTTCCCCAGGAGGGCATTGCAGCACCTAAACAGGCTACCCAGAGCCTTGAGAAAGCTCTGAGCTTTCAAGACCCAGTTAGTCAGTAGCATGGCTGACATGATCTGGGGTCAGTGATAGTTCCACTTCGAGTTGAATCAGGTTGGATCAGATATTCTCCACAGGTCTATTTCAACCAGTGTCTCTTGGATCCTCTTTCGTAATCCGTCTTTCTAAATTTCCCTTCACTTCTGTGTTCTCAGCTAGCTCTTTTCTCTTGATTAGGATCAAATCTAGATCTCTTTCCTTTGCCAAAAGAGTTATCAGCAACAGTTTCAGTAAGACTTGGACTGAATCTTTCTTTTCAAAAGATATAAAGTAGTAAATCTCCAACTGTCACCAAGCCCTATGATTCAGATGATTCCGCTAGTTGCTTATAAAAATAATAATTTATCTGGTTTTGTGTAACTAGACCCTTGCCTCTACTACAGACTCAGTGCAATAAAGAATCTGTACCATGTACTGAGTGAGGTGTACATCGCTTTGTTTCTGTCATGAAGTGAGGTGGTAGAAGCATATAGTAAGAGCAGTATCAGTCTATCTGATCTCAACTGTGTTCAGATGGGCAGTTCAGATGCTTTCAAGAGAGATTCACAAATAAGTAGTTATGAAATTGGTCAGTACAGGAACTTTGACCATTTTTTAAATCATTGATAGTGTACAGCCTATGTAATATGTGAGGGCTTATCTAGAATTTAAAAAAAAAAAAAATCATTCAATCCAACAGCTTCCATTATCAGTAAAGTCTGAATTCAATTCATCTGATTTTAGGTAGTTAACTTCAATGCACCAGTGCTGGAGCAGTAACAGGCTATCTCTGTGTCTACCATCCAGATTAGTGTTTGGGAAGTGCTTCTCTCCAGTGAGGCATGCTTATGGTAATACAGGTCTTAAACAGTGCTCCTCAGAGAAATGCCTATGGTAACGTGGAATGAATCAAATAAAAATGTTGCATACTTTTATTTTTAAAAATACTTTCATGTTATTCCCGCCTGCTGAGCACTAGGCTTTAGTGAGATATATTTGGGGAATGAAACGTGCTGTGTATTTATCAGTATAATTATTTCAGTTCCTGTAAGGTTAATTTATTATTTTTATTTATTTTCCACTTTATATATTAGTCACTGAAAAGCACTAGAATGTTTCTGGAAGACTAAACTGATTTAGGGCTCAAAACACCAAAAAAATCTACTAAGAAGAATAATTCCCGGATGCTGTGCAGTATTTCTGGAGTCCTCCCAAGCAACACTAAAGTTTTCGTAAGAAGTTTTTTCCCACAGGGGAAAACAAAAGGTTTTTTCTGATTTTTCCATGCTGCTGTTTGGCATTAGGATGTTCATTATATTATGTGATTAGCCACTTGACATAGAATATTAACAAAACAATACCCGGAATGGACAGATAAAGTAATGTGCTGATCAGCTCTGTTAACTCTGTACACAGACAAGAAAAAAAAAGCTACCTGTGGGTAAAAGGCTTTATAAAGATTGATCACTCTTTACAAGAAAGAGTGTATTTCAGTAGTAGATGAACTCTGTAATCAGTTTCACAGCTGCCTAGCTGTATGCTGTCTCCAACATAATAAGTGTTATTCAGTATCCTAGAGCAGACGTTCAGTTCTCCACAGGGAGATGGTCTCTTTTGCACATTATTGTGCAAAGAAAATCAACCAAGCTATTTGTTTACAGAGGAAAGAAGCTCATACTTGAGTAAATAATGTAATAAACTGTATTTTGTTTTCCAGAATATTCAGAAAAGATTCTGCTTCCTAACCTGTGATGCAGCCAGTTACTTGGGAGACAACCTGCGAGGAATAGGCTCCAAGTTTGTCAGGTCTTCTCAGATGTTGACATCATGTTCAGAATGTCCCACCCTTTTTGTAGATGCAGAAACAGTGAGTATATTCCTTTCAAAAGGCATGTGCTTCATTGCAGTGTGTTATTTTACTTCTGAGCAACTCCTAAAGACACATGTAAAAAGAAATTCACCTCCTATCTATATTTTTTATCTCCTGTTCTGAACCATATTTTCATTCATCTTCCATATTGTTTTATTAGGTAAGTACTGACAGATGGGCAATATAAAATCATAGAATCATAGAATGGTTATGATGGGTTGAGCCTGTGTGCCAAAACTCAATATAAAAAAAGTGCCTATCAGTACAATTGGTTCTCCAAATGAAAAAGGACAAGCTATCTTTTACATAGTTTAGCATGAAAGATGGTAATATGTATAGTGGTTTCATTTGAGTCAGCTGTGATTTGAGCTGGGTAATGCTGGCTGAACATGAGCCAGCAGTGTGCCCAGGTGGCCAAGAAGGCCAGTGACATCCTGTATCAGGAATAGCATGGCCAACAGGACCAGGGCAGTGATTGACCCCCTGTAACTGACACTGGTGAGGCTGCACCTCAAATCCTGTGTTCACTTCTGGGCTCCTCATTGCAAGAAGGACATTGAGGTGCTGGAGCAGGTTCAGAGATGGGCAGTGGAGCTGGTGAAGGGTCTGGAGCACAAGCTTTATGAGGAGCTGCTGAGGGAACTGAGAGTGTTTAGTCTGGAGAGGGGGGACCTTATCACTCTCTACAACTGCCTGAAAGGAGGTTGTAGCCAGGAGGGGGTTGGCCTCTACTTCTAGCAATAGGACAAGGGGAAACAGACTCAAGTTGTCCCAGTGAAGGTTCAAGTTGGATATTAGGAAAAATTTCTTCACTACAAGAATGTTTGAGTATTGGAACAGGCTACCCAGGGAAGCAGTGGAGTCACCATCCCTGGAAGTGTTCAGAAAACAAGTAGGTGTGGCACTTGATGATATGGTTTAGTGGGCATAGTGGTATTAGGTCAAAGGTTAGACCTGATTAGCTTGGAGATCTTTTTCAACCTAATGATGCTGGGATTCTTTATAAGTATATATTAGGGAATGAATGAGATGGCCCTTCGCTTTGTCTTCATTCTGGCTCATGTTTATCCAACAGCATCAGGACAGTGTGACCACCCACACAGAAGTCTAGAGGTAGGAACTTCCAAAGTGTAATCTTGGGCCGACTGCTGTGACCACGGAAGAGCTGTGCCTTACATCATTAGAGGGCTGTAGAGAGGAACTGGTTAAGCTTTGTGTACTGTTTTATTTTAGGGAAGTCCTCTGCAAATCCTTTAAACACAGAATACAACCTCAATTCCACATTATCATAGGTGCGACTTTTGCTATTGATTTTTCAGTATAGTATTCTATTTACGTAGATTTTTGCACTAATATAAATATTTTTCAGTATTAGTATCTGTAAATCTGAGTATTCTTTTGCAGTATCTTCATGACACTTTCTACTATGCTAATATTTGTACTCTTTTATAGTGACATTTACCAGACCTTTTCATTTCATTTCTCTAGCTGCTCTCTTGTGGCCTTCTTGAAAAGCTGAAGTTCAGTGTGTTAGAGCTGCAGGAGTACCTGGACACATACAACAACAGGAAAGAGGCAACGCTCTCGGTATGCTGAATTATGTTGTATTCTTGGTTTAGTATGTTTGTATACTTATGCTGTGTCTGGAAACTGCACATCCACTCGCATCTGTTTAAAATAACATTCAGTACAAAAGCTTGTTTCAGATACTGGATTCATTGAATGTTTCTTGCTGAACATATGAACCAGGACTAAAATAACTATTGTATACCTTAATATTAGAAACATTGATATCTTTAATATTCCTCATTTCTCTCCATTCTTTAATTTTCTTAGTTTATGCAATTGAAATACTAATAGAAGTCACAAGTACACTTTTTAAATTACAGTCAAAGCAAATTGTTGCAGTCTGTGGTACTAAAAACTGCAATTGCAAATTTTTGTGTACGTGCTGTGCTTTGAAACTAAAATACTGCTTAGCTTTCTTCAAATAAAACAGTAGGTCTTATTCATATCTTCCTTAATTTCTCTCTGAAAACAGTGGCTTGCAAACTGCAAAGCAACATTTGCTGGAGGCTCCCGAGATGGAGTTATTACCTGCCAGCCAGGGGACTCAGAGGAGAAGGTAATGAATGGCCAGTATTATTTCTGTCCTCTAAAGTGACATGTGTGATATATCTTGCTCTCGAACCCACAAGGGCCTGCTATACTTCCTCCTTGACTCTGTGCTGGGCTTGGGCATAATCCAGTTTTCACACTTGAGGCTCGAAGTTGTTGTTGTTGCCTCAGTCCTGGCCACAGGAAACGGGAAATATTCAGAGAAGGTACTTCTTCCTGGCTTGGGTGTGCTCTCCCTCTTAGAAAGGTGTTGCAGCAGCAGTTTTCCACAGTGCATAGTCTCTGAAAATTATTCCTGGTGTACTGTCCTTCCGTAGTATTCCCATTTTGTCTGCAGCTGTTAGACTCAGTCTGCCCAACAGCAAGACTTTCCTGATTGAAGTACACTTAGATTAGTAGTTATGAAACAATGACTGTAAAATGGCCAGTGACATTATTTATGCTGTAGATAACTATTTAGAGCTAAGGCAAAATAGCTCTTAATCAATTTTTAACAAAAAATTCATATGCACATGTATGTGTACGTTTGTTTGTTTATATTTGTTGATTCCAGTTAAGAAAACTATATTTTCAGAAATCAGTGCCATCAGCAGACATTACTGTTATTTTGATATACTAAGTATAGGAAACAGATAATATATTGGGGATGTATAATGAATTAAGAAGTGTTATTTTGCGGGGTTTTTTCCTTTTGGAGGAAAAAGAATGGAGGGATGGGAAAAAGAGGGACTGGAGAAAATCAGCTGAGATTGGGAAGCAGCAACAGCATACCATATACAAAAAAGTGACATTTCCTCTCTCCATGTATTTTAACTTACAAAAGATAATTATGGCATTTTCAGAATACAGACTTGCCTTTTGTAACCATTTTTTTCAAATACCTTGTTTTGCTCTTATGTTGGTTTCAGTTTGTCTATCTTCTTCCCCAATTCACTTTATTTTCTTCTGTCTTTATCTTAACCTCTCTTTCCCATCTCTATGTATTTGTTTGCCTGTCTTTGAACTCCCTTGATTTTTATTTTTTATGCCATTTCCCAAGAATCCCAAACCCTTGCCATGCCTGGATTTTGGCTTCCTTGACATTATTAGCAAATCTAACTTGCTAATAAATCCTCTGGCTGCAATCACAGGCAGTGGGAAAACTGTTCAATTTTCCCTACCTAGCACTGGCACCAGCAAAAGTTAGACAACTTCCAATGTATTTAAATAAGATACTGTCTCTTCTGTAATTGTAATGGTGTACAGGGAAGTTACTATTGAACTATTCTCAAATCTAAAAGAGAGAGCCCTAGGATACATGCCACTACCTCTCCTGCAAACACATCAGGAGAGGGAGACAGAGTATACATCACTATTGGAATGTGCACAGGCATTCTCTTCCCTCTGATGCACAATACCCTGAATAGTGACTTCAGACTCTAGCATTACATATCTTGCTGTAGACAGCTTAATTTATCCTCTTCATCCCTCTTTTGGAAACCCGTAGAATGGGATAGAGAATGGCACATATTGCTGATCACCCACTTTTTTTTTTTTTTTTTTTTTTTGTAAAGTGGAGGAGAGGTAATAAACTGTGAACTGAGCTCATATAGTTGGCCTAAACACATCTAAAAGTCATTAAATGTCATGTTCCACTTGTGTGGGTTTTTCTAAATAGGTGTTCTCTGTTTCAGCATTAAATATGTGTTTTGTGAAGCCAGGGTTACTATTTATACTGCTTATCAAACACTGAAAAGAAGAGTTTCTCATTCCTTCAGGAGTCCCTGGTTTCTCCCCAGCATTATTCCTTCAGCCCAAAATGCATTATTCCTTGGAAGTTGACGGGATGGTAGGTCTTTGATCAACAGGCATATTTCTTTTCTTCCCCTGCTCATTAACATGTCAATTGAGGCAGCTTTTCCCAAAGGAACAATCTGTTTATTCAACAAAAGTGTAATGGGAGGAAGAAGCCAGAGAAACTGAGGAAATGTGATTAGGAAGGGACAAGGAAAGATTAATCCTCAACTGGCAAGTATTTGTTTTCTTATCTTTCTTCTCCACTTCTCCCTCAACATGAAAGGCTAATTTTTAACTGTAGTCAAAAGGGAACCTGCCTAAACTTTTAAACTCATTGAAGTTTAGTCTAGGGCCTGAAATCCTGCTGCAAACTTCTGGCCTAAAAAAAATTGCACAGCTAAGCACAAAACCAGGCTACTTCTGGAAAAGGTGCAGAAATAATTGTAATGAAGAAGGAGTAACACATTACTCTACAGAATGTAGAAAGCTTGAGTTGAAAATAGTCCCCTCTACAGATAAGACAGACATAAGACCAAATTCAGCATTATCACAAGTAGTTGCATCACAAATGCCTTGCTGATGCTGGTAACTGATTTGGCACGTTTCTCTAATCAGATCCTATTTCAAAATAATTGCACATGATTTGCTGACCATTGTTACTGAAAATGGGCAAAGGCAAACATTGCTTATTCTGACATTAAAGAAGTTTGAAATAGAAGTTGTCTGGGTCAGCTGCTAGAGCTAGCAACTTTTCTAAAATTTGGGTAAAAGTTTCATGTCCCAGAATGACTTTCCCCTTCTTATTATTGCAACAGATGCTTTGATGCTACTGTGAGCAATAGAGTCACAGTGACAAAGGAGTCAATTCGTGGAGAAAGATAACTGCACATGCTATTGTGCTGTCTGTCCGGGTGTAACAGTCTTAATAAGTACAGCTATCGGTACATTCTACAGCCTTACTAAGCAAGGATTTTTTTTAATCTAGTCAAAGACTGGGTTTGTTTGTTTCTTTGTTTGCTTTTGTGGAACAGAGATACTGGAAGATCTTCTTTTGCTTGTAAATGAGCACTTCTAATTCAAATAAGTGTTTATCGCCTAATGAGGCTTTCTAAGTCCAAAATCGATATACACCTCTCTCAAACCTTCCACATCCCAAAGTTCACCACAAGCTAATGGATGTGGGCTTTGTGGACTCAGACTGATAATGGATATTTAAAACATGTTGTACCCCATAAAAATTTCGCCCCAAAAAATCAGAATGTACCTGCTGTTAGGAGTTTCCATGTGGCTAAAAGTTCAATCACTGTAAGTCCCCAATATGTCTGGAGGTGTACCTCTTGGGACCATAGTCATCTAGAGCTGAGTTAGATACAGCACAGCTCAAGACACAGTGAGTCCTTTGTTAAGCTAGAAATTCTTAATAATCAATAATCAGTGATCTGACTGCTGTTTGACAGATCTGTGGATTGACAATGAGGTAAAATTGGCCCAGATAGGTAGCTTTTCCAAAGAAGGAACACAGCTGTGTATAGATTTCTCCAGACAGAATAGTTTCTATTATCCTTCAGATACAGTGGATATTGGCTTATGCTGTTCTATCTCTGATATATATACACATACACACAAGTTTGTGTATATACTCCATTTCCTAGGTCATGGGAAAAGGTTCTGTCTACTGACATGTGACGTCAAATAGAATAATTTAATAAAATGCACTTGCAGTTAATAAACTCTTGCACTCACTAGTTATTCTCTAATGCTGGGACTCTCCTGTGCCAATAAATGACTGAAAGCTGTGTTGCCAGCAAAATGTTAGTCTTAAGGAACAATTATATAACTGTCAGTATGTAAAAACTATTCCTTGAAACGGCAAGAAGATCCATGATCTAAAAATTAGTGTTTTGCTGTCTTCCCGGTCTGCTAACAGTACAAAACAGTAATTCTAGGTATAAAAAAACAAATCAGTGTTGCTACTAGAGAGTGTGTCCTTCTTAGATGCTGCATTTACTAGCTGCATAAAGCAGTGTGCAAATGATCCAAATACTCTATAAACATTTGATATTTTCAGCTGCCAAAACCACTATTTGTGTAGTGTCTATCAACTAATCTAAAACACTTTCCTTACTATAGGAATTAAAGTAGAAGTTGAGAAGTGAGGAATGATCATTCCTCCTGAGCCCTTACTGCTGGGGAATAAAAGAAATATCACTTAGGCCAGTAATTTATGTCTTTTAACCTTCCAAAGAATATTTCATTTTGTGCTGAGAGAGGAAAACAAGTTACAATCATGATATTATAGAGGAATATGGAGTTGAGCATCAGTAGCTCAGGGAAATTTTGTATCTGGTATATTTTCTTTCAGTGAAGAATGGTTTTTCATGTAATAATAAATCTCTTCTTCACCCCCTTTTTTTTTGCTTGCCCTGGTTTTGGAAGCAGTACAGAGGAGACAGCGTTTTCTGGCAAAAAAAGACCATGGAATTCACTTACTTGCTGCTTCCCCCCTCCTCCCCCCCTTCTTTAAAGTAAATTCCATGGCAAATTAGATATTGTAGGTGTATTCCAATATTTTTGAAAGACCAAGTAAGACTTGGTGGCATGTTAAACTTCAGAGGAGCTTAAGACAGACAAACAAGATTTGAAAAACACAAACCAGCACACCTGTGAATTTACTGGAACACAGTGATCTGTCTGCTCTTGTCCTCCTCTTATCTTGAATTTAGCTTTATAAAGCTTCATTTGTGTGAACTGCATGGAAGCCAAGATATAAAGGGTTTTTTTGAAGAGTTCTAAATAGAAAAAAAAACTATTCAGGCATTGTTAAAGGCATAAAATTAAACATCACAGGAGCTTAAAGCTTAGTTTGTCATGATTTTATAGAAAAGTGCAGTATTTGGGAAGATACCTTTAAGATATTTTTTAACAGTAAGGCAAATGGAAAGAATACAGACTGAAATACTTTGTTAGGCTCATCAAAGTTAGCGTTATTTCACATTTCTGTTTTCTGCCTTTGGCCTGATGGTAAGGTAAATGATTTTAATAAGAATTCCAAATATTTATTAACACTGTGCATATGCACTGACATCAGACTGTAACTGGGCAGATGTTGTGTTTGTTATTTACAGCATTTACATCATGACTGTTCATGTAAAATATAATGAGATTGAAATATTTATGATAAGGAAAACTGCATTAGGTGTACACAGTGTGCAAATGTTAGCTCCTGGCAAAAAAAAGAACACTTTTTTCTTTTCTTTTTGAGAAGGCAGTTAGTCCCCTAATCTTTGAAATGCTAATGTAGGTCAATTAGAATTTTTATTAATATTGCAACAGGAGTTACACTGACATTTTAGTAGCTCCAGAATTACAAACCAGTGGTTCATTACTGGTGAGAGGAAGGAATACAAAGCGATCTTAACTTGTGGCATTGCCATGTTGTTAAACAAAACTGGCATTTTCCATGGAATTTTTTTTCCTTATGATAGTCATAACTTAAAAGTTAATATGCAAAATGTTTCCATTGTAATGTCCCAAGTGATAAGCTCAGCAGTAACAAAGCTTATCCTGCAAATTTCATTAGATCTATTATGTCCAAAAAATAGAACTATTTATAAACAGAAAATATTTAGAAACAGCAAAGTTCAGTTTTGTTCATGACTTGAAAACCCTTCCTGATTTTTTTAGTACTTTGCAATATGAGCTCTTTTTAATAACAAAGAAAGCAAATTTAAATAAAAGTATTTTTCAAGAGATTTGCAGCACAATTTCACTGTAAGTTCCTGAGCTACTGAGTGGGATAAATCAAACTTTATAAATCTGAAGATCTAACTGAGGATATTTAGACTGGAATTTACCATTAGAATTAAAGCTTGATTTTATTAAGAATGCTGTGCATGTTGTATGTGATATTTCCAACCAATTATCAGGTTGAGGCAAGCATTGCTAATACTGCTGACAAGTTATGCTGTTACAGATGGGCTGTGCTTCCTATTGCATGCATTACACTGACACTATACTTTCTTTCCTTTCCTTTTCTCCTGTGCCATGCTTGCTGTGTAGCAAATGGAATCTCTTGCAGTAAGTTGAAGTTCTTTCATATTTTTTGTCCATCTGTAGATGGACTAAGACACCCCAGTTTTACTGTTTTACTTCTAAGCATGTTTTCCTTTTTCGTTATAATTTTCCTATAGAATATGTGGTTCTAAATGCAGTGACTAAAATAATTTACTAACGTGTGTTCTGTGAAATCTAAAAATGCTGTGGGAAAATTCTGACACCTTCATAATGCTGTTTCAAATGGTCATTTACACACATTTTTAAAAATCAAGCCTTTGAACGGATGTCATATGCTGGAGTGAAAAACATTTTTTGTTATTTTAAAAATAATAATTTTAATTTTGTCCTAATGGAAAACTACAACTTATAGTTGGCAGTTATGTTTCAAATGGGTTTTGTTTACATGCTGATGAACAGTTTCACCGCTATTGGTTTCTAATACTTGTTCAGGAAGAACAAAAATTGAGTTGCTTGTTGCAGTAACTAAATACCAAGTGAGTCGAACTAGAATCATCAACTTGACCTTAGCTTGTCTTCATTCAGGTTAGCAGCCAGAACAGTGAAACTGAATTATTGTTCTCAAAGGACTAAAAAAAATCATGTGTTACCTGCCAAGCTATCATGAGATGTTTGGTTGTTTTCATGCTGTTATGCTCTGTCCTGGTCTTCAATTAATTTTTAACTCCCTGACAACTTCAAGGGTATGTGTATGTAACTGCTACGCAGTGTTGCTAGGCCTCTGAAATTTGAATAGAGTGAATTTGATCCCTGCTAAAGAACCTCAGGCTGTGTCCCTACTTGTGAGCTGAGCAGGATGAGGGAGGAGATGTGTGCCCTGTGCTGGCACTCGGGATGAGTGGTTAGCACTTCCCTGGCTGGGCCACCAGCCAGTCCCCTGACATGCCCAAGCAGAGTTCAAGAGAAGACAGGAGCCAGGAGGTTATATCTAAACAGTCAGTCTTTATTTTGGGAGGAGAATGATTAGCCACACAAATGCAAACTTGGCAGTGCTATGTGCTCTCAGTTACAGAATGGCCTCTGAGCAGGTTTGTTTCACTGGCAGTGTCCCTCCTGCCCTACTTCTTTGTTCTCTTGGCCACTGATAGGGTTTTGTCCCTGTCCACAAGCCAGTTCTATCCTAGAACATCTGTTCCACCCTGCTTTTTTTCCCCTCACCACAGATCTGCTCCTGTGGCTCTTTGTAGTATCAGGTCTGGTGGGATCTGGTTTTGTTTGGAAGGCACCTTAAAGTTCACAGGGTTCCAATCCCTCTGCCATGGACAGGGACATCTTCCACTAGACCAGGTTGCCCAAAGCCCCATTCAACCAGGCCTTGAACACTTCCAGGGATGGGGCATCCACAACTTCTCTAGGCAACCTGTTCCAGTGCCTCACTCCTCTGAGTAAAAAATTTCTTCCTAACAATCTACTCTAAATCTGTCCTCATTTAGTTTAATGCCATTGGCCCTTGTCCTACCACTATCTGCCCACGTGAAAAGTCTCTCTCCATCTTTTTATAAGCTCCTTTAACTACTGGAAGGTTATTATAAGATCTTCCTGAAGCCTTGTCCAGGGCAAACAACCCCATCTCTCTTAGTCTGTCTTCATAGAAGGGGTGCTCCAGATCTTCGTGGTGCTCCTCTGTACTCACTCCAGCAGGTCCACGTGTTTTTATATTGGGGGCCCCAGAGCTGGATACAGCACTCCAGGCAGCAGCTCACAAGGGCCAGAATCACCTCCTTGGACCTGCTGGCCACTTCTCTTTCAATGCAGCCCAGGATGTGGTTTGCCGTCTGGGCTGTGAGCACACGCTGTTGGCTCATGTCCAGCTTTTCACGCACAAGAACTCCCAAGTCCTCCTCTGCAGGGCTTCTCTCAATGAGTTCCTCTCCCAGTCAGTACTCATGTCTGGGATTGCCCCAATGCAGGTGCAGCACCTTGCACTTGGAATTGTTGAACTTCTTGAGGTTCTTGTGGGCGCACTTCCCAAGCTTGGCCACATCCTCCTAGATGACATCCCATTCTTCTGTTGCTGTCAGCTGCACTGCTGAGCTTTGTGTCATCTGTGAACTTGCTGAGGGACTTCTCCTTGCTGAAATTCCTCCTATCCATTAGGGGCAGGAGTACTCCAACTTTGCCCACCAGTAACAGACATTAAACATACTGATTCAGATAGGAGAAACAGTTTATCCATAATGGCACAGAGCTTGGTCCAGGCAAATTTAGTGCTGAGCTCTGCTGCTGTGGCAGACCAGCACTGAGGTGTGAGCAGCCCTGTCTGCCTGGCCTTCAGCAGAACAAACCCTGCTAGGTTGACAGCCGCTGGCTTGGCACTCCCCTCCTCTCCCACTCTCCTCCTTAAAGCTCATGTAGGAGAACAGCTCTGCCTCATTTTGGCAGTGCCCTTGGCTGACTGTTCATAGATGGGTAGTTAATTGTCCACCTCACCCTGATGAACAAAGCTGAAATTTGCTTTTGACCTCAGTCTCCCAGCCTTGTCTGGCTGGTACAGAAATTTTGGGAGCTGGAATGCTCAGGCTATGGTTCTAATTTTGGCTTGTTAATATAAAAATGTGGCACTTAAATATTGAACCATATGTAAATAAACACTTCAGTCAAATTAGTGTTTATAATGTTCTTAAAGTACCTTTTAATAGTATTTGTGCTGATGTTTGCACAGACCTCAGTTTATCGAAGAACTGCAGTACATGCTGGTAGCTAAGCATGTTTGAAGTACTTTAAAGCAGCAAAGTCATTAATAGCTTCTTCTCTTCTGCCATGTTTGGCAGAAGAAACTCTGCTCCAGTTCCTCCCAAGAGATGAAAAGAGCACTGAGCCCACTCTTGGTCACTGTATCTGTAACAGCAGACAAATCATATATGGTTCAAGTCTGTAAGGCTTTCCTACCAAAGAGTCAGTACAAGGTCAGAATTTGTACTTGCAGAATCTTCACTTCTTACTTAATTTGCCAAAGATTAAATGTTTCTCTGTTCTTCACCATGATCCAGCTGTGGAACTGTAAGATTCCCACTCCTAATACACACAAGAATGCCAGGACCACAACCATATTAACTTGACCTCTTTGATGTGTCTGACATCCTTTGTGTCGTGCTGCACATTACACTGGAAGAAACAAGTGAATATTCATAGAGCAGCATCTATGTAATCTGGGATAATACATCATAAAAGCCAAATATCCTCTTACAAATTACACTCCATCCATCTGTTGTATAGTTTCTTTAAGATGGTGGAAAATCCATGAACAGAGTTTTAAGTTCCAGAGCTGTAATTTCTTCCTTCTCACTCCTAGCCAGGTTTAGCACCGCTCTTCCACTCTCCTCAGGGAAGCAGGCAGGAGCCTTGACCCTCTTGGACAACTATTCCATAGTTTCTCTCCTGGATTTCCATCCCTCAGAAGAGGTCTTTGACCATGTCTGAAGTTTTAGAGTTTCATATTCTATGCAGCAAAGTCACTTCCCTCATATTCTGTCTCTGCTTCCCAGCTGCAAACTAGAGACAGTGGAGCTAACAAATATAAAATGTTTTAAAATTGATGCTGAAATGTGCTACCGTAGAGCTAGCCATCCTAACTTTGATTTGCAATATCATACGTGACTTACCTGTAGAAGAAAAAGCATTACTTATTTTCTGAAATAGTATAGGATCATACTTCAGTAAAATAATGTTTTTTAAGAACGGAACTATCTCAATGTGTTTTTGTTAGTTATTGAAAATTATCTAAACTCACTAATATTTATTAATTATTTCTTCTCCTACAAATCTTTCCTTAGCAATTGGAACTCTGTCAGAGATTGTATAAACTGCACTTCCAGCTGCTGCTGCTTTTTCAATCCTACTGTAAACTTATTGGACAAGTGCACGAAGTGAGTTCCATGCCAGAGGTATGTAACAAATAACAAAGTCTCATACTGAAAATTCCACTTTATTTTCATGTTCTTATTTTTCTTTCTATGGATTTAACACCAAAAATTACACTATTTCACCCTGAATATAAGTCTGCAAGCATACATAATCAACTACATACCTTAATATCATGTCTTTTTAATTCTCTAATGTTTACAAGCTTTTTTCATTAAATATTTTTGACATGGCACACTCTCACTTTTGACCCAAATAGCCTTTTGTTTTTAGATAAATCTCTGTATCTTACTTTAAAAAAAACACCTCACAAGAACAATTCTGTTAGGTTTACTTTCAGCAATTGCTTAAAATATGTAATACTGTGAAATATCTTTGAGGTCATCGCTCTAAGTTGAATGATCATCATTTAAGGAAAGATTTAACTTGCCATTCCATGTGTATTTTTCTCCTGGTAAGGTGTATATATTTTAAACTATTGAGGAGAATAAGTTATTGTACTTTGCTTTGTAAAATAAAATTTGAAGCTATGACATATTTATGACAGATTCCAGCAGTTTAAAGATGGTCTATAAATGGAAGTGGTTTGTTTTATCAGATGTGCTGTAGCAGTACAAAGAATTTGAATACTTACTGTATCTTAAGGAACTGTTATGAAGGCTGGCTCCTTTTGGGGCCTATGGAGAATGAAAATACCTATCTCTGATCTTTCTCCTTGGAATAGCTGTTAAACATGTCAAGGGAACTGAGTGAGCTGAAGAAAAATCTGAAGGATGCTACTGCTGCAATCGCAGCTGAGCCTCTGACAACAGAATCTGAGCCCTCATTCAATTCTACCGAAGCAGCTATTCAGTCCATGCTGGAGTGTTTGAAAAACAATGAACTTGTTAAAGCTGTCCGACAAATAAGAGAATGCAGGCAAGTTTTGCTACATGGTTCATATTAGACTTTCATGTTATTAGAAAAGTATGCATTTATTATCTTCTTAACTGTATACTAAATGCAATTGCACTGAATCAGCATAATTAATTAATATGTTTCAACAAGGTACGTGGGGCTGTTGATATCATTAACTTCTGCAGGGATGTGCCACACATAACTATCAAACATGCATGCTTACATGGTGTAGATCAAAAGTCCCATGAGGCTTTTATGAGTTTATAGAGGTAATTCCTTACAGGGGCATGTCACTGACATCAGCTAGCGTTCAGCCCAGTTTCACTTCCACTTATTTGAATGAGTTCTCTAAAGCATTATTTTTAGATAATAGGAATTGCACTTATATGTGATTTCAGTGCCTGATACGAGAGTCTGACTAACAGACGAGTAGTGTAAAACAGACTTGCTTCTAAGCGTGCATGAGTCCTTTCTCCTATTAGAAATCTCTATCACATAGCTTCTGTCCGTGCTAAAAACCCATAGTGATATGTATGTTCTTTTCCTGTTTGACTGTAGGATTTTGTGGCCCAATGATATATTTGGAAGTAGCTCTGACGACGAAGTCCAGACACTACTGAACATTTACTTCCGCCACCAAACCTTGGGTCAGACAGGCACCTATGCACTGGTGGGCTCCAACCAGAGCCTGACTGAAATCTGTACCAAATTAATGGAACTGAACATAGAGATCCGCGACATGATTCGCAGAGCTCAGAGTTACCGGGTCATCAATACTTTTCTTCCAGACTCCAGCGTTTCCGGCACAAGTCTCTGACAGGACTCTTGTGTCCTCTTTCAAGCTGGGAGTGCTGCCCTGTGGGAGTGAGGTGGCTCAATGTCTTCTCAGCCTTACAAAGGTTTGGTCAAACTGTACTCACTCTTGTTATGTTTAGGATTTCTTCTAAAAAGCGATGGGCTGAACTTCAAATGTGTAGCAATACTGTAAGGACAGAGGTAGCATAGAGCACCTGAGACAACATCCTTTGTTCTGTGTTGCACAAAAATCGGTTAGCATTTCACTGAGCAACTGCAACTCACTACTGAAGAAGTGACTTCCATTGCATACCAAAGCCTACTACACTGAACAATACTTCCTTTATAGCAAATTAATTTTAGGTTGGCAAAAGTGCAATGTTTCCTTCACAAAATATTTTTTTGTTAAAAAAAAAAAAAACAAACCTTGTACATTTTTTTCCTTTTTTCTCTTATTTAGTTGAGTGAAAGATGGGCAGAATGAAGCTGGCCACGGAATCTTGCAAACTTGTTGGTCGAAAGCTGAGAGCCTGTGTATATGAAACAAATTGTAAATGGACTACAGTTTAATGTACACTGTAATTTGAATATGATTACTGTATCTTAAAACAACGAGCTGCTATGAAGTACATTTCCTAATGTTACTAGGCTACTGTCTCTCAAGGTACTGGATCATATTGCAGAGGTCTGTTCTTAGGCCCCCCAAGGATCATGAACGGTCTTGGTAGATTTTCTTTTTTTGTTGGTTTTTTTTTTGTTTTTTTAAGGACCTTGGCTGCTTTTTACTAGAGGGTTGCTTTTATGAATATATTTATACTATTAAAGGATGGTTGATCTAATTTAACTTGCCATTTTGTAGGAGAAAGCCCCATCACAGAGTAAAATCTTTTGAACTGTTAAGCATGCATATTTTTATTTAATATAAATTTTGAGTATAAAAAGTAAAAATATTAACGTGAAATGCAAGTTCTCATGTTGTTTCTTTAAAGAGATGTCTTATTTTATTTGTAATGTATATATAAAAGTCATAACTATGTTTTTTCTTACATTTAACTGCTGTCCAGTGTTAAATGTATGCATGTAAATCTGTTGCACATCTGAGACACTTTTATTCTGACTATGTAACTTATTCATGCTGTAAATACACTTACCGTTTTTGTGAAGTAACTTTGAAATTTGGATTAGTACATCCATTTAACTAAAATAGAAAAGTCATATATAATCACAACAGAGTATGTGCTTGTTGTGAAAGTTGTGTTCTTGTCTGAATCCATACCAGATGGTATCAATGATCAGCAGCTCCCAAAAGACACCTTTCTCACCGTTTATGCTGAAACCATTTATGGATGGTTCCACTGATGGAACACAGTGAGAATGCAAGGATTTTTTTCTCAGTTACAACTCAGCTCAAAAGAGTACAGTGACAAAAGCTGTTTCTAACTGTGAAGACATCCAGAAGTTCCTTCCTCCCTAAAGTATCATATGATTGTTCACAGATGCAACAAAACCCATTATGTAACCATCTACCACCTTTTTAGCATAATTTCTAAACTTCAGGTAGAGGAGAAATCAGGATATTCCCAACAAAGCCTCACTCATGTCCTAAGACAGCATGAACTGCAGTGATACTCCACTGTGCTTCTGCCACACTGGTACACTTGCTTTAAGTAGGATTCCTCTGGTTTGCTGTATTTTCTCTCCCTGAAAGCACATTCAGCTACTCAGTTCAGTTACATTTAAACCATCTGCCCTGGAGATACCTTACATGACTGGAAAGCTTCTGAGGCATAAGCCCATGTTTAAACCAGGAGTACAGGGACTTGTTCTACCTCTTTGGGGTCACATCAAGTCTAGAGAATTTGTTACACTCCATCACAGATACTCCCACTGAAAAGGCTTTCCCTTCATATCTTATAGCCAGTCTTTGATTACCAAACAGCTGTGATTTTTTTTCTTTTTACTATACATTTGAGAGAGGCAATGAGAAGACACACTTGCAAATACATTTACACCAGACTTTATGCTCCAGAACATTTGCATGTTCCACCCTAGTTCAGTTTGAGTAACTGAAGGAAAAATTTGCTATTGCAGCTTTAATCTTGACATGCCTTCAAGGCAGACTGAAAATAAAGCCTGCTTTTTTTCTGGAAAGCAAATAGGTTGTTTCCTTCCAGATATATTTGCCTCTTTCATCCAAGCAAGGTGAAACTAAGGGGCATCAAACTAGCGAAAACTTTTATTCAACTTTATTTACAGCATATATACAATGAAGTTAGATATTTTATAAATAATACAAATGTCTTTATCCATTATCCAATGCCAGGTCAAAAGCCTTAAATCAAAACATTGCAGAAGACTGACAAAGTGCAAAGCACAAAACAGAAGGCGGCACGCAGATCAGACAATGTACTTGAAGCTGTAAGTGTTATCACAGGACAGCCTCTTCCCTTTGCAGCGGCCACAAAGTTCTTGGCGATGTGGTCTCTTGAGATCAATGTGTCTTTTCTTCTGAGGGCAGGAACAACGAGTCCTTGAACAGATCTTAAGAAACAAGGCATGTTATTAGACATGGATCAAAGGTGTGTGTTTCACATTAGATTGACATTTAGTTTCCCTTAATCAGGGCAACACATTTGGGCTGATACACTTAAGAGCTCTTGTGGTAAAAACTCTGCTGAGTTAAGTTGTAAGAGCCTTCTCACCTAGAAGAACAAAACGATACCCTATCTGCAGCTGGCCACAATGCTGTATGAACAGAAAACTGTTCATGGAAGCTATCTGCAGGAGGAGGGAGGCCTACCCCATCACACCTTCCCCAAATAACATTTCCTAGTATTTTGATGAAATCAAGTTTTCTTCCAGGTGAAGTCAATATCAAATTCAACAACTGGAAACTATTAGAGTATATGATAATTGTATGCTGGTAAGACTGTCAGACGTTAACTTACCTGGCACTGGATTGCTTCCACTCGATAAGGATTGAAGCCCTTTTGGCATTTGCGACACAGCTGCTTGAAATACACCTAAGACAAGCAAGCTCTCAGTTACTATAGCAAGTTATTCAAGGTGTTAAGTACAGGCACCTAAATTTGTGACAAAAGACCCAATCTGTCACAGATTTGGTGCCATTCTTACAAGTTTCAGGTGCAAAAAAATGACTTTGTTAACTACCTTGTTGCTTCCAGAAATGCACCACACATAAGCACTCTCCCATCTGGTCTTGCAGACTTTGCAGTGGAAGTAGCCATACTTCTGCTCCAAGAACTGCAGAGACAGAGTTTGCAGAGATAGGGCTTACTGAGCATCCTCCAGCACCCCAAGAACACCCAAGCCCAGCTCCCCCGCTACTCCCTGAGGTTGGTGAAACACTGAAACAGGTTACCCAGAAAAGTCGTGGTCACCCCATTCCGGGAAGCATTCAAAGCCACGCTGGATGGGACTCTGACCAACACAATCCAGCGGGTGGCAAGGTGCTCTTTAAGGTCCCCTTACAACTCAAACCACCTTTGCGATGCTAACACACACCCGTGCGTGTTTTCAGAGGCCGCTGCAGGGCACGCATTCCGGAGGGGATCTCTGCCCACCCCCGCGCACCTGGAAGGCAACTCTCTGCCCGGGCGCGGCGCTCTCCTTCCTCTTCTGCTTCGCGTCGGCGCCGTGCCGCCCCGCGGGTTCCTGCGGTGCCCTGGGCGGCGCGGGCGAGTAGAGGGCGAGGCGCGGCGGGGCGCGCAGGGCTGGGGCTGGCGGGAGCGGCAGCGTGCGGGGCCCCAGCGAGCACTGCACCGCCTTGTCGGCCCGCAGGCTCACCTGCACCGCCGCCTCCTTCGTGCCGGCCCGCCGCGGCCGCGCCGCCAGCGCCGGGCTCACCTGCGCCAGCAGCGCCTGCAGGTGCGCCCGGCGGTAGCTGTCCAGGTACTCGGCGGGCAGCGGCGACAGCGGCCCGCCCAGGAACGGGCTGATGCCGCCGCTCTTGCTCTGCTTCCAGCTGGGCTGCTTGCCCGCGGAGTCCCGGCCGCGCTCGGCCGCGGGGCTGCCCCGGAACGTGCTGAAGGGAGAACACACAAAGCCCTCCATGCTCGGCGCGCTGGGAGAGTCAGCCCTGCCCGCCACCCCGTCCGCCTTTATCTTATCTGGGGAGATGCTAATTGATACCAATTGCTAATTGATCGCGGCCAGCTGGGGCAAGGGGAGGCCGGCGTGGCTCTTCTTTCTCCGCAAGTCCCTGCAATGATGAATAGGTGTAATTCAGCCATCGCTGAGGTCTTCGCAGTGAGGGGAAGCCCGCTTGTTCCTCAACTCCTGATCATTGACTTAAGGAAAACGGGGTTTGGGAAACTGACAGAACCCGGATTAGGTGGGTGTCCCATGGAGAGCTGAGCAGAGCATGGGGGAAAGTACATCTCTGAGAAGTCTTTAGCGGTGTTAGAAGGTCTGAGTATCCCCATTGTTCCATTACTCGGGAATTACCTACCTGGGGTTTTTCTAGGAACTGAACTGCTTTAGGAAAAGATGGGTTATACATGTGTATAAAAGTTGAAGTAAGGGGAAACAGTTATACGGGGGAAAGTGGCTTAATACCTGAATAATGAAGTAAGTGTTAGTAATACAAGCACTTACATATTAGACTAATGGTCCTTCTTCCGTAATTACATCCATTTAGTTCAATTCTACGGTAATACAGTTAAAATCATATAATTAAATTATCCAAACTCTGTATGTGAGCCTTTAGAGACTGGAGAATCCTCAAATCCCTGGAACTGCTGTGATGTGAAATACTTTCTTTGGATGACTCCTCACCGTCTTTATAAGTGGATTGCTTTATGAAATTCAATGGGCCTGCAAGAGAGGGGCTATAGAAGAGCTGGGAGAGACGATGACTTTAAAAGTTCACAGCGTATTTGAGAAAGAGCTTTCAAGTGTCTGAAATAAATCAGTAACAGCATTTTATTAGGACACAAAGAGGTTTAAGATTCAGGAAATACGTTGATGGTAATTAAAAGAAAGGTGTCTCAGGACTCCGTGTTGTGTTTGTGTTTTCAGAGCACTGCTTGTTACCAACTCATAGCAAAAAGCAGAAATCAAGATGGCCACGTTAAAATTTAATGACTGCAGCGTGACTGCAAAAGGAGCAAGTTGTTAGGGTGCACTGGGAAGGGCGATGCAGATTAAATCGCACGAACTACGTGCCATCGTTCAGAGCAATGGCTTCGGGGACAGCCAGGTCCTGCGGCTGCAGGAACGCTGCAAGGCCGGACGTTAGCACAGGTTTGCTGGAAGCAGAAGGGATATGGGAAATCGCTGTATGACAAGAGCCTGACTAACGCGCCAGATGAACGAGCAGGGGTTTAACAGAGCTGCACAGCAAGGTGTGGGTGGGCAGGCCCTGCCCTGAGGGCCGCCCCTGCCCGGCCCGGCCCGGCCCGGCGGATGCTGCGGCTGCGCAGGCGCGGGGCGCGCGTTGGCGCCAACCTTCGAACGGGGCGGCCGGGCCGGGCCGGGCTCTGCGCTCAGCCCTTCTCCTGCCCTGCTTTCCCCTTCCTGCCCTGCTTTCCCCTTCCTGCCCTGTTTTCCCTCTCCCCCCTGCCCGCCGCCGGCCCCTGCCTGAGGCGATGCTGCTGCGGCCGCCGCCCCGCCGGCAGGTAATGGCCCCGCGTGTGGCCCTGCCCCGCCCCGCCGTGTCCCTGCTGCTCCAGGGGGATCCCTCCCCTCCCTTCCCGCCCCGTCCCGGCCCCTCACAGCCCGCAGAGGGTGGGGAAGGGGTGTCCGGGCTCTGGGGACGCGGGGGCGGCCGCACAGGCCGCTCTCCGTGCGTGGGGCTTGGACCGGGCCGATCCTTCCCCCCCGGGGCCGATCCTTCCCTCCCGGGGCCGATCCTTCCCGCACAGGGCTAATTCTTCCCCCATTGGGCCAGTTCTTCCCCCAGTGGGCCGATCGCCTCTGCCTTCCCCCCCGGGGAGGATCCCTTCTGCCTAAAGTGCCTCTGAGGCAGCGCTGAACCCCTGGCTTTCCGTGTCGGGGCAGCCAGCCCTCGCCCTGTGCCAAGGCGCTCTCCCCTCCGTGTTTTGGTAAGGCAGCTCGCGTGGCGCGGCCGTGGCGAGGGAAGCTGGTGTTACCGTAGGAACAATAAACGTGTCGGAGGGTAAAGTTCTGTGTCAGCCTTGCTTATACCGGGTGCTTAACAGAGCTGCGAAACTGGCAAAGTCTGCTCCACGTGGAAGCAACTTTGAATCAGATTCTTGACACATAATGGTTGCAGGAGTATATACGTAGTAATATATATTCCACCCTAGCATATAGTAGTGAGTGTGGGGTTCGGATTGGTGTTTAAAATACTTCAAAAGTGTTCTACCCTTTCCATCTCAGTTTTCTCATGCATTTGCTGAGCATTTTTATGGTCTGTGGCGTAATTCCCTCTGCTCCTCTTGTCTGTTGTTTTCACACCATGTTAATGGTATCACAGTCTTAAAGCTAAACAAGTTGGGTTATGACCCACCAAGAAATGCAGGAAAGCAGGCTTAGGACTTACAGCACCATGACATTGGAACAGGAGGGTACCAAAGTGTTTTCTTATTTCTTCTCAGGCTTTTCAACAGCTGTTCAAGTAATGTTATGGATGAGAAAATGGCTTGCAAACCTGTGGAAAGACCAACTTTCTTTGAAATCTTTAAGGCACATTGCAGTGAATCAGGTACAGCCTCTCCAAAGTAAATATTTTTTGTTAGGTTTGCTTTCTGTGCGTCAATATTTTATGCACATTTGCTGTATGTTTCATAGGAAGGCATCATGCAACTTGTTAGCTGGTGGTCTTGCCCCTAATATGTATTTGCAAACATCTACTTTTTGTAGATTTCTTTAAAATTTTATTTGTAGGTTTTTTTCCATGATGGGTGCTTAGCTTTTTTAGCTGCCACCTCTGTATGTACCCACATGCAAACCAGGTTTAGTGTTTTGCCAAATGCACCTGTTGTAGTTACTAATGAGTTGCTAATGTTAATGATTAACTTGCCAGTCTGAGCAAAATAAAAGAGACACTAAAAGCCAGAGAATACTTTTAATTTCAAACAAACTGGATATTTTTCTGCTCTTTGGTTAGTTTTGTTAATGGTCTGAGAAATTGGTTAGACATTCTTTTACGTTTTGAGGGTATGAGAATTCAAAGCCATCAGAAGAAGGAGCAATGTTTTGCCTCATGTATTTTCAGATCCCACTGGATCTTTTTTCCTTTTCATGTGGTTTTCTATATGTTTTTCTTATAGATTTAGGGCCTATCAGTCTCAACTGGTTTGAAGAACTTACCGCAGAAGCACCTGCATATGAACCTAAATTGTTTGGAGAGCTTGATGCTCCCTCTGGCTGGCTTGATCAAGCATCTTTTAAAACTCCAAGGACAAAACCCTCTACATACAGTCAGCTGGCATCAACTCCACTGATCTTTAAAGAACAAAATGCAATATTGCCGCCTTGTTCTTCTCCTGAAAAGGATCTGGATCAAAAAAAAGTAGGAACAAGTGAGTAAATTTTTTTTTTTTTAAGGGATACTTAAAGGCCGCTTGTACCCTTCAGAAGCAATATACTTTTTTTTTTATTTTGATCTTTTGTTGTTGTAGCTGATTGCTACAGAAAGGTACTGGTGCTGTAGGAATTGTGTGACTAAAAAGCTTATTTTAGTAGTCTGAAGTAGTTCTGAAGACTATCTCTAAAAATACAGAAGTAATCTTAATGAATTCAACCTTGTGATAAACTGATAATATATATGCAAAATTCCCTATATAAAGATACTGTTGTGGTCCAAATATTTTAACTGCTGTTAATATAAGGATATATGAGCTTATTAGTATAACTTTTTGAACAGTGTGAACTTTTTTAGCCATGTCATTCTGTTTTATGCAAAATCTCTGAAAATCACTTCAAAAGAATTTTACTTATGATGCTGAAGTGTGATGTCATCTTAGGGCACTCTGTAACCTTTCCTGGAAAAATTTAGAAGCACCAAGCTCTTTGAGTTACTAAAACTCTCATGGAAAGAAGTGATATTTTTGCATTTGGAAAAAACAGAATTCCATGATGTGCTTCTTGTTACGTTATTTCCAAATGCCAAGAATGTAATGAAAGTACATGTCACTCTGCTCCTTTTTGATGTACCCATCCTCCTTGGACAGAGAGTATTTTTTTTATAAGGAATGTATGCAAGATTGTTTATCTATTCTGCGGGAGAACGTTTTAACCCCATTCCTGAAGCACCTGATTTGTAAAGCTCCTGCATTTATGCCCTCCTGATAAGCTTTTCTAAACAGGTTACAGGCAAACACAAGACTCCCTTTATTACCAGAATTGTTTTTAGATTCTAAAGCAAAGTTTGTAAAGGGGCAGAACTGTGCTGCACTTCAAGTATACTTTATAACAGTGCTTCCATGGAATATTGTTACCCTCTTCGTTTTTCTGAAGTTTACTGCTGAACAACTTCTCAATGTATTCTCAGCTGAGAACATGTTTCTTCTAAATGTAACTATTTGGATTTTACAGTGTTAAGTCCTGAGGGACTTCTTGGTAGCGTTTCATAAATGGAAAATAAGGGAACCTTATGATTCTTCTGTTTCAGAATGGTTAGTTTACCTGTGATTGGCCTGAGATCCTCCAGTTTTCTTGGTCTGAGCCAAATGGCTCATGTAGCCTAGGTTTTTCTTCTTGTGAAAACTAGACCATGGGTGGAAGCTGATGGATTTCACCTTGGTATGGTTCTGGGATGCAGCTGTGCTGTGCCTGTGGGCTGAGGAACTCAAAAGCAGAGAGAAATGCAAAAATCGAAGTGTAATTCCTGTTATTAAAATTGTTTAGAAATTTTTGACTAGGAATTCTATTGAGTAGACGCTTGTTCATGTAAGGGACTCACTGTTCAGAGGATTCTGTTGCTTTGGTGGGCACACTCTTTTGCCTGGAAATGCTTCACACGTAAAGAGCTGCTGCAGCTAGTGACAACAACTTTACCAACAGTTCAAGAATTTTTGCTTTATGCTGCTTAACAAACAAGAAGTGTATGACTTGGTAAATTTGAGGGAAAGCTGGTACAATCCTATGTTTGCATGTATTGTGTTTCATCTAAGAATAACTTCAATGACAAGAAAGGCACAATACAGTGCATTAAAACTGAAATGGAATATATGATTTGAATAATATCAAGTAAACAAGGTGACATAATGTGGGGTATTTTTGGCTGTACAGTCAAAACATGTTTAGCATTGTTTGGATTTAAAATTTGAACATAATTAAAGTACCAGATATTAGCACTGGGGTCTTGTTTTCTGGGTTTGATTTGCTGTTGTTTTTTTGGAGTTTTTTTTTACTAAAATTCATGTTGCATAATTTTTTTAAAAGCTTGTATTTAAACTCTAGATTTGGATCTGTTACTGGCAGTTTTTTGAAGTTGTGTTGATTATTATATTCTGTGTTGTAGACAGAGAGAATTTGATAAGCCCAAGTAACACAAAAAGAAAAATAGACCAAGAAAATGAAGTACTTGTTTCTCCTCCTGGTACCTTCCGCAACTGCCTTGCTGCTAGGTATGGTAAATATGTCTACACAAATAGAAAATAAACTGGATTTTAAGCAAAAAGCAACGTTAAACCCACCATATTTGACTGTTAAACTTTTTCATAGCAGTAAGTAACCTTTAGTGTTTGGTATGTTTATGGTACTTGTAGGTTTCCAAGTGAGTTAAAGTAAAACACTAGATAATTGTGAAAATTTTCAAGTGATCTTCCTTTCTGTTTTCCTACTCTTTCGCACCTGGAATATGTCTTTTGTTGACGTTATTTCCAAATCCTCAACATCCAAAAAAGAGTACTAGTGATGTAATCTGTGCTTGGCAAATAGTAAAGCTATTTATAGTATCTGCTGAGGGTTTTTTCAGTAATAGCCTTGATTTAGACATTTAAATGTCTATATTTCAGATAAATTTAATCAAAGTACTCATGTTGCTTATAGAAACAGTTAAACTAATTTTTTAATTAAAATCAGTTAAGCCAATTTCCCTAGTTTCATGCAGCATATTACAAAAGGCATGATTATATTGAAATTTGTTAGTTGTCAGAAAAAGCATGGCTGAAAATGCACATATTTCACAAAAGAGGTTTTTTTACAATTTGTAATAGACTTACGGTTAGGTTTAAAAAACTCACTGATGATTAGGAGAAATCTGAATTTTATATAGTCAGGGAAATAGCCATGCTTGCCCAGAAAGAAAATAATGGAGATGGCAATATATATTGGTGATATATGCAATATATTGAAATATTGAACTATTTTCAGAAATTGAGAAGTTAAATTAATATTTTGGGTTTAATTTTGTTTTGCAGTCCATCTATTTTAAGGAATACTTACAGAACACCTCAGAGAAATAATATGCCTGGTTTGTATTTTCACTTTTTGGTTCTACAAAATATTTTATATCTCTAGATAAAAATCCTTGGGTTTTTAGTTATTATTTAATGTCCTTTTTATATAATGTTTTTTAGGACCATATGGAAGCTTGTTTTGCACACCAAAACTTTTGGAGGTACATACTTTATTTGTGCATTTTTTTTCCCTTTCCTGAGTAGTACATTTAGAATTTTGCATAGAAATTATATATATAATTTTTAAATGTATTTCTAGGGCAGAACTCCAAAATGTATTTCTGAAAGGCTGGGAGCAGAAGTGGATCCAGATATGTCCTGGTCAAGTTCTTTAGCCACACCTCCTACACTTGGTGAAACAGTGATAATAGGTATTTCTGAAAGTGAACAATTGCTAAGGGTTGAAAAATTCTGCTTTGACACTGGAAATTCACTCAGTGTGAACTGTTTGCTTTTTTAATTAAAAAAGACAGAACTCCTACAGTGATCCTTAGTGGGTGACTTCAAATAGTGCAGCCCTAACCAGAAAACTTTTTCAAAGTTTTCTTCTTTATATGAGGGATTAGGGAATATAAATTCAGAAATAACATAGCAAAGTGTAGAAAGAGGGTTAGCTAATGTTTGCTTTGCACTATCACAAAACTAGATAGTGTTGGGCTAAGTGATATGAGGATGTTTATGAAGTCTAAGGAAGCAGCCTGTGGAGCAAACTTCCCAGCAGCAGCGTTGGCTTCAGCATTTGAATCCACTCTCACTGTGCCTGCCATCATATCGATGAAGGGACACACACTGGGATACTGATCCCATTCAAGGCCGTATTTCCTGGATAGTTTGGACAGAGCAATTCCTGGACCTCATTTACTGCACAGCTGCACAGATGAATGGGTGATAATTGTTTCAGTGGTAACTAACAGTGACACCAAACATCAAGCCTCAACCTAAGGTGTTGCTGAAAGAGGCATTTTATTAGGATATGATAAGCAAAATGAAATTTGACTGCATGATTTGTTGATGAAAACTCTTGAGAAAATGGGAGGACCTGGGTGTCTGCTTCTCTCCTTTTTCATGTTGTTAAATTATCACTGTACAAAACATATAGAGCATATAAAACATGAGGAATGAATGCTAGGATTGGGAATCTCTTTGGGAAGGGAGGGAAGGAGTGGTACTATTCACAAGGCTATTGAGTTGTACCATTTTGGGTATTCATTGGTCCAGAAAGAAGTGAGCTGAAAAGAAAGGCTGGGGGAAGTACCCCACTTTAATAATGATGTTCTAGGAGGTGCGCTGTGGTTTGAACTCTCATTCTCCCACTTTTGGATGAGCCTAGGATTTTATAATAGCGGTGGCCACTCTCTTCCATCTGACACATGTGAAAAGAAAGAGCTGCTACAAAGAACCTAGATGCCATGTCTATGAAATGTGTTATTGTAATTTGTTAGTCTTTTGGCATTTTAAAAGTGGGGTTCACTTTCTCCTTTTGCAACATAGGTGAAGACAGTACTGCCATATTGGGAGGAAATGGGGGAAAAAAACCCAAATTCCTGTCAGGGGCTTGAAGGTCTCATCCTGATTTTTGGACAGAAAAAAATAGGGAGCAGTGCCATGAATAACTGCTTGAAAGAGAAATGGCAGTGATGTTCTTGGCGTGGTAATTGGTCAACCTAAATAGCAGAAACCATAACCTATGATTTGGACTTTTTTGTACTGTTATGAGACTGTGTTTGCAGACTGTTCCTCAGCCTCATCTGTAGGACTTTTTAGTTAGAACTTTTAGTTAGTTTTTAGTAGTTTTTTTGGTTTACAGATTTGAGTGGCATTTAAAATAATCCAATGAAAACCCACCCAAAACACAACTGCATTTGAACACACTCAACACATCACTTAGGAGAAAATAAATTGACTTGTCTGTGTTTCTCCTAAAGCTAGAGAGAATTACTCTATTTCTGAAGCAAAGCAACAGGATGGAAGAGCTGATACAGTAAGTAGTTTTCAGAGCTGTGCTCCTCTTTAATTTCAGTTAAGCTATTTGTTTACATGTTTACATTACTTGAGCCAAGAGTGAAAAATTTTGTTGTTTTCGTTTTAAGCTCTCAGCTCTGGCTGTTTTTAAAGTTAATGCTGACAAAACTAAATTTGCAAAACATGACTGCATTTTCACAGATAACCCTCTCTGAGGAATATTTTTTACTGTATTTATAAAAACAACAACCAACAAAAAACCCCCAAACAAACAACAACAAAAACCCCAAAAACAACTAAAAAGAAAAAAAGGAAAAACCCACAACCAAACAAAACAACAAAAAACCCACAAAAAGACAAAAAAGAAGTCAAAAAAACCCACCAAAACCACTTAAATTCAGCAGCAGTGGGTATCATTCAGAGAGAAATTAAACGTAGGAACTGCAATATGCTGCTTATTTGAGGGTTGGTTTATTTGCTTTTCTACCACTTCTGCCAAACTTTGGGGAGTTATTCTTTGGGAATAGCTTCTTGTGCTCAACCACTACACCAAGAGTTGAAACTGAGTTTTAATTTCAGTTCTTGATAGTGTTGGGGAGAGTTCTTGCATAATTGTAATTTCACTCTGTGTATATGAAAGCTAAATGATTATTCAGACTGAAAACTGAGGATGGCACTGAAAGGATTCAACTACAAGTCTTAGTTTGATTTTTAACGACCTGAAACTTCACAGTTAACAAACCATTACAAGTTAAAATAAGAAAAATGACTTCTTTCCTCATGTTCCTTTGTTCCCTTTTGAGAGGCTTACAGTGAACTGCTGAGCCCATTCACTGCCCTTAAGCTGACTGTAGAATGGAACCTGATTTGCACTGAAAATAGGGATTATCTGTTTATTTGTTTTGCAAATAGACGTGTGAAAAGGTTACCTTTCATTTTAAGAGATGCAGCATTATTCAGGTAAATGAGTTTTGCTGTTAAAGTGACACTCACTGGTACGAAATATAACAGCTTTTGTCTTTGGTTTACAGATTTTGCATAACTCTTTTTCCACCCATGCTAAATGTCCTGGGATAAGTGATACAAGTATGCTGTCAGTACCAGAGACAGTCAAGCTAAATGCTGAAGATGACATCAAAGATTTGGGTATGCATTGTATACTGTGAAGCAAAACTGAGGATAAAGCTGCATTGTGTGTCTTAGGCTGCTGTTATGGCTTATTTCTTTTGTTATCTGCTCCCACTTCGTGAATTGATACAAATTTGTAAAACTAATCTAGCGTTAAAAAAGGGAATGTTTGCTGATTCATTGATTTAAATCACTGTCCTGGTTAAACTGGATCACAGCCCCATTAGTACTGTGAAGTGTTTTAGATTAGTACTGTAAAGTGTGTTCACTTAAGCTGAAGACCTGAGACTCTATGGGAGAGCTGAGAGAGAAAAGTGGTACAGGCTCAAGGGGGAGCAAGACTACTGCTTCTAGCTGTTGAACAGGTTTAGCTTTATCATGAGGTTTCACCCCAACACTCGTTATTCTGTGGTGAGCTTGTTTTTTGATCTTATTTCTTCATTTACTTCACCTGTTCCAAATACGTAGTTCAAAAGATGACAAATCCTTCAGGAAAAAGAAATATTTTGTTTTTCATTAAATGAATGCAGAAAATATGCAGACATGGGGAAAAAATGTTTTCATTCTGTGTTTTTAGATCATGTTAGTGAACAGGTGAAAATGTACACTTCAGTGGGAGCTTTTTGATTTTAGTTCAGAAACGATGGCAGAAGGGAAGAATGTTAACAGCAATTTGTTCAGCTTGTGTGGATGTAAAAGGGTGCTGTAGGGATTCACACAGTCTAGACAGGACAATGTATCCTTAGGATTGTATGTCTTATCTGAATTGAATGGACTGCCCTGAAAAAATGTTTGGTGGTACATGTAAGAATTGGCAAAGAATCAATTTAGAATTTGACAAGGAGGGCTGAAAATTCTGGGATCAGGAAGCATTGTTGCTTGCAGAGCAATACATGGTGCTATTTTTAGATTGTACGTTCAAATGTCCTGAGAAAAATGTATTTGCTAGCAAAGCTATTAAAGTAACCTGTAATCGGTAAAATACTTCTAGAATTTAAGGGCATATTGGTGTCTTGTCTGTTTTCCAGTGTGACTTACTACATTGCATACTACAGTAGAGAAAGCCAGTTAAAACAATGCCTGAGTAAGAGGAAGAAGAAAACCATTTCTCTTAAAGTACAAAATAACTTGCAAATATTTCTTTTTTTCCTATATCTTCCCTTTTTGATAATAGTTAGCTTGGTATTTGAAGATGCAATGCAAACAGAAGGACGGCTCCAATCTCCATGTTTGTGGGTTTTAAATGTTGGTTTTCTCTGGAATAGTGTTGAATGATTGTGAAATGCAATCAGTTTTATTAGGTATACATTTTGTTTCTTTTAAAGAAAATAAGAGAGATCATAATATATCAAATCATCAAATAATATCACCTTCCAGTGAGTTCAGAAGTCAAAATGAGCTTCCCTGATTTTTTTTTCCTCTGGCATGAGGTATTTGAGTGTACAGACAGTATCTGTACAATCTTTCATATAATCCTGGGGTTTTTTAATCCAAAAAAGTAATGTCTCTTGTTTCAGTAAAAAGAAGGCTCTATCGACAAATTATTACAGGATAAAAGAATATGGACACAGCAATTACTTCAGAGAAACATACTTTAGTAAGGGTAAAGGACCTGAATACTCAATCTGTAGTGTTAAGGCTTCTTTTTTGAGATTTCCTTTAGTGATACCTTCTGCCACTCAGACAAAAAATAGAAAGTAAAGAGAATGAGTAACTGTTCTGTGCCTGCAGGCATCAGCATGAACCCATAATGGGTGTATTACAAATAATCAAATGTGTGTGATGAGGTACTGGGAAATGTTCTATGGACTTCCAAATGGAAAATCTTCTGGATATTAGACTATTTAAATGTTCTCATAGGGAAAGTTAGAGTGTTTTAAATTACAGCAATTGTACCTAAAAAAAAGGCTTATGGAAAAAGTTAAGCAATTGGTTATGTGCCCAAGGAAAACAGGACAGTGATGTTTTCTAGCTACTTCATTATGACTCCTTGGATATGAAGAAGACTTAAAAAGTGATCTCCAAATAAAATCGAGCTGTATTCTTGAATGTGGACTGTTTTGATAGGTGGGTCTCCTTTCATACGTTTGAGAAGGTAGTATTTTTATTTGGTACGTATAAGCTTGTAAGACTGTCTACAAAGTGGACTTTGGGCTATTTTTTCCCCTGCTGCATATTATATCTGTGCACAAACAAAAAATTCTCATTATTTTCCTAATATTTGTCCCAATTGTGAAACTACTTAAAAGCCTTCTAATCAATTAAGAGATTGAGAATAATTTTGAAATCTTTCTATATACTACTATTCTGTATCACAGCAGAAGACAGTTTAGTAAATTAATCCTTATAAGCCACTTTCCTTAGCTGCCAGTTACAGATAAAAATACGCAGCTTCTTAATGTGTCTGATACCTGCCATCAAATATAAATTTTGGAAGAAAAATGTCTAGATATATATCTTGTCAAATTTGACACTCATTCTTCTATCCTGTCTGTTGGGGAAAAAGCCCCTCTTGAGAAGCTTGGTTTCCTCTTTGGAACCCTAACTACTGTGGTCCTCAGTAGGCCAGGGAGTCTGCATGTATGTCCTTTGCCTTCTGTTTCTTCTAGCAGCTGCTTAGATTTATCTTTACAAACTTGCTCCTCAGCAAAGGTAGTAACTATAAAATTGAAAGTTGTATTTACTTACAGAAACCCAATATTATTCCTAAGTTATTTCCTAAAACTTATTTTTTTTATTTCTTTTCCTCCCCATCTCTAGAGTCAGAGATGTTAGATGGCTTACTTGGTGAGATGGATAGCTTTGAGGACACATTCAGCATGCCTCCTAAGTCCAGTGGAACTTTTCTGCTGATGCCACATGCTCTGGATGCAGTAGAGAAATGTGAGATAAACACAGATAAAGCACAAGGAAAGGAGGATGTTCCCTCTGACCAGCCTAATAGAGAAATGACTGGCATTTCACAGGAAGTGAAAACAAATAAGTGGACTGAAAAAAGCCACTCTACTGACATGAACGGTTCTTTACTCCAGAACACTAATGAAGATCCAAGAGATGATAAAGATGGCTGCTTAACAGGACATGAAAAGGAATTGGAGTCACTTAGGACTGCAGGAGATGTGCAAGATTATGGGACACACAAGTCATTTGCGAATGAGAAGCCTGTGGAAGAAGCTGTGCAACCTTCATCAAGCCAGTGGTCTCAGCTGAACTTATCTGACCTTGATGTAACTCACTTGGAGATGTCTGTATGTAGCTCTCCAGCCTCCAACTTACATAGAGAGGAAACTTTAGGAGAAAAGTCAGTACTAATGACCAAGGATGATGCTCTGGAAACATCTTTACTGAATACGTCAGGCTTGATAACATCACAAAAGCTGCGGAGTGTCAATTTGTCAGAAAAGTGTTATGAACTGGAAAATGCTGAAAACAACACATCGGAAATAACTCCAGTAAAATCTGTGTCTCTGAGTGTTCAAGATCCAAAGTTAGTAAAAGAATGTGTGGCTGAGGTTTCCAAAATGAGCTTCTTAAACTGTAATTCTTTTTTAATTGAACACAAAAATGTCATGGAGTATTCTGTAGTCTACAATGGCAGCTTTTCCAAGCATTTAAAAACAACTTCTAAATCTGTTGTAACTGATGTCCTGTCTCACCCACTTATGTGTAGTGCCACATCTCCAGATAATCATGATGACCTACATTTAATAAATAGTGAAAATACTCTTATGAAGTCTGACTTTGAAAGCCTGAATATGTTATCCAGCTTGAGAAAGAGATCCAAGAGATTTATTTATACAATAAATAATACTGTACTGTTTCAAGAAGAAATAATACAGAAAGAAGTAACCTCTGAAACACCCATTCATCCTGTATTACCACATTCAGAATCTGATTCATACAAATTTAGAGGCTGTCAAATGACCAGTGATGTTGAGCAAGGTATATTATTACATTTTTTTATTATTTTTGGAGGATTCATTTTTTGTTAAGAACCTCTTATGTAAATGTTTCAGGTAAAATCCTGTAAATTGTTTGTTGTAAAGTAGCTCTGCAATTGGGTATCAGCATATGGAATTGGTGTGTTACATAGTTATAAGAATAGCATTATTTTCAAGTAATCTGCTAACTTTTCTCAGATTAGTTTCTGCAATAGAAACTTTCACCTTGAAGCTTTGTTCTAATTGACAAGCTTAGTTATCTTTGTCAATGCTGATTATACATCTGTAGTGTCATGGGCCATTTTGTCTGAGCTGATCTTCTAAAAATCATAAAGAATGTTAAAGTTGTATTGTTATTTTTCTAAAATTAGGGGGCTTACGACTGTACATCTCTTTCCTCCGAAAGTACACAGTATTTTAAAAAACAATATCATGAAAGCAAACACTACTATTTTTAGAAGCTGTTGTTCTTGCTAGAAAAGCTACTTTAATATTAGGAGTTGAAGTACTTTAAGTCTAAAAGAAATCCTTATGTTGAGACACAAGGAATGGAAGCCCATCTTTTCAAATGTCATTACAGCTAAAACCTGATTTATTGGGTTTTTTACCTGATAGCGTTAATGGCAGCCCAACTCACTTGTTTCTGGCTATTAATCTGTTTTTCTCTGTAACATCTTCTCTAGTGGACCGCTTTCTTCTTGCTGAGAGAAGGCATTTGCAATCAAATACCAGGACAAAGAATTTCAGCTCTTGTACTTTAAAAATGGATATAATGGATAACTCATCCAATAATTCCTTCAGCGACAGGCTGAAGCAACAAGACCTGAGAGACTTGGGGGAAAATGCAAGAGAGGATCAACCTGCTGTGTCAATAAAATGCTTAGAAGCACCTAATACACAGAAAGAAGACACGAAAAATTCTTTAAATAGTGAGATTATTTCAAATATAAAACGTAAAGTTCTAACTTCAGGATGCCTAATGCCAAGAAAGCATTCCAGATTTCTCCCTAAAAGCTGTTGCTTAGGGAAAGGTGAGGAAGATAAGGATGTGAGTGCTAATGCAAACAATGGAGCTACTGCACCTCAGAGCCTGAAAGAAGAACTTGGGTCTTCTGCTAAGTATAAGGAGCACTTGATCGATGTGAACTGTGACTCTGCGTCTGTGACAAACAGTGGTTCCAATAATACAGATCAAAATCAGATCAACTTTGGCATAACTGGAGTCAGTGGTGATTGTTGCAGTAAATTATCACCTGATAAAAGGCATGCTACAGACCAAAGGTCAGGATTTGACAGTGAAGTACACAGACCTTTGGGAATAAACTGCGCAGAAAATTATAGTGCTGAATTAAAACAAGGGGAGCAAACAGATGCAGCTACCTCTTCAGAAGTTGTAGCCAACAAGGGAGAGCCAAAGTCAGCTGAAAACAATGAAAGTTCTCAAGCAGCTGCTCTCAGTAATGTAGCTGTAGAGATTGCTAAAGAATTATTAGATTGTATAGATAATAGTTCTTTAAATGAGGTAATTTCTGAAGAAGAGAAACGAGTAGCACCTATGTATTGCAGCAAAAGGCCAAAGAAGAACCTAAAGCATAAAGGGGAGTCATCAGCAAATCCTAATGGGTGCAGTTGGAATCCGGGCTTTGGTGGCTTTCAGACTGCTTCCAATAAGCAGATTAAATTCTCTGAAGCCAGTCTAGCAAAAGGCAGAAGGCTGTTCAAGGATATTGAAAATGAATGCTTTGGAGACTCTTCCACAGAAAGAGCCAGAAACTTTTCAAGCCAAGTTAAAAAGGAGAATATGTTTTTCTCAGATTCAGAAAGAGAGCTGGGGAGTAATTTATCTGATTGTTCAGGGTCACAGACAAGTTTTCTTGAGCCCAGGCACACAGAGTTTATTCCACATAAAGTTGGCTTGTGTAAAAGCTTTCCTAGAACTCCCCAAGCCTTGCAAGAAGCAAATCAAACGTTGACAGCAAGCCAAGAAGCTGAAATTGCTGAACTTTCTAGTATCTTGGAAGAAACAGGTAGTCAGTTTGAATTTACACAGTTTAGAAAGCAAAGTAACAAGATAAAAAGTCATGCCTTTGAACAGTTCGGAACTGTAGAAACACGTGGAACAAAGAATGTAGAAAATATTTCTGAGACAAGGGAAGATCCTGGGTTTTGCAGCACTTTTAAATCTGAATATCAAGTGAAATACGACAAATATTGTACTCAGCGGGAAGATACAAGTGATGACTCTAAAGTGGTGGAATATGAAAAAGAAAATCCAGTGGTTTTCCATAAAGATGACAAAAAGGTTACTTTTACTGACTTAGACATAAATGAAAGCAGAAAATCTGATGAGATCTTTCCCATAGTTAAGCAGGACAGCTTTTCTAATTTCTTAGGCTTTACTTCAGCTGGAGGTAAAAAAATAAATATTTCTAAGGCAGCTTTGAGTAGATCTGCAGAGCTCTTCAGGGACTTGGATGATGATAACTATTTGTTTAAGTCTTCTGAAACTAGTAGTAGATGCCACAATTCAAATGGGCGTGCGTCTTCTAACTTTAGCTTTTTCAGCTGCCTGGCAAAAGAAGGCAAAGAAAAAACATTTTGTGCTTCAGATTTCAAAAACATAAGTGCCATTTCCCACAAAGGTTCAGTTTCCTACCATGCACAGAATAAAAGTGAGGAAAATACGGAAAATAAGACAAAAATATCAAATGATACTGAAAATGTTAATTTCAATAGTATTAATAACAGTTTATCATCCATTAAAAGTCATAAGCAGAGTTATAAAACTTCCAAACAATTTTTAAATCAAGGAGATGATCAAGTTGAAGGGAGTTTGCAAGACAGCTCACTAGATGAGACATGTCTCGAAGATGCTATTATGAGAGCAGAAGAACACAGTTTATCAGATGAAATGGAAACCAGGCCTCCTATTCAGAAAGAAGACAGAAAGGAAGATGAACCCTTGTCACCAACATTTCAGAGTCCAGCTGGTGGTGATACATCCATTTCTGGTGCAGCTTTGGATCCTTCTCTACTCTTGTTCAGTGTACAGTGTGGAGAAAGAGACACAAAAGTTTTGGAAAACTCTGATAAAACAAATTGTAAAAATATGGAGAGAGACACCACGCCTGATAAGAACCTGGTAGTGAATGAAGACAGAATAAAAATAGGTTCTTGCCATCATCGTCAAATACCTTTTGAACAAGAGGTAGATGTGGGAAAAAATGAAGTGAAAGGGAGTTATGTGACTGGTTTTCAAACTGCTAGTGGCAAGAAAATAGCAGTTGCTGATGGATTTTTGACTAAAGCAGAACAGTTCTTTGCAGAAGATACTGACATAGGAAAGGAACACAATGACAATTTTGAGAACCTCATCAAGAAAAGGAAATGTGGTAAAAACTGTGTTAAAGACTGTGATTTATGTATTGAAAGCATTCCTCAATGTGGTCCAAAAAAACTTAATGAAAAGCTTGTTCCTGAAGAACCTGAAGATCAGTTTAAGCAGGCAGTAGAGAGCAGTCACATTAAAGATGCTGTGATTCTTGATCCTGTTAAAGTAGATACATTTGTTAATCCAGGTGAAGGTTGTGAAAGAAATTTGGTAACTTCACACGTGCATGACAAAGCTGATGTCACACCTGGAAAGTCAGAATTGAAGTCCCTTACGGGACAGAAGAGTGATTCTTTAAGTAGAACTTGTTTGTCTGATGATGGAAAACTTCCACAGACAAAGATGGAATACTCACCAAGAAAGAGGGATGATGCAGAAAACACAGATGATTTTCCCATATACTCTGCTGTGTCTCTGCATTTAATGAAGGCACCAAATGACCTTGAAGATAACCATGTGCCTGGAGATACAGAAAATACTTTATTTGTTGAGGATAAAAGTCAATCTCTCTCATTAACTTCAAAAAGTAGCTGCTCTTATTTGAAAGGTGACAGTATGGAATTGGACTTAGAACATTTAAATGAACCTTGTGCTGATACAAACTGCTTCACCAACACCATAGTTAATGCTTGCCAAAACCAGTCACTAGTCAGTCTTCCTGATGATGAGACCAATTTAACCAGGTTAAAAGAAACAACACTTACTGTTGAAAAGCAAAAGGGTGATCTGAAACAAACGGTGTTTAGTACAGCAAAAGGTAAAGCAGTTTGTGTTTCGGAAAGTGCATTAGCAAGAGTCAGACAGATATTTCAGGAAGACTACAGTGAAGCTGTAAAACACGAAATTAAGCATAACTCAAGAACTAATCAAACAGAAATTGGTAGAAATTCATCTTCAGTTGTTCATGCTGAGTGTCCTAATTCTGCTAATTCTTTCAATGCTACAGCAAGTGAAAAGGCTAATTTAGCTACGTCCCAGTTTATTAAGGTGAATGCAAGTGCTCATGAAAATGGTCACCAAGAAACAAACGCATCTGTAGATGCAAAGTCTGTTTCAAATTCTCAGGAGCAATGCTTTGAACAGAATATTAGGCTTAAAGGGCACTTGTCTGTTCCAGATAAGCAGGTAAAGCCATCCGATGCTCCTACAAGCAATTTTGGATTTTTTAGTACAGCAAGTGGTAAGCCTGTACAACTATCAGAAGAGTCACTCAGGAAAGCTAGACAGCTCTTTTCTGAAATGGAAGATAATCATTCATCACATGTACAAGAAACATTTTTAGTTGAGGAAGATGTTGAAAAGTCTAAAATGAACACTGAAGTACTTCCTAGGAAAATGCAGATACTGTTACCAAAAGGGGAAGAAAATGCCAGCACTGAATTAGTTTCAGATTCTGCTTTTGGCTTCAGCACTGCAAGTGGAAAGCGAGTAACAGTCTCTAAAGATGCCTACGAAAAAGCAAAGGCCATTTTAAAAGAGTCTGATGAGTTTTTGGGTAGTGGGCTTTGCATTACAGATCAGCTTAGTTCAATTGAAGAGAATGGTCAACATGCAAAATGTTTAACTGATAAGGTGATCTCAGAATCCAAAACTGAAAAAAGCTGCAAGCAAGACTCTGACTTTAAAAGCATCAGTCCTGGAGAAATGAAGTATTTTCCAACTGCTCACCATGTCAAAATGACTGAGTACGTACCATATAGTAATAAAAACAAGCAGTTAACATCATTTAAAAATTGCTTTCCGCAAGAGGAGACGAGGTATTTCAGAAAAGGGCAGCGGAATCTGGGGTTCAAAACAGAGTCTGAAGCAATGTCATGCAGTGCTACTGCTAAAGCAGAAAGTAATATTAATCTTCTCCAAACTCCAAAAAGTTACTTGGAAGTAGAGGCTGTAGAAAGTGCGAGAGCTCTTATGGAAGACAGTTTTTCCTATTCTGGAGTACAAATCAATGCTGCACAGTCCGTCAGTAGCAGACTGGATAAAAATTTTCAAAACAAGACCTTTGGGAAGAGGCACTTTGAAGAAAACAACTCGTTTGGTACGTCTTTTGTATTATATATGTTCGTATTTCTGCACAGTGGATTATTTGAGGTGGGTTTTTTTTTTGCTTGTCCTATTGATTTTTGGGTCGCAGAGAAATAGAGGCTCTTTCTCTAGGTGTCAATGACAAACTTTCTTGCTGCAGAAAGTAGTTCGTTCTTTCCAGCCTTAAATGCACAGTACAACCTAAATTTATGGTTAGTAATTTTGAAGGTGTACAACTTTGTTGTTTTGTCATAAACTTACAGAAGAAAACTACTGCTCCTTTTCTTTCTAAGCAACTTCCTTTTTTCTTTTTCCCTCTCCACAAATCTAGTGGTTTTTTTTTTAATTGAAAAATGAGTAGCAGTATTTTTGTTTTTTCCTTTTTGTGCTTTGTAGGTGAGGGCAATGTTTCACTTTATCGAGATTGCTGTCTAGGGCTTATAGTTGATGCTTACACAGTCACCCAGGCCTGTTCAGAGATCTGGACTAGCTGAAAACTCTTTATGGAAGGGTAGATTGCAAGAGAATCCCTGCCTAGCTGCACAAGTTCAGGTACAAAGGCAGACTAGTGCTGGAAAGTTTGGGCGGGTGTCAAAAGGCAGGTAGGAATCCATCAGTCCAACCTGAAACAGCTGGGCCACACCTGAACCCTGTCCTTACTTACAGCATCTCTAAAAGATGGGTTACACAGGTTTTTAACATTCTAGAGGAACTCTTTGGTTATTGAAAGTACAAAGAAAGTTGCAGGTGAGCTGTTTGTGGTGAGTTAGCTCTGTGTTTGAAAAGGCTATTTAATAGACGTGTGTAATCCGAAAATTTGCAAATTCTGCTTGCTCTGACTTCTTTAATGTTTTATTTAGAAATTACAATTAAGTGTTGCAGATTTGTAAAAAACTGAACTTAAAAGGAACATCACTTTTAAAATTCTGTATTTTTCATCCTAGGAGAACCTCCAATTAAAAGACAGCTCCTGCTTGAATTTAACAGAACAGAAAATCCCCCCAGATCTTTGAAAGCTTCAAAAAGCACCCCTGATGGTAATTTTAGTCATCTTGTGTTCTCAGCAGTAATCCAATATGAGTTGTTATCTTTAGAATTCTTCAATTTTCAATGAACTAACATATAGTAACGTTGCTTAACTACTTCATTTATCAATATAGTCATGGAAGTTCAGGGAAGCTGCTGTGGTAATGTCTGTGCTGGCTTGCAATCAGATGATTAAATGGTATGCCCTATTGTGTAGAATCTAATTATATTACAATATATGATGTCTGTAAGAACTCTGTTTTAATTTCCAGTTCGGTAGGAATTTATCCAGTTTTTCATAATCCTAAATTTCACAAATTCTAGTCTCAGTAGAAAGAATATATTTTATTGATTAATTATCTATAGGAAAATGAAAAGCTACTAATAATATACTATACTGCTAATATTTTGAGTGAGTAATATGGAGGCCTATGAAAGTAAAATCAAGGTTTTAAAGTTTGAGTTGATGTTTTATGTGAAGCTACTTAGTGATTGGGATATTAGGATAGTGTGATTTTGGCTATAACTTTTGATTATGGGATAACCTGTGTTCTTTAAGAAACTTGTTCTTTGTAAGTACTGCATGTTCTCGCCTAAATTCAATAGCAGGATTCATCAAATATATTGATTTAACCGGTATATTGGTTCCTGAGTGCTGTACTAAATCTGTTCTAGGCATAAAAGCCATGCCTTAAAATTTCAAATGGAATTTTTAAGTTGTTGCCAGAGAATCATTTTATTCCCTTTGTATGTCAATATTATCCTGCCCTGCAGCAGGACCTGAACAGTGTTATTCTTTGGTGGACAACTGAAAATAGTTCTATCTCCAGTACAGTCTTGCCTCTGACTTCTAGAATATGTGGCATCTTGCATATACAACTTCCCCTATTAAACTTCCTCTTGGCAGCCTAAGGGCACAAATGAGTTTACATTCCTGGCAGATATGATTTAATTACATTGATAATTCCAAGATAAACCTGTCCAATGATGGAAGGAGCAGTTTGTGCAAATGTGCCCTTTTCTGTTTTAACTTCAAATAAGAAAATAAAGATTGCTGAAAGAATTCTAAATGAAATGGTGAGCCTGCCTGGAATTAAATATATGATAAACATTTACCTTTCAGGAGCCTAAAAATATATTGCCGGGTCACAAATAGAAACTCTTGAGAGTTCAGCATTGTGATCACTTATTTAGATCTCTCTGCAATTAGCATGAAGATGTTTTTGGTGGCAGGAAAGAGTAAAGCTGTTCAAATACACTCTGAAAACTTTTCTATATGTTTATATCATTAATTTAGGTAAAATATGCTGTAAATATCTATCCATGTAAGGTAACATTTCAAATATTTTTTTCTAATTATCTTACAGGCATTTTCAAAGACAGAAGGAAATTTATGTACCATGTGCCTTTAAAACCCATAACTTGTCAACCTTTTGGGTAAGAAATTTATTATATATTTTAGAGCTCTTCTAATGCAATTTCTTCAAACCTCACAAGCCCTTGTGACTTTCTGAAAACATACAGTAATATTTTACTAGCCAACTTTATAAAAGACTGAGAACTGTACTTCAAAATAAATATATTACATTAACCATATATCACACATTGCTGCAGTAGACCAGTAAGATATTAAACAAATTACACTCTTTTACACTCTCTCTCTTTTCTCTATAGATAGAAATTAAATTTTTAAAATATGAAAGACTGATATTTTTTCTTTTTATTGATGTAGTATTGAAAGTTGTATTGCTAAATTAAGAGTGCAAAAATCCTGAAAAAGATTTTTGGCAGGAAGCTGAAATCTATATGTTTGAATGTTTTAATCTCTGTAGTTCAACAAAAGAACGACAAGTCAAGAATCCTACCTTTACTCTACCAGATCAAGACTTCAAAGGATTCCAGTCTAAACCTGCCATTTTTCAGCACTGTGCACTAAGACAGTCTTTAAATGGTACTGCAGGGGTTTCTACTCCGTGTAAGGCCTCAGCAAAAGAGAGTGAAGAAACAAGTTTGCACAAATACGGCAAAACTGCTAAAACGTTTATTCCACCCTTCAAAACGAAGCTGACATTTTCTACGTGCGAACAAGGCAGCAGCAAAAGAAGTGGTTCACCCACCAGCAAAAACATGACCGAAGAGATAGAATTAAATCAGATCACAACTGAACAAAATACTGCTGAACCACAAGACCAGTCTTGCATTGAGCATGCAGCAAACACAGACCTAGAGAATGGCAATTTAGGTATTTTCAGATTTTGCTCACTTAACTATTGTGAATACTAATGGTCAGAATTAAACCTTTAGGGGTTTTTTGCATATTCTGTCGGCCTTCTTTTTTTTTTTCTTTTTTGAACAGGTGTTCAGAAACAGGTGTTCAAAAAAAACATTTGCAGATCCTGTATTTAGGTCTAAATCTCAGGATTATGGGCTCTGTAGTCATCAACTAATTTCTCTTCATTTGAAGTTTTCTAAGAAGATGGAGTTCAGTCTGATGAGAAAAATACATGGCTTGAAATTTAGTTCAGGGACTTATACAAAATTATTATGAATATATAATTTGTTTCATATAATATTATTCAAATGCTTCAGTAATCACTGCTTTCTAAATGCATTAAACTTTGAAAATTTAGGCTTGCAGTATCTGAAAATCTGCAGAGTGGCATAGCAGATATGCTTCTCTGAATCTGCTTTTGTAGTGTGACTGTATATCTCTATTTGATGTAGACTTTAAAAATATTTTGTGTCTTTTTTAATTTGCAGCTATGGTCAGGATGGTGACAAATCTCCGCTGTGCCAGAGATCTGCAGGAATTGAGAATTAAAAAGAAATGCAGGCAAAATATTCGCTCACAGCCAGGCAGTCTTTATGTCATTAAAACATCTGCAAGCAATAGAATCTCTCTGAAAACTGCAGTAGAAGAGAAATCTCCTAGTTTTCATTCCATGGAAGAGGTATATTGGTATCTTTTTACCGTCTTTCACATCTGTTTCTCAGGACAAGCCAAAAAAAAAACCCCAGTAGCTTTTGAATAGATACATTCTTCAGTATTTAGATTTACAGTAGCTCTTATACCAGTTGCTACAGTATTTAAGTAGTTTTGCATGTCCACATTTTGTAAGACTATTCCAAGTAATAAAGGTCATAAATGTCTCTAGTGTTAAACCAGAGATGCATCTAAAAAGGAAAAAATCCAGTGATAGTTGCTATTGACTTTTAACCCATACGAAGTGCTGGCTTAAGAGAACAGTTATAATTTAAGTTTAGATAAATCTTTATGAATAGCCTTTTGCTTTTGTTTCAGTGAAGGTACAAAACCTACTGAATTTTTTTAAACACTTTTAAAGCACACTCTGATGGTGTTCTGCTAAACTAATTGATGGGAATTCATCCATTCTTCATGGATTACATATGAAATTACAAGGTCAGACAAGAACTGTCTCATCTTTAAGGAACTATTTAATCTGAATTTATAAAATTACCTATTAAAACTCTTAGCTGAATTCTTTCTGTATTGTCATTATTTTGTCTTTTTCATCTAATTTTTTTCAGCTGTACAAGTATGGTGTCTCAAAACATTGCATACAGGTTAACAGCACAAATGCAGAATCTTTCCAGTTTCTTGTCAAAGACTTTTTCAGTAAGGAGTATTTGTTAGCTGGAAATGGAATGCAACTTGCTGATGGAGGATGGCTAATACCTACAGATGAGGGAAGAGCTGGAAAAAAGGAGTTTTACAGGTAATGTTACTTAGGAACTTGAGACAACTGTTCTATTTTTTAGTTAGTGACTCTTTTATCCCCAAGAATAAATGCAATGCTGTCATTCTTTCAAGCCTCTGACTACTTTTTTTTTTTTACTATGCATTTTTAGTACGCCTCTCTTAATGTAAATAAAGATATTGTAGGATTGTAAATTTACTATGTAGATTAATGTTGTTAGTGATTGGTGTTCACTGACCATTAAAGAAGGCATACAAAGTCAGTTTAGAAACTTCAACAGTGTAGTCTAAAACAATTACTAATTTTTGTTAATTCAGCACTTTGCAGTTTTGTTTAATTAGCCCTGATAGTTTTGTTTATCTTCATGTAGAAAGTTATTTCTGTTGTGCTTTAGAGTATCTTAATGGTAATGAAGGTTGATTGGGAAGGTGCTTAGGGCTTCTTTGACAGGACAGGGATGAAGATGGATTTTCTTCAATATAATTTCTTTTAAGATGACATATAATTTGAAGGAAGCCAAAACTATGGTAGTAGAGCACTGATTCATTCCAGCCTTCTTTTGAGTATATGTAAGGACCCGAAAAAGATGCAGAAAGAACCCTTGCTCTGGCATTCTTTCTGGTTCTTCTGTCCGTCCTTTTGCAGGTACTTTAAAATGAGCTGGAAAAAAAAAATGTGTTGAGTGCACATTTCCTAAACACTTCCATGAAAATTATGTTTTGTTTTACTGCAGGCAAGTCTGTATATTGTAACTTCATTATCAGCAGGAGCAACAGGACAAGGAACTATCAGTGTATTGTTTTTGTAGCAAAACTTCAGAAAATACTTAACTGTTACTTTCTGATTTTCTCTGTAAATTTGAATTGTAGAATATCGTGAGTTGTAAGGGACCCCCCAGAATCATCAAAGTCCAAGTCCTGGCCCTGCAGATTTGAGATGCAGTGTTTGAGATGCTCTATTTTCAAATCAGTATCGCTTGGTATGCATTCACAAGACACTCAAGGCAGGCACCTGTATTGGAGCAGTATTTATAGTCAAGCATGCATTGCCTGTCTAAGTAATGTCAGAATTCAAGAGGCTTGCAATATTTGCTTCGCAGTACCAAAGTGTGACAGAGATAGGTCTGTTCCAAGCTCAAGAACTTGTTTTATTTTTAAGTTTGATTTGATGAAATTGGTGCCAGTACTCCAAAATGAGAAAATTGACTAGTTTGAGATGTGTACTTTGATGTTGTGAGCTGTACTCTCTTATGAAGAGTTACTTTCCACTCGTGCTAGGGAGCCAGAATCATTATTAGCTTCTCCCATGTGACTTTGGGAAATGTTTTTGGTGTCAGCGATATTTGTTCATCATGGGAGAACTGGAGATGTTCTGTGTCCATACCCAGCACCAACTCAGTGAAGATCAATCAAGTGTTGGAGTTCACAGAATTGTAGAATAGTTTAGGTTGGAAGGGACTGCTGGCAGTTACCCAGTCCAAACCCCTGTTGAATACAGTTTGAATTAATTACTCAGGGACTTGCGAAGCTGAGTTTTGAACACCTCCAAGGGCAGAGATTCTGCAACCTCTCTGGATAGCCTGTGCTATTTGACCACTCCCATGGTTTGAAAAACAAAACAACAAACTTTATTTCTGATTGTAATTTTACATGTTCCGTCTTTGTCTGTTGCCTCTCATCCTATTGTTGTGTACTTCTGGAAAGAATATGTCCCTGTCTTCTCTGAACCCTTCAGTCAAGTAGTCATAGACAGCAATAAGGTATTTTTGACTTGTTTTAAGTTCAAACAAACCCAGCTCTCTTAGCTTGCATGTCATGTGCTTAGCCCTCAAGATCACCTTGGTGGCACTTTGTGAGGTTGGTTCCAGTATACCAACAACTTTGTCCTGGCGAATCCAAAGCTGGACAGAAGCTTTAGATGTAGTCTCCCAAGTGCTGAAGAGAGGGGAGGGATCACTGCCTTCCTGGCTTTGCTTATAATACAGCCCAGGATGCCTTTGTGCTTCATTGCAAGGATATATTGTTATTGTGTGGTCATCTTGTTGTCCACTAGGTCCTTGGATCCTTCTCTGCAAAGCTGTTTTCCAGTCAGCCCCAGCCTATTTACTCTTGTGTGGAATGGTTCCATCGCAGGCGCAAGACTTTGCTTTTGTTGAATTTCATGAAATTGATGAGATTCCTACAAGTTTGTTTCTCCTGCCTGTTTGAGTCCCACTAAGTAGGAACCCCTAGTTTATCAATCCCCTCCCCAGTTTTGGTGTTATCTGTAAACTTGCTGCAAGTGTCTTCCAAGCTGTTATTTGGGTCGTAATGAACCCATCAAGCAAGCCGAGGAAATTCCAGGGCTGAAGGGGAATAGAGCACACCTCAGTCCCTCTATGCTGTGTGCAGAACTGCAGGAAGCAGACAGAGCATGTCCACATACGTATTTGCCCATGCATGCTGCCAAAGCCTGTGAGGACAAAGCTTCAGAATGCAGACAATAACCAGATCGGGTTATGGAATGTAACCTTCCTTTTTCGGTGTAATAAATATTCTTTTGTTAATGTTGCCTATGCATATACACTGAATACAGTGCAACGGCAAAAAAGACAAGTTAAAACTTGCAGAGGATTTCACGTTAATTTATTAACCATTTATCTGCAGAGCCCTCTGTGACACTCCTGGTGTGGATCCCAAACTAATAACTGAGGCCTGGGTTTACAATCACTACAGATGGATTGTATGGAAATTGGCAGCCATGGAAGTGTCTTTCCCAGTTGAATTTGCCAACAGATGTTTGACACCAGAAATGGTGCTGTTGCAGTTGAAATATAGGTATGTGTATAGCAATGTATCTGGTGCTGTAATTTGTGGTACTGTGTACTTTCTAAGTTACAAATTAACATTGCATTTACTATTTATCAGAATGTTTATATTGTTAAACTTACGTATAGCAGTATTAAAAACATAGTGCATGTTATTTGCAAAAATTTAGATAACATTTACTTCCCTACAGAGGTGCTTGATTGTAGATTGAGTTAGCAATAGTTTGCTACAATTGTGTTTAAAGAAAAACAGTGTGATGGATTTTGTTTGCTTTAACAAAGCCTTAATTCTTTTTTGTAGGTATGATTTGGAAGTTGATAAAAGTAAACGATCAGCAATCAAAAAAATAACGGAAAGAGATGATGCAGCAGGTAAAACACTTGTGCTGTGTATTTCCAAAATCATATCGCTAAACACCATTGTATCTCCTAGCAGTAGCAATAAGAACACAGAAAATAAAAAAACAGCAGCAATAATTGAAGTTACTGATGGCTGGTATGGGATTAGAGCTCTTCTGGATCCACCTCTCAAAGCCTTCTTAGATAGAAGAAGGCTGACTGTTGGTCAGAAGATCGTAGTGCATGGAGCAGAACTTGTTGGCTCTCAAAATGGATGTACACCACTGGAAGCTCCAGATTCCCTTATGTTAAAGGTAAAATAAAGTATTAGTTCAGCTTGACTGGATGTGAATAAGAGATGTGATAAATGCGATTTAGTTGAGCTGTGTGTAGTAAGCAGAGAAAGTTATCAGGGCTTCACAAACAGATGGCTGGTTGTTAGAAGTTTAATAACCAGGTTTGCAAGACATGACACAAGGTTGCTGACACTATTCAATAGGGGTGGAAGAGAAGTTTGTAGTATAAAATGCTGCCAAGTTTTGTTACATATTTTGACAGTTCCAGCTCCTTAATTTGGTTAAGCACCAAGTTACAAAAAGTATTTATCCATCATACACAATATGAAAGTTGGAGCAAGAGTTGGAGGAAAAAACCAGGTTGTGAGAGGGTGGACTGGCAGGGGAGGACTTTGACTCAGTTGAGGATGGTTAAAGAGCTGGGTGAAATTTCAGCATAACACTGTTGATCCTCTGGTATAAATCAATGGCTTGTCTCATAGATATTCATTTTCTAGAGAATTTTTACTCATCACATTTTTAGTTTCTGTTTAAAACACATTTCTTCACTGTGAAAGGAAACCTTTAAATTAAAATATGATATGTTCAGGTGCAAAAGTGATATATTCTTAGTGAGGTCAGTGAACAAATGGTCTTTCTGGTACATATGATAAGTTGGATATAATTTTGACCTACCAGTGACAGTTTATCATTCATCATTTAACTCATTCAGATTTCAGCGAACAGCACTCGATGTGCACGATGGCACGCAAAACTAGGATTTCATCGGGATCCCAGACCTTTTCCTTTGCCTTTGTCATCGCTTTACAGTGAGGGTGGTGCAGTGGGGTGTATTGATGTAGTTATTCAAAGAACTTATCCTATTCAGGTATGCTGTAAGTATTTTATGAATCTAATAGGTTCTGTGAGATCTAAATTATATCAGTTAATTGCTGCTGTATCATTCCTCAAATCAGACATAATATGGAGAGCTAAAAAATTTAAGAAAAGTACCATGATGTGCAAAATGAACAAGAACGGTTCTTGCAGCGTGCGTGTGTTTAATATTTCAGGACTGGAGTATACTGCTGTAAGAAGAATTGAGTTTGCACTTAGTATCTTCTGGTTGGCTTTGCTTTCAGCTTCAAAAAGCCAGAAAGAATTGAATTTCGGTTTTGGAATCTAAAAAGCACAGCACTTGTTTTAAAGGAGAAAAATTACATTGACAGTTTCAGCTCCCAAGTGCAAGTGAAATCCATTTTTTTTAATTATTGACATACCTATTAATGTAGAAGTTACGTATTTCTAGCCATTAGTAAGATGACTTTTTCTTCCATGTAGCTGTCTGTATTGTGTAAGTTCTATTATTTAAAAATAAGACTGAAAATACAATGTGTAATTATGGTATAAAATAGAATTAAGATCTTTTCAATACCACTTGATATCCATATATTTTAAATATGGTCAGACTTTGCTGCAACTACTTAGTTTTATAACAACACCAGCCACAAAAAGAAACAATATTTCTGTTAGCAGTCAATCCTTTTAATGTTAACAGTTCAACCAGGATACAACTTTCAGATTTTAATAAGTTTTCTAAAAGTATGTTATACTTGGCATGTACATACAGTTTTCTTTTTTCATTGCTTTCTTTCTAAGGTGTTGTGTAGCTGTTGGTTGATGTAGAATGAATTCTGCAAAGGTACTAGCAATGCATGGTTTGGGTCATTACTTTGATATTTAGATCATTGCTTTAATGGAGGAAATTGCAGCACTTACTATGTGAGCTGCCTGGTAGAACTAACATTTATTTAGGGCTCAGAAGGGGAACTGTGTAATCTGTAACCGCATCACAGCAAATGGTTTCCAGGCTGGGGAGGAAAGTGGTGCTTTGTATCTCACTATATCAAGAGATTGATGTACTGACCTACTTTTTTCTTTTCTAAACACTGAGACACTTGCTCAAATATACCAAAATTATAGAAAGATTTGGACTGTCTCTCTCCTTTTACCTCAAGAGCCAGAGTGTAGGAATCACAGCTTAATTAAAGGTGTCAAACTGTGAATAGCACAGGAAATACATGGCATGCAATGAATGAAGCAGGCAGAGCCTATTTCAGTAATTCACTGCCTCATAAGGATTAGTCCTGCAACCCTTCCTCGTCCTGCTTTCACTATACTCTCCTGCTGCTTCTCTGTGCTAAACCTGGACTTCACCTGATCCTGTTGCTTAGCTAATTTAATTTATTAAACTAGGCATAGGTAACTAATAATAATATTTTTTAAATCCATAACAAACTGCTGTCTATTGAATTATCAAACTGATATGGTCTGCTGAAGTCAAATATATACTAGAGCCAGTGGGAGGAAGAAGACAGAACTCTGCAGCAAGGAAGAAGGGAAGGGACCACTTTTGTTAGCAGTGACTTTGTTTTGCTCACCCATCTTTGTCAAGCCAGTTCTCATAGGGTTGTGGACAAGGCTGTGGTCCTGTGGAACCATTTCAGGCAGAAGAAGTTTAGGAGCAGAACAACATCATAGTTCTTTTACAGCGTCTAATCTAGCATGTTAGACAGTACAGTTGATGTAGAAAGATAGATTGGGTAGAATGCAATCTGGTATATTTTTAAGCATGGAGTTTGATGGTTTGTATCTTAATGTATCTACCATTGGGATCCAGTTATCTTTGAAATTACATCACTGATACTTATTTAAGCTGTGGTTTCTTCAGCTGTTAAAGCATCTGGTTTTAGATACTGCTCCATTCTGTCTGTATCTCTAAAGTGAAGGTTTACCAACCAATGCTATGTTTTTTTGCCTTTTATCTATTATACTGAAAGAACTTACGATCTGCTGCCTGTTCATTTTTACTTAAGAGTGAGTATTAAAAGGAAACTAAGTAATGGTAAAAATAGTTTTTAAGTCTGAGTTTTGCTTGAATCTTTTTATTTCAGTGGATGGAAAAGACATCAGCTGGTTCATATGTTTTTCGTAACAGTCGAGCTGAAGAAAGGGAAGCTGCCAGGCATGCAGAGAATCAACAAAAGAAACTGGAAGCTCTGTTTGCAAAAATCCAAGCAGAATATGAAAAGCGTGAAGGTAAAGCTTTCATTCTTTCAGAACATGTATTAAGAACGCAAAAACATTTTTTACATTTATAAAAGAGTCTATAGAAACTGTCAAAAAACTTCCCTGGGGATAGGGAAGCAGAGATGGGATTTTGGGTTGTTTTCTCTGTTGTTGTTGTTTTATATTGTTCTAGATTTTTGCATTCTGTGTATTTAGACCTGTCAGTATGAAACAGCTACATGCTTATTTGCTTGGCTTTGCAGCTGTCTAGAAAAACCTTCCTGAATTTATTGGTAGCCAGGCTACTCAGGGAAGTGCTACAGAATTGTAGAATTCTTAATTTCATTCTCTTCAAGGACCTCACACTGTAATAGTTCACACAGAGGTGGGCACTGCTGAGATGTATCTCAGTAGACCTAAGCACCAAGATTAAGCACTGAGCATCTTTCCTCACAAACATAGCAGAACTGTGGAGATACTGGTCAGTGGAGCTGCTAAATGGGACAGGGACCCTGGTCACATGGGACATAGAGAAGGCTGAGTTACTGAATGCCTGTTTCACCTCGCTCTTGACTAGCAATCCCAGCCTTCAGTAATCCCATGCCCTGGAGACCGTAGGAAATTCTGAAGCTAGGAAGACATATTCTTGGTGGAAGAGGATCAAGTTACGAGAACTCTCAGGCAAACTGGACATATATAAGTCCATAGCTGATGATGGGATGAATTCACAAGTGCTGGAAGAGCTGAGTGATGTCTGTGAGGCTGCTTTTGATCCTCTTTGAATGATCACTGCTTGGTTAGTAGAGGTGCCTGAAGACTGGTGAAAAGCAAATGTGTCTCCTGTCTTCAGAAAGAACAGAAAGGAGGACCCAGCTAACTACAAGCCAGTCAGCCTTACCTTGATCCCTGAGAAGGTGATGGAACAAATAATGCTGAAAACAATTTCCAGGCACATGAAGGACAAGAAGGTGATTTGGAGGCTTTGGCAGGGATTCACCAAGGGGAAGTCATGTTTGACCTGCCTGACAACATTCTGTGTTGAAATTACTGGCTTGCGTAGATGAGGTGAGAGCAGTGCCTATTTTCTGCCTGGACTTGAGTAAGGCTTTTGACACTGTCCTCTTTGAGATCCTCATAGAGAAGCTGATGAAGCATGGGCTAGATGAGCAGGCAGTCAGGTGGATTGAAACGTGGCTGAACAGTAGGGACAAGATGGTGACCAGTGGCATCAAGTCTGTTTGGAGGCCAGTAACTAGTGGTGTACGCCAGGGATCCACACTGGCATACAAACAGGTCTAGCCCTGTTGTTAACATCTTCATTAATGATCTGGAGAATGGGGCAGTGTACTTTCAACAGGTTTCATGATACAAAATTAGGATGAGTGATGGAAACACTTGAGGATTATGCTGCCATCCCGAGGGATTTTAGCAGCTGGAGAAATGAGTTGACAAGAACCTCTTGAAGTTCAACAAAGCAAAGTGCAGATCTTGCACCTGGGGAGGAATAGTCCCATGCACCAGTCTGTGCTGGGGGCCACCAACCTGGAAAGCAGCTTGGCAGAATAGGGCCTGGAGGTCCTGGTGGATAAGCTGAGGAATGTTGCCAGAAGGTCTAAGGAGGTGATCCTTCCCCTCTGTTTAGCATTGGTAAGGCCACATGTGGAATGCTGTGTCCAGTTCTGGGCTCCTCAATACAAGAAAGACATGGACACACTGGAGAGATTGCAAGAAAGGGCCATGAACATATGTAAGGAATTGGAGAATCTGACAGAGGAAAAGCTGAGAAAGCTGGGACCGTTGAACTTGGAGAAGAGAAGGCTCAGGGGAATCTGATCAATATACATAAATACCTGAAGAGATGGTGCAGAGAAGATGGAGCCAGGCTTCTGTCAGTGATGCCCAGTGACATGTCCAGACCAGTGGGTACAAACTGGAATGCAGGAGGTTCCCTCTGGGCATCAGGAAACCCTTTTTCTCTGTGAGGATGACCGACAGTGTTGCCTAGAGAGGCTGTGACATCTCCATCCTTGGAGATAATCAGAAGTTCACTGGACTTCACCTTGGTCAGCCTACTGAAGGTGACCCTGCTTGAGCAGGGAGTTGGACCAGATGACCTCCAGAGGTCCCTTCCTCTTCAACCATTTTTTGATTCCATAATGAGATGACACTCTACACCTCTGCTAATTATTTCTAGCAGTAGTTCTAGCATTGAATTCTTAGTTGAAATTGGAGATGGGTTGGTCATCCTTAACTTCACTGATGTGAACTTCCGCACATCAGTCACCTCATTGTGTTGTTTAATGTTTGGTAAACTTGTCTGTACTGGAATCTCCAATGCTGAAGGAATTCAGCAAAATGACTTACCTAAGGAGAGGGTAATAGTTTAATGGACTGAAGTTAACTTGGCTTTTAGCTGATGTGCTAAGGAGGCTTCATGTGCAGACCTGTTGTCTCAGATCTTGGTGCCTTTGAGACTTTTCTGCTGTATAAGAGGAGGCGAGAGGCATAGAGAAAATGCAGTCAAGTATTGATGAAGTTTCTTGGCAACCCATCACCACCCACTCCTAAGTGCAAACACTGATACTGGCTTCCCCAAAATTTTTAAATTATTCTAATCTACACAGAGATTTTTTTCTGCTTGTGTTTTCCTAATATATATATACACACATATATCAGTTCCTGTATATGTGTCTCGTATTTTTATTCTGGTAATGCCTAAGTGCTACCATGCTTTTTACATAATTATTTCTTCTTTCAAGTCTATTGGTTGCACTCCACATAATGGCTTTTTTTGTCAACAGAGAGAACGACGAGAAGAACACCAAGTTCACGTATAGTCACAAGACAGCAAATCCATAATTTGCAAGATGGTGCAGAACTTTATGAAGCCATTCAGAATGCCTCTGATCCTGGTTATATGGAGGTAACTGTAGATCCTACTGGGCTAATCTTGAAGTGCTTCTGCAATAATTTACAATTTAGTCCCTCCAACTAAAATCAGCCATTAAATTACTCTTTATTTTTTCTGCCTTTTGAGATTTCCTACAGCATGTTTATTGCTAAATAAGATAAAAAATTTTGAAAAAAAATTTTATGAAGGCTTGTTGAAATAGATTAATAATGTTTTGGATGGCAATTTTCTCTTGGTATAAAAATCCAGGATATAACACAATTAAAAGTTAATGTTACTTGTAATTTTATTACTTTGCTATGTCTTGCATATATGAAAACTAAATTAATCTCATAAGTCTAGAGTTGTGTACACATATTCTTGCATACTGTTCACTCAAGTATTTGAATATTTATATTGTCATTGTTCTCTTCATTTCCTGTTCCAGTTAAATCATAACTTTTAAGTGTTTATGCCTTTATTAATAGAGATGCAGGTGATTAATCCCTGCCAGTTGTTAAAAATTAAATAGGCCTTTTGCAAGTCAGGATCCCTGATGGTCATAAAGCCATACGAGCTGTGGTATGTATAGCTCTGGTGGTACATGTAAATGCATCTGTGTCTTGAAGGCTTGGTCAGAAAAGTAACCTTTCTGCTGTATTTTAGTGTAAAATATACTGTGGCAGCTGAGAGACAGCAGTCGAGGAGAAATACAACTCTTCCTTTATTTTTACAGAAATTTCTCCTAATACGTCGTCATGTGAAACAGGCAAGCTTGCCTGTTATATTAAATACTCACCTTAGTTATGCACTCTTATGCAGGCTTTTCACTAATTGTCAGGTAGGAACAGTGCATAGTGTAATGTTCTGTGGAGACCACAGAGCACCAGCTGAGTGCCAGTCAAGACTTGATGCCTCCTGTTGTTTCAACATTCCTCATTTCAAGTCCTAGTACTGTATCAGTTGAACAATAAATTGCTTGTAACAGATGAATGCTTAGGAAAGAGGCTATCTAAAAATCTTGACAGTATTCTTTTAATTAATAAAAAAAGATACTGAGTACATTTTCTCCTGGTTATAGGGATATCTCAGTGAAGACCAGTTAAAAGCTTTGAGTGCTTACAGGCAGTTGATGAATGACAAAAAGCAAACTCAGATACAGGAAGAATTCAAGAAGGCTTTAGAGTCAGCAGAACAGGAAGAAAACGGTTGTTCCAAAAGAGATGTGTCTGCTGTATGGAAATTATGTGTAGTAGACTACAGAAAACAAGAAAAACATACAGGTTAGTACTTGAAAAATAATGAATAGCTTTTAACTAAACATGGTAACTGGCCAACACAGGTAGAAGTGAAGAGTTTCCCAACAGTATTCTAGCTTGCACATTAATATTTCCAGTTCGGTTTAGGGCTTTTGGATGGAGGGAGAGTTGTGCATTTATTTTGTTTAGAAGTCTTCAAATTAGTATTGCACAGCTAATATATCTTACTCTGATACTGGTAGGAGTGATACTGAGTATCTGGCGTCCACTGCTGGATGTTTGTTCATTGCTGAAGGAAGGCGGTCGGTACAGAATCTACCAGCTGTCAGCATCACAATCCAAAGGGAGGTCAGACTCAACTAACATACAATTAACAGCAACGAAGAAAACTCAGTATCTGCAACTATCAGTAAGTGCTTTAAGTGCATAAAGATGTGTCATTAAAATGTATCACAGTCCATATGTGTGGTAAACACTGAAGTTTTGTGTTTCTTCAGGTATCACAGAAGATGCTGGTACAGATTTTCTTTCCAAGAAAAGCTCTAAAATTCACCAGTTTGTTGGATCCTTCTTTTCAGCCACCGTGTGCTGAAGTCGATTTAGTTGGAGTTGTAGTTTCTGTTAGCAGAACAGGTACGTTATGACCTCATTCACGTCCTCCCTTGGAATAAGCACTGAATTTTTATGTCAAATGTCAAAGTTACCTTGGTGTACCAGCATATCAGGCCTATGAAAACCTGCTAATACAGCCCATCACCATGAGCTGCTGGCAGATAATTCTGTTTTCCTAAAGCACAACTGCCTCTGCTTACTAGCTCAGGAAGTTAGTAATGGAGGACCTAAGCTCAAGAGAAGCTTTTCTTTATTTTTTTTTCTATAAATGGTGGATGTGAGTTCTCACATCTATGTTCAGTATCTGCAGAAGTGCCACTGTGCATGTATGCAAGCTCCCTCTTTTGTGTGCAGTGTCATGGAATGAGTGTAACACAGGCCCTGGAGCTCATGGTTAGGCACAAGTGGATAATCTTCTGATTAAAAACCACCATAGAAGTATTGTCTTTTAGGCACTGCAACATGGACTTTGAGTTGTTCTCTGTAATCAGTAGGGAGCTGGTGTAGAATATGGATGAAGCATGAAACATTGATTTCCATGCAGATAGGCAGACGTGTAATATTTATGATTTCTCTTTCAAGATGCGTGTGACTTTATTTTATAGCTATGAATCACAGTAATCAACCTTTACTTAAGGATGCAAAGGTTTAATTCATACTTTTTTCTTGCTTTTAGGTTTTACTACTATGGTGTACTTATCTGATGAAAGCTACAATTTAGTGGCAGTAAAGATCTGGACAGATCTCAGACACCTTGCTGTTGAAGATATAGTTGTCCGCTGCTCGCTCATTTCTGCAAGCAACCTTCAGTGGCATTCTGAATTCAGATTAGAAATTCCTGTGCTGTTGGCTGGAGATCTTTCTGTATTCTCAGCCAGTCCAAAGGAAAGCTATCTTCAAGAGAAGCTTAATGAACTGAGAAGTATGATAGAGGTAAATCTGTAGATGTTTAGTTTTGATGATTAGTTTTAGTTACTGCTGTGTTGCATTCTTCACTAAAGGGTGTGTTAGTACTAATAAATCTTTAAAACAAGTAATACACATAATGCTGAATTTGAGGGGATTTTCAGGGAGACGGAGTAAGGTGTTAATCCAGTTTTCCCAGAGGACTCGATATATGTCCTATTAAATGTCTTGTTTTTATTTTTTTTTTTAATTCAGCTCAACATCTTCAGGATGTGCCACAAAAATCTTCTCTGGCTGGAAAAGCATCTTATACCTGTCAATAGTGAATCTCTCATGGACAGTTTGGCTCTAGCCTTTTAAAAGTTGAAATTTGCTCTCTTGCTCAGTGAAGTATGTTCAGTATTGGGTTGTTGATTTCACTTATTTATTTTTTATTTCAATATTCTAGGAGTGCTAAATAGCATGTCCCGGTTGTGCATTCCCACTTCTTATCGAAAAAAAAGTTTAAATGCAAAATAATTTTTTTGTTGTTCACAATAGAAGGTAGTCATGATATTTCCTACTACAGAAAGTGCAGCAGTCTTTTAAGTTGTTGGTTTGACATAAAGTTCTAGTGAGGTTATGATGAGAAAAGAAAGTCCTAAATACTTTGTGAGCGTATAGCACTTTAACAATTTGAAACACAACTATTCTGCATTGTAAACTGTTCTCCTTTGCAGAATGTGGCCTCCTTTTGCTCTGATGCGGAAAGTAAATTGACAAATTTGCTGCAAAGAAATCTCTTGCTTACACCCAGCTTAACTAAAAGATGTGGCTTGGAAGGCCCCTCACCTTCCTGCAGCTTTGCAGAGGATAAAAGTGTGGTAAGCTTCTGGTAATGCAGTGCATGCAGTAAGGATATAAATTCTATACTGATAGCTGTGGTGAGTGATCTCACTTCTCAGTCCATCCATTCTCTTCAGGGCAATGCAAGCTGATTAGAAGCTTTCTCTGTGTGGGTTTAGGATTAATCCCCAGGAGGAACTGAGAGACTATTCTTCCTCCCAGCAGTACACGAAAACTTCCCCTTGTGGCCTGTGTTTCCACAGCATACATTAAATATTCTAAATTTTATGTGAGTAAAATGAATAATCATTTCTCTATAGATGATTTATCACTTCCTTGGTCACACTGTGAAGATTAGCTGATGTGTCACTGAAAAGAAAAATCTTGATCTGTAAATATTTGTTTTACGGCATTCTGCAGTTCCTACTTTGTTAAGAGAATTTACCTCCCGGTCTTTAACTATGTTTACTATTTCCAGGATTTAAATGGGAAGAGGTATCACCTAGTAAATGTGTACATTTTATAGCAGTCTTGACAAATTAAATAGTACTCAAGCTTCCTTTGAAAGCTGCTAGTGGCAAATTGTTTCTGATGTAGAGCACTGAACACAGTCAGAACTAAGATTTTTTCCTGCCACTAGTTGTGATGGAGGGGGAAACACCTTGATGTGATTTCAGTTCCTGGGGACTAAATTTAAGCTTATAAAGCAACCTTTTCCATTTCAGAGGGAGTGCTAATTCTCAAGGTTTAGTTTATATTTGTTTATCAAATCTATTAACCAATTGAAAACAAATGAGGCATTAAAAGTATTCTCAAGTAAGCATGTGTTTCAATGATTTGCTGTGCAGCATCTATCCTGTGTGTATTGTTATCTTCAAGTTTTTTTTATATCAGGATTTTTTTACCATTTTGTGGAAACAGTTGAGGAAGCTAATGAAATAGAACCTGCTATTCAACATCAAACTTCTCTCTTAACTAGATCTCTTCTAGAATTGAAATGAAGCATCCAAGCCCTCTCTCAACTAGCACACCAACTATGAAACTTGTCACACCAGGATCAGCAAAAACACGTTCATCTGCTGCAGTTAGTGAAGACCATCTCAAAAACAGCAAAAAGAGAAAAGCTATGGACTTCCTCAGTTGCATACCTGCCCCTCCATCACTGACACCGATACGTTCAGTAATTTCTCCATCTGTTAAAAAAGCATTCCAGCCTCCACGAAGTTTGGGGTTACAGCATATCAAGTCATCAAAAGAAACAGATCAGAATATTGGTCATGTAACCCCCTGTAGAAAATTGAGAGAGACTGTACATCTTCCTGACAATGACCTGGTTGCTGATGAAGAACTGGCGATGATCAATACACAAGCACTCGTGAATAATTTACCAGAAGAAAAGAAGATAAATTATGTAAATGAAAACAGCAATACAATAGCTACTAATTTATCTGATGATCTTTCATCCAGAAATAGTTCCAGGTCTACTGGAGAAGCAAATAACTCAGTAAAAAGCAGTTCTGAAGTAGCTGAAGCTCTTCAGAAGGACCCAAAGGAACCTGTGGACTCATTACCAGCCCGCAGAGTGCTACAAAGACAAAAATCCCAGAAACGCTACTGAACACACATGTACAGTACTGTATATATTTCAAATTCAGATTATTTTTACACTTTGTAAATTAACTCTTGATTGTATTTAATAAAGCTATGTTACAAAAACAGACTCGTGAAGTAACATTTCATCTGCAAAATAGTCAGAAGTTTAGTAATTATACACTTCTCAGAAGTGTGTATTGTACAACAGCACCAGTGTGGCTGCGGGTTTGATGACATTTTATAAGCCATTGCTTTGATTCTGATTTATTCTTAAATTACAGCAGGATCTTTGTTTCAGTCTAAGGTAATCAGTTTTGTTACTCTCTGCAGCATTAGGGTATTTGTTTGGCTATCAGAAGAACAGCACTAAAGAAACAGTTTTCTTATTTTTACCAGACAAAACACTAATTCTGAAATGTTGCTCTGTGTAATTAACGTCTGTTCTTGTACTTTTCTCCTCAGACTTTCGATGTAGCACTTAAAGAGGTTTAGATAACGGCTATGATTACTTGATTCACAGCAAAATGCCACACAAAAAGGTATTAGTGATAGATCTTTGGTCAGTGTTTCTGAGCTACTCCTTAAAGAAGCACTCGAGGCCACAGCATCATGATAGCGAATCAGATCTTTCTTTAATTTTATCACAAGATCTTTCTGGTAGGGGTGAGACAGTGCTTGAATTCATTACTCTGTTCTCATTAATTTCAGCAAGTGAAGTTTCTCAGAACTGGAGTTTGTCCACTGGAGAGGGAAACAGTCCTGCCAAACTGTCTGCCACCTCTGCATTTCAATTACCTTCGCGTCAGGTTGCCCTTGCCCTACTGAGACCACCAGCTCCCCCTCAGCAACTCTTCAGGAGTGCTGTGCTGTTCACTTGGCTCAAATGCTGTATGGGGGGTGGCTCCTATCACCAAACTGCAAGTTGTGGCAGGGCTGGAGAACTGTAATGGGCTGACAGGAGCTTGCTGGTAGGTCTGTAAACTTACGTGCAACACCGCAGAGCCAGAGTCCCTGGCCCCCAGTTCAGAATTATTTGTAATGATGATGATACTTACAGCTTTAAGTGCAGAGTGAGTAGAAAATGCAATTTGTCTTGTACATCTGGAGTCCTGAAGACAGCTTGGCTTTTGCATAGAGACAGCATAATTCTTTATACCTCAGACTTCTCTGTCTGTTAAATTGCTAGATGAATCACAGTCATACCCATATTTCTTAATGTCCAATGTGAGCTGTTTGTTTCCTACTGCAAAATAACTCACTGTTGTCCTGTTCTATAGGCACTGCGTAATAATCCACACCTACTTAAAAAAATTGACATTACAAATGGAGTTTTAAAAATATTTCACAAGGCTTCTTGATGAGAACATAATCATCAGAATTTAACAGTATGGATAAAACCCAGCAGGATAGTTTCTTTTCCCACTCATCCTTCAGTCAATGGCTTCTCAGCACTCAGTGGCGGAAGAGGATGTTTCTCCCCTTAGCAAGAACACTTTTTTTCCTCCTTTCTTAAGTCATTATTAGTTCATTTGTGTATTTGGTAGCCTTGTTTCAGCTGTTTGAAGCTGCTTCTGTAGCCCTGTTCCTGCTTAGGAGTTAACAAGCACAAGCCTAACACTAGTGTTTCATTTTAGGAGCCACTCAGCCTCAGGATCGATTGAAGTCCTATGTCTTGGCAAGACGAAGGGCTTGGTTTGGTGTGTTAAAAGTGTTTTGCCTTCAGGCTGGAGAAGCTGCTTGGCTGTGAAGTAAGATCAGCCTGAATCCAGTCAACAGAGATGGGCAACAGCATAAAATCTTGCTACAGTGTTAGAGCTACCTTTGCCAGCATTCAGGTTGCTCCTCTGAGGTTAGAAAAATGCTCTAGACAAGATAGTAGTAGATACAAAAAGTTTATACAGCCAGATATAAACTATTAAAATGGCAAGAAATGCTCATTGCAGGGGGAAGGAAATGGCTACATGGCCTTTGAGAAAGAAATAATTTAGGAATGTTAGTAAGAGATGCAGAAAAAAATAATCCAAAATGCATGTGGCGGAGCCAGTAAATTTCACCATATGCTTGGATGGTTTCTCATGGAGGAAGAGGGATGAGAGTACAGTTTGCACTGGGGACAGTGCTCTTAGATTGGTCATGTAGAGCTGTAAGATCACAGTCCAATGCCATTTAAAGATTTGTAAGAAAAAAATGTAATTTAGAAGTGTAGTAGAAAAAAAGAATAAAAACATTTAGAAAAAAATGTAAAACTAGAGACTTTTATAGTCTGATAATTAAAACATACCAAGGAATGCACCTCTTCAGTTAAACGTCATATTGTTTGTACGTGCCATGTGAGGTCTTCTTGAGAAGCCTGAAAGGGGGTTGGAATGGGTACCCATGCTGTAAGCTGCACTTGGTCCACTGTAGCTTCCCTCATCTCTGCTTGGTTTTTCAGACCGAAGAACACTGTGGAAGGTAACATTGTGCTCATATTGCTCTTTCATCCGCTGGATCTTTTCCCGAGGGACATGATGAATATTTCTTCTGTAGAGGCAACATTAACAGAAAATACAAGTATTTAGCTGTCCATGTATTATAAGTTATCTTCAGCTTTCTAAGGTTCCTAATAGGTTCAGGACAATGGTTCATGTCTCCACAGATCTATTTCTAGCCCATTTTTGACATATTATTTACTTCCATCTATTTCTTAAGAATATTATTGTGACTTCTGGAAAATATAACACCTGTATATTTTTGGGTAGCCAGGACATAAGAAGTTGACAAATATTTTGAAATGAAAGAGTTATGTAGATGTTATGTAGAAGACCTGTGTAGTATTTTCTGTTACTACTAACAGCTTGCTACCCTCAGGGTGAGCTTTTGTACATCTGGAGAAATGCAGACAAGGGTTGTAGCCAGCCCAGACACTGACTTATCATCAAGTAATGAGGTCAAACAATATTGTTGCTTTGAGTGCAAGTAGTAAAAAATCATACATGATGTGGCTCAGGCTCCAGGGCAGATTTGTAAATGACAAGTTTGAGAGGGAGGGGAACACAACAGTCAAACATCAGATCTTTCTGGATAGAGTAGAAACAGTCATGGTCTCTCCGCAGCTTAGTGGGAATTGTTTTTCAAAAGACCACCAGAAGTTTCTGTCTGTTTGTGAGTTTGCAAGCCCTGAATATCTTTGGGTTTGCCATTTAGCTCTATGAGGCACAGTTTGTGATCTAGAATCTGTGTTTGCCCTGTGTCCATATTTTCAAAACCATGTGTTTTGCAAATTCTGCACTGCTCAATGTCCATTTCTCTAAGGCAGATTTAGGGTGACAGTAACAGAGCAAGCTCCAGGTCCTGCAGTACCCAGAGCCCTGCACAGGTGCAGCCCATGCCTGGGGCCTGCAACCAGCACAAACCCTATTGCTGGCAAAGACACCATGTGGAAGCAGACTGCAGCTGTCCCTGAACCATTTGCCAAGGATCTTCTCCAAAACTGAGTGTATCTGAATTAGTTTTACAGTGCTGCTGTAAAAAGCAGATTTGTTTCAAATATTCAATAAAACAAAATGCAAGTTAGAGTTACTCGGCCGACAATGAATGATTAAGATCTGCCTCAGAAGCATGTGTTAGCTTCTGGGTTTGACAGACGGGAGTTCACTGTAATGTACTTTACATCGGGTTGGTTAAAGGCTAGGAAATTGGCCTGCATAAATTTTTTTCAGTGATATAACCATTACCCCTGCAGTCATTGGTCAAACTAACACATTTGGGTGCCTCTATGTCCTACCACATCATGCACAGTTGATACATTCATTGTATGCCCTGTTGTGTGTGAGACCTTTACAAAGATCCTCTAGAACCATATTTCTTAACACATTTAACATACCATCCCTACATGCTACAGCAAGCCAGTATTTTTTATGGTTGGATTCTTAAGAATTGAAGTCTGAATATCATCTGTAGTGCTTAGATACAGTTTTGTGTCCAAGCACAGAGACTGTTGCTCAAAATACAGAATGAAAATTGGGGTTTCTGCCCCAAGAAGCCTGCAACATAAAGACATGCTTCAGGCCTTGCTGCTTTTTCTACTACCTGTCTCCTTTCAGCACAGTCAGTGCCTTTCAGGGCTGAATTCACTACAGACCAGGTACTTGGTAATAGAAGTTTTCCACAACAATCCTTCTGTTGTCAGTTACTAGGCTACACTTCTGGGTATATGACCTTTTCAGGGCACATCAACAAACTGAGTCTGCTGAATAAAAAAGACATACCTTGTCAGTTCTCGAACATTGAACTTCCAGGGTGTATCTGGTTCTTGGAATGTAACTTCATACCTATTTTCACGTGCCTGAAGGACACAGAAGTTTTAGATGTGTGGCTGCTAAGCTCAGGAACAACCAATCTTCCAGACCCCATGAGATTCTACCAGGCTAGATGTATCCATTCTATGTAGCCAGGAGCCAGGAGGATGATAACCATGATTGCCATCACCCTGCCAGTCTGAGTCCCAGCTAGTTCATTTCCTTCTACATCAAAGGACTTGGGTCTCCCAGCAAAACTTGCCTCAGCATTGCCCCCAGTCCCCATCCCCATGGCAATGGCATCTTGGCACTTGACCTCTCTGAAGTCACTGATGGCTCAACAGCTACAGGTTGACCACACCAATGTGGAGTTTTTGGGAGCGTGAGGTCAACATCTATCAGTCATATTACTCCCAGCCACTGAGTCTATAGTACTCCACTTTTTTCGAGGTAAAGCAACATATTTCTGTGCATATAGATATATGCACCTACACACATACACACACGCAAAAATACACATATACATACAAATGTATTAAATGCGGTTATTGATTCCTTTTGTTTTGAGCTGGGGGAAGGAGGCAGGAAAATCTATTGACCAGGATCTTAATTGCATGAAACCATACTAAAAATACTGCCATTTCTGCCAGAACTGCTGACAAGAGACACCATGTGTCTTCCAAGACTGGTGCATTTTTCCCAACTCATGAACTAAAATTGCAAGTCATACCTTGATATATTTGTCAGCAAACAGCTGACAGAACTGTTCGATTCATGTCACTACCGGGGAAGGGGATGGCATCTTGAAGGCCAAGAAGTAACAGGGGAGGTTCAAACGCTGTTAATCTTTTCAAGCCATTTTGCTTTCACTGAGTTAGAGCTGACTGGCTAAAAAAACACACTGGCACCTCTGCCCCTACTTTGTCACAATATCCACAATATTCGCTACAATTAGAGAACAATGGGAAAATTGAAGTAATTATTTTTAGCCATGTTTCAGTCAGATCGCCTTGTAAATGTTATAGCTGAGCACATAAAAGGAATAAATGAAAGACTTCCTTACCATTATCACATAAGGCTTCATTTCCCAAGCATGGATGTTGGTATTATCAATAATAATCGGGCTTTTCCCCTTCTTCATGGCTTTGCGTGCTGCAATATAACACATTAAGTAACATTAAAACACATCAAATAACAGATTGAGCCAGGCCCTAGCCCCAAAGTGTCCCTTCCTTGCCTGCTGCTCACACACTTGTCTCCCCACCAGACTTGGGTTTGCAGCCACCACTCAAAGGGGAGCCGAGATCAGTGCCCAGCAGGAGCTCTCCTGGAGGAGCTGGTGCAGCTGCTGGCTCTGCTCCATAGCACCACCTGAAGCTCTCGTAGAACATACCTGCAACAGCTAAAAACTACTGTCATTTGCAGAAGATCCCCGTTACATGATCTCAAAGTAAGTTTGTCACTTCTAGAGATTCCTTCAGAGCACAGGCACAAAAACATGCTACCTTGTTCTCTCTGAAGTTCTTTCTGGGTTGTTTCATTCTCAAACTCATAACTGTTTGCAAGTTTTCCTCCTGTCTATCACTACCTCCCCACCCCATAACACCCCCTTCCAGGTCAGGTATGCTGGGCTGGTATCTGTGTGGCACCTGCTGTTACCAGGCTTCAGCAGTGCTTCCTAACAGCCACTGCTTTACTTTTTAAAATAACATTTATCAACCTCCAGCATCTTTTCATTTACAAATTTCTCTCCATTAAGTCAGAAGAAATAAAATCAGAAGTGGTAAATGTATTTTTTTTTCAGCCAATACCCCATGAACTGTAATGTATGAAACCACTTCAGGATATTTGACTTTAGGGGCTAAGTTTAAAGACAGGCTGAAAAGTAAAACTATTCTCCACAACCCCTGGATCAAGTTCAGCCACCTCTTTTTTGGTTCCACTTGTGTGCATCCTCTAGGAAGTCAGGCTCAAACACGTAGACACCATTTTCAATAAAGAAGTCATCAGTACTAAGAACTACAGCACTGGGGTAGTCACGTTTCAGTTGTCTGCAGAAAAAAAAAACAAACAGGTGAAAAAAGGATTAGTATATGGTAACATGTGCCTTTAATAGAGACCATTAAATCAAGAACCATTTGAATGCTCTGCAAATATGCACAGTGCTTCTTTTGAAAAATCCCAGCCTGAAGGATCTGAAAATACTGCAAAAAGTAGATGGACACATAGGAAGAAATTAATGGAGCTTGAAGACATGGCCTTGATTTCTTTAATTCAGCAGAAAAATATACACAGGACAACCAACATCTGAGTCTTATATTAATACATTTCATTTTCCTTCCGAGTTATCTGAGAATTTTCTTTCTGAGTTATCTGAGAAAGTAGGATTGTAAAGACAAAAAAAAACCAAAAACCCAACAACCCAAGCCTACTTATCCCGTGGAAGTTGGTGTCAAAAGACAATGTGACCAAGGGAATCTCACTACAGAGATTTTTGAAGATAAAGAGCATTTTTTTTATTTAGTAAAGATAGTTAGGAGTACCATCACTTTGGGGGTTTGGGTTTTTTTTGCTAGAAAGCAGATAGCTTTTTTTTTTTTTTAATTTGCAAGCAAGTATCATAGTAATAAATCCCTATTTTGTGTTATTTGTTGCAATTTTATGTTTTTTGTCACTTGCCCCTGTTTCATTTAATCCTCCTCCTGTAGACTTGAGTATTTTTTATATGTTTTCAGCTTTTAAATGTGTTTCTATAAACAAATCTGAATTGCCAGATTGGCAGTCCCAGATGCTGCAGATCTCTAAAACAGACTGCTATGGTCAGTGGCACAGAGCAATGTCCCTTCCCTTCACACCAACATGTGTCCCACAGTAATGCTCCTGCAGACCCAGGATGCCCACGGAGAGCAGATGCTTGCACTGCTATAAGCTGACCAGCTGCCTTGCAGGTAGTGACTGGCTCTAGGAGGTGGCAGTGCTGGCTTGTGAGGTGGTTTAAACATGAAGCCAGGCCTTAGAGACCATTAATAAAAAAAAATCTTAATGCAAAATTGTATTCCCAGTTGTGTATAATCCAGACTTATTTGTGTCCAGAAATAGAACTGTCTAGTGGGTTTTTTTCAATCACAGAAGTGCTGGGGGAGAAGGGGTTCTCTGCAAGAAGTCAAGGATAGCCCATGGCATCATCTCTCTACTGTCTATCTCCCTAAGGCCCAAAGAGTCTCAGGAAAAGAAAGGTCAATGGAGGAACATTGTGGCTCTCAGACATGAATGCTGCTGCCCTGCTATCTCACACCACACATGGTCTCCAGTCCCTGTGACTCATTTCAGCTTCCCTAATAAAACGCTTCTCTTCCATCCCCACAAGCTGCAAAACAACTATTTCTCAATGTCTTATCTACATGGGCACCAGCAAGGGAAAAGGTGCTTCTAGGTTATCAGCAAGAAACCAGACACACAGAAAAAGCTTAATTCTGTCATCAAGCTCTGTCCTAACCATTTGCTTACCAGTTTTATCCTAATCTGCCTGCAGGCAGCAATTCTTCGCTAGGCTTGTAGGCTGCATTTAGCTGAATAAAGGTCAGCTTCTGACTTTGCTCCATCTCACTGTAACTTCTACCATCTGCTGATTAACTGATATTATTTTGTGATAACACCCCCCAAGCAAACAGACTCACTGCTGACCGACAGCCAGGACTGGGCTGTACCCACTGTTACGTGTCATTTAGCACCTACCCAACCTTAGTTATCTTCTAGCTCCAAAGAGAGGCTTTAGTCACATAATTACTGCTGGATGAACAGATTTAAGAAAAGTCACGCTTCAAACTGTTAGCAAACAGTCAAATTATTTCTGCTTTATGTCTATGCAAAGAGTTCTTATTATGAAAAGCATGGCATATTTGGTTATTCCTGCATTGATAAACTGATATACTCACCTCTCACTGTGATTCAGCACCTCACCTTTCCCACTGCTTTACCCATTGCAATTTCTTACCGAAAAACTGCCTGCTAAAACGTGTCATCCCTTTTGCTACTATATGCCCTACAGGCACATAAAATTGTACACATTAACAAAATATCTTTAGACTACTTTTTTCCTTGCTCAGTGCTTCTTTTAAACACATTCTCAATCAGTGAAAATTTTAAAAATCATTTTCTTAGAACATACCTTACTGAATTTTCAACACATATACACACACTGTCATGAGAGCTTTGATAATAACCCTTAAGCACTCCAAACTGTATGTGGTTATCTGTAAATTCAGTCTACTATCGTGTTATCAATGAAGTAAGCAAAACTTGTGATTCAAAGGAGGAAAAACATGGCACACAATGTGCTCAGAGCCATGAATTACTTTCACATTTGCTATATTCAGACCAAACAAGCTCCTACTAACAGCAACATAAGAAAGCATTAAGTGGGAAAAAGGTATTTTATCTTCTGCTTATTTTCCTGGTTTTAACTTTTAGTTTTCTAAAACAACTGAATTATCACTAAAGTTTGCAACCATTTTCTGTAATCCCCTCCTTATTGCCCACAAAGTTGACAAAAATCCTGTTTCTTCTGTCCCTTATCATTTCCAAAGGCACCCAAACCCCTTTAGTGTTTCTTAAGAAATAAGCCTTCTACAATCTTCACAGGACCACAAGGTGGTTTAGAAGAAAGGTTCTGCATAATCACATCAGGCTCCTAATTACTGTATGCAATTGAAATGCCTATATTTTAGAAAAATACACACTACCTATGCAAAATGGGAGGGCTTGTGACCACTGCTGTTAATGAATAAATCTTGAACAACCCCATAAAAAGAAAATTACCCATTGCTGTCAGATGAGTTAGCATAAAGCACATGAAAGAGGACACGAGGAATGAAATCCCTTTGCAAGATCAAAGGATACATAGGAGCTATATTAGCGTTTTTTAAGGAAGCCATTGAACTTGAAGCACTGCATTGTGACGAGCAGCATCCCTCAAAGGGTCAGTATGATTCTGGGACATGTAACTGCGCAGTGCTACATCTGTCCATCTTCCAGTTGACACAAAATGCAGTACGCTCTGTATCTTGCTAAAGAAAAGTTTGCTGCTGTTTCAGAAAATGCAAAGGATGAAAAAGTCAGGAGAGCATGGGGGATTTTTCCTCTGCAATAAATCTCTTCAAACCCTTTTCCCCCCTTCTGCAAGGTAAAGCAGTACCATGTCTTGTTAGACTGGCTGATACAGTTGAGGAAAAAAAAAGCTTTCAGATGCTTCAGTTCTTCAGCTCTGACACAACAGCAGCAAACCTCATGATCTGCCAGCAGAGCTGGGGAACTCATAAAGACCTTGAAAACATGAAGCTGCAGATGCAGAAGCTTCACTGCCTGCCCACACCAACCCCTCTGACAGCCCAGGTAGAAACGATGCTCCTGAACAACCCGATACCTTGACTCGTGTTGGTGCACACTCAGCTGCTGTCTCACCCTGGGCAGATTCATGATGGCTGCTGAGATTGAAAAAGGATAATATTTTTGTTGCAAATACAGCTGTGTTTCCATTTGCCCACAGTAGCACTGTAACAGCTGTGCCACTGAATAGACAGGTGGGTTTAGAGTCTCCTGCATTATTCATCTGAAGATCTGTTCCCATGATTTATACAATTTTTGAAGTCCTTTTTCTTACTAAACAGCATCTTAAGTGCTTTCAAACAATTATTTCATATTTCAACTGTAACAACACTAATTATTTTTTATATGGTATTATAATTATTTAAAAAAAAACATTTTAGGATTTTAACTAGCTTTAAGCATTAGAGTACTTGGGAGAAGTCTCCATGATCACTAGTAATATCATCAGAGACAAAAAAAATCCGTAAGTGTATTCCATAGGCTGTCATGCTTTTCCACCAGAAAATTTGAAAACAAATTAATTTCTGATTTGGGAAGCAGACTGGAAGGAACATTTACAGTGCTCAGAAGGCAGCACACATGCCATCTATCAGACAGACCTCAGGGCCAGTAAATTCTCAAATATCTTCCAATGTCCTGGGCACCAGAACACACATTGCTGGTGTCACACTCAACCATTTGCCCTGGTCACTCTTTCCAACATAATCTGTTCTGTGGCACTTAAAAGGTGTTTAAAAGCCATTTGTTTCAGCAGAAAAGCAGAACTGTGAGATCTGGTGCACAAGCCCAGCACTATCACCTGTCTACTGTGTTTGAACAATTTCTATTGCCCCGAGGACTTTGCCCAACCAGAGCCTGCCAAGTGCTGCTGGCAGAGCTCAGACATGCCTTTATGTCTCACCTGTGGGCACTTGAGCCGTGGCTTCATTTTGCAAAGCACCAGGCTGGTGTTATGTTTGATCAGCACATTCCGGAGACTCACCTGAGGTGGTTGTATACAAGGGCAAATGTTTACAATGCATTGCTGCCTGGAAGCAGGAGCTGCAGAGCTGAAGTCCAGGAACCCCTCAGAGCTGCGGCTCTGCAGTGGGGTCAGTGCTGGTAACAGGGCCCAGGACCGGAGGTGCTGGGATGAACCAGCAATGGCAGCAGAGAGAACTGGACAAGACATGGATTACACCAAGCAGCGATGCCTCGGTGCCAATGCATTTCTTCCTTTCTGTTCTGGAAGATTGCTCCCTTTGTGCTTCAGCAGGGAGTACAAGAATGACCTCATTTTGAGCTATAAATCAACAGCAGTGGCTGAAAAATTACATGTTTGATCATGCCCAGCCTGGTGCTTGAGTTAAACTGCTAGATAAAGGGTTACGTGTAAGTTGAGCTGCACAACACAGCAATGTATGGCAGAAGAGCTGGAAATGCAACTACTGTGCAAAAAAAGAGTTTGCCGGGGAAGCAGGTATGAGCTCATATGCAGCACTTTTTAATTTTTGGAGGCATTTTGGAACTTGCCACTGAACCTCAGTTAACTGTTTTCTTAGAAGTTGCCTCAGTTTGATCATAAAACCATGAAGCTGAGGACAATGTGTTCAGGAGGAGCATGTCACACCCACTCGACTGGAGGCTATTGGAGATGGGACTCCAGCTGCCCCTTCTCCTACGGGCTTCTGCTGGTGTGGTGAACAGCTACAGGGAGGTGGTTGGGGTGACCTAAAATATGTGGTTCAAGGAAGCATATCCTTAACAGTGAAGCAATTGGAAAGGTTTGCAGCTTGGTAGTAAGCAGACCAATTCTTCATTCTTCAATAAACTGGGAAAGATACTGTTTACACCTTCCCAGTCCAGCACTCAGCTAAGGCTTGCTGCTGGAAGACCCATGCTCTGAGAGTAGGAGAATGGCCAACAGGTCACATCAGCCCACATACATCCACCTCCTTCCCCTCATTCCAAAATCAGGGGAGAGGCTGAAAAAACACACAAATGAGAAAACTAAACTAATGGGAAAGACCCCCCCACCTAAGATTCATGAAGCACCAAGTAAGCAGAATTCAGAGGCAAAAAGATGGCAGCACAGAAGCTACTGGCTGTGAGATGGCACACCAGATCTGACCAAAACCCACCCTGTCACTACCAACTGAGAGCAACCCAGGAGAGGGAGCAAGGATGGGACAGCTGAAGGCCCTTGTCCACTCTGATTTTGGGCAGACCACCTGTGCACATGCATCTTGGTGCCTGCAAGTGTTTAGCTGTGATGCTATGAATGAGTAAAATCTGAGAAGATAAATTTAAATCCATAAAATGAGTTTCTGGAGGGCTTTTGCAAACAACCACCTTCCTCCTCCAGTAGGATCTTGCACTGAGTTTTGTTGCAGTCATTTTCTGCAAACATCACCTTGCATGGCACATTGTGTTTACCAACACCATAAGGTACGTAGTGTGGGAATATTAAAGGAATTTTCTTGGCACGGTCCTATGATCTGGACAGAGTTAATGGAGAGGTATTAAACACTGCTCTAACAGCTGCCCTTTGGTCTGAGTACTGCTGAACAGCTAAATGCAATTATACGATTAATGCAGCTGGAGACAGCGTAAGATATTCAAACATCCATCTCACAGGGGACTGAAACAATACTTACAACTGATTTTGCAATTCTGCCATTAATAATTAACCTTGTGTTTTGACCTAAAAAATAGAGGTGAGTCAGTTACCAAAGCTGTCTGAGAATATGGCCCCAAACCCTTACGTTCTTACCGTGCTACGAGGAGACCCAAGCCCTGTGAAGGAGCAGCCTGCACTTACACAGCCTCTTCCAGGAGAAACGTATATTTCAGGTGTGAGTAACACACAGCATTTGGCTGCTCATAAAAGAACTTTGCTTGCCAAAGTGCAGCGAGGCAGAAGGCCCAGCGTGACAGGGAAGTGCTGTACTGAGAAGAGGAAACTGTAGATGAACCCAGGGTATCACTGAGTCTCATGCTGCCTCCTCCTCTCACAGCAGAGCCCTTCCTGAGGCAGCCCATGATCCCAGCATGGGTTCCTCACCCCAGCGGAGTAAGAAAACACAGAATGTTCCTCTTCTGATAGAGGGTGGGTGGCACTGGGAGCTGTGTGATACCAGACTGTGCGATTTCGTGATACCAAATTAAGGCTGCACTGTGTCACGCTGACTGTAGTGCCGTCTCCCAGCACTCCCTGCTGGGTTTTCCCACCAATTTTCAATTAGTCTTTGAGCTCTCAGAGAGTAGACTGGTCTCCTCTGCCCATTTTACACACCCCTACAGCTCTAACCAGGAGTGCAGGACATCACGAGAAACGAAGTTAGAGTTGCCAGTTTTCAGTCGGAGAGAGGAAGTGCTTTACGGTGTTTGTGATTAACCACCAAAAAACCCCCAAAGCATAAACACACACACACAAAACCACACAAACAAACAAAACCCAACCCAACCAACAAAAAACACACAAAAGAACAAACAAAAGAAAAACAAACCAAACCCCAACAACAACAAAAACACCAACCAAAGAAGCCCCATCAGAAGCCACCCCAGCGCCTTTTAGAGAAGAAGGAGCAGCCAGCACCCGGGCCGGGGCGCTGGGTCCATCCCCCCGGAGCATCCCCGCAGCCCCTGCCCCGCTCCCAGGGGCAGGGTACCCCCTGCAGCCGCAGGATCCCGGCGCAGCGCTGCCCGGAGCGGGCAGGGTTCCCAGCGGCTCTGCCATCGGTCCCCGCTTCCTCCCGAGCCCCCAGCCCAGCCCAGCCCAGCCCCGGCCGCCTCTGCGGGGTGTGCAGCGCTCTCCCCGCCGCGTCGGGCGGAGAGCCCGGGGCACTGCCCGGCCCGACCCTAACCTGGCCGGGGTGCCCCTCACCTGGCCGGGGCGGCCCTCACCTGGCCGGGGTGCCCCTCACCTGGCCGGGGTGCCCCTCACCTGGCCGGGGTGCCCCTCACCTGGCCGGGGCGGCCCTTACCTGGCCAAGGCGGCCCTTACCCGGCCAGGGCGGCCCTCACCTGGCCAGGGTGCCCCTTACCTGGCCAGGGTGCTCTTCCCGGAGCCCGGCAGCCCCCGCAGCAGCACCAGGCTCCCCCCCGGCGGTGGCGGCGGCCCCAGGCTGAGCCCCGACAGGGCGCGGAGCAGCCCCTCGCCCATCGCCGCGGCCCCGGCACGGGGGGCCGGGGGCAGCCTCTCCGGGTCCCGGCCCCGACCCCCATCCCGGCCCCGGCCGCGGCCCCGGGGCCGAGCCCCACGGGCCCCGCGGGCGGGCGCGAACCCGCGGCCCTCCATGGCCCCGCAGCGGCCCGGGAAAGCGAAAGCTGCGGGACGGAGGGAGGGACGGACGGACAGACAGACAGACACACGGGCAGGGACCGGCACCCGCCGAACCCTCGGGCCACACGGGACTTTAGCCCCAGACACCACCTTTGAGTAATGAGAGCCGCGATTAACCTCCAGATTCTCGAAGCGCTCAGTACCATGCGCTGCCTGTACTTAAACTATAGGGCAAGCCTGAACGGGAATTATCAGACCCCCTGTTAGAGAAGGACACCAGGTACACAATGAGACACTTCCCCTCCCGCCCTCTCCCCAGCGACGGAGGTGTTGGAGTCCCCCCACACCCATGAAAGCGACAGGGATTGCAGGGGGATGCAGCTACTGCACAGATGACCCTGGGCATCACGCTCACTACATCAACATAATCTTTTTTTTTTTTTCAAACATATTACCACATGAGAAAGTAAGGGAAGTTTAACAACATTTATTTCCTCTAAGGAAAACTTGACCTGCATTAACTCGACCACTACAGAAGCCAAAGAAAGTATAGTTTCTAGTAAACTCAAAAACCAGTCGGTGTGGTACCACGCTCTCCCTCTCAGAACCACACAGGGCATCAATCCCAGCTCGGTAAGAAGCCAGCCTCAGGTCTGCCACAGGGACACACTGCCACCAAACCTCAATGCTGAAGCCTTAGTCTCTGAAATCTGCAAACAGTGCTAAAGAGAGCGTTCACATACAGGGAGGAACCTCAGCTCCTGGGCACACGGCACACCAAGGCTTGCTGAAGCAAGTGGGAAAAAAGTGGCAGGAAAAAAGGTACATAAAGTGTGAAATTCATAGATACTGGGGAGGGTTAAAGTAAATTTAAATGGAAACCTACTAAGAGATAAAACAGTATTTGTCTATACAAGAGTACTGCGAAATTTTGAAAACTTTTTATTTTAAGCCTTCTGTAAGGTCAGTATCCAGTAACAGAAAATCTCTCTCAATAAACAGAAGTAGGAAGAGAGTATTTAATCTTGAGTAACGTTTGCTCGAAATCAAACCAACTTTTCTGCTGCCAGTGGTACATCACCTAAGTCTGAAGCTGCAGTTATGGCTGGCAGGAATAACCTTCCCCCTCCCCACTACATTTTGGCAATGTTCTGCTGGTGGGAGAGCAGCACGTCCCCAGCCGAGGAAGACACACACCTGTACATGGGAAATGCATTAAGACAGCACAGCCAGTAAATTTTGCCAGTGGTACAACATTAATTTAGAAATACATACATTGCTAACTGCTTACATGTAGATGCAGTATTTAAGTAAAAAGTGGGGACACGGTGGCAATTTAGACCACGGTGGAGCTTCAGCATGAGTGCAGTCAGGACCTGGCTCTTTGGTTGATCCATAATGAAACAGGTGCAGGGAAAGGTGAGGAAGAGGAGTTGAATGAATAAATGGATAAATATTCTGGATCTGCAAGCTGCGGAAGTGGGAAATATTTCTGACCAGTAGACACAGCCTAAGTTTCCTTACTTCTCTTCTTTTCTGACACTTTTCATCATTAAATGAGGTGACAATTGTCTTTTCTCTCACTCCTTCTCCCTACAAGGAAACGTCCAGCCTTATACATGTGTCACAATTGACAGAGGTTGCTCTTTATAATTAATTATTATTTATCTTGCTCTACATATGTAAATATTTCTAACACCTCTAACGGAAACATCAAATCACTGGTTACCAGTGCTAGTTATACATCTTCTCAGTCTACCACAAACCATATACATCCTTCCCCCTGTGTGATTGAATCAGGTCTATAGTGAAGTTTTCTTATTTCTGTAGTCCCAAATGAGTCTAGCTGAAGGGAAGCAGAAAGCCTAGTTTCAGAAGAAAAGCAGGTAAGCTGTGTATCCCTGGATGAATGATTAGGAGCAACTGATGAAGATTTATTCCATTTGAGGTTGTAAAGGGACTAGGCTGGGATTATGACTGACAGGGTGAGAGGCAGAAGTAGGCACACATACCAGGCACCTTTCCCTGCAGGCAAGCATCGCTGCCAGCTCCTGTGGCAACATTTTGGATCCCCATACAAGTGAATTAAATACCAGAGCCTGAAGCTCACACCCCATGGCAACAGATGCTTCTTGCCTCCGCTCTCAAACTCTTTGTATCACACTTGAGGATGTACAGAGAAAGTGTAAATCCCAAACAGCTTCAGAAAGTGACATTTTGCCTTACACAAATTATCTCAGTTTTGGTCATTGTTACATGGACAGAGAGGTTCATACTGGGGGGCTGTGGGAGAAAAGATGGCCAAAGGAAAAAAACCATAAATCTACAGTGGTTTCTTTCTTCAGGTTATCTCTCACATCTAAAAATCCTTGGTGGCCAGCTGAAGTCCTTCCATGGTGGAATCAAAGCGAGGAGTTTCTGAAATAAAAAAAGAAGAGGTTCTGCTGAAACACAATAGCAACACAGGCTGCAAAAAGACTTTAAACAGCTGGAAATCCAACCTGAGAAAGAAAATCCAGACTGAGAAAAGTTCACCTGTCCAGTATTTTTTAAAATCTCTAGTACTCAGCCATTGGTTATTTCTTTAAAAAGTTAAAAAGAATGGAGAAGCAGAACACAATGGAAAGCAAAGGAAAAATAAAGAAGTACAGGGAGAATGGAAGAGAAGAATTTGGATGTCAAAACTAGAGGCAGTAAGGACCTAATCTCAAGGCTGAAAAATAAGAAGAGTAACACAGTGGATTTTTTTTTTTCACATCACAAACCCTGTATAATGGACAGCTGTTCAACCAATACTGCTATAGTACAGCTACATCTCATAACTGTTTTGTTACGATATGAATTGTTTCCTTGATTACATTCCCTCAGGTCCTCACAGGCCTCCAAGTTACAGAGTTCATGTGAGGCACCCACACAACCCAGCTCAATGGTGGCTCTTTTCTGAGCGCTCCAGAAACCCTGCTGTGGGCAGCTCTTATTCCCCAAAGGTAATGATACGCTTGCTCTCTGCTTAAGTAATTTTTGGGCCAAGTCATTCTGGTAAGCACTGAAAAAGGCAGTTGAGGTTTTCTGATCACAATTCTGTACACTTTGTCATGCTTCATTTTGTTTAATATTAGTAGTTAAATGTCAAAGGACAGAGAAAATTCATTTTTATTACTATACCAAAGTAGCAGCTAAAAGAGGTTTGGCCATGGGATGATATTTTCTGTGGCAATACTGGAAGACTGCTTTAGTCTGCTTTGTAACTTCTAGATTAATTCCTTCATGCTAGACAAAAGACTACCCTGTCTGTCCCAGTCATATATTCCTACTTCTTTGCCCATGTCCTGATGATCTCATAGGCTCTAGAACAGTTTGTTCCAGTGTCGTGGTCCAGACAAAAGCTTATTGGATGCTTCATACATTGGCTGATAGAGCTGAACTGCTTCACCCTGACTGCAGAACCACTGCATGCAGCAAATGGAAGTGCTGGGAATAGCATAGCCAGGGAAAGGAGGAGTGATAATGCACAGCATCGAGAGATTTGCCTCATCAAAACCCCACCCTACCAGGCTGCTCAGGAAGAAATCTTCCTGCAGGGAGTTGCTGACCCCTGAGCTTCAAAAAGAAACATGCCGCCTTTTATTTTTCAATAGCCCTGCAGGTAAACGCTGAAACTGGCATTGGGTTTTGTCTTCTTGTGCTACATTAGCATTGCGCCTGGCACTTGTGAGTCCCAGTCTAAGGAGAACTTGGGGACACCAAAATAATGCTGTTTTCATTGATCTCAACATTTTTTAAACCAGGAGCTCTTGCTTAATCTGCAGAACAAATACTGATGTGCTGCCAATGCTTCAATAAGGAGCTCTCACAACAGCTTGAGATTAACCCTGCGTTTGCAGAGAAGAACACCACCACTGTTCACTCTCCCACTGGAATGAAAACACCTTTATCCACAATACGAGGACAGAAGCATGATCATCTGGCTAACAGATTAAGTTGCACTTAGCCAGTAATGCTCAGTTTCCTGTCCCATCCAAAGGGGCTGAAATGATCATATTAGCTCTCCATTTATTTCTTATGTTTTTAAAAGCTTTCAGTAGGAATGTCTCAATGTTCCTTTTTTTTTTCCCTGACATTTGATGAAATCAAATCCATTTCAACATTTACAGTTTTACAACCACTCTGGGACATCATTCTTGGCGAGTCTGCTTTAATCAGTGACCAGAAGAGAATTACTTTGTGGTGAGGAAAGACAACCTTATCCCTCAAAATCAGGGGGCACCATCAATCAGAAAGACTCATCTGCCTTTTACAGCACCTGCACATGGACAATTCAGAGGACCATCAGAATACCTGCATGGGTTCTGGTCAGGGGTTTATGTTACCCTGTATCCTGTGCCTGACAGTGAGCATGAGCTGGCTGAAAAACCTAAGACATGCTTTTTCCTTTTCATATACTTGTCTTGTTTTCATTTTTTTTTAACATCCTATATTTATTTTAAGCTTAAAAGCAGTCCTTCATCTGAAGGTTTGGTTGCATGGTACGCAGTCCCTGGTGTCAGAGCTGACTGATGCCCAAACACAGCACCCTGCATGTCCTCTCCTTGTATCTGCAGCAGCACAGCCTCCTCTGCTCCAGCTTTGGCACTGAGAGGAGCTTTACAGCTTATCTAAATTTGTCAGTCCAGCAGCAAACTATCTATTTGTTTCCTGCAAGGATAGTGAGCTAAATTATAGCCTTCATGTCAGCCAGCAGGTGTTGCAGCTGATCTCTGAGGCAGGGTTGGGAGGAAGGCACTTCAGCAAACCATTGCATCAGCCTGGTCACAGCTCCAGAGCAGCATAAACCACCTGACCTCTGCTGTCACATCCTCTCCCTACAACAGCCTTCAGGACTTCCCCTGACTCATTTCAGACATTGAGCTAAACCAAACCAAAACCTCCTGCCTAACTTCCCTCCTCCTCCCAACACAAAACTCTGACTGAACCCCCCACCCCAGCAGAGATCTCCATGACCCAGCCCTGCAGAGAGTGTGCAAGGCCTTTATATAAACCAAACAAGGACTGGGAGTCTCCTTTCATGGCAAAGCCTGCATTGCTTTGATTCTACGTTCCCTGGAACTAACTTAAGCCAAGACAGTGTAGCACCAGGTAACAAACTGTGGTTTAATAACGGCAGACAGTGGCTGGGTCACAAATGCACTGGGTTGCTGGGCAGATAAAGGTATGGACATAAACTCTGCTAGCATGTGTCCTTCCTTTCTTGAAATACACAAATGCAAACAAGAAAAAATTCATGTTAATTACAATTTTGTCTTGGGAAGATAATGGAGCTTTCCACGCCTGTTTCTTTAGCATGTGAACATTTTAATCAATAACCTGGACATTTCTGGATGGTAGCTTAGGATCCAAACCCACACAGCCAGCCAGTTTGTACCATAAGCCAAAAGTTTGCCTGTAGACTGTTTGTATTTGCAATATTATAAATAACTAACTTCTAAAAATTTGTAGCAGGCATAGGGCTAAGTATTTAGTTAGAATTTTTTTGTTTTAATTTGCTTACCAAATATTGCAGTATTTGATTATGTAAGAGGACAATACTACTACCAGAGGTTCTTGATGTTATTAATGACCCATGCTGACAGCCCCGTGTGAGATCCGTGCTGTCTGTACTATGTGGCTCACAGAGTCCCCTCATCTTCCTATATCAGTAGCTGGTACAGGCTAATCAGCAAATGCCCTGCAATGTAATTTTTGTAATCCATAATGTAAAAATGCATATAATCAAATGACATTCAAGAAGTCTCCATTCCAACCCAAACTATTTAGCTACTTCCTCTCTAACACAAACCTCCACTGTGAAAATCAAGAAACCTCCTAAAACATCAACTTTTGCTTTTACAACTGTCCCAACACAGTGCACATCTACCTCTTCGACTCCTCCTCCAGCCACCATTCATGCCATGGTCAGGCACAGGGTGACAAAGATCCCAGACCCAATGAGGATGATATTCCACCAGTCCTGTGATGTCTGGATGAGACTAATTTAAACCTCAGGATCTGGAATCTTCTTCTGGCTCAGTTTGCTCATGGTGCAAGTTTTTCTATTTCTTTGTACCTCAGTTTATTTGTTTAAAAATGGCAGATTAATCCATTTTCCATTTTGGAAAGAACAACTGATGGCAAGTGATACAGAAGTTAAGCTATCATTTTCCAGCTGGAACCCAAAGTTCTTTCCTTATCAGAATCTACCCAGAATATATTGCATAAACAAACTGGAGAAACCTTGCCAAGTTACCAAAGGGTTCAAAAATCCACAAGACAAGCAAAAACATGATAGCATACTTTGTAATACCCAGTAGCATGCTTCATCACACCAAATTAAAATATTAATGAAAAATTAACAGCTCAATATATTGGAGTCTTATTGTGACCTCCTGCTGCTGATTCTCTGCTGAAAAGCAGAGCTGTCACTTTTTCATAACTTGGTGAAATTCTGTTTTATTACTCATACATTGCTCTTCATAATTAGACCCTTAATGAAGCAGCATTGCTCTCCATGATGAAGAGACAAGGGAAACAGGATTGTGGTGACTCACAACAGACTGCCACATTAGCCAAACTGGGAATAAAATCCAGCTCTTAGGCATCCTACCCCACTGCTTTCATGTCACCAGGCAGGTTTTAGATTTCAGGGGGAAAAAAATCATATGCTTGAATATTCAAATACTGCCTTCCCTTTTCCTCATTCAGATTTTAAAAAAAAACAAAAACCAAACCTGGAACAACCCTCAACCCTAACTGAATTAAAACCCAGGTAAATTGGGGGATACTAAATGCACCTTTAAAAATATAACAGTGTTCTTCAGATGTGCCATCTAATATAAAAAAAAGCATGAAGCACATTCACATATGTGACTGATTGATTACCTGTTCACACAGAATTTAAGATGGTCTGTCAGGACTGATGAAACGCAGCATCCAGACAGCCAGTGCTAGTGCAGGTCACAATGTTCTCTTCTATCATCCCTTGAAACAGCTCCATGACTGGCAGTGTTTCAGAAGAATCTTGATTCTCTTGGTGATTTTTATTTAGATCTTCAAGACTAATAATATCATCTAAAAAAAAAAAAATTACAAACTGCAGCCAAAGACATGTAAAATTATCTTTTTTAGTCTGTCATTTCTGTTGTGTCAGGACAGAGTATTTCTAGAATAAGCTGTTATTTCATCAGAATACTCTTGATTTTGCCTCCTAGAAGGTCTACAAAATAAATTAAATCTTTCATGTTTGTCTCTGGGAGAGGACATGGAGTGAAAGAGAACACTCATGTATGTGTGTGTCAATTCCCACTCATGCTTCCTCTCCAAAAGCATGCTTTTTTTCCTCAGATAGAGAAACCTTTCTTCTATTTTACACAGCAAATTCTACCAGCTTCCAGGGAGTTAGTATTAAGTGTTTTTAAACTCATATAATGAAACTTGTGAAGTTGTACTACACTAATATGGAAATCATGGAAAAAGACAATGAACAACCTTATCCCATAACCTCCACCCTTCAGGAATTCATGCATGCAGAAATCCAGAGCTTCACATGAACCCTGATACCCCTTACTACTCAAGTGTGTGACCTCAGGTGCTGTTGACAGAGGCTGAACACAGCCCAGTGTGTGCCCAGGTGGCCAAGAAGGCCAATGACACCCTGGCCTGTATCAGGAATAGCATGGCCAGCAGGACCAGGGCAGTGACCACCCCCCTTGTACTTGGCACTGGTGAGGCCACACCTCAAATCCCGTGTCCACTTTTTGGCCTCTCATTCCAAGAAAAACATTGAGGTGCTGGAGTGTGTCCAGAAGATACTCAGCCCTTCAGGGAATTAAGTCTAAAGAAAGACTTCCTCATGCTAAACGTTCTTCTGATCTGGAATGGGTAAACTTGAGCTAAGTATTGGATTAATTCCACATGGGAAATTTTAAAAGGCAAGGAATTTCAGCGCTTGCATCTGGAAACGAAGTGACAATTCACAGCAATGTGAATACCCCTCTGTCATACCACATACACAATCAACAGTGGCACAAATTCATTTATCACATCCTAGTGCTTTTGGACAAAGGGGAGTGTTATCATTTACTTGTGATGAAAAACCCTTCAACAAGAAGAATTTTACACAGTTCTTGTATCACAGAATGCACTTACCAGTCAAGCTGTTTTCATTCTGCAATCCATTCACTTTCTGTTTTTCCTAAAATAGATAATAATAGTCCAGCAAAAAAAAGTATGTGACTAGAGATTGTTATTTTGGGAAACAACAAAATCCATGCTCTATTTTATAATTACTAGTTCATGGCATTTACTGGATTTTCCTAATTGTCACTACAGACAAATAAAAGCAAACCTTCACAAAGCAACATCCATGATGGGGGAAAAAAGTAATTTGCAAGTTAACACTTTCTAATTAGACAAGGAGAATTAATTTGCTGACAGTCACTCAGAATGACTTCTCTGTTGCAGCTCTAGCAGAGGTAGTAGAGGATGAGATATGCTCAGATGATGAGAGAAAACCATAAGAAAGAAAACATCTGGATGATGGTAGGTTGTACTTAATGAACATTGCCCAGGTCAAGACATAGGTATCAAAGAAACATTTTTTTTTCCCTTTTTGAACTACTTTGTATATACTTCTGAAGCCGATCTTTCCAAACCTGAATCCTACCATGGCCTTGAGCTAGTTCTAGAAATATTCAGAGGAGTACATAAACCATCCATCTCCTCACTGAGGTCATAAAGTAAATTTACTAGCAAGAATTCCTCTTTGCACCTGAAATCTTGGAAAGTCTTCCAAAATCCCCTAAAATTCATACCTCCACAGAGGTCTTCCACAGTAAATAGATCATCTCTGACACTTTCCAGTCAAGAGGAACTATATAATCATCTGGCAACAAGGATTCTGCAGAAGAAAATATTTTTTGCAGTTGAGTGTTCAGATCTCTCCACAGCCAAAATATATCACTGAATTACAATTTTTGCACACATTATATATATGCATAGTTTTTTTTAAAAAAGCAGATATTTAAATGAGTGAGCAGCAGAGTCAGAATTTAGGATTTCTAGAATCTGAGTCCAGTGCAGAGTGGGGGAAAGGGGAAGGAAATTTGGGTTTGGTTTCTTTATTTAGACAAAGCTTTTCCTACTATACTTTCATTTCCCCCACATACTCCTCCAAAACTAGAAAACAAGAAAACCAGAAAGCTTTCAGACAATAAATTAAACAAAACACAAATTAAGTATCAACCTTTAAATTTTAAAGTGTTTAATTGTAGGAATTTGTGCAGTATCATTAAAGAAATTACTTTCTTAAATATTTTAACTCTAACACCATTTAAAAAGGTGAAAAGAGATTCTTTGTAAGAAAACTGTCTAATATATTCTACATTTATATGATAATCACACAAGAAAAGTAACTTAATGTTCATTTATAAATAACTAAAGACATTTACTTACTAAAAATTTCCCCAACAAAATAGTTTCAATAAAAATTGACTGCAATTGCCAGTATTGTAAAACACTACAGTTCAAAAGTGTGCATGAATAAATAGCAGCTTGTCAATATGTAATATATCACAGAAAAGCACAAGAATTTTTGAAACTGTAGGATAATGGTGATCAAAGGAGAATCAGTGGCCAGGCTTCTGCTTACAGCAGGTGCAATTCTGATGGAAAAACCCCAACAGAGAGCAATCACAAGCTGGCAGGGCTTCAGGGAGATATTGGGGTGGGTTTGTATTTCTGGAAGGTTATTTCCAAAAGAAACTCACCTAAATGCCAGAGAATTTCACCTGTTACTGACTCAGAGAAGAATAACATCTGGTTCACTAACCTACTGAGTGTTTCTGAATGCCTGTTTTTGCCTTCCTCGCCCCACCCCCACCCCAGAAGATCCCTGTTTTCAAGTCATGGCCAACTCCCCATAAGACTATGAAATTTAATCACAGATACGAAGATTCACCAAGTTTGGAGAAGAAAAAGGTTTTAGATGTAACAGCTGAGGACATCAGCAGTACTCCCTTGCCCTGTTTCAGCTCTGTATGGCAAGTTCTTTGGTGTGGTGCCAGACAGGTAGAGCAGCACTGCAGGGCCTTTGAGGACCCAGCCAAGTGAGCCTGCCCATGGTTTGTGTCACTGTTCTGGCAGGTGGCATTGCCATCGACTTTTACAATAAAAACAAGGAATCCTGAGGTCACTTTGGGCAGATAAACAGACAAAAGCTGCTCCTCAGTTGTCATATTAAAATAAGTGCTTAACTTCAAATTCCACTGAAACAAACAGATGTAAAGGTCTGTATGCTGAAAAGCTGCTCTGTGTTTTTTAATCCTATCTGTTGGCTAAATGAAAGGTACATTTTCTCCACTACACTTGGACCCAAAAAGTTGAAGGGTGCAAACGTACAGGGAACATGGCTCTTTCAGCAGGTGCACACACAGCACCCTGTCCCAGAGTGATTTCCAATCAAATATCTGTTGCTGGTAACAGCTCTGTAGCGTTACCTGAGCCTGCAGTACCTTTGGGAATCATAGTTGCCACAACAATTCCTTTGAGGACTGATGGTCTTTTACCTGCCAACTTCAAATTACTAAACTGAAACTACAAAAATATGACAACTAGAGCCCTGGAAGGCAAGTATACAACATTGTGACATTTCTTAATCATGCACAATTAAAAAGAAGGTATTCACTATCAGAAAATTCAGCTTCTAAGTTTGATATTCAATTTCAAATGGAGATTTTGGAAAATGGAAAACCAAAATGGTTTTATATTTGGAAATATAAATGGGGCATAAAGCCAGACATACAACCTTTATATAAAAGCACACATTTTGTACCATGTTTTCATTTAGTTCTGTAATTAACAGAACGAAGTCTTACTCTGTAGGATGCATTAAAACATCATTTAGTTCTGTAATCACAGTAAAGTCTTATTCACTAGGATGTATTAAAATGTCAACAACAGCTTCATGCTTTGGATTTAAAGTCAGTAAATTTTTGTTACTAACAAGACTGCAAATATGAGGCCAAACTAAAAGCCACTTTTGACAGAGACTGAGTAAATGTAAAAGTTTATGTAAAAAAATAAAATAAAACTATCCCCAAAGCAGTAGTGATTCATTTCAATATGACTACCATTTAACTAAGATGTGCAATAAAAACTAGTATTTAATAACAGTCTTTTTGTTTGTTTTTTTGGTTTGAAGTGAGTGCTTTGGTTTTTGTCTGTAGTTTTGAGGGGTTGTGGTTTTTCGGGGGTTTGGGTTGTTGGTTTTTTTTAATTTTATGTAGGAGGAGTAAGAAGAGTATTATACCCAGTGGAAGACCTGGAGAACCAAAGAGCTGCACAAGTTGAAAAGCAAATTCTAATGATAAGGGCAGTCCCAGAAAACTACATTTCATATCCACATCTTGATTATCTTCAAGTTGTGAGGCCTCTGCTGGCTCAGGGTCATCTGCTTTGTTCACCTTTTCACTGCAGCTTGCTGATATGCCAGAATCTTCTGGATATTCAGAAACAGTTTTAACAGAAGATAAAATATCTGGCTGGCCATGTGCAACCTCTGAAGAAATTTGTTCACTCTCATCCTCTTTTTTATCAAATACCTGTGGTGACTTAAGAATTGTAGCTTGCTCCTCCTTTGTTCTGGAAGCTACAGAAACCGCGCAGGAATATTCTGATAGAGGAGAACATTGTCCTGAATGAAGGTGAAAAATATCGTGTAACAGAGCATCTGCATCCGGAGTGGGTGAGGAAGAGGTTGCCTCGGTGTCACTGTAAGGTGCAAAATATTCCTGCAATGCACCATCCTGTTCTTGTGCCTCTCCATGGTTATTGTTTAGAAAGTTCTTTTGCCTCACTTCCAAAACACTTTCTTGGGAAACATCATCTTTTATTGGGACTTCCTTCCCTCGCTCTGCATGACCAGCAATCTGTCTGGGCAGGTTAAACTTTGGTGCCAAATTGACAATTCTCTTGTATCTTTTTCTCTTTGATGTAATAGCTGTAGCATCATTTATTGGAACATTTACTTCACTTGAACACTGCGGGAAGGTGGCCCAGCCTTCTGCAAGAGAATCAAAGTGCACTTCACCAGCTGGAAAGGCAGACAGACCATTGCTTGTTACTTTGCCAATCTCCTCGGTTTCTGTTCCATAATGTTTTTCCTTTACCAATCCTTCATTTGACTGATAGCAGTTTAGCTGTGCTGAACTGTTTGTCTGAGTCTGCTTAGGTTCCCCCATTTTGGGGGGTCTTTGTTCACCTACAAATTTATCCTCAGACCAAGGAGAGAGAGAAACTTGTGTATCAAAGCCCAGCTGCAAATCCTCAGTAGATAAATTAATTGAAAAAGAAGCCCAGGCATTAGAGCTAGTCTCTTCTGCTTTTAAAGCACCTTTGCTCTCTGTATTATTATCAGGCACAGTATAATGGACATTTGAATTGTAGCACTGAGAGATTTCTTTTTCTTCACTGTTTAAACTTATCAGCTTAGCTTCCAAGTCAGGTTCACATGTAATTTGACAAGATCCCAGTTTGTTTTCTGTGCTTAACAGTGATGTGTCATAATCTTCAGAGACGCCTTCTGTTTCATGGATGGAATTTTTATCATTGCTTATTTTTAGGAAACTGCTTCTGCAAAGATTTTCTTTGTGCCTTTGGTTTGCTTCCTCATCATCGAATGCATTTGTGGTTAGGTTTTCAGTAGAAAAAGGTTTTACATCTATTAGAAGCAAACTGTCACTTTCTACAGGCAATTCACTTTTCACTGCGCTGTTTGACATCATTGAGACCTCAGGCACAGCGACCAGAAATCCTTCTCTTGAAAGCCCTGCAGCTTCTCTTAGGCTTTCATCATCACTGTTAGGCTGCTCTTCACAAGCTGTTACTGGATCCTCTGGACCTTTAATGAATGTACACAATGATTTGCTGTTTTCTTCTTCCAAATCATCTTCTTCACTTTCTGATCCATCCTGGTCACCTGGAATTGGATACCGAGCTACTCTATGTAACATTTTCTTCATAATTTCTGTATGATTACTTTTCATTGTTTTGTTTCTTTTTCGCTTTTTCTTCTGTTTTGCTTTAGTCAACAGGTGCCCAGGGATCTTCTTTAACATTGTCTCCCTGTGTAAAAACAAAACAAAAAAATTAAATGTAAATCACCAAATTTGAGTAATGATGCATTCATGGGGATGAATTTGAAGAATAGGTCCTTTATGTTAATATGATGATCAAACAGAGTGTCTGGGAGTTTTTTTAATAGATAGAAATCTCAGATACAACCTTCTATTGATTAAACCATGTATACCTTACAATTCAGGACAATTCTCAAACACTTAAATCAGTTTAAATAAGCACAGCTGCGATCTCATTAGCTTAGCTTTACAAAAAGTGTCACAAATCACTGCAAGACCAAACATGTTTCTGGATGTCTTTCTAGCATGATATTTGAATAATAGACACTAAAGATCTGGTGCTATTCTAAAATTCTATTAAATGTCATGCTGAGCGGAAAGGTACCAAGTGGAGGACATAGAAAGAAAATGTCATTCATTAAGATCAAATACCCAAATTCAAAACATACTAATCAAAAATCCAAATAATGTACAGTGTCTACAGCCACCTGATATTTACTCTTCAGTGTTGTGTATTACCTGTTAATTCATATGTATTTTATTATCAGCAAAATAATGCAATATGAAAAAAAGTAACACTGTTGTATGAAAAATAACTTGTTTATTTACAATTAATTTTGTAGCTCTTTTCAGGACATCTTATTTATTTTGTCTGCACTTCTCATCAAATCTAACAGATAGCAGCCCTAACAGTGACTTCTCTGAAATCGTGTTGGCCCATCAGCCAGCTAACCCTGAAATGAACACTCATAAGAAAGACCTAGTCCAGGGATCTAACTTCTCCCATTGTGGCTCTTCAGAGAATGATGAGATTTTCAGAGCTAAATTTGACTGATAAATCTTTCTGTCAAAGACCTGCTCCTTTTCTGTAGCCCTTTGTTTGGGATGGTACTTCACACAACACACTAAAGCAAAGCAGTGGTTAGAAGAATTATAGGCTAAAATTAGGGGTTTTTTGCAAATTCATATGTAAAATTAACCTGTGTTAAGTACTGTATTCTGAAATTCTAAAGAGATAAATGAAACAAAACAAGTGGAAAAAGGGGTGACTCTCCACGTGAAGGGAATGTTGGTCACTGAGAGGCAACCTGTAACTAAAGCACCTATGGACACCTATCCTTACCCTTTATTCATTCTTAAATTATAAGAATTATATATATATAATATATATATTATACTATATATATTATATATAATTCTTATATAATATATATTATATAAGAATAGTGCTTAGAATAATATAATTCTTACTTCTAATTTGAACTCTACAAAGCAAACCCTCCTAATTCTCTGAGTGCAAAGGACACCAGCAGCCTTAGCAAAACAAAGTCACTTGACTGCAACAGGATCCAGGTCTAGGTGCCCTGATGTTGCTGCAAAGAGCACAGCAGATCTCTGTAGTGATCTTGTTGGAAAGCATACAAAATTCATTGCCTTATACTGGTATCCAGGTAAGACATCCTACTAAGAAATGAGATTTCCTTCAAATGGTGGCATTTAAGTCCACATGGTGCTTTCCCCTCAGTAATGAAAACTGACTTCCCCTTTTCCAAATCAGTGTATTTTTGATATGGTGCCCCATGGTCTAAGTGTGGATATCTATACCATGGATAGTTGAAGTGGGCCAAGACAAATCCCATGTTGAATTCTGCTCATAATACATTCCCTACTCAGCAACATGCCCTCTCTCTCCCCAGAAAAAGAGACATAGAATGACAAAGATCTTATTTGTCCATTGAAACAAATGATATCAAAGTGAAGCATCTGCAATGGTAGTTGGGGAGATTTTCACATGCACTCCAGGCTTGTAGAAATCATATACTAAATCACATAAGTCTTAAACCTTGACATCAACCTTCTTCTTTGGTAAAGACAGTTCCTGACTTGAAAGTGGTTTCAGACCAGGAAATTTTCTGAATCAAAAAACCTCTTACCAGTGAAATAGAAAATAACGTCCCAGCTGTAACTGTTTTCTAATGGAGTGGGTAAAAAACATGAGACCTGTCCACCAATTCCAATATGAATTTATTGCTGCCCTTAAAAGTCCTTGTGCTGCCAGAACAACTGCAGAAATGACAGCCAAATTACCAATGTCCGCACTGGCACAGGAAAGGAATAAACTTCTCCAGTCTTGGTGTTATTGTAGCTATACTTTTTTATCACTCACTTCTCTCAGATGTGATTTGCACAGCTGCTGATAGAAGTGAAGCATGTTTCTGGTGTCTAATCCCGGACACATCTGACATTTTCAGGACAATGCTCCCAAAAACTTTCTTAGGCTGGGATGTCACATGAAAAGGTACTGAAGAAATGCAGGATAGAGTCTTAAAGGTCAGCACAGTTATTACTCTCCTAATTCTGAACAGGGAGGGAAAACCACACTGGACAGGATTCACTTTAGAATGAAAAACCAGGAAAAATGTGTCCACCAAAGTATGGGAGAATAATCTCTGAGATGAACAAGAGAAACTAGCAGCTATTATCGCATTGAAACTATTGCATGTCAAAATAATAACAAATACAAATGTTGATCCAGGATGATGATTTAGCATACCGGGATGTGACCTTTAATAGTGGCATTCAACAATTCCTCATAAATACAACTATGGCATCTCTTTGCTTTGGAAACATGGAGATTTTATAGCAGTTCAGGACTAAAGACTCAAATTTCCTTAAAAAAAAAAAAAAGGATTAAAGAAAAAGGAAAGCAATGAACTATTAAATGTAGATAATAACAGTATTATTCTTCATGTTTCCAAGTAACTTTTGTTTTCCAACTGATTCTAAGAAAATACTACTCCAAAGAAATATTCTAATGCACCTTGATGGCATAACTAAAATTTCCTGTTTGGAGTGTAACCCATTACCATGCACTTAATGAAATAAATTGTCTACTAGTTTTCTTTAGATTTAATTCCTCCTCTTTTAGTACACCTACATACCTTTAGAGAGTTTTTCTTATTGTAAAACCATATGGCACACAAACGCTAAGAAAATTCTAGAACCAGCATGCAGACAGATTTCTCTTTACAGAGGCATTTGCTAGTGAGTTGTTTTCAAACCCATAAAACACATGGAAAAGGAAAAAGAAAAAAGGTGCTGTTTCAGATGATATTTAAAGTTTGCTAGATATTATGCATTTAGAAAAATAGCTAGTAATAAAAAGACTGGGGAAGGGGACAGAAGTAACAAAGTAATTTCCTTTGTTGAAATAGGAATTCCCCTTCTGTAACAACACTTTGAAATTTCTTAGCCTACTGTTTAGACAATATTAAAAGCTTTTTGCCATAAGTCTGTTCCATGTGACTTCTACACTGTAACCTACTGCTCAAAATAGCACTGACCGTCTTGATTGAGAATCAGGGCTCAGATGACACTCTTTACTGGAGAAACAAATGCACAACTACCGAGGCAGAACACACAAAGTAATTAATCTAAGGCAGTTAGCCACAGTTTGCTGAAAAAATGGCAAAACCAAAAGAGTTACTTATTTGCAGTTGCACAGACTTCAGCTCTAACATGCATCTAAACTGATGGCTGCTTGATATAAAGAAATGCCTGCAGTCACTGCTGTAATGAAATACAGGATAGAATCACAGAACCATTTAGGTTGGAAAAGACCACTAAGATCATCCGGTCCAACCATCAACCTAGCACTGCCAAGCCCACTACTAAACCATGTCCCCAAGTGCCACATCTACATGTCTTTAAAATACGTCCATGGATGGTGACTCCACCACTTCCCTGGGCAGCCTCTTCCAAAGCTATATAAAGAAACTGATACATTCAAAATCCAATTACACGTGACATTTAGCAATGAAGAACATGCTCTTTTAGAAATATATGTTATCATTAATCTACAAAGTCTCTAGAGTGGGTTTTCAACATAAAAAAAATACAAAAAATAAAAGTAGAGTAAAATATATTTTATATATAAAAAATATAGTAGAGCAGCTTACATAAATGGCACTTACTGGGATACACTTCACCTTCTCCACCTGGTAAGTCCAAGTACATTGCTGAATTCCTTGTGACCTAATTTTACTTCAGCAACAACCAAAAAACTGAAGTTACAATTTTAGAATAACAAAAAAAGCCAAAGTATCAACCTTTTGGTTGCATATCTTGCCTTTAGTACTGAAATGAGTGATAAAAAGTCTAGTTCCTCAAACCCAAATGGAACATGGCCATCAGGTGATTAAGCACCTAGAAAAAAACCCACATAACTTGCCAGCATTACTGGGCTTCCTGAAAGCTGACATTCCATTAGACAGCTAAGCATTGAATTTTGCATTTTGTTGCTGAAAAACCAGTTGTCACCCTTTCCTACTTTGTTCCAGATGTTGCTGTTGCACTTCCACTACTATTTTTTGCTGGCTCTATCACTCTCCTTGTCAGTGGATTCACCTGCTGACCCTGCATCAAAAGAAAACAAATGTGTACTTTGTTTTGCTCATTTAACTATCTAAAGCAAGAAGTAAAATAAGTGTCTAAGACAAAAGAAGTGGTTGGTGGGAGCAAGTGACTGCTTCCAGCAGCAACATGTCAGGTTGTCTCACAGCAAGGAAATCCACTACAAATGATTTGTAAGGAATGTTTACACATGAACTCATTCTCTCTGCCCCAAATTGGTCAAGATCCTACTAACTGGAGGGTAACTCAATATTTACTAGTCTTGTCTCTCAACAGCATTCCCACTTGTTGTGAGACTTAAATACCTTCATAAAATATACTCCAATCTTTATACTTTTCTACAAGAGTGATGTATATAGAGTTCTGTGCAATGTATAATCAGAGATGAGACTTCTGCCCTGTTATAGTCCAGACACAAGAGACACTGATCTACAGAATACAGACAATAGCATATTATTGGTTTGATTAAAGCATGCCTTTAGAAGCTGTTAATTTAATCAAATACATGGCAAAGTGCAAGCACTTTATTTTTGAAGTAAAAAAGCAAACATCCCACTCCCCCAAACCCCCACATTCCTGAGGTGCTAGTAACAGCTATTTGGTTCCAAATGACAGGCCATTCACTCCATAAACATTTCAGGTGGGGTGACCTTACTGATCTTTTTCCTTCCAGGTTCATGAAAGTCATAAATATCTTCTGATTGAAATGACCCATTTTGGCTCCTTAGTCATAGAATATGTTGATCAACATTAAGGAAATCGATCCTGAATATACTGTCTGATATATACTACATATGTATTGAATATATTTGTGCCCAGTATCGAACATCTACTTTCTAAGGAAGTGAAACAACTCAAAAGCTGCTTCAACCTCATTTAGATGCCACAAATATCTCACCTGACACAATTCAAAACTCAGAAAAGAAACAAAACAGCGCCCCTAGCAATAGATGTACTGATGGATGCTAACAGATGGAGAGGGGGCACCACTTTTAGTTTGACTGGATTTTTCTTCACCCTTAAGTATGGTTCAGTGTTAAAAGACAGGTTAAGAAGGAGGAATAAAAGACAACATGAAACAATCCAAGTGATCTGAATCCATCTTAAGGGGATGTACTTACAATACAGAGAAGAAACTGCAGCTTCATCATCAGCCTTCTCCCCTCATGGAAGGCTCACAGAGTCAGTTTTCATTTAAGTTCTGTCAACACTTAGTCCTTTGAAAAGAACATGATGGACACAGATGCCAATGTTATGCACTGGAAGTACAGTATGAATCATATTGTCAAACTTGATGACATCAATTCTATTACTTGATGATACCAGCTCAAGCATGAAGACAACCTGATTCAGATTAATCCAGGCTAGACAAGAAATATGCTGCTGTGAGAAGTACTTTGGAGCAATAGGAACTACAGTCAAATTTGCACTGCTTAATAGTTTGGTGCAACCTGCTGTGTTTTCTACTGATACAGACCTATGTGAAATTCTAAGGAAAATTTTCAAAAATTTTTAGTGGGATAGAAATATCCCACCTTCCCAGGCAATATCAGTCCCAGATTTTCATTAACTTCTGGACAAACTATAGCACTACTGTGTATGTGATATGAATCAGTAAGTTCTCACTAAATCCTAAGCCCCCTCCTTTCATAACACTGGAGCACACTTTACACACCACCTCCTACAAAGCTGGTGGTCCAGGCTGATAACCATGAAGCACACCGGTGAACACTGCGACTGACCAGACAAACATCATCCACTGCAAATGCAAAGCCCATTTGCCTATTGGCCAATTCACAGCTATAGAAAAACCAGTAGTCATTAACTTTAAAACTCCAACATTTTCTTTCCAAATGAACAGAGTTGCTCTTAGAGATACAACATATTGCATGATGCATATATACTCTAACAAGCTCAAATACAAAAGATTATTGAATCTGAGTGGATCCTTTCTTTTAGGAGAAATAAGATCTACATTCAAAAATTAAATCCTGTGAACCATCTCTCATTCCATTTTTCATTTCCTCTCCCTCACAAATCTACTGTTTTCCATGCATCTGCTTATGCAATTCCACTCAAGAAGCTCCACCCAGGAGAAGGCAATTTACTAAGGCTCTCATGAGGTTAAATTTGTCCTGTCCTAAAATGTAGTTTACAAATAAGACAGCATTTCCAGTTCCTACTTCCTAAAACATCCTCAATTTGTTTTTTGGCCTCTATAGTTACTTTCCAAATAAATAAATATTTTAACCAGAAAATAAGAACACCTACATACTGTGATACAACATCCTAGTATTTGATTACAGCCATCATAACTAAATGTAGAGATAGGCAAGTACAACAAAAGGGTTTTAAAAGAAAAAATTTGATTTACAGGGTGAAATGCTGGCCTTTCTTGCCACGGCACATTCACACCCAAAACAAAGGCAAATTGAAATTTGACATGAGACACAAGTGAAATCAAGTTGAAGGAAAATATGGGTGGGAGAGTAAGGAAGCAGCAGGGGTATGACGAGAGCAGAATTAAATACTCTGAATATGCAATAAGCTATTTTCTGTTAGGCACTTCCAATGAAATATGACAGATTTTAGCTGTATTTAAAATAGTTTCAATTAACAAAACTGTAGCAAAGACCCATAACTAAATATCCACCAAAGCACCACTGTAATTCTGGAACACAAGGATGAGTTTTGAAAACACAAGAGGATGCTGCAAACTTAAGGAGGAAAAAAGGTATAAAGAAAAATATATTGCATGACAGAAAATACTTTTAACTGAACAAGAAAAAAATCCAAAAGGACGTCCTAGGGGGAGGGTGCTGTATGCTCAGTTTTTAAATCAGCATGAATTTCAACTGAGGCATTTAAAAAAAGAGCAAACAAGGTGTAGCTCTCCACACACATTTATAATTAAGGAAAGAAAAGAGAAAGGGGAGATGGCCCCAGTATTATGAAAACCACTGTAGTAACCAAACACACGGGATTCAGGTGAGAAAAATGCAATTCAAAAATAAAGAGGAAAGGGGGGAAAGTTACAAAGCACTAAAACAGTATCAGAAAATATTAAATAACCAGCCCCTAACCTAGATTACAGCAACATTAAAATTCAAATACTTGTAACTGCAGACAATTGCTATTCAGAACATCTGCACCACTTGTACTAATTCTGTGCATCTCAAATGCTCTATGACATATTGAGAATTCCACAATTCAGTTCTAATGCACACTCCCTGGAAGGTATTATAACTTTTTCAACAAACTTCTGTACTTTGTCATACTTGCATCCAAATTTCACGATTTCTGCATACTACACTTTGGTATTAACTCATTTCCCTTTTTAAATATCTTTCACCAAAAGAACTAGAGATACACAAAAGACATGATGTAAAGATGATTACTTTCTACAAAACAGCCCTATATTATTCCTAAAGTGTTGGGGATGAATAGATGCTGAAAACTGTCTTTCAATTCTTTAATGTAATAAATATCAAGAGAAATCTGTCCTTGGATAGAAAATAAAAAAAAAAAACAAAAAACAAAAAACCACACAAACTTTAAATAAACACTTACATATGCTACTATTTTCTAAGTCTGGAAAGACAACACAGCTAACAAGAGACAAGCAACTATTGACACTGACTGAGGTGGCGGGGGGGAAAGGGGATCAGCTAAAGGTGTTATAAGGAACCTGGAAGCAACTCTGCCAATACAACTATGAAACAACATACCTGATGAAGAGTACAGTCATTTTTGCTGATACAGTTAAACCAGAAACTTAAGTGTTTCACTTAGGAACAAGAACAGCATCACAGCCTGCATTTAACATCCTAAAACCAGGCAGCACTTCTGTTAGTGATTTACAAGTCTACTCTGATAGGTAAGAGCACACTCTTCTAATACTTTGGATGCTGCTTTCACAATATTACTTGCAATAGAATAATTTACGTCAGAAAGGGCCTCTGGAGATCTTATGATCCAAACTCTACTCAAAGCAATACCAAGATCTCACTGCTCAGTGCCTGGCCCAGTCAAGTTTTGAATACTCTAAGGATGGGGATTACACAACCTAGTGAATTTTCCATGTTGCAACCTCCAGCCTTTGCTTTTCACCTAAAAGGAGCCTGGCTCCATCTTTGTACTCTCCCCTTAGATAGGTGACATCAGTATTAAGCTGCCTTAGCCACAGCCTTCTCTTCTTAAGGCTGAATACATTTCTCCCAGTTTCTCCTTGTATGTCAGGTGCTCCAGGCCCTGGCCATCCTCTGCTCAACTCACTCCAATATGTCCAATATGTCCTGTTTTATTCATACCAGTGAACTCAATGCCTGACACACTCAATAAAGGCACCACAAACTAACCAGGCAAGAGACAAAATCATTTTATCTCTTTACAGCCCAACTCCCTACAGAGCAGTAGAACTTAAACCACAGTTTGTCACATTTACTCACAAAAAAAATATCTCCTAGGATCTAGACCTAGGACCAAAACTGGCATCTAAGTCTTAACTCTTAGAACCAAGAACTCAATTTAGACTGCAGGAACAAAGCAGTAACAGAATGAAACACAATATTTTGAGTTCTACATTATTACATACACAAATTCCATTTATAATGCTATATGTAATGATTTTTTTACTGCACAGCCATAAGCAAAGTCTTCATAAAGTGAAGAAGAATGCTAAATGCTAAATATTCACTGAGTATCTAGCAAATGTACCAAATGGCTGCAAAGTGCTGCAAATGATGCCCAAACATGTTGACCTCACTTGCTCCAGGTAGGAGATCTGATGTCTATGCTTTTGTTGTCAAGGCCCCTGTAAAGCTGTGTATTCATCTTACAAGTAATCAGGGAAAATGCTAAATGGGGGAAAAGTAAGACAGACAATCCACTCTTAAGTCAGGTTCATGGGCGTTCAGAAACTATTAAAGGTTAAGAGCTAGATGTGGGATAAGCTCTCCACTAACTTCTCATAGACTAGTATAACTTATAGTGTAGGTTATCAAAACCCAGCTAATGAATAAAGAAAAAAAAAAAAGAGAAAGTATCATGAATAAAACAACAGTCAAACAGCTCTATGGGCCTATGACTAAGACTGATTTGTACATGATACAATAAACCCCTTAGAAATAAGCAAGTATTTATTCAGTCAACTAAAGCAGCACTTCTTAGTCTGTTAGCAATTTAGGAAGAGATTAAAACCACTCTTTAAAGAATTCAGCATTTTAAAAATCAGATCCTAGAAAACATGCAAGCATAGGTTTTAAAGGAAAGTTAAATTCAATTAACAGATCAAAAAAAGAGGAAAATATTTAACATAATTAAAAAGATTGTAAGTACAATTGCAAAAAAAACCAAAAAAACAAACAAACACCAAAACCAAACAAAAACGAACTTCACGGATACAATATATTCTGACTTGACAAAATGTGGCATTGTTACACTAGCACTATAAATCAGTAAAGTATAAATGATATGGTCAAGGACTCCCTGCCTACCTGAGAAATGAAGTAGCAGTATTATCAGCTAAAAGGAAACGGCAAAGGCCAGTTCTAGACATAATACTTTTATTATCCTTGACCTAGAATTACACTGACAGTCCATCTCAAGATAAAAGCACTATTTGCTGCTTCTCCATTACTATAGAAATATATGTAAAACAAATTTGAGATGATCAGACCTTGCCAATCTTGCTACTTTATCTTCAAAAAAAGACCAGTTCTGTTTCCACACATTTTTCAGTGAACTCAAAATAAGCAGATTTACAGCTAATTTCAACCAATTCGCCTGTAAAAAGAGGGGAGGAGGGGGAACCACAACAAATTTATTGATGTACAAGTAAATTTTCACCTAGGAAATTAATAAAGAGCTTTAATCTCTGCTCTTGCTTTTATTTCAAAAGGATGAGACTGTAAAACATTGAAATAAGACAAGTACCACTCCAGAAGCACTGAAGTGAAATATTTCCACATCTGATCACTCAAATGAGGTACTTACTTTCAATTTCATTTCAACAGTATGCCTTTTTACTGCTTTATAGAGGGAAGTGTAATACATGTGTCTGTGCTTTCGTATTGGAAACCCCTGAATTCTCAACATATACCTAGTCACCTCATCTCCATGATATATCAGCACAGAGTGAAAATATTTCTTCCAGAAAATCAGATTGCTAGGAGAAGCAGCAGTTAAAACCACACATCACACATCAATGTGAAAAAGAAACAGAAGTAATTTTTTTTCTAATTCACTGAGAATGAATCCTACTGGTGAGCTCAAAACAAAAAATACCAATGCAGTCTAAATTCCAGCAGGGAAGATGGACACAAAACAATTAAATATAAATGTTATGGGTCCCATCTTAGCTAGACAAAGCCTCATTTTCAGTTACCTGTTAGCAGAGAAACAACCATGTCTGCAAAAGATTTCAGGAGATAGATGACAAAAGACTAAATCTTGGCTTTCTTCTTAAAGACAAAAAGCTTAAAAAAATTCTGAAGCATGGCCAATTAGACTAAAATGAACCTAAAGAGGACATACATGGCTACAAGAACAAAATTCCTCACAAGAGATCATTTAACATCACGTTAAAAAATTAGAAATGTTACACTAGATTATCAGTTTTTCTCCAGGTGTCATCTCAGCCCCACACAGCCACTCGCCCACTCCCTTGTGGTGGGATGAAAGAGAGAATCAGAAGGGTAATAGTGAGAAAACTCATGGGTTGAGATAAAGACAGTTTAACAGGTAAAGCAAAGGCTGTGCATGCAAGCAAAGCAAAACAAAGAATTCATTCACCACTTCCCACAGTCAGGCAGGTGTTCAGCCATCTCCCAGGAAAGCCAGGCTCCATCATGCAAAATGGTTACTTGGGAAGACAAATGCCATCACTCTGAACATCCCCCTCACCTTCCTCCTTCTTCCTCCATTTTTATAGACTGGGCATGATGCCATATGGTATGGGCTATCCCTTTGGTCAGCTGGGGTCAGCTGTTCTGGCTGCGTCCCCTCCCAACTCCCTGTGCAATCCCAGGCCACGAGCTGATGGGGTGGGGTGAGGCAGAAAGGCCTTGACGCTGTGTAAGCACCACTCAACAGTAACAAAAACAGCCCTGTGCTATCAACACTGTTTCCAGCACAAATCCAAAACAGTCCCAGACCAGCTATTCTGAAGTGAACTAACTTTAACCCAGACAAGTTCTATGCATTAGTTAAATTTAAAAAAAAAACCCAACCTGACACTTATTTCATGAAATATGACAAACTAACAATTTACTAAAAATGTAAACCCGGAAGCCTTCATTGTAGGTACATTATAATCATCAACACATGTATTGTATAAAAACTACAGCAGATAGTAAAAATTTTTAGATCCCCTGTCTAGCTGAACAGTGAGTTCTTACATTTCTTGCACATATATTTTGAAAAAATAACTAATTTTCCTTGGTTTTGAGATGGCATGAGAAATTCAATATCTGCAACATGTATTTCACATAATTTTTATTATTTTTACACTAAACATAAGAGCATAAAATCAACTTCCGAGATATATGTGTTTGGGACTGTCATATCTTCATAAAATATTAAAGTACCATGAATCAAAAATGTGTCACACTGACATAAATCCTATCATGTTTTCACCAACCATGTCATTGTACTTACCTTGGAATTCAGCTGTGTAGATGAAGCAATTTACAAGAAATGCTTGATACAGAAACAAACTGCAGAGCTTCCCTAAGTGTCCTTTGCAAACTGCAGGCCTATTATTGGTCAGCATGCTTTGTGTATCAAAAACACTCCCCCTCCACTGATAATTAAAAAGGTAACACAAAAAAAAGCTGCACCAATTAATATCTATTTAAATAATTGAGTATTGCTAAAAAATCTCCGTATTTCTTTTAAAAACTGAAGACAAAAGATGCCAAAAGATATCATAACATCAGTCTTCAATAGGAAACTCTTTCTGTGCCATACCTCAGCACAGCATGAATATTACATAAAGGCTCAATAAATTTTAAGTTAGAGCTTACAGTAAAATAGAATAAATAAAATAAGTCTCTCTAAAACTTTTTTATCTCCTTTCCACTCGAAATATGCTTTCATGTTTAAATATAAAATCTTTGGGATAGTTAAGTATTACTGAGCATTTATAATAATTTTCATGATTCTTTAAAGACATGGAAAAAGATAACTATGAAAACTAAAATACAATTAGATAATTGATTTGAATAACAGATGAGGGAAGACAATATAGTTGGAGAGTCACTTCTCTAGATATACACATAATTCAATAGATTAATATAGACTACTGAAACATTTTAAATTCTTTTTCAAATAATTAAAACATGAATTTAAATATGCACAATAAGTGTAGAAAACCACAGAAAGATATTTCATTATAAAGCTGGATTTTCAACTTTCATAGTATTCAGACTTCAATGAGGAAGTAATTTTTAGGGCCTATTCAGAAAGTGTCGACAATTAAAAAAAAATAAAGCTGGCTTTGGATTTTCCAAAATTCTGATGACTGTGACACAAACTTAGTAATAGATAACCATCAAAATTCTTTCAGTTACCTTCCCATGTTCTTGACAAAATTTCCTATTCAACACTTACTCATTCAGTGTATAAAAAAGCCAAATGTAGTTAGACCTGAAGATAGGTTATTTCAGCTACCAGGTTAGTAATAATGCTCATATGTATAAAATCCTACAAGCTTGAAAATAATACAAACTGTTGCATTGAACTACTTCAACAACACTGAAGACAAATATATTTTATTAATACAGCAAGCTGTTAAAAAACAAGCAAAGTGAACACTTACAAATTCATAATTTTTAAGAGAAAAAGGGCAGTAAATTAGTCACTCTCCATGCTGGCTCATTCTTTGTTATGTGCTAACAGATGACATTGACTGTGTCAAAATTGAGAATGTAAGATGGTTTTATAGAATTATATCCAGTATTTATATTGAATTGATTCATCCCAACTGTGGACTGGGACTTGACAGCCTAATGCTTTAATACTCGTTTTATCGCAAATGAAAAAAATTGACTTAAAGACACAATTGTGAAATTTTGGCATTTTAGTGATGAAACTTACTTTTTTTTTTTAGTCAGCACAAAAAATATTGGTGGTGTGCAGCCACCATCACGATTTATATACTACCAACAAGAACAAATAAAATAATTCGGGTTGCACAGTTTAAGGCTGGTGAATACTGTATTGGCAGAACACTGCTGCAGCTGCCACATCAGCTTCTGAGACCAAAAAAACCCCAAAACCACCAACAAAAAACCCCACAAACCCACAAATAAAAAAACCCCCACCAACTGAACAAAAAAAAATAAAAGTAATCAAACCTCTGAAACCAGAAAATCCATGCCAAAGTTTGCCAATTGGCAATATGTGCCAAATAGAACTAAAGGACAATCCAGGATAAAACTTTTCAAAAACATCTCCAAAAAGGTAAGAAGACTGAATGGCAATCATTAAAATTGATTATTACATAAATAACCTCTTCTTCCAGGGCTTTAATCCTCTTTTAAAGGACCTCTAATATGACCCCTTCTTTAAAAAAAAACCTGTTCAACAGTTACCTGATATATGACATCATCATTGTCTTAGATTTATGAAGGAAGACTCTGCTATATGCCATACTATATTAAATATTTTACTAAAATCAAATGTCTTACAACTTTAATAAATAGTTTTAGAAAACATTAAATGTACAATTCTATTTACATGCAAGTCCATTAAAAAGAACAACCTCCAGAAGAAAATGGTCTTGAAATAGGCCTACTTAAAACACAGAAGATCCACTACTTTATTGGAGGTGATGCTGTGTTTTAAAAGGGCAAGTAACAGATCCTTATGAACTGACTGCAACTGCGTTACTGGCTACTGGAAACACTGGAATAACTCCATGAGTCTGTATTGTCTCCCCACCTATGTCTTCGCTGCAGAGGTGGTCTTGGAGTGTTTTTGTGGGGAGGTGCCACTGAATTCATGACAATAGGTATGGATATTTGATATTCATATCGTTCCAACATCTGAGCAATCTTCTCACGAGTGACCCCATGTTTATTCCTCCTACAAAAATAAAAATTTAAATTTAAATGAATTGTCTGATTTTTTTATAGATATAAGTATATATAGTTATATATGTTTATAGTTATGTTTACAGTCTTTAAAGGAAAAACCCTCTAAATTCTCCAGTTTTAATTCTTGCTTTTCATATTTAAAATTTTACTTTTATTATGCTGTATCGTCATTCTCTAGGTATTCAACTTGTGTCAAGGTTTATTTTTAACAATTCACCACTTCATATATTAAGCAACAGTAAATAATATGGTCATTCTTCATACAGAAATGCGATGGTATAAAACTATAACTGTGCAATATATAGTTATAAAACTATAGATCTAAATTACCCTTGAGGGACTTTGCTTTCTACTCATTCATCAGATTTTACATGGTATACTAGCTAATGAGTAGAGGGATGAATAATACCACAGATTACTCCTTGTGAAAGTAATGTTCAAACTAGCATAAACCCCACAACTACATAGTTTATAGACTTAATGACAGAGTATTTTCTCATCAATACATCTTTCCACAGAACAAGAAGCAGTTTTGGTTCTGAACCGGAACAGCATGCTCACGACACCTTTATCTACCAGCTCTAACTGATACTTGTGGTAAATTTAGAAATGTATGGAAACATATAAAGGAAGAGGTATCAAAAGTGTTGTCCTATTCTTGCAGTGCTTGATGACCAGCTACTTCCAGCAAAAATTTGGTCTTTTAAGAACCTGAGATGTTAGATGTTACATTAGAATGTATCTATCTCCTTGGTGTCTATGGAGTAGGATCTTAAAATCCACATTAGCAGAAAATTGCCAGGACTGTAACAGAACTGAATCTAAAAAAGACATAAAACAGAAACAAAATGTTTTGACAGTGTAAACAAGCACTTATCATAATCCAATATATTCTTATCATGAAGAAACCTTGTTCAATCTGAATTATTTCCACATTAAACCAACAGGGAATGTATTTCTGCATCTTTGTGCTTTCTGCTAGGGACAGAAGAAGCATGGGCCTTGCCAGTTTGCTCAGTTCTACAAAGGGGAAATCAATGCTAGGAACAAACAGGCTATACTGGAAAGAGGATACTCCCTACAGAAATATTTTAAAAGACTGATTTCCTCACCACCCAGCCCCCCCCCCGGAGTTTGTGTGTATTAAAACAACAAAGAAGTAAGCAACAAGTTGGTAAGGGTTCAAAGAATACTGCAGGTAGCACACTAGTTTCACATTCAGAATTGGAAGCAAAGATGACCTCAGAAGTATTCAAAATTATGCTGGCTCCTTAAGGTGTGTTTTACTAGCTTTCTTCCTGGGAAGAAAACGTTTAAATAGAACATTTCTTCCACAGAAACTCTTCCCTGAGACAACATCAGATGCTAGAGAGATCATCGATTGCAGCTCATTGTTTAAATGCTTCTAATTTCTACACTGTGCTAAAGCAGTTCAGAAGCAGTTGCATGTTGAACTCATCAGTGAGCCTTAACAGTTTTGATTTTATTCACAAATATGAACAAGGTTAATGGCAGAGGAAAAAAAACCAAACCAACAAAACAACCCCCCAGAAACATGTGGATTCTATAAAGCACTTGACACTGATGACAGACAAAAAAAAAAAGAAACATGGAAGTCCAAGTCCTTTAATGTCAAATGGTGGAAGCAGAAAGTTATTCAGTATCTTCTCTATCATTTAGTACTCCTAGAAAAAGACTACAGCTGAAGTGCTTGGGGAATAAAGTCCACACTCATTCACAACTGAATGGATTTGTGTACAATCACTTGTAATTACTTGTAAAACGAGTAAGTACTTTTCCTTATAAGGAAAGGCAGGATAATAAAAGGAAAGGCCTAATAAAGAGTAAGGCAGGATAATAAAATCACCAACAGCAAAATTGTATCAAGTATAGAAACTAATGGAAAAAAGGAAATCAATTTGCTGTATAGTGTCATTTAATACTGGGATCTTCTCTTCAGGCACGTCTTCACTCATCCTTTGGCAGCTTGGCTATGCTGAAAGAGCACGAAGCCATCTATCCTGAACCAATGCAGACATACCAGCAAAAGCTTCTAACAGATAGATATACTTTGGAAGTCAGTTTTTCTTAGAGGAACACAGAATCTATTGATAAAAGCAAAGTTCTGTCACTATTAAATGCTTCTACACTACCTCAGGAAGTGTACCCTCAGTAAGTTTGTTGATGATACAAAACTGCAAGGAGCCTTCTCCTGAAGCAATTAAAAAAAGAAAATGAAAACTTACATCACCACCTTTCTTAAACTGTCCAAAAATAAAGTTTCCAGACAATGGGCCTCTATTCAAATATTTAAAGCAACTAGAGCTGATAAAACTCTCTAGGAACCTTCTAAAAACCGGTAGCAGCACTTCACAGTTCAAGCAAATCTTTCGGTTTGGGAAAGACATAAACTTACAGTTAATGACTGAACAATAAAATTCAACAGTAACTACATGTCTGTTTATCCTGTTGCCTGTTTAAGGCCATACGGAAACATGATTTTTCCTGGCAAATTAGTCTGTCTCATCTAATGGAAATCTCATGCTGAATATCTTACAAGTGTCTGATTATTACGCTTCCTAACTTGGCTGTGCTGTACCTCAAACTAGAAAAACTTACCAGAATTAGTTCTAGAGAGAGAAGATTCCATCTCTAGAAAAAAAGTCAGTTGTAGCTTAGGAGGAGAAGGTGAAAACTTTAAAAGATTTATAAACACAATAAAGTCAGTAACGTAAGCATTGTACAGACATACTTTGTGCATTGTAGGGGCTGCTTTACAAAGCTGAAACAATTACAAGCGAAGTCAGCTGGATGCATATAAAACGACAATCAGTGAGAGAACTCTGTCATCACCTATGAAAATATTACATTTCAAAGAAATATCCCTATGTTGGTTTAATACCTCATAGACTCCTAAAGCACACAGATCTGAGACAAAAAGGACATTAACCAGGAATAATAAGCAGCTTCCTAAGCACTCTCACAATGCAGTAGTTCAATGATCTATGTTCAACAGTACTCTAAGTCAGATCCTATGGAGACTGGGGACAATTCCACAAAAACCTTCCACAGAATAATATAAAATATGAGCTTTCTTTTTAACTTTTACTGATTAGTAATAAACTGCTGTCCTTTAACACTGAGACACAGCTGTAAAAGTGGACAAACCAAAGTACTATACTGATGCACTCCTTGCCAAACGTGGAATTTCTTTTTGTCTTTTACCTATTCTTGCCATCAGCATTCTGTAGCAACAAGTTTATCAGAATAATTATTCATTATAATAACAGATTCTTACAGAGGTTAATTATTTTCTACACATGTCCAATAGTTTTAATATTGACTTTTTGGGCCAACAACAGAGGGCCAGTATTTGCCTGCTTCTTCATCCACAGAACTTCCATTTAAACGTATGTCTCAAAAATACCTATTTAAATAAAATACATTTCATACTACTAGTGAAGTACTTAATATATTGAATAAAATATAACTTACTGTATATATATTTATGCATGCATATTTATCTGCCTGTCTATCTCTATGTATAAGTGCCATGATTTCTGTAAGAGAAACCTTACTTTTCTAATTCTTCAGGGTCAAACTTCCACCAAGTATCTGGTTCATGGAATTCCACTCTGTATCCTTTTTCCAGAGCCTGCAGCAAGCAAAGAAACGTGTGATATGTGTATCTTTATTACATAAAATATTAACAGACAAGTATAATAAACAGATGCAGTTAACTCTGCGGTGGTAGCATGCTGAGTTTCACTTACCCCCAGCCCATCTTAGCTTTTGTTCCAGGCTAAGCAAATTAGACCAAGTTAATCTTTACATTGATCTAAACCATTGCCATACTAATTACTCATTCTTATCAAAAAGCAGTATCCCTCTTTAGAACCTTGAGTAAGGAAAATGTTTCTGGACAAAACATTCCAACTTCCCACATGTGAAGGTAAGTTTGAAAAATTGTAATGAATGACAATCATGCAGCAAAACTTACCACTTCCACATATGGCTTCATTTCCCAGGCTTGAGTATTAGTGTTGTCTATTATAACTGGAGATTTTCCCTGCTCCATTGCTTGCTTTGCTGCAATAAAAAACAGTGCAAGTTAATAAATCACTATGTATAAACTGTTCCAGATTTTTTTCACTAATCTACTGACTGAAACACACTGTTCTAAGGAAAGGAATAAAAGGTACAGGCAGGAAGGAAAAGTAGAAGCAAGAACCTGAAGGACAAGCTCAAGAAACAGGCCCATGGGAATCTCATGTGGTTTAAGACCAAGTGCAAGGTGCTGTCCCTGGGTCAGGGCAACCCCTGGTATCAATACATGGGGAGCTGGGGGATGAGGAATTGAGAGCAGCCCTGCTTAGGAGGACTTGGGGCTGCTGGTGGATGAAAGGCTGGACACCAACCAGCAATAGGTGCTCAAAGCCCAGAAAGCCAATCATACTGGGGCCAAAAGGATTGTGCCCCCAAGGAAGGGGATTCTGCCCCTCTACTTCCCTCTTGTGAGACCCCACCTGAAGTGCTGCATCCAGCTCTGGGGTCCACAGCACAGGAAGGACATGGACCTATTGGAGCGAGTACAGAGGAGAGCCACCAGGTTGATTAGAAGGATGGAGCACCTCTCCTATGAGGAAAGGCTGGGAGAATTAAGATTGTTCAGCATGGAAAACAGAAGGCTTTGGGGTGACCTAATTACAGCCTTCCAGTACTTGAAGGGAGCCTACAAGGAAGATGGACAGAGACTATTTACAAGAGTACGTAACGATAGGACAAGGGGGAATGGCTTCAAACTGAAAGACAGTAAGTTTAGATTAGGTATTAGGAAAAAAAAATAAATTTCTGTGAGGGCAGTGAGGTAGGGCAACAGATTGCCCAGAGAAGCTGTGGAAGCCCCATTCCTGTTTAAGGCCAGGTCAGATGGAGCTCTGAGGAACCTGATCTAGCGAAAAATGTCCCTCTGCAGAGCAAGGGGGCTGGAAATAGATGATCTTTAAGGTCCTTTCCAACCCAGGCCATTCTATGATTCTATGATCTGCCAAAGTCAACAATGCTACAAACACATCAACGGCAGCTGAAAGCTCCAGTAGAAGTGTCAAGATGAACTGAAATAGAAGAAAATTCACAAAGCCAAAAACGTGAACTTAAAGGGCCTAAACCCCTGGAAGACCGACACTAATTACAGAATTAAAGTTGCAGTGGCAAATTAATTCCAGTATTGCACTTGATTTTACAGCAATCATATAAAATGTGTATGTGTTTTAGTATCAAAAGGATGTATTTCACTGTCTTGTAAACATTTGAGAGTTTTAAACTGTTCATCTAAATAAATTATTTTTTTCCCCTAATGCGTCACACCTCCACCTATTTTTTCTCATACTTACTATACTAAAAATCGACTCCACTCCCAAAAATGGGGAGAGGATCATTTTAATGTAATAATTTTCTCATTTGTGAAAAAAATGTTTTTGTCTTCTCCATAATTCTGATATGAGGATGACGAAGCTGTAGCTAGGTATGTTGCAATATTAATAGAAGCAACTACATAAATAATATATGCAACTGATACTAGCTATATGAACCCTGAACCTAGACCTGCTCATGAGACAAGAATCCCAAGTACCATGATCATCATTTTCCCCTGAAGTTCATATTTCACATATTTCAAGGATCCATGCACAAACGAAACCAAGAGTTTCTAAAGTCTTTCCAGTCAGACAGCTCCATCTAGTCAAAGCAAGAGGTAAGAATTGAGTATAACTTCAACCCAAAGGTACTCTGGCAAACGTTTTGCAGTGTTCTATCTATAGAACATGATACAGCTACTCTTGTTATTAAAATCTCTGAGTAAGTACATTTTATACTGCCGTGGTTACCAAAACCACAGTGTAACTAAATGATACAGAACTAGAGAGATCTGAAGATCCAGACAGAAACAGCCGTAAGCCTTTAGTAAGTGAGAATTGTTCAGTGGTCTTATAACTGTGAAGCTTTGAGATCTCTCATCCATGAACTACTACCTCATCAACTCTTCTGCTCCTTTGGCTCCTACTGGGAACTTCATTCAAAGTATAATTGCTGTGCTCCAGTTTCCAAAGGACTCTTGCAATTGATCTTCCACTTATTGCTCTAAAAAATTCCTACACTGTTCATACAGAAATGTTCCCCAATGCATCACAGATTTTGCATTAGGTTGAGAAGGGGAGAAAAGGGACAGATATTTTTTCCCCTTGTCCCTCTGTATCTTTTGATGCAAAGAAAGTTCTCTATACAGGAAAGAAGTTTCTGCTTGAGACACTGCAGCACAGAGAGTAATCTGCACAGACTTGTTCAGTTTGTCTATTCCATGGAGAAGACCAAAGAGACAATGAGATTCTTAGAAAACTGCTACAAAAAGAGCAAGAATCTGTCTACAATCCTTCCTATCCAGGTATCTAAATATTTACCAATAAAACTCAACCTTTGGACACTGCTAGGTATTAAGAAAGATAACTTTTTTAAACTGTTAATCTACACAAGTGAAATAAAGTCTTCCTCAGAAAAACTTGACAAATTTTGGATGAAACTCAGATCAGTAAAAATAATGGAAAAACCCAGAATCCTCTGCTCTGCTGTCTTTGGCTTGTATAGTGTTCTCCACAGCTGTTGGTATGACATCTGCTGTCACCAGGATTAAGAAGTTTGAATTATACTATCAAGATATTATTATCAAATGGAGCAAATGAACAGGGCATAGCCCAAAGAAACAAGATTTTCTAACTCTGAACCTTGTAGGAATTCAAAATTTAATGTACATATACATGAATAAAGTATACTTTAAATGCACATTTCTTAATATGCTATATGTATACACTCCTTTTCATAAAGACCCTTAACACACATGCATGTTATGCCATACTTCTATTTTCTCACTGTAACATATTTTAATATGTTATTTTAATAGGATTCCACTTATGCATTCAGACCTCTCTTCTGGTTCCAGTCATGGGCATCACCAAGCTGAGCAGCATTATATGTATATCCAGCTTGTTGACCAAAGTAATCATCGGTGCTGAATACAATGCCATCACAACTCTGACCAAGCAGAATACTGTTAAACAAAGGAAAACACAAAAATACATTAAATTTTCAGATAGAAGACACATAAAAAAGAATATAGCTAAAATAAGTTTAACTGTGTCCTATTTTTGAACCTCTTGCAAACTTCAAACAGATTTAAACAAATACACTCCTATGTATTACCAATAATTCTAATCCAAATTAAATCAATATATTCCCCCCCTCGACTATTTCTGTGTTTGTTGTTTCTTCTCCACCCTCACGAGATGTTTGCATCTATCAAATTTATGGCTATATTGTGGTAAGTTCTAAGTAGCTCATAATAACTGAAGATATTTACTAACATTTTCCATCTCAATTCTCACTTGGAAATATGTCTAGAAACCAATCTGAACATGAGGCCTCCAGATGCAGATGAAAAATTAACTGGATGTTTAAATCCTTTTTCAAGACCTTAAACTCTCAATGTGCCCTCTTCTGACCTTTGTCCATGCTGCTTACGCATAGCATGTGGGCTGAACAGGAACAGAAAAATAAAATTAATGATGTTTACATCTATTTCCTTAATTTCAGGAAAATGTAAAAGATCCAAACAAACTTTCAACATCATCTGACTAATGAAAGTCAGGATTACAGTAGAGTGTCCATAATTCTTCAAGATCCTATATACTATTCCAGTTTTAAGTCTTCCCCTCTAATCCTGGCAACACAGTCTTGGCTGTATTTTCTCCTCAACTCTGGCACTCAGTGGATCTATAATCTATTGCAATTCACCACCCAGAACAAAGTAATACTTCCCCCCCATCCCAGGTTACTTTTCTGAAGCTTTAGCAGTTGAGATGGTTTTCTCAAAGGCCTCAAAAGATGATACAGCAGAAGTGAGTAACTACCAATGGAGATGTTCCCTGGCTGGGCAGCAGAAAGCTGCCGCGTGGGTTACGTCGTCATGTAGAACTGCAGCTTCAGTCTCATAGGTGACAAGAAATTTAACAAGAAACTGAGATATGAAAAAATCATATCACTCACAGAGTTAAGAGGGAGATAGGAAAGCCATGCATTTTACTACCCCTGCATGAATTACTTCAAATCAGGAGAAAAACTACTTGATTAGAGTGTTTTAGACTGTTTTTCCCCAGGCAATGCCATTCTTTGGTGACTTCTGGATACAGAGACCAATTTCACCAAAATCTGATAGTGTCTCAAAATTTTTTTTGTTGAGGGGGCAAGGAGAAGACAAACCAAAACAAATTTGTAAACAAAAAGATCAAATGCAGAGATTCAAATTAGAATTCATAAATAAAAAATGAGAAAGACTGCAACACAAATTTCACATTTACCCAAGTCTTTAGACCAAGCAACATAGATATTTCACTGGCTAAAAGTTTACTTCATTTGCAAGATGGATAAGTTACATTACCTTCTGCTTCTTGCACAGCTAACATTAAAGATTACAGGAGAAATTTAAGTATACTTTATCAAACAATAAAAGACACTGTGAGGAAGTCAATGAGGGTAAAAAAAGGGGAATTCAGGAGGACACAGTTGAAACATTGTTTAAATGTTTATTTTTACTCTATATTGTAATATTTTACATTACAGATGTTTATTAATTACAGAAGCTATTGTAGTGGGTGATGTAGAAACACTAGAAAAATCCATTAAGCTTTTCAAGAATTCTGTATTTGCAGTGCCATAAAATGCCACAGTCAAACCTCCTGAAAATCATCATAAAGCTGACTTTTGGATTCAACTAAAATTCATCCTAAATGTTGTCCAGGCACACCAACAAATACCTGAGTCAGAAAAAGCAGATTATAGCAAAGTTACAGGGAGTAATTAAGGGTTGCTTGATCAATAACATCAGAACCTGTCAAATGAGCAATCCCCATTCTGCCAAATGCAAACAATTTCAGAAAGTCCCTGGAAATTGTTGTTTAAAGGAAAACCTTATATAATTGAGACAACAGTACAGTTCTGTTAAAGTCTGATCTACAGAATGAGTGTAATTAAAAAACCTCCTTGACTATTTAAATCTGAAAATAGAAAACAGCCAGTTAGTGTCACAGAGCATTTATAGCCCACTGCAACACTCAGATATCACTGTCCTATTGAAATTTAGGCAACTATTCAAGGTCAGAAATAGGCAACGTATGCACAGGCTACAAAAAACAAACTATGCTAGCAGTATGTGGGATTGCAATACTGCTGAGGTGGTAGGAACAGGAAAGAACTGGCCAGATCCCAAATAACTTAGGGGACTAAATGTATGTCAGTTCTAAGTTACCAAGCTTTCCTATGTATCTCTGCAGGAAGAGCTACTTAAGTGTAAGTCCAACACAAGGAATTTGCTATGTTTTGCCACCTGTCACCAACAACAGACCAATTACAGATCACTGTTTCCTGACTGGGACACTGTATTACATATTAGCTTATGTTCCTATATGCTGTCCTGCAAATATGTTGTTGGGTTTTTTTTGCTTTTAAGATACAGAGATATGTGCAACAAAATTCAGATTACCAAGGACCAGAAGAAACTACTAATGGCACAATGTCAAGCAACATGATCAAAGCTGCAAATATTTCCTCCTTGCTCTTTCTCCCTTTTACAGAGTATTAAGGCTACTTCAGCACAAATAGTAATCCTATTTGAGAAAGCAGAGCATGATACACCAAAAGTACAGCTACTTTTCTGATCAATAATTATTTTTGTTGGAGCTTAGATCTTTTAATATATGTATCACTGGTTTAGAAGACTGGAGAAGGATTCACCACCTATTTTTGTTCCAAGTAGAACAAATGGCAGTAGTAAATCATACACCACACAAAGCAGCATTTTTTGTATCCATTCTTCTTTTGTATAAAATATTTAACAGTAATTTATATTCATTAAGTTACCTGGCCATGATTTCACATGTATATACAACTTTAAAATGTTACATGCATAGAAAAATAGTAGTGACGAATACTAATTTTTGTACAAAGTACAGCAGAAAATGCAAAGATTCTCATGGCAGCAAGCTCAGATCCTGAACAGAGCAATCTGGCAGCGGCAGGAACATGATTTAGGAGCAATACTGCATTGCAAGAACACATTTCTCCAAACACAAGAATGGCACCAGAAGGAACAAAACTGGCCTAAAATAGAAGGACATGGGAAGGATAGTAGTATAAATACTGGAACAAGCAACTTAGTACTGGCAGCAGAGCAAGGAAATAGGGACAAGGCAAAGAAGGAAGCACAGGGAAGACGTTGTAATGAAGTTGGGGGTGAACTAATATCACTGGCTGAAACAGGGACAAAATGAATCTGGGAAGAAAGGGGACAGAGAAGGAACTGACAAACCAGCTTAGAATTTAGAAGCAGATGTAGAGCCAGCAAGCACAGACCAAAAGCCATGTTTGGATACAGACAGAAAAACAAAATTGGAAATAGATGGTTAAGAAATAGGAACTTGAATGAGGCTCAGGAGGCTAGGATTGTGTAGGTCAGGTGAACACAGGAAATATATCAATGAGATGAAGGGGAGCTCCTCAGTGACACAGAAATCGCTGATGTCATTTTCATATTTAAGGCAAGTAAAGACCATGACCCAAGGAACTAATGATTAGTCAACCTCATCTAATCTCCATTCTGGAAGGACAATGGAATGCATCTTCTTGGAATCTCTTTCCAAACATGTTAAAGAAATTAAGGTAACCAAGAAGAGTCAATATGGGTTTTGCAATAGATGCATCATTCTTTACTGACCAGAATGCACTCTCTGATGAAACAATGCCTTTGCCCATGGGGATAGAGTGACAAATGCATCATACTTGGGAATTATCAATGCTTCCAGTATCATCTCCCAGTCAGTAACAAAGTACAGAACAGGATGTAGCTGGACCAGTTTTTTCAGTTTTTTTAACCTGGATGATGAGACAGAGAACTTGAAGATGACAGCAAATTAGCAATGATGCTCAACATACTGAAGAGCAAGACTTCTATCCAGAAAACCACTAAGAAACTTAAGAACTGGGTTAAGCAAAACATCACAAAGCTCAATGAGAGTCAAGTGTGCAACTGATGCAAAAGAAACCTAAGCAACCCCATAGGAGGGAAAGTAGTTGAGCAGCCCCGGTAAAAAGGATCTGAGGATTACAGTGAACATCAAACTGGTGATGAGCGAATGGTGTGCTCTCATTGAAAGAGGAGAATACCACAATCTGGGCTTTAGTAGAGAAAGTGTCACCGGTAGATCATTTGAGAAGGTATGACCCACATTCTACCTGGCTCTTGTATGGTCAGCTGTGAAATATTGTGTCCAGGATGGGGCTTCCCAGTTCAAAAGACAAGCTGAAATACATGAAAGAGCTTAACAAGATGGCCAAGAGCATATAACCTACAAGCAGAGGTTAAGAGCAGCTGGGCTTGTTTAGTCTGGCAGTGCAGACAGAAAAAGGCCGCATATCAGCCTACCTGGTATCAGCCTATTACAGCTATCCCTTACCAGCAGGGAAGCTGCAAAGAAGATTAACTGGATTCTACCACATAACAGCACATTATAACACAGGAGAACACAGGCAAATTATGGCTTGGGAACTTCAGTTTGGAGATTACAAAGAACTTTCTTAGCAGGAGGGCTGTATACTGCACTAAAAAAGTTTGGTAAGACCATAGAATCTCTGAGATTTTTCAAGATCAGGCCTGACAACAACACACCTGATCTGATCCAGTGATGGTAACAGACCTGCTCCAAGCAGAACGATGTTGAAGTTGACCTCCACTAGCCTCTTCCAAAAAACATGCTTATGATTCCAACTGCTTATTTGGAATGGAAGGGTCAAAACAAAACAAAAACCTCAGCAAAAGACTGGTGACAGAGATGGCTCAAGTTTGTGAGCAGGATGAAAAACATCTGTACCTTTAAAAAACACTTACTTTGCACAAAACACGAATAGGAATTCAAGATTCCTAGGTCTCACTACTGGCTCTACTGTCATTTCATACTTAGGAAACCCACTTGCAAGATGCACTTCATTCCTCTCTAGTGCTGATACACACAGATTATGTCAATTGTCTGCTTCTCCTTAATAGTCATTTTGCTCACACAAGTGGTAGGGGTTTGTCTGCAGGTGCTAAAGATGCCACACATGCAAAGATACCTGGGGGTACTAATATGGCATCAGATAACATAACTGCTGTCCTAGTCTACACTGCAGAATTCTATGATGTTACATAGAAAAACATGTTCAACATTATTAAGATTTAACTAATAATACAAGTATGTCCCCATAGGCAGCTATTAATTCTGGGACTTTTTTCAGCAAGGTATTTAAGACCCTGAGATGTGATTTCATGGGAATTAACAATTGCAACCAAGCACTGAAGATAGGAAACTGCATGTAATTGAATACACTGAAAAACAAGTCCCACACACTTCAAGTTCTGTACCCACATGTGGTAACTATTCTTGACCTTGATTTAATAGATTACCATCTGCTAAATAAAATTAGTAATTGATCTCACTAATGAGAGATGAAAAAAAGCATAAATTTGTATTCATAAAAACCTGAAGATACTTAGAATTTTTCAGGTAACATCAGTCATATATCTGGAGAAAGATTCAGAGACAAATTAGCACACAAAACATGGAAAAATAAATCTGATATCTTTACATTAAGTATTATCCAATCCCTGCACTGAATGAGGCAGCAATTTTTCCACAGTGTTATTTTTTAAACTTTCTATGTTGTTTTCATATATTGAAGGAATTATTGCAATAATACTACATTGGCACATGCAGGTTTGCAAAATACAACATTCAGTAACTATAAAATATTACACTTAAAATTACTCAAACATGCAAGAGATATCTGTTAGAGATTTCTAACTATGGTAATGAGATCATGGTCTCCTACATATCAGGAAAAAGCCCACAAAAATAACATTACTCCTTTATACAAAAAACAAGAATGCCATCACTTTATCTATTTCAGACTCTTGGCATACAACAGAAGACGACCACAGAAAACATCCTATTTGTGGTGTAGTTTTCAGATGAAACTCAATCAGTAAGTAGTCAGTAACTTTTTTTTTCTACAAGACATGAATACAGGTAGTGTCTGTGCTCTATGTCAACTCTTTGTGCTTTTTAAATTAGGCCAAAAAACCCCAAAGTGAAAATCCAAGATAGAGGTGGTATCTGCTTTTTAACCCTGTCAGACTTCAACATGTACATTTTTAGGGAAAATTAATATTTTCTTGTGAAAAGTCTGACAGACCATACTAAGAAAAAAGGGAATGAAGTTATGACCAGTTTCATCAACACACTGAAAACAAGTGTCAAAGTAGCAGAATTCTCCTAAGGAAAATTTTTGCATGGGCATGAAATTGTATATCTGGTTCAGGCAAACTGATGCTGTTAGATTTGATGGAAGATTTTTTTAACCAGAAGAATTTAAAAATTAAAAAAAGCAGACCACCACATACTAGCACACCTGAAAACTTCTGAATAAAAGGTTATCCAATTTAATGGCTACGCAACATTTTAACACAAACCAGCTCCTGCTCATCAAAACTGTAAAAAAGACAAAAGTCCCCAAGCAAATCTTTTTAATATTTACTGTCATTTGCACTAAGTACAAATGACAGCAAATATTAAACTGCTGCATTTTAATGGCCTAATTTACAAACTAAGAGGTTTGTTATGTGTTTACAGATAATTTAAAATTTTTTAAAATTTTTATTTTAATAAACATTTCAAGCTTTAGGTCGCTACTTACCGAGAAAGTGTAGATTTCCCTGAACCAGGTAAGCCTCTTAAGAGTATAAGAAATTTCTGTGAACGAAATCTTTTTTCAGATAACTCCAAGGAAGAAAAGCTGTGTATTCCTTCTGTATCGTCAGCTTTTGGATCCTTCCAACACTGTTCCCTAGTTTCACAGAAACCATTAGTTTGGAGGCCCTTCTGGTCATTATTTCCATTTCTGAAGACCTGAGTAGTATGAACGTCAGTATGACCAGCATAGCTGGTATTTTGATTAAGCAATGGACCCTGACTGTTGATATCAGTATTTCCATAGTAACTATGATTATTTTCGTAAGAAAGTTCCCTGTTCTGAAAAGGGAGAGCATTTGGGATTTGTGGTGGGGAATTAAGTGTCTGAAAACGGGATTGAAGGTTGAATCTAGGAGGAAGAGGTCCCTGAGGTACTATGAAAGATGCTCTAGTCTGCCAAGCAGGTCTGAACTCAGGCACTGAGGAGTTCCAATATTTAGCATCTACTTGGCCATTAAAGCTATTTTCAGTTTTCCAGCCATCGGTCTCCACGACAAAATGCTGCTCATTACTTGTTTTCTGACTGTTCTGTTTCCCCAAAAGACACTGTCCATTCTCATACAAAGGCTGTGGGCCGCCCAACAATACACATTGATGATCCTCTTCTGAGCCTTGACTACGGTTACATGGAGAGTGTTGTTCCTGAGAAATTTCAGTTTCTTTTTCCTGAAGATTAGTATCTAAATTTTCATTTTCCAGCTGGTGGATTTCTTTATAGAACTGGTCCAGTTCATCATCTATTTCTGGTACAGTAGCAGAAATAGCCTGCATCTTCTTTGCCTCCTTTCTTTTAGGTCTGTTTTCATGTAATTCATTCTCATCTCCCCCACTGCTTTTACATTCATTGCAACTGCCAGATTCGTCTTGTTTGTTACTTTTGGTAGGCTTGTAAATAGGCCCTATAAATTCTTTGCTTGTAAAAAAATCTTCATCTGATGCATTTCTATTTATTGAGGATGATGTACTGCTTTTTTTAATATTATCTTCACCAGCACTTTTTGTAATAAGACAGTCTTTCTCTTGTTCAACTTGAGAGTCATTTATTGATGCAAGTAGAGGACTTACATTCTGCACAGTTTCTAAACCAACTGGCTGACTAAGCACTGGATTATTTTCAGGGAGAACTTCAATCAGTGATCCCAAGACACCAGTCGGTATTTTCTCTGGCTTCTGCATTTCACATTGTCCTTGGTTATCTGAGGCATATGCTGGTATCCAATCACTTGATGTTTTCTCAGCATCCACTTCCTCCTGAATACTTTGGTTATCATCATCAGGGAGCTTCTCATAAGTCCCTTCTGTTGACTTCATTCTTTTAGAATATGGTTCAGTCTTTATTTCATCCTGACACTCCAAGACACTTCTATTTTCAGCATGAAGCATCTTAGAAAAAAAAGAATACATTATCAGCATACATTTTTGAGGTAATGTATAAAAAAAGCAAAAGTTATTCAGGCCTATGACATCAGACCCTCAGACCCTCCATGGTCACAGCTAAAACATACTCGCCCAGGAGAAAAGCAGCCATCACCTACCACAAGTATGGTTTAAACAAGACCCCCCCATTCTTTACTGCTCATCTTTAGTAAAGAACTACATTAGTGCTGTATCAGTCCAGCAGCCACATTTCATGATATACCTTAAATAATTTACAAATCATGATTTTAAAATGTGAATGTCTGAAAAACTAATTACATCAACAATCTCTGTTCTCTACTGAGCTATGTTACTCGGCCAAGTGTTAGAAATCTGCTTTATAAGATAAACACAGGCCAATTTCCAATGCACAAACTGATGCCTGACATCACTATTAATATGACCAAAAATGCAAATACTTCAACCACAGGGATTGTTTTGTGTGACATGAACCAAACTCAACTAACTCATTTAACACCAATCAAACAGATGCTGGATGGCATTTGTAATTTAGAATTAGTCAAAAACAACTTTAAATCAAAACTGCAATCTGTTATTATGTTTCTCGTTTTGGAGCAACTAAAGACTTTTGTTAAGGAACAAGACCACTTGGTTACATGTTTTCTAAAGATAAACACGCACAAAAAAAAGAATCCCTGTCCCAAACAGATTGCCTTCTCAGAATAAGCCAAAAAGTTCCAGAGAGATTCAGAAATGAGAAATTACAAACAAAGCAAGATGGCAATGACCCCTGTGACATGCAGTCATGCTATTATCCATCTCACTATTAGTCAGAATTTCTTGCATTTTGCTTTGTATTTCAGAAGTCTAGACAGTATGCATTAAAGAACAATAATCATTTTATTATAAATCAAGTGCTAAGTAGTTTATTCAGCAAATCCCCCCACTCAAACAAATGGGGTATCAAACAAGAATGTGTTTCTCCCATAAAAGAATTTATTCTACTGCTGTCTGTGAACAGTTCAACTTTCTGGGAGTAACTATTAAGAAAATGTCGCATGTTCTTCATCCTCGACAAGAAAATATTCTTTTTCTTTATCTGAAAAGGATCTGTGGTTAGCATTCAGGGAACATTTGTAAGTAACATTTATCCCCTCACGCTCACTTGCAAAACTGACATGTTCCTCTATGAATTTTCTCACCTATTATCCACAGGGAGAGAAATGTGCCATTCTCATTCTCTCTCTAAAAGGAGATTTACACTTTACTATCTGGAATACAGCACTATTCTCAGACAGGGAAGCAACATGGCCATGCAACTACCCCTCTTTCTCAGATTTGGTGGAAGGAACACTGTTGGTACAAGTCTCTCCTCCTCTCAAGATAAAGGTATTTTATGCATACTTCCAGCTTCACAGTTCCAACTTTCTGAAAAGTAGAAAGCAAGTATGGTATTATGTGGATCACTGACTCTATCCCCCAACTATCAAAAAATGTTACTCTGTCTCCACTCAAAAACAGGACTGTGAAAAAAAAAAGCTGCTTTATTAGCTTCCATGACTTCATGCTCCTCTGGGATGGTGTTTAAGCAAAGCCCATTTTCTGATGTGGAATTAGAACAGAACACGTGAACACTTGCTGCAGGACAATACCTCCAGTAGCAGAGAATACTGCTGTGACCCTCCCACAGAGGAATATCCTCTCTTGCTCTAAGTCTTTCCTCGACTATCCTTTGGGACAGTGAAGCTGCATGACAAAGCATATCCACTTGTATTCTTGGGGAGGCCACAGCAAGTATGCGCGACAGCCTTGCCTCTCGAAAGGGACAGGCACAGGTCTGCATTACCGCCGTGAAGAACCAGCTGTAAGCACCGAGCCCGAGCCGGCACAGGGGATGATTCACCAGCCTGCCGCTCGCCACGCTCCATCACCGCTTTAACTGACCCGCCGAAAGCCCCCAAGGCCCAAGCCACTCGCTCAAGGCCTCGAGCTCTCCCTGTACGACTCACTCCCAAAAGGAAACAGGCGGCTGATGCGGCAGAGCCTACAGAGGGAGGGGGGAGCTGGCCTGCCGTGGCAGCCTGCCGCCCCAGTGTGCCCGGCGGGCAGGCCGGACCCCTCGCACGGCGCCGGGACCCGGGCGAGGACGCGGCCGCCAGCCGCCCCCTCCCCACACTGTGAAGCCCCCAAACCCACCCACACACACAGTCCCCTCATGCCGGCGCCCATGCCCCGCAACCGCGGCACCGCCACCCCCACACGCCGCTGGCAACAGCAGCGCTGCCGGAAGCCTGGGGTGGGGCGGGGGATGGAGAAGCGGCTTCCCGATCCCATTGATCATCAGCAGCAGCACCCGCAAGCTGAGCCACACGCGGGTGAGGGACCAACCTCCAGGCTGCGGCAGCGGGAACAGGACAGGGAGCAGGGGGAGCGGCGCCGCCGTCCCCGGGCCCCAAAATGGCGCCGCCTCCCGCCGGCCCTTCACCCCGCGCGGCGCCGCCAGGGCGAGGGGCGGGGCCTGCTCCCCTGAGGGCGGGGCCGGGAGCGGGAGAGGGAGCGGGAATGGGAATGGGAGCGGGAGAGGGAGTGGGATGGGGAGTGGGATGTGAGATAAGGAGCGGGATCGGGATGTGAGATAAGGAGCGGGATCGGGATCGGGATCGGGATCGGGAGCG